>JAEBUP010000029.1:0-600000 GCA_023014405.1 Amanita molliuscula | reverse complement strand
TCTCTGTTGTATTTCGAAGACAGGAGAATATATATATATAGGTAAATGATAAAAATAGTCCGAAACGGGAGTGTCAAGCAAGGGTATGTTGGATACCTCTGGGATACCACACTGTCGAAGGCAACAAAGAACTGTGCAAGGAACAAGGAACAAAATAAAGGAATGAAATCAAATACTGAAACTGTTTGAAACAGTTACCACCTGACATCTCCACCATATCTGACAGTCCTAGTACAGCCTTTTATGCTGAGCAATGCGGCGTCAAAGGCGGTCAAAACCGTTTATGGGCTTAGTGGCATTCGAAGTAGAGCCAGTACTCTTGGATGATGTGATAAACTCCTGGGGAGCCTGACCGCATGCCAGGTAGACTGATAGGGGATTAAACTGTGCACTGAAATGGGTCTGGGATGCAGGGAACTGAATCTATCAATTAGGACATAATGTTCATCACATCCACTGATGACTTCCTGTGCTATGATGACAAATGGGCCATTTGGTAGGACTTCTCTGTGCCATCCTCTTGCATCAGCTATGCAGTCGATACACCATACAACTTGTCTGAGGGTGAACAAAGCATGAAGGTTCAAATTGGTGTCTCTGGCATTGGTGGAGCAATTTAACAGCTCCAGATGGAACTGATCCTCATGAAAACAGTCCAAAGGCACCCATAAAAACGACGGCTTGTCCCTGTCATAGAACATGGGCTCTTGACCTCCCCTAGCTCAAATGTGGCATGCAATCCCATTGCTTAGATAACTTGTTCAAGTGTTCGACTCCCCAAAATGATATCCAATCAACTCTGAGAATAACATGGTTGACTGCTCGAGTGCTGGAATACCCTGCAGAACACCAGGCAGACCCAAGGGGTCCCAGAATAAACCTGGTTCAGGTTCGAGGTATGAGGAATGAGAAAGGGTGCCTTCTGAGGCATCCTGCATTGACAGATCAGGGTCCATATCAGGGGAAGTAGGTCAACTAGAGATCCTGGATGCCAACAAGGGCAAAGACAAGCTTGACAGTCTTTTGAGGAGCAAACCTGCCTCAACAGGTCCTGAATGGCCATTTATGGGTCTAATAATCGATGGCATGGTACAAGGAAGACCTAGAAACAAAAAGGCATGCTGGTTCCAATGTGGGCACAGGCAAGAATAGGCTAGAATTGCAAAGCAGCGGTCTCAAACTTTTCAGGGACCAAATTTGTCTTTTCTTGATGCGCCAGGGCTGCAATTCAAATGCGGATCACTTGTATGGGCATAGTGGACCACAGCCATGTTAAAAATAGCTGGGACCGATATGCTTGATCAACCATCAATTGGTGCCAAGTGCTGATTCGAAGCTGATCAAGTTTCCAACTTCAACTGTGCTTGCTTATCACTGATCCTCCTTCAGGCCTGAATGATCTTTGATGAGCTTGTCGACCCTGGAACTGCCAGTACCACTATCCTTTCCAGAAATCCATTGAGACTTCAAATGCCTTGTCACTTGCTTCAATAACACTAGTACCCATCTGTTTCAACTCCACACTAGGCATGCCACCTGCGTATCACCATTAGCTCCTGGTAGCTGTCGTGGGGCAAATAGAACATCAAGGAACAAAATCCGGAACTTGATCCTAGCAGGACTGCATTAGAACTAGTTGCTGGCATAGCTTGCGACCAATTCCGCAGGGCTGTCACACAATTCTGGTTCGTCACAACTGACTGGTTTAGCGACTGTAGCATCGTTTGAGTCTGTCACAAGCTCTGGACCATCCTTTCCATCATGCCAAACATGCCTTCCGTCTTTATTCTGGGCTTAACTATTGGCTCGGGTTTGACTAGTGGAGTTGACACAGAGTTGGCAGGATAGACTGCAGAATTGGTGGGGTACACTGCAGAGTTGGCGGAATTGACAGGGTACACTGCAGAGTTGGTGGAATTGGCGATACAGGGTGCAGTGGGCTTGTTGATCAGTTTATCATAGAATGACAAGCCTTGAATGACTTCTTTTGCAGCTTCTAGGGTTTGCTCGAGGGAGTACAGGTCGTCATGGTGCACATTCGGGTAGTGGCTTCACATGTAGTGATACATGTCTATTCTGACATGGACTTGGAATCCCTTGAAGAAGTATTCACATTGCTGGTGCATCGTGAGTTGTCCATTCCTAATGAGATACCTAGTGATCACTCAAAATCACTGGTAGTAGCTGCATAGTTCTTCCGCAGTTTTGATTCCGAGCCGGAAAGTCTCTTCCACTAGTCAATCCAAATCTGACTGAGTGTGCTTGCACTTGTTGATTACTCTGGCACATAGCGCAATGACTGATGCTTTGAACTCCTCGTATGTAGATGCTGCATTGTATGTGTCAACTCCTCTCCATAAATCATACTCCATGCCATGGAGATATCATAGTGTGTATGCTTTCTTTTGCTGCACAGAAGTGATTCCAGCTTCACTGAACAACAACTCGAGTTTGTTGAAATAATGCATGAGGCAGTGGGGTTGGCTAGAGTTGAAGCAGGGTGCAGTGTCATCATAGTGAGCAGGCATGGGCTTGGTGAGCTGGGCATAGTCAGTCAGTGTGGCTTTCATAGAACTAGACTGTTGGAACTAAAGGTTGATGAACTGGCACTGGAGCTACTGGAACTGGTGGACACTGAAGATGTTGAAGGAGCAGAATTGCCAGGGTTGGCATAGTGTCTGGGGACTTGCTGATTGCAGGGTTACTCAGGCGGTGTTGATGGCATAATTCTTTCAAAGGCCTCACTGGGGCAGCCAATTTGACAAGTTTGCTCTGCTATTGGAAATAGGGAGGAATGGGAAGGTGTGAGGTTGTTGAAGAAGTCCTGTCAACTCCGGTGCGCTTGATGACAATGCTATGACATGTGGAACTGCGGAGTTCGTGGATAATAACGTTATATGCAGCATGCGGGTGCATAGCAGTGAGAGTGCAAGATGTGGAGTATATTGAGACAGAGAACACAAATGAGACTAAGAGGATGTGACTAGAAGCTGAGACTTGAAGAGAACTGGGGAGTACTATGTTATTCTTCCATCTGTTGTACAGGAGCTTATATACATTTTTCTGCCTTACTAATAACGAAGTAACTCTGTAAATTTTCACCTTGCAACCATATATCCAAATCCGTCTTGAAAGTCTTCATGCAATGGGGCTATCTGAGGGATGTGATGGTAGTATAGGAGCACCATGGTGGGAACCAATGTCATGGCCTGATGCGGAATGCTAATAGAGTCGTAGACTGGCAATAGATGTTGCTGATTGCCATTGGTGGCAACTCTTGGATTCATCTGGCTTGATGCTTCCCTGTTTCTCTATTTTCTGTGGACCTGACTGGTCTATGCCATAGTTGGTTGTCAGCCAATGGGTTTACCTGTCTGCTAGGGTCCTGATCTGCTATGTCAGTGTGTTGCTAGGGGTGCCTTGGTGGCTGCATAGGGGTGACCCTTGGGTCGTAGATCCTTCCTAACACAGATATATTATTTGATGGCAACAGTCCCCTCTCCAGTGACCTAAGCTGTGCCAGCTGATGATTTTCCTGCAACTCGGCCAATAGAGTGATGATATCAGGTGCAAACAACCAACTGGCACTGGGTCTGGATGGCATATGCAGGAGATGACTTGCTTGTTGGTCATGGATGACGCTTTCCTTGCCACAGGAAATCACGGAAAATTGCAGAGTTGCGCGGAATTGTGTTACAAACATAAATCATTCTTCACAGTAATGACATCAATACGACTAATGAAGACATAGACTCAGAGAGATGGGATATATTTTTCTTTTCTTTTTATCTTTTTATCTGCACTCAAACGTTTAGATATGAGGCTTAGGCAATATCACAGTTGCAGGGACAGGCTATGTTAGGACTGCAACCCTTATAAGGAAGGAGGTTAGGTCAGCATCGGTTATGAGGATAGACCAAGTGCCAATAGGAACACAGCCTGATGATGGGCCTAGGCTATGATGGATACATAGGCCAAATGGTGCCTGAGGGGCGACATGGGAAATGGCCAAGTGCAGAGACAATAAGATGCTGCCAGATATGGAGAGACAGTGTGTTGGTGTGGGAGGATGATCCCAGGTATGGTCATATGGGCACAGGCTTAGCTGCTGCGCATTGTCTCTATTGTGAGGGACTTTAGCTGTGCACTATCTGCACACAGACCAGGGAGGAGGTATATACAGGTTGTAGTCTTAGGTAGCAAGTCCCTAAGACTCTAGATAGTTTTGTGTTTGCTAGACACAGCTATAGAGCAATTGTCTTGTCTTTGGCCTAACAGGCCATCACTTTAAGTCTTTGGGTTGTGTTTAGGGGCAGTCCTAACAAATTGCTCAAAGTTATTTGTTGCTATCCCGGAATACCTGTGTATGACTCCTCTACACCCCTAGCTTGGAATGATGCTCATCAATGGATAAATTTTGCAATCAACTGGGTTAGACCCAGGGATCAACTCAATAGCATGATCCCATCACTGCCATGGTGGTAGTTCATCAAAAGTTTCTTTCTCAAAGACTGTCCAGTGTCCTAAATAATGTCTGGGGACTGCCTCCTCCAGAGTTTGCTTTTTTATTTTTTCTGCTTCTTCTGCTGCTATTTTAGTTGCTGTTGATGCATATGCTCAAACACACAACTCTGGTTCCCCAATATGGACTGCTAGTAACTGCTCTCCTTCCTCTAGATGTTGTGCTACCTCAATTTCGTCTTCGGGTTCTTGTACTGATGACAACTTCCAACAACTTCCTGGACATCAGTTGAATTCCAATGATTTCTTTTTATGATTTATCATTGGATTGTGGTAGCTCAACCAGTCAAATCCTAAGAATAAGTCCATTTTGCTTAATCGAGTAATGGCACAATCCATTACTTCCTCATGCTCTCCAATCCGTAATTTTAACTGCACCATGTATTCCACACTCCCAGATGAGTTCTTTGACCCATCCGTGTTATACACTGGTACTGGCCAAACTAGTTTTCTTTTGGCCAGCTGATGCTTTTCCACAAAGTCCTCATTAATGCATGATCCAGTACACCCTGAATCTAACAGCATGGTCATGTTGATCCTTTCTAGCATATCCATGGTGGTAACTGTTCCTTTCAGATCCAGTTCCTGCTTTCTGTTTCCCTGTACCACTTTTTCTCTTAAGTGTATCAGGTTCCATAACACTTCTGCTTCTGTCATGGTGTTTAATTGGCACACTAGTTTAGCATCCGCTTCTTTTACTCATTTGGTGTGTACCCATTGTTGTTGGCATTCCACCACAATTTCTTCTTTCTGTTCCCAGATTTGCCTCAACACCCATTGCAGCAACCATGTCTTCAATCATTCTTTCCTTGCACTCACTGACAAGTTTCTTAAGTCATGTATGCTCCCACTGCATTTGTAGAGTAGATCATGCAATTTAATTTGAGAGTCTACATATACTGGTACATCACTGTCTGAAACTTGTCTAGTAGCCAGCAGAGCTGAGTGCTCGCCTACTGGCTTTCTACAAAACCCTGGAGCTCTCCCAACTCCTTGTATTCCTCTGGGGTCATTTCCCCTGCTATGATGCTTCTCACAGCTCTTTTGCCCTTCTCTCCCATTGTGATTCATTTTGGTTTTGGACATGTTGTTGACATGTGTCCTTCCTCTCCACAATTGTAACAAGTGGGGGGTTTCCTGGGTCCCCAACAATCTTGGCTATAATGTCCTTCCTTCCCACAGTTGTAGCAAGTAATTTTTTTCTTTTTCTTGTCTACATCCATCATGTTTGGGTCAGACTGACTTCCCAATGCAAATGGTGGCAGTGCCCAAAATTGGTATTGATGGCAGCTACTGTTAGCTGGGGTTCTTTCTCTATAATCTTTTTTCGAGAACCTGTATGTTTCATTAGCCTTCCTGAATGCTCAAGCCAATTCTGTCACTCTGGTCTGAATTTGATGCAATGTTGCTGCATCTGCCAGTCCTCCATATCAAATTAATTCTCAACCCAGGGCAGGGTTGAGGTTACTCCTGAATTGTGATATCAAGGCCTGATCATTCTAGTCAGTTACAGATGTAAGGGAGTTGAATTACATGATATAGTCCTTGACTATCATTGTCCCTTGTCTTAAACCTAAGAGTGCCTCTATTGCTTTCTCTTTTATCTCCATTGACATGAAGAATTTGTGCATTTGGTGTTTGAAACCCACCCAGTCTGTGAAAGGAAACTGGTTATCTAGAGGTTGTCTCCTCCAAGCTCGGTTGTCATCAGTAGCTTCTCCTGCATTTAGCTGACCCCAGTCAAGTTCTGTGCTCCACCCATTGTGGGCTATCTTGTCCTGAAACTCTTGTTGCGCTTCTTGAAATGCCTTGAGTTTCACTCCACTCCAGTCCGCTGCTCAGTCTCCCTTGCCTCCTTTCATTCTATATAGACAGATCAAGATTTTTCTTAGTGGGTCCGTTTCTCTGGCCAGCATGAAATGTCTCCATCTGACATAACCATCCATCTACTGTTTGTGGATCTCCTTGGTAGTAGTCAGGCATTTCTGCCTTTGTGAGGGGTCCTGGCACCATTCAATTGGATTGTTGATATTCATTGATCATAGAAGCTATAGCTTGCCCTGTACTAGTTATAGCTCTTTGTCGTTCCTCAGTTTGTCTATGAATTTCGTCATCCTGTGCTGCAACTGCTGCAGCTGGTTGTGTGGCAGACAAAGGTTCCAACGTTTGTGTATCTGCCCAGTGTTCTCTCCATCCTAGAATGGCATGGTAGGCATGTGTGATCATGTCTACTGTGAGTCGAAAAGGGGTAGCACCCAGTTTGTAGTGTCCCATGCCTTCCCTTTTGAGAGTTTCCAGATGGAACCATCCCCTACAATTACTATTGTATCATTCGATGTGTAGGGTGGTTGGATGCATATATGACTTTTGGATGATAGTAGTCACATCCTCTTCTTGCAAGCTTGGATCCCGGGTGCGGATTTCTTGTATCTGTGGATAGGCTGGCCATAGAAATTCATCCCGGTATTGTTTTTTGATCAGGACCAAGTAACAGTACCCTGGTATGCCTGGGTTAAACCCACTGTTGGCCCAGGACATTTTTGGGTAAGGGTAGGGCAACCATACTTCCCTTTCAATGATTTGACACCATTGGTCTATTTCTCTTTTTTGTGAGCATTGTTTGCTCCCTGTGGGTACTCTTCATTTGAGAGCCAATCTGCCATGGTGGCTACTCCACCATTCCAATGTGCTGCATCACCTCCCTGAGTGACAACTTGTGCTTTGTTCTCCCTACTGGCTTGTGCTGCCACTGTGTATGACTGCACTGGTTGCACAATTGGTTTGGGTTCTACTACAGCTGGGTAACTTCTTCCAGCTGCTTGGTTTACTGCTTCTGACACAGTAACTGTTGTTCTGAGGTCGACCCCTTTTACTGATTTCTGGGCAAGAGGTTGTTGTTTAGCCCTGTGCTTGGATTTTGACTGCCCTCCACAGCACACTGTCCATGTGTAGTGAGAGACCTTGTGTAGGTCCACCAACTCATCCCAGGTGTACTCGATGTCATCTCAATGTACAGCCAACTCTTTGATTATATGACATCATCCAGGTTGGATACTATCCTGGATGGCAAAGACCACTGTGTCATCCCTTAACTTGGGTTCCCAACTGATAATGTCATAAAGTGTAGGCCATGCTGGCCAGTTGTACTTGTCATAATATTCTGCTTTGAACAGATACATGTAGCAGTATCCATTTTGTTGGGTGTGATGGGGCTTCTGGCTCATGGTCTGGGTAGGTGCGCTTTGACATTGGTGCACCATCCTAGCAACCTGGCCTTATGGTCATTCCACAAGTCCTCTCCTACTTCTTTTAGGAGATGATCCATTCCTATTGTTCATAGTTTTTCAATAGGTTCAGTGAGGAGTTGTTCTGGTGTCTTGGTGATTATAGCCCCAGGTGGCTTTGTGATGAGTAGGGGATCAAAACGGATCCCTTTGCAGTGTTCCTCCTCTTCCTGCTCATGCTTCCATTTAGCATAGTGGGTTGCCTGTATGTTGCCATTCATGGCATGCATCCACACATTCCAGTCAGCATGGTCCATCATCATTCCTTCATGCTCGTACAACTCTTGTATGTGGTGCGCATGGTTCAATTTTTCTATAGGTACCTGGTACCTCCAGATAGCTTTCTCACCATTGTTTATTAAAAGTAGCCACTGGTTGTATTTCAATGACACCAGTGCTAACCAGACAGGGTTGGAGGTGTTGCCTTTGTATTGGACCTCCAGCAATTGAATGATGGTTTTGTATTTGTTATGAGCTCCCACTCATGAACAAAACCCCAAAGCCTCACAGAGTGGAGGGTTATTCCAGAGACGAAATGCAGGCTCTATTGCAAGCCCTACTACAAAGATGTTTCTACTAGAGAGAGCTAACTCCTAGTGAGAGAGAAACCATCTTGAGTCTTAAGGACTCAAGACTACAACCATCCACCTTTATATACCTCCAGGGAATCCCCCCTGGTACCTCCCATAAACCAACGACACTCCCTTTGTGTTCCAGTGCCCATCCCTATTGTCCGGTGCATGTCTCCAGTGAGTGCATATGAGTGCGATCCTCCCATGATGACTCTATCCTTTACTGGCTACCTCTGGCCAAGCCTGGATCTTCGTGGACCTCCCTAGACTGTCCTGACCCTTCGGTTCATCAGTGCATATATATCCATGTATGGGTTTATATGCTGCTGGACCTGTTTCATTACTCATGCCTTCTCCTGGCCATTGAGTCTGCTGTCGGCATCTGTGTCCAATATCCCTAAGCTGGCTTGTACCTTCCCAGCATATGCCATGAGCACTAAGTATGAGCACTGCCTCGTGTCGTCATAGTGCGGTCTTTCCACCATTGGTCTAATGGCCTTCCTTCCTCTACCATTGTCTCGGGTTCGTCTGAGCTGTGCCTGTGTCTGGACTTCATCTAGACCTCCTTTAGACCTGTTGCTAAGAGCCACCATTGCTGCGTGCTCTCTGTATAGTTAAACAATCCTTGGTTTTGGTCCCGCGATGCATCTATCCATATATGTCCTAGTGGCTGTGCTCCTTGACTAATCCTTTCCCTCGAGTCCTCGTATGGCAGGTGCTGAGCTAATCCCTCATAGGGGCTTCTGTGGCTGTGTCCCTTAATGACTTTGGCTTCCCATGCCTGTGTGCTCTCGGCCCTGTCTGGCCCTGTGGCTGTACCCATGCCATATCCTCGTAGTGACTCGTGACATTGATGTAACGCACCCATAACGATAGGGGTGTCACCCTCCTTCCTGGTATACTGATGGCTCCTTGACTGGCCATCGTCTTGTAGTCTCTTGAACGCTCCCATGCCTTGATGCACGCGAAGTGTTCTCCTGGTCTCCTATGACAGTCCCTGACCGTCTCCTGCCTTCCCACAGTGGTCCCTGACCACTAGAATGAAAACTAAAAAGTGCTTGCTAGGATCCACTCCTAACAGTATCCCCTCTCTGCCTTCCTCATAGCACACTCTGCTCACAAGACCATGTGAGTGGCTGCTCTCTCCATAAGTAAAGCCTCCCATGCTTCCTTCTGTTCCAATTCCTGTTCAGCTTCTCGCTGCCACAGGATTAACTGTGCTTGAGTGTGCTCAATCTTGTGCTCCTCCTTCTGGTGTTTCCAATACAACCAGACATGATTGTCATATTGGTGGATGATGGTATCCCCTATAAATTCTTTAGGTCCTGTCTGGACTGTGTTGATGTCTGATACCCAGTACGCCTCAAAGATGCACCTGATCTCCGAGAGTGTTGCCTGGGTGTAAGGTAGGATGTATGTGAACAAGCACCTCACTGTGTCTCATATGATAAGATTGATTCTGCTAAAAAAAGGAATTTTCAAACTACTTTGGGCCTCCACCAACAATATGTTAGGAATGGATCCTAACGGACACTTTTTAAATTTTTATTCTGGTGGCCAGAGACCACCATGGGAAGATATATGACAGCGGGAGACTGTCATAGCAGATCAAGACAACACTTCGTGTGCATCAAGGCATGGGAGCGTTCACAGGATTACAAGACAATGGCCAGGCAAGGAGCCATCAGTATACTAGGAAGGAGGGTGACACCCCTATCGTTATGGGCGCATTATGTCAGCGTCACGAGTCACTATCAGGATATGGTGTGGGAATAGCTATAGGGCCAGACAGGGCCGAGAGCGCACAGACATAGGAGGCCAAAGTCATTATGGACACAGCCACAGGAGCCCCTATGAAGGATTAGCTCAGCACCTGCCATACAAGGACTCGAGGGAAGGTATTAGTCAAGGAGCATAGCCACCAAGACATATATGGATAAAGCCATCGCAGGACCAAGACCAAGGATCGTTTAGCTATACAAGGAGCACGCAGCAATGGCGGCTCTAGGCGACAGGTCTATGAAGGGTCCAGAGGAGTCCAGACAAAGACACAGCTCAGACGAACCCAAGACAATGGTACAGGGAGAAGGTCATCAGACCAATAGCGGAAATGCCACATAATGACAACATGAGGCAGCACTTGTACTTAGCGCTCACGGCATATGCCAAGAAGGAACAGTCAGCCAATAGGACATCAGACACAGACACAGACAATAAACTCAATAAGCCATGAGACAGCATGAGTATGGAATAGGCCAAGTGGCATAGAAGGATAAATGTGCGCTGATAGGCACCAAGAGTCGGGATAGTCTAGGAGAGTCCACAAAGATCCAGGCTTGGCTAAAGGCAACCGATAAAGGATAGAGTTGTCGTGGGAGGATTGTGCTCATATGTGCTCTTATGAAACATGTGCCAGACAATAAGGATGGGTGCTGAGACATGGTAGGAGTGTTATTGGTCAAAGGGAGGTACCAGGGGGTTTCCCTTAGTAGTATATAAAGTCGGACGGTTGTAGTCTTGAGTCCTTAAGACTCAAGATGGTTTCTCTCTCACTAGGAGTTAGTTCTCTCTAGTAGAAACATCTTTGTAGTATCATAGGGCTTGCAATATAGCCTGCGTTTCGTCTCCGGATTAACAGTCCACTCTGTGAGGCTTCCAGGGTTTGTTTATGAGTGAGAGCTTGTAACACTAACTCTGCGCCCATATGACCTTACTTGGAGATCTCCTCCCACACCCAACTCTTGGGTCTTCCATATGCAGCCTTGCTATTGTTCAAGCATTCAGCCGATTCCCATGCATGCCATACCGTTGACTCAGTACGCCTCGGCGTTCCCATGTCGCCCCTCAGGCTCCATGCTGCTCATGATTCCCTTCATGGCATAGGCCCATCATTGGGCCGTATTCCAGTTGGCACTCAGTGTTCCCTATAACCGATGCTGACCTAACCACCTTCCTGATAAGGGTCGCAGTCCTGATGTCAGTCTCCTTGTTAAGTCCCGCCATATAGCTCTCGTTCCTAAACATTTGAGCGAAGTAAAATAGATAAAAAGAAGAGAAAAATATGTCCATGATCCCTAGACCCATCTCTTCATATATGTCATCGTGGTCGTTACTGTAAAGTTGAAAATGAGAGGTGTGCTCATAACACATCCTGCAGTTCTGTCCACCTCCACTCGTCTTTTCCTGTTAGACAAGTCAATGTTTTGCTGCCTTGGCAAAATCCCTCACAAAGCACGAGTAAAAGTTTACAAAGCCCAGGAACTGTTGGACCTCTTTCTTGCACATAGGCTTGGGCCATTCAGTCACAGCTTTTACTTTAGCAGACTCCATTTGTACTGAGTCCTTGTTGATGATGACTCCCAAAAAATCTATTTCACTTTTATCAAAGAAGCACTTTTCTGGTTTAAGCAACAACTTATGCTCCTCTAATTTTGCCAAAATACAATTGACCTGAATTGTATGTTCCTCTTGATTTTTTGAAAATACAAGGATGTCGTCCATGTATATGACAACCCATCCTTCCACTATCTTGACCCTAAAGATGTCATTCATCATCATCTGGAAGGTGGCTGGCGAGTTTGTTAAATGCCACCTTCCACTTGTCCCCCTCTTTGATGTGCACATTGTTGTATCCCCAATGAATGTCCATCTCAGAGAAAACTTTAGCCTGTGATAATCTGTCCACTAGCTCCCCAATGAGTGGGAGTGGGTAACAATTCTTGACCATCATCTCATTTAATCTTTGGTAATCCTGTACCAGTCTTAATTTCCCATCCTTCTTCTTGACAAAGAAGAAAGGAGATGCCATAGGCAATTTACTTGATTGAATCCTTCCAGAATCCAAGTTCTCTTTCAAAAACTCATCCAGTTGCTGCTGTTTGTCTCAATTTAATGGATATATTTTGCAGTCAACTGGGTTAGACATGGGGATCAACTCAATAGCATGATCCCATCACCTCCATGGTGGTAGTTCATCAGAGTCTCCTTCTCAAAGACTTTTCGATGTCCTAGATAGTGTCTGGGGACCACTTCCTCCAGAGTTCATTTCTTCGTTTTTTCCACCTCCTCTGCTGCTATCTTTGTGGCAGTTGACACATATGCTCTGATGTGCAACTCTGGTTCACCAATGTGAACTGCCAATTACCATTCTCCTTCTTCAAGGTATTGTGCAACATCTATCTCATCTTCTGGTTCTTGGACTGACGAAGATTTCCAGCACATTCCTGGACACCAATTAAATTCTAGCAACTGCTTCTTCCAGTTGATTGTTGGATTATGGTGTCTCAACCAATCAAATCCTAAAAACAGATCCATCTTTCCAATGTGTGTTACTGCACATTCTATTATTTCCTCATGTTCCCCTGTTTGTAGTTTAACTTCTGCCATGTATTCCAGAGAACCCATTGAGTTTTTTGTTCCATCTGCATTATATACTGGCACCAGTCTGATTAAGCATTGTTTCACTATTTGGTGTTTTTCTACAAAGTCCTTGCTAATACAGGATCCTGTACACCCTGAATCTAGCAGCATATCCACATGGATTGTTTTCAATGTGTCCATGGTGGTTATGATTCCTTTTAAGTCTAATCCATTTTTTCCCATCCCCTGTACCTTATTTTCTCATAAGTGTACCAGGTCCCACATAGCCTCTGCCTCTGTTAATGCATTCAACTGATCAACCAGTTGTCCATCTGCTTCCTTTACTCTTTTCATATGTACCCACTGTTGCAGGCACTCTACTGCTATCTGTTTGGGTCATTCCCAAATCCTTCTTAGCACCCATTGTGGAGTACATGTTTTCAATCTTTCTCCCTTGTTTGTGCTTATTCACAGGTTTCTTATCTGGTGTACACTCCCACTGCATTCATAAAGTAAATCCTGCATATTTATTTGGGAGTCTGTATATATTTGTACACCAGTATCCAAAACCTGTTTAGTAGCCAGCAGCACTAAGCACTCTCCTGCTGGCTTTCTGCAAAACCCTGGAGTTCTCCAAGCTCCTTGTACTTGTCCGCCATCATCTCTCCTGCTGTAATACTCCTCACAGCTCATTTACCTTTTTCCCCCATTGTAATTCTTTTGGGCTTCTTGCATGCCCATGCGGTGTGTCCTTCTTCTCCACAATTATAACATGTAGGGGGCTTCCTATGTTTTCTCAGCTCCAGACAATTTCTACTCATGTGACCTGGCTTTCTGCAGTTGTAACATGAGAACACCACCCTTTTGTTTTTGTCTATGTCCATTGCATTTGGATCAGATTTGCTACTTGATGCAAAGGGTGGTGGTGCTTTAAATTGATACTGCAGTTGTCTGTTGGTGGCTGGTGCTCACTCTCTATATTCTTGTTGTGACTTCAAGAATCCATAAGTTTCATTGGCTTTTTGATAAGCCCTTGTGAGTGCCATCACCCTTGTCTGAATCTGATGTAAGGTGGCCATGTCTGGTAATCCTCCATATCAGATTAATTCTCTTCCTAATGCTGGGTTTAAGTTGCTTGTGAACTGTGAGATCAGGGCTTGGTCATTCCAATCAGTTAACAAGGTAAGAGAATTGAATTTGATGATATAGTCCTCCACTATCATCATCCCTTGTTGTAGTTTTAACAATGCCTCAATAGCCTTCTCTTTGGTTTCCGTTGACATGAAGAATTCATGCATTTGATTTTTGAAATCTGTCCAGTCCATGAATGGGAACTGGTTATTCAATAGTCTCCATACCCATGCTCAATCATCATCAGTGGCTTGTCCCACATTAAGTTGAGCCCAGTCCAACTCGGTGCTCCATCCACTGTTGTCTATTTTGTCCTGAAACTCTTGTTGTGCTTCCTGGAACTGTTATGAGCATACCTCCTATTTTCAACTTTACAGTAACGACGTCAATGACAATCATGAAGATATGTTCACGAGGAGTCAGGAGATATTTTCCTTTTCTTTTTATCTATTTTACTTTGCTCAAACGTCTATGAACAAGACTACTCAATGGGACTTTAGGAGGATGGCCTATGTGAACTGCGGTCCCTATTAGGAAGGAGGTTAGGTCAGTATCGGCTATGGATATAGACCGAGTGCCGACAAGGATACGGCCCAATGATGGGCCTATGCCATGAAAGGAATCATGAGCAGCACGGCGCCTGAGGGGCGACATGGGAACACCGAAGAGAACCGAGTCAATGGTATGGCGTGCATGGGAATCGGCCAACAAGCTTGAACAATAGCAAGGCCGCATGCAGATAACCCAGGAGTTGGGTGTGGGAGGAACTCTCCATGAATGGTTAGATGGGCACAGAGTTAGCTGCTGCACATTGATCCCCAGTGAGGGACTTTAGCTGCGCACTGTCTGCGCACAGACCAGGGGAGCAGTATATAAGGGCCATAGTTTACAGTAGGAGACTCTTAAGTCTCTAGATAGTCTATTGTCACTAGACATAGCTACTGAGCAAACAGAATCGTTTCAGACCTAACAAGTCACCACTTGAGTCGTATAGGTTGTGTCTAGGGCAGTCCTGACATAATCTAGAGACTTTACTCTCTACCCCACTGTGCTGTCCAGCACCGAGCACATCGCTCGTAGTTGCTCCTGACAATCAGTGGCCTAGTTTCATCTTTTGGGAGGTTGTAACCCACTAGAGTCCCAGGACCTCTTGTCGACCATGACATACTTTGATGGTAGTAATCCGATTATCCTGGAACCGTTGGCGACTCCAACTTTGACAGACCACTGTCAACGGGCACTGTTTAAGTGTCCTCAATATGCCCACAGGGGCCTGACAACAAACCCAAACTTGGGTGGCTACACACAGTAACAGACGAGAATACTAGTTCGCTGGGGTGAAGCGTAGGCAGGAGACCATAGACGCGCCCTGGGTTTAGTATACTGTTATTGCCAAAGAGCTCAGGAATGAGCGAAACAACTTTATTGGTGCTGCATATCAAGGCTGAAACCAAGTTCCTCACACACTCCCTGTACTAGCAACCCTACCTGACTTTGGGTTGATAACTAGGCACAAAGATAGTGAGGCGAATTGCCGGGTGCACCCAATAAATAGCTTGTGGACCCACGACACTGCAGACAATATCTCTCTTGTTTCCCAAGAGACATCATCGACAGGCATGGAATAAATCGACAGCTGATTGAACAGAACTATTGTCAGTGGAGGGCCTGAAATAGTTTGAAGATTCTTTTTACAGGAAAAAGTCCTATACCATTCCCCATCGCAATGAATTGCACGTTCAAATATATACTACCTCACGCCCAGGCGACACTTTCGGAGATTGGATGCATCTTCGAAGCAGACTGGATAACCGATCACGATAGGGTCTCATACAGACCAAAAGAAATAACCGGTGATGTCATTTACTGCTGCTATGATAACCACATACAATTATGGTGGACATTCTTGAAAGAACAAAGAAAGGAACGACGTGCACACGCACAAAACATTATCCGGCAATGCGAAGCCGAAGAGACGAGGATCCAGGAAGAGGCATGGAACACCTTACTGGAACAACGAGCAGCAAATCAAGCTGCACTACAGGCAAAACGAGCCCATGAAAGAGCCACTAGGGAATATTTGACCCTAACAAACTTATTAAACAATACATTAAAAGGGGACGCATCCAGTCCTGTGTGGAAGGCGCTTATGGCATCAGAATACAATCAGTGGATCATGATGATCATTGGTGGAGAGAAGACCATCTGAAGTTATAGGGTGGCACCACACAAAATATGCTATGAACATCATACCAAGGAATTGTATGAACATGAAGGCATGACAATGGAACATGCTGATTGGAACGCATTTATGCATGCAATAAACGGAAATATCTTGCCAGGCTTCTGGTGGACTATTCGTATGGGCCCCATTCCGGAAACACTCGCACCTACGGTTCCAGGATTTTGCTACCTCTGTCTTATCAAGCCAGAGTACTGGAACAAATACAAGTGGCCCACATACCCAACTATTGAAGCTATCTGGCAAATGGAAAAACAATTCTGAGAAGAAGGAATCAGAACTAGGTGGACTGCCACTGAACGACAAGATGTCGTACATGTAGGCCTAGAAATGGCCAACACAAATGGATGGGACATGGTGGAAAGATTACTCACCAGCGGTCACCGAACGCTCCGTGTAGGAGCAGAACAAATGGAGAATTCCGAAGTAGGTGAAATCATCAGCCTAGGAGAAGGAAGCGACTTAGGCGAACCAGAGCAACCAGTGTGATCAGATGCAGTGGCAGCTCTGGTAGAAATAGATCCCTGCCTACGTAACGGATGTCCAGGACTGACAGAAGTCCAACAGAATAAACTACATCCAAAACATCCGGGTTACTGTTACCTCTGGCTAGTAAAGCGAGAGTATTGGAACAAGTACAAATGGCCGGCATACCCAACTATTAGAGAAATTTACGGATGGGATCTGGAACTTATGGATGAGGACCGACCAATATATTGGAGATGGACCAAAGGGTGCAACCACATGTGGCATTGCATCCGAGCAACTGGAGAACCTGGCGGGTGGCCATGGATGAAAGCCATGATGTGGCAAGGCTACGGATCACACCGAGTTGGCATATTCCGACTCACCACAGATATGATTGCCAATGCATACCAAGCAGTACTTGGATGGAGGGAAAACTGGATGGACACCCAAACCATAGAGCCGCTTCCACAAACAGCATCTGTTGAAGCATACACTGCCAGAGACAATGAAATCAATCGTCAAGCAGAGGCAAGACAACAAGCCATCACCAGTGCAGGGCAAGCCCTAGTAACCATAATCAATGAATACCAGCGAAGTAGTCGTCCAGAACCAGAACCTCTCACAAAGGCAGAAATGCCTGATTACTATCAAGGAGATCCAAGAATGGTAGATGGATGGTTACGCCAGATGGAAACCTATTTCATGCTGGCTAGAGAAACCGACAATAAAAGAAAAATCTTAATTTGTCTATACCGCATGAAAGGGGGTAAAGGTGACCGAGCTGCAGACTGGAGTGGAGTAAAGCTCAAAGCTTTTCAAGAGGCACTCCAAGAGTATCAGGACAAAATAGACAACAGCAGATGGAGCTCACAGCTTGATTGGCAACAGTTAAATCAGGGGGAATCCACAGACAATGATCAAGCCTGGGAGCAACGGCCATTAGAAAATCAATTCCCATTCACGGACTGGGCTGACTTCAAAAACCAAATGCACGACTTCTTCATGTCAACGGAAACGAAGGAGAAGGCAATTGAGGCGCTACTCAAGTTGCGACAGGGAACGATGATAGTCGAAGACTACATTGTAAAATTCAATTCCCTTACATCGCTAATGGACTGGAACGATCAAGCTTTGATCTCCCAGTTCCAAAACAACCTCAATCCAGCCCTTGGAAGGGATCTTATTCGATATGGGGGACTTGTGGACAATGCCACGCTTCAGCAGATACAAGCCAGGGTAACCGCCCTTGCACGAGCATACAGAAAAGCCAATGAAACTTATGGCTTCTCGAAAGCACATCTGGAGTATCGAGAACAAACTCCAAGTGCAAACCCTCGCCCTCAATATCAATACAAGGCGCCAGCTCCATTTGCGTCAAGTAGTCGAGACCCAAACACCATGGACGTAGATAAGAAACGAGATAACAAACCATGGTGTTACAACTGTGAGAAAGAAGGCCACTATAGCCAACGATGTCCACTACCACAAAGCAGGAAGCCTATACCAGAGTGCAGTAACTGTGGAAAGAAAGGTCATTCAGTAGAAAGGTGTTGGAAAAGGGAGCCTACCAAGGACAAAGGAAAAAGAGTTGTACGGATGATAGATAACGGGGAAACGACCCCAGAAGGATGTGCCAAAATTGAGGAGGTCTCGGATTTTGGAGACAGCCAGTAGACAAACACTCTGTCTCTCTGGCTTCTAGACAAGTTTTGAGGAATGGTGTACTAGTACCAATAGATTCCACAATAGACGTGCATGATTTACTTTATGAATGCAGTGGGAATGTACACCATATATGAAATATGGAAATGAGCGTGAAAACAGGGAAAAGATTAAGGACATGGACTACCCCTTGGGTGTTAAGACGCATCTGGCAGCAACCAGAACAAACTGTGATTGAATGTCTACGACAATGGGTAGACGACAAAAGGGTCACAGAAGTAAATGGAAAACTCGTCCAGCAACTAAATGCACTGTCAGAAACAGATGCCCTTTGGAACCTGGTCCACTTAAGAGAAAAAGTGGTACATGGAGTAGGAAAACAGGAATTGGACCTAAAAGGAATGCTTACAACTATGGATACGCTTCAGTCCACCAATATAACTATGCTACTAGACTCCGGGTGTACCACTTCATGTATAAGTGAAGAATTCGTTGAGAAACATAAAATGAACAAAAAGAAACTCTTGCAACCTATACCTGTATACAATGCAGATGGAACCAGAAATGGGTCGGGAAGCGTCGAGTATTTTGTTCAATTCAAATTACGCATAGGATCTCATGAGGAGGTTATGGATTGTGCAGTAGCTCGACTCAGCAAAACAGATCTCTTCTTAGGACATGACTGGTTGGAGCACCATAATCCAACCATCAATTGGAAGAAAAAATCCTTGGAGTTTAACCGGTGTCTGGGTACATGTTGGAAACTGTCTTCCATACAAGAACCAGAGGATGAAGTAGAAATGTCATACCATTTGAAAGAAGGAGAACACCTTCTAGCTGTTCACATCGGAGAACCCGAGTTACAAATCCAAGCCTTCACCTCGACAGCAACAAAGATAGCTGCAGAGCAAGCAGGAAAGGAAAAGAAGTGCACACTCGAGGAGGCAGTTCCTTGCCATTACTTAAAACATCACAAGGTATTTGAAAAAGAAACCTTCGATGAACTTCCACCACAACGACAATGGGATCATGCTATAGAACTCATCCCTGGGTCAACCCCGGTAGATTGTAAAATTTACCCTCTAAATCGAAATGAACAACAACAGTTGGACGAGTTTTTAAAAGAAAACTTGGACTCGGGAAGGATCCAACCCAGTAAATCACCCATGGCATCCCCCTTCTTCTTCATCAAAAAGAAGGACGGAAAACTTCGACCTGTGCAGGATTACAGGAAATTAAACGAAATGACGGTCAAAAACCGGTACCCTTTACCCTTAATTGGGGAACTAGTTGATCAGTTATCCCAAGCCAAAGTCTTTTCAAAAATGGACATACATTGGGGATACAACAATGTCCGCATAAAGGAAGGAGACGAGTGGAAGGCAGCATTCCGAACCAACAGAGGGCTCTTTGAACCACTGGTCATGTTCTTCGGCCTCACTAATTTGCCTGCCACATTCCAAACCATGATGAACGACATATTCCAGGTCGAAATTGCGGAAGGATGGGTAGTAATTTACATGGACGACATCTTGGTATTCTCAAGGAACCAAGAAGAACACACCAAACATGTTAACCGAATACTTGAGAAATTAGAGAAGCATAAATTATTGCTGAAACCAGAAAAATGTTTCTTCAACAAAAACGAAATCGATTTCTTAGGAGTCATCATTGGAAAAGACACCATTCGCATGGATCCGGCAAAGGTTAAAGCGGTATCGGAATGGCCTAAACCAAAAAACAAGAAGGAAGTCCAGCAGTTTCTGGGCTTCGTTAATTTTTATCAACGATTTGTGCGGGATTTCGCAAAATTGGCGAAGCCATTGACATGGCTTACAGGAAAGGAAGAGTGGCTGTGGACACAGTTACAGGATGCAGCCTTTGATAGACTCAAGAAAACCATTGCAGAAGAAGTGGTACTTAGAATCCCCAATGAGGAGGGACAATATCGAGTAGAAGTTGATGCCTCTGACTTTGCCATAGGGGGTATCTTGTCCCAACAATGGGAGGACGGATTATGGAAGCCCGTGGCCTTTATCTCAAAATCTTTAAATGACACTGAACGAAACTATGAAATATATGACAAAGAAATGCTCACAGTAATGCACACCTTTTATGAATGGGCACACTACCTCAAAGGAGCAAAACAGACGATCAAAGTTCTAACAGATCACCAGAACTTAACGTATTTCAGAAAAGCGCAGAACCTCAATCGGCGACAAGCTAGATGGGTGACAGACCTACAGGATTACAATTTTGTGATCAAACACAGGAGTGGAAAATCCAACACAAAGGCTGACTTACTATCCAGGAGGGCGGGACACGAGAAAGGAGAAAACGACAATGAAGGGGTAGTTCTACTCAAAGAACATCTCTTTGTCTGAGTATTTGATGATGACAGGGCTATAGAAGATATCATCAAAGATATACGAGATGTTCCTCATCGTCAATGGGAAACGCAGGTTATTAAGGGTCTGGAAAACACAAGAGGAGAATACAAACTCAATAAGGGACTGGTCACCTGGCAAGGACAAATTTATGTACCAGCGGTGCCAGCATTACGAGAAGACATCATCGCCATACATCACTCCTGGGGACATTCGGGAGTTGCCAAAACACTAGAGTCGCTTACCTGCAACTTTTGGTGGCCTAACATGCACAAGGATATCGAGCGATACATTCCTGGCTGCGAAATATGTCAGAAAGCAAAACCAGACAGGACTGCCAGAGCAGCACCCCTATGACCCAATGAAGTTCCTTCGGAACCTTGGGAAATTATCTCAGTTGACTTTGTCAGACCATTGCCAGAATCAAAAGGGAACAATATGGTTCTGGTTATTGTAGACTGTTTTACAAAAAAATCATATTTCATACCAACAACAGCGGAAATAACTTCACAGGGAACAGCTGTGTTGTTCCGAGACAACGTATTCAGGGAGCATGGACTCCCCAGGAAAGTGATCAGCAATCAAGGACCTCAATTCGCCTCAAAATTCATGGGTGACTTATACGGGATGTTAGGGATTAGAGCCAACAGGTCAATGGCTTATCACCCTCAAACAGATGGACAGATGGAGCGAGTAAACCAAGAACTAAAAGAGTTCTTAACCATCTTCGTCAATAATCGACAGGATAACTGGTCAGACTGGCTATCGGTGGCTCAATTTTGCCACAACGACAGGGTTCATTCTGCTACCGGCTTTACCCCCTTTTTACATGAATTATGGGAGACATCCAAACAAAGGATTAGATCCGACTTACACGCCAAAAGCAATTGCCATTGAACAGTTAGCAAAGGAATTAGAAGAAGTCCACGCTAAAGCGAAATTGGCATTGGAAAAAGCAGCGAAAATTATGAAGGAGCACTATGACGCACATCGCCGG
The DNA here is from genome assembly GCA_023014405.1 of Amanita molliuscula. NCBI lineage: Eukaryota > Fungi > Basidiomycota > Agaricomycetes > Agaricales > Amanitaceae > Amanita > Amanita molliuscula. The sequence goes on along the minus strand of JAEBUP010000029.1, from coordinate 578,377 downwards.
GAGGCACATGAATACAAACCTGGAGATAAGGTCTATCTCAGTACGGAAAACCTACCAGTAATTCGAGCAACAAAGAAATTAGATGGCAAATTCGTTGGACCACTGGAAGTAATCGCCAAAGTAGGGGAATCGTCATATAAACTAAAAATCCCGGCCTCATGGAAGGTCTACAACGTCTTCAATGAAGTCCTATTGAAGCCCTACAGGGAACCGGTTTTCCCAAAGCAACAAGCTAAAGCAGCGGCACGCAAGGACATGCAAATGGTTGAAGAATCGCAAGAAAATGAATATGAAGTTGAAGAAATTTTAGAAAGTCAAGTAAGCGGAAGAGGAGGAGCAAGGCTGGAATACCTCGTAAAATGGAAAAATTATCCGGTAGAGGAAGCCACCTGGGAACCGGTCAAAAATGTCATCAATGCACCCGCCATAGTAAAGAAATTCCACAAGGCGAACCCTGATGCTCCCAAACTCATTAGAAACATCCGAGATGGGATCTTGTACATCCAGTACACCGAAACAAAACCCCAACAAACCCCTAATGCACCACGGCACAAGCAGAAAAAGGGGACACATTGGAAAGATCAACAACGACTTTTCGGTTGGGAAGATGGTCATTTCGGACCAAAATACTTGGAGAACATGGAGCGCAGATGGCGCAACTGGAAGGGCAATAGGGCAGCAATAATGGAGCTGCCAGATGACACTGATGGGACGTTCTCCAGAGACCTGGAGCACGGCAGGCAGTTTAAACCCATGCTTAATTTCCCTCAGAAGATGGACAAGGAGGAGCTAGCGGAAGAACGAAGAGCTCGGGAAAAAGACATGGCGGTACTCACCAAGAAAATCTTAAAAAAGGAAACAGTAATGGCTGCAAAAGAAAGCAGCAAGTCGGAAGACGACCGACAGAGGAGGATCAAGGGCGCTAAGTGTCAAACAAAACCATGGGTCCAGTATAAGACCACAATAGAAGACGTCGACTCTGACCAAACCGGGCTGTCGCCCGATGACCAACAAGCATGCTTGGCTGCGTTTTATGCATGAATAAAGGAGGACCCAAGATGTGTGGACTCCACCACATCAGCCTCTCAGGACACGAGGCCTTGAGGGGGGGGTGATGTTATGAGCATACCTCCTATTTTCAACTTTACAGTAACGATGTCAATGACAATCATGAAGATAGGTTCACGAGGAGTCAGGAGATATTTTCCTTTTCTTTTTATCTATTTTACTTTGCTCAAACATCTATGAACAAGACTACTCGACAGGACTTTAGGAGGATGGCCTATGTGAACTGCAGTCCCTATTAGGAAGGAGGTTAGGTCAGCATTGGCTATGGATATAGACTGAGTGCCGACAAGGATATGGCCTGATGATGGGCCTATGCCATGAAAGGAATCATGAGTGGCACGGTGCCTGAGGGGCGACATGGGAACGCCGAAGAGAACCGAGTCAACGGTACGGCGTGCATGGGAATCGGCCAACAAGCTTGAACAATAGCAAGGCCGCATGCAGATAACCCAGGAGTTGGGTGTGGGAGGAACTCTCCATGAATGGTTAGATGGGTGCAGAGTTAGCTGCTGTGCATTGATCCCCAGTGAGGGACTTTAGCTGCGCGCTGTCTGCGCACAGACCAGGGGAGCGGTATATAAGGGCCGTAGTTTACAGTAGGAGACTCTTAAGTCTCTAGATAGTCTATTGTCACTAGACATAGCTACTGAGCAAACAGAATCGTTTCAGACCTAACAAGTCACCACTTGAGTCGTATAGGTTGTGTCTAGGGCAGTCCTGACAGGAACACTTTGAGTTTCACCCCACTCCAATCCGCAGCTCAATCTCCTTTTCCTTCTTTCATTCTATAGAGACAGATTGAGACTTTTCTTAGCAGGTCTGTTTCTCTTGCCAACATGAAATAAGTTTCCATTTGGCACAATCATCCACCCACTGTTCGTGGGTCTCCCCGATAATAGTCAGGCATTTCTGCCTTTGTGAGGGGACCTGGGACTGCTCGGTTTGACTGCTGATACTCATTTATCATGCTGGTGATTGCCTGTCCAGCACTAGTAATGGCTCACTGTCATTCCTCTGCCTGCCAATGAATCTTGTCATCTCGTGCTGCAACTGCTGCAGCTGGTTGTGTGGCAGGCAGAGGTTCCAATGTCTGTGTACCAGCCCAGTGCTCTCTCCATCCCAAGACCGCATGGTAGGCATGTGTGATCATGTCCACTGTGAGTCTAAAGGGCATAGCACCCATTTTATAATGACTCATGCCTTCCCTGTTGAGACATTCAACATGAAACCATCCTCTGCAATTGCTGTTATATTGTTCAATATGCAGAGTGGTGGGGTGTGTGTATGACTTCCGGATAATGGTAGTCACATCATCCTCTTGTAGATTTTTGTCCCAAGTGCAGATTTCTTGAATCTGCAGATAGGCCGGCCATAAGAATTCATCCAGTACTGTTTTTTAATTAGGACCAGGTAACAGTATCCTGGTATGTCCAGGTTAAAACCACTGTTGGCCCAAGACATTTTTGGGTAAGGGTAAGGCAGCCATGCCTCCCTTTTGATGACCCTTCTCCATTGGTCGATTTCTCTTTGTTTATGAGCATTGTTTGCTCCTTGCAGGTACTCTTCACTTGAGAGCCAATCCACCACTGTGGCTATGCCACCATTCCAATGTGCTGCATCACCTCCCTGAGTGATGACTTGTGCTTTGTTTTCTTTACTGGCTTTTGCTGCTGCTGCATATGACCACACTGGTTGCACAACCAGCTTGGGTTCTATTACTGCTGGGTATGTTTGTCCAGCTGCCTCTGCCACTGCTTCTTCGACCATGACCATCATTCTGAGGTTAACCCTTTTGATTGGTGCTTGGGCAAGCTGTCATTGCTTAGCCCTGCACTTGGACTTTGACTGTCCTCCAAAGCGCACTGTCCACATGTAATGGGAGACCTTGTGAAGGTCTACCAACTCATCCCAGGTGTATTTGATATCATCACATCATACTGCCAATTCTTCAATAATGTGACACCTGCCAGGTCTAATGCTGTCCTGGATAGCAAACACCACCATGTCATCCCTGAGCTCTGGTTCCCAGTTGATAATGTCATAAAGCATAGGCCAGGCAGTCATAGTACTCTGCTTTGAACAGATACACATAGCAGTATTTCTGTCTCCACTGGTTAGGTGTGATGGGGCTTCTGGCCCTTGGTCCTGGTAAGTGCACTTTGATGTTAGTGTGCCACCCTAGTACCCTGGCCTTGTGATCATTCCATGACTCCTCACCAACTTCTCCTAGGAAGTGATCCATTCCTATTGCACGAAGTTTGTGGATAGGCTCGGTAAGGAGTTGTTCCAGTGTTCTGGCATTGATAGCCCCAGGTGGCTTTGTGATGAGAAGGGGATCAAATCTGATTCCCTTGCGACACTCTTCTTCCTCCTGCTCACACTTCCATTTAGCATAGTGAGTTGCTCTTATTGCCATTCATGGCATGCATCCATGCATTCCAATCTGCATGGTCCATTGTCATCCCCTCATGCTCATACAGCTCCTGTACATGGTGTGCATGATTCAATCGTTCTACTGCTACCCAGTATCGTTGGATAGCTTTGTCGCCATTGTTAATCAACATTAGCCACTGGTTATATTTTGTTGAGGCCAGGGCTAGCCAGATTGGGTTGGACAAGTCACCTTTGTATTGGACTTCCAACAATTCTATAAGGGTTTGATATTCCCTTTCCGCTTTTCACATGGCATGTGTTACGATTCCTTTTCCTTTTACTTACCTGTTACAATAGCCTTTCTTCACTTCGTCACTACGCTCTGATACTTGTTTCGTCTGTCTGGACCGCCCCTTGTTTCACTTCCTTTTATACTTCTTTATTGTTCTCTAAGCAGTATATAAACCCTCCGCATGTACCGTAGTACTTCAGTTCCAACTTAATCGAGTATTGTCCTTTACCGAACAACCTCTCGCTCTCATCCTCTTTATCGCTCGAGTTACCTTCGTCATTGCCTAGCACGACGTCGAACAGTACTCTTGTCCAAGTGACTGGGATTAGACCAAGACTCTAGTCGTCACTATAGACTCAATAAATGAACCAAGGGCATCGATCCTAACACAAGTTGGAACTCACTGAACCGCTTAGTGCATCGTCACTAGCTAGACAATATAGATCCGAAACGACCCGAAACCAGACTCTCTAACCAGAGACCACCGAACGATTCCTTTTTCTTTAAAGGAACATATTATCTAGAAAGACAGGAGCTCTTTTTCTCGACACTAAATAAACGTTGGGAATTTTGAGGAGTAGGAAAGAACAAGAACACCCCAGTATCTGACGAATACTTTGAAGGGGATTACATTGAAGGAGATGAACACTCATTACCTGGAAAGCTTTGGGTTGAGTGGAGAAACGAACAAAAAGAACCAGAAGAAGAACCAGAACTATATTTTGAAAGACCCAAAGAAACCCTTTGGTGGGAAGAGTACTGCAACGCGGAATTCGAGTTCGACGGCACTGATCCATACTACTCTCTCTCTGAAACATCCATAACAGGGTGGAACACCTTTTTGGAACAAAAACAAATCGAATACGAACTAGAAAACCCGAGACCTGAAACAGACGCCAAAACCGACACAAAACAAATGGCAACTAACATTGAAACCACCGATGCCCCTAGGGGAGACATCAAACCAGTCTCAGCACGAATTTTTACAGGAGATTGGACCGAAGCTAAATCATTCATCAATTGGTTTAGTGATTTCTTTGCAATAAACGCCCACAACTATGAAGGGAAACATGAAAAGAAAATCAGATATGTCCTCCAATGTCTAGGAAAGGAACTAGACGACTGGAAAGAAATAATCCGCGACCAACTGAATGAAAAAGACGGACTTACTTGGGAAAACTATGACACCTTCGTCAAACGATTCCTTGACGACTGGGGAGAAGTCAACACTGCAGTCAGGGCACTGAATGAGCTCACTAAATTACGAGTTGGAGGAGAGATCACCGTCCTGATCTACGTCCGAAAATTTAGAATGCTCATAGGATCCTCCGGACTAACCGGAATTACCGCCCAACTTCAAGCATTTGTCCGAGGCCTACCAACCACCATTGCTGCTAAAATCCTCGAAGGACAAAGCGACTTTAAAACTATCACAGACGCCTATAAAAAGGTGGAACAACTCAACGCAGCATGGGAAACAATGAAAGCATTAGGAAAAACTGATACAGGGCGTCGATTCAATAAAACAGGGGGACCGAAAACTATCCACGCCATACAAATCGGACGCCTCACTGATGGGCAACGAGAAGAATATATGCGTTCTGGGAAATGTTTCAGATGCGGAACCATTGGTCACTTATCCTGAAACTGCCCAAAGAAAGATACCACCAAGAACCTGCCCCCTCCAGGACGATTCACCAGAACAATCACTGAGGATAACGATGCTAAGAAAATTCGCACTATGATTGTGGCTCTCAGCACAGAGGAACGAGAGACTCTCCTCACTGACCTTGAAACCGAGGGTTTTTAAAGCGGAGGAACCAGAAAGCGGTTGGAACCTCCAAGAACGATTATGGACAGTTAGCACTCAACTCTGTAATAGTAAGATCAAATAATAATCAACAACTCTCAATAACTGTCCAATCACCCGAATTACCCGCTGAGATATCTGCCCTTGTTGACTGCGGAGCAGAAGGAAACTTCATTGACAAAACTATAACAAAGAACATAAACAAGAAACCACTAATTCGACCAATACGAGTTAAAAACGCCGATGGAACAGTAAACTTAAACGGAATGATCACACATAAAGTCAAGATTCCCTACCACATCGGAAATCTACAAATCAAAACAAGCTTCCTAATCACTAAACTAGGAGATCAAAAACTTATACTCGGACTCCCCTGGTTAGAAAAACACAACCCAACAATAAACTGGAAGGAACGAACCCTTGAGCTCAATCACCAACACAAACCGACAAAACAGATAGAAAGAAACCTGGATCAGGAAATCGACGAATACTGGATCAGGGTTAAAACTTCGGCATCACAGGTACTAGAACACACACTACGCAAAGAAACCATAACAACGCTGCCAGACGAGTACCAAGGATGGAAATCTACCTTCGAAAAGGCGCCTTCAGAACAATTCCCAATCAGACGCACATGGGATCACGCAATCGACCTCAAAGCCGGATTTACCCCAAAAGTCAGCAAAATCTATCCACTATCAATAAAAGAGCAATCATCCCTCGACGAATGGATCACAGAGCAGCTAGCTAAAGGATACATTAGACCATCCAAATCCCCACAAGCCTCGCCATTCTTCTTCGTCACAAAAAAGGAAAGCGGAGCGCTCCAGCCATGTCAAGACTACCGATACTTGAACGAATGGACAATAAAGAATGCATACCCACTACCATTGATCTCCGATCTAATGACCAAACTATCCGGCGCGCGATATTTCACAACACTAGATCTCCGATGGGGATACAACAATGTTCGGATAAAAGAAGGAGATGAATGGAAAGCAGCCTTCATAATGAACAAAGGACTATACGAACCAACAGTCATGTTCTTTGGTCTATGCAATTCCCCATCCACTTTCCAGACAATGATGAATGAATACTTCCAAGACATGATCAATGAAGGATGGTTAATCATTTACATGGACGACATTCTAATATGTGGAACAACACCCAAAGACTTAGAAACTCGGACAAAACGCGTCCTAGAACGACTAAAAGAAAACGACTTATTTCTCAAACTCGAAAAATGCAAGTTCTGCACTCAGGAAATCGAATTCCTCGGAATGATCATTAGACCTGGGGAAATAACAATGGACCCAATCAAACTGGCAGGAATAGCAGATTGGCTGACACCAACAACGGTCAAGCAAGTACGATCCTTCTTAGGATTTGGGAATTTCTACTGATGATTCATTGGAAACTTCGCAACCCTTGCTCGACCACTTATCGATCTCACAAAAAAAGATGAAACATTCCTCTGGACACCAGAACGACAGGTGGCATTTAACAACCTAAAGAAACGCTTTACAACAGCCCCTGTACTCTGAATGCCAGATATCACCCAACCATTCATCCTGCAAACCGACGCCTCGAATAAAGCAACAGGAGCAGTACTGAAACAAGCCGACGAAGCAGGACTCCTGCACCCTTGCAGCTTCATTTCACATGCCCTGACCACAACAGAGCAAAACTATCAGATTTATGACAGGGAACTACTGGCAATCGTCAAAGGACTCACAGCATGGCGACACCTTCTTCATGGATCACCCCATACCACTATTGTCCATTGCGATCACAAGAACTTATCCTTTTATCGAACCCCACAACGCCTTACCCCCAGACAAGCCAGATGGTCCTCCTTCTTAAGCGAATTCGACCTTCGAATAGAGCACGTCCCTGGAACTAAGATGTTTGAAGCAGACGCCCTATCTCGATGACCAGACCACATTGGAATGGACGACACCCCAGAAGAAACCACAGTGTTACCACCCAAACGATTCATCAGGCTTATAGCAGATGACCTAGCAGAGAAGTTGCGCAAAGGCATGACTAAAGACGACTTTGGACAAATACTAGTTGAAGTAATCCAAAATCATCGAGCACCACCAATAAAATCAAAGCTGCAAGACTGGACATATGTCGACCACATTGTACATTACCAAGGAAAAACCTATGTACCCAATCAAGATGGATTGCACACTCAACTCATTAAACTGACGCATGAATCACCTACATCTGGGCACCCCGGACGATTTAAAACTCTAGAATTACTCAAACGAAACTACTGGTGGCCCGGAATGAACAAGCATACCAGAGAATGGATCGAAGGATGCGTGCTCTGCCAGCAAATGAAAGTAAATACTCACCCCAACACCCCTGCCCTACAACCGATCAAATCTAATGCCACCCAACCCTTCCAACAAGTCACAATTGACTTCATCACAGACCTACCAATCGCTGACAGCTTCGACTCAATCATGGTCACGGTGGACCATGGACTTACAAAGGGGGTAACCTTTTCCCCTTGTCACAAAACGATCAACGCACTAGGAACTGTGGATCTATACATAAACGAAAACTTCAAACGATTCGGTTTACCGGATATCCTCATATCTGACAGAGGACCGCAGTTCGCATCTAAAGTATTCCGAGAAATAGGAAAAGCGCTGGGAATAAACCATAGAATGAGCACAGCCTACCATCCCCAGACAGATGGCAAGACAGAACGAGTCAATCAAGAGCTAGAAGTCTACCTCCGAATGTTCTGCACAAACGAACTGCACAGATGGAAATCACTACTGCCAATTGCGGAATTCGCTCACAATAACCAACACCATGACACCATCAAAGCATCACCGTTTCAGCTAATGTACGGAATAGACCCTGTCGCCATTCCCACAGCTGCATCCCCCATGACAACCCCAGCAGCTGAGAACCGACTACGAATGTTACAAAAAGCTAGAGAAGAAGCACTTGTGGCACACGAACTTGCTAGACAAATGGTAGCGCTCAGAACAAAAGACAAGAGTATCAGATTCGAGAAAGGAGACAAAGTCTGGCTCGAAAATCGAAACCTCCAAATACCCTATGAGTCAAGGAAGCTAGCGCCCAAAAGAGAAGGACCCTTCACGATTGAGCAAGTACTAGGACCTGTCACCTACAAACTGAAACTCCCCAAACAATGGCGCATCCATCCCGTGTTTCATACTACATTGCTAACTCCATATAAAGAAACAACGGTGCACGGACCAAACTTCATGAAACCACCCCCTGATCTCATCAACAGACAAGAAGAGTTTGAAATAGAAGCAATCGTCACACACAGAAAACGAGGAACCGGCTATCAATACCTAGTCAAATGGAAAGGGTATGGACTGAATGAAAACTCATGGGAACCTGAAACAAACCTGAAAAATGCTGCGGACATCCTTAGAGCATATAAGAACCGCCGAGACCTGCTATGAAAACCATGGTCCAGTATCGCAACAAACAGATCCTCAGACAGAATGCTAGACATACCAAAAACATCGCTTCCCCCTACTCCCGATTCTCTCCCAGACAATCTATCCCGAAACTTAGACACCTAATCATCCAACTCCCTAATCGAACCCATCCTCACCAAGGATGACGCGCAATAGGAACAGCCTTCATTGAAATATGCAAAATCCTGCTCTATCAAACGAAAGTACCGTCACTACACCCAGTATATAAGACACAGATCAGCCCCAACTCCCAGACGCCAACCAACGCCCTCAGCAGAGATCACCATGTTAGGCAAGCACAAAGAGCACTGGCCCTATGGATCATTGACCGAACAAGAGACCTGGAAGTGGCGGGAGTGACCTGCCTACGCCGGACAGAGGCACTATTCCCAGACAAAATCAATTTCCCATCCAGCGGACCGCTGAACTTTAACTTACCCCTGCACTACTTATACATCCCACATGGAGGGATACCACCTCCATACCCGAATCCGCCGCCACCGCCCCACTACCGCGATTTCGAGTGGGAACCTGGATACCCAATGATCATGGGCATCATTCATCACACAAATCAAGGAACAATTACGCATCGAATTCCGCCTAGACCACTACACGAACCATATTCGACCGAAAGACCTCCCACGCGACCTAATACTCCCAGACCAGAAGCATTGGCTGATCAACTCTTACGAAACATCCTCTCTATTGACGCAGACGATTCATTCTGGGATGTGGAATACTTCGACGAAGTCAACCTATAAAAGGACGAGACTCCCACTTCCTAGCCTTCCAACCAACGTCGCAAATACAAAGATGTTCTTGCTCATCACCATCCTCGTCGCCCTCGTCTCCACTCTCTTCCCCTCAGTCCTCATCGGGGGACTCGTTCTCGCCACCCTCCTCACTACCCTCGCCCTCGCCTACTCCTTCTCCGAAAAACTCCCCGAGTTCGACGTTTTCATGCCACCCCTCGAAATCTTCGTCGAAACCAAAACATTGACCTACGCCGACAACGACCTACACATCCACCCGCCTGAACTCATCGAAGAACCACCTATTGCGGAAGAAGTCATTCCCGCACCTATCCCCAGATCGAACCCCCTCGTTGCCGCCGCCTCTCTAGAAGCCTCGTACATCACAGCCAATCTCCGAGACCTCTCTGCCCCACTCGGAGCCCTCGTAGGACTCACCCTCACCACCGACCCCAACGCCATGACCTACGCTGAACGAGATCTTGCGCTCCGTGAACTCCATCAACTGAAAGTCACCCTCAACTCCATACGATGGCACGTTGATACAGCGCAAAAGGACGTCGAAAACATCGTCCACTGGTACGAGTCTAGAGCTGATCATGCCTGGACAACTCAAGGCTGGCCTTAAGAAGTCGGTGACTTCTCGCATAGGGAGGGGGTAATGTTACAATTCCTTTTCCTTTTACTTACCTGTTACAATAGCCTTTCTTCACTTCGTTGCTACGCTCTGATACTTGTTTCGTCTGTCTGGACTGCCCCTTGTTTCACTTCCTTTTATACTTCTTTATTGTTCTCTAAGCAGTATATAAACCCTCCACATGTACCGTAGTACTTCAGTTCCAACTTAATCGAGTATTGTCCTTTACCGAACAACCTCTCGCTCTCATCCTCTTTATCGCTCGAGTTACCTTCGTCATTGCCTAGCACGACATCGAACAGTACTCTTGTCCAAGTGACTGGGATTAGACCAAGACTCTAGTCGTCACTATAGACTCGATAAACGAACCAAGGGCATCGATCCTAACAGCATGCTCTGCTCACAGGACTGCGTGAGTAGCTGCCTGTTCCATTAATAATGCCTCCCAGGCTTTTTTTTGTTCCAACTCCTGCTCAGCTTCACGTTGCCTAAGGAGTATCTGCACCTGAGCACATTCGAGTTGTCGTGACTCCTTCCAGTGTTTCCAATACAACTGGACATGATTATTGTATTGGTGGATAACCATATACCCGATAAATTCTTTAGGTCCCATCTGGACCATATCACTAATGGTGACCCAGTCTGCCTCGAAGATGCACCTGATCTCCAAAAGTGTCGCCTGGGTGTAGGGTAGGATGTAAGTAAATGAGCACTGCATTGTGTCTCATTTAATTGTTCTGCTGTTTAAAAAATCTTCAAACTATTTCAGGCCTCCACCAACAATAGTTCTGTTCCTCTGGCTATAAATCTGCACCAGTTGATGATGCCTCTTGGGAAACAAGAGGGTTTGTGTCTGTTGTGTCGTGTCATGGGTCTGCAAGCTACTCAGAAGTGTACACCCAGCAGTTCGCCTCACTGTCCTTGTGCCTAGTTATCAAGTGTGCAGCAAATTTCGCACTTGCTAGTACAGAGGGTATGTGTGGACTTTATATCAGCCTTGATATGTACAACAACCAGGTTGGCTCCCTTGTTCCTGAGTTTTTCGGCAATAACAATATACTATGCTTGGGGCAAGTCTGTGGTCTCCTGCCTATGCTCTCCTGACACACTAGTATTCTATTTTGTTACTGTGGGTAGACAGACCCAAAATGGGTGTATTGAGGACGTCTCGTTCGATGCCCATTGACAGTGTGTGTGTCAAAGTCAATGTTGCCTAGAGAGGTCACAGGCTGCATGGTTACTACCTCTCAGAAATCAAACTAGGCCATTGGTGCTGTGAGCAATGATGAGCAAGACACGCTCAGTGCTGTAAGACCAATGGGGTAGATAGTAAAGACTCTAGATTATGTTAGGACGACCCTAAACACAACCTAAACATCTCACAGTGATGGCTTGTTAGGCCAAAGACAAAACTAGTTGCTCAAGAAGAAGTGTCTAGGACACAAACTATCTAGAGTCTTAGGGACTTTGCTACCTAAGACTACAACCCTTATATACCCACTCCCTGGTCTGTGTGCAGTCAGTGCACAGCTAAAGTCCCTCACAATAGAGACGATGTGCAGCAGCCAAGTCTGTGCCCATATGACCATACCTGGAGTTATCTTCTCACACCAACCCACTGTCTTCCTGTATACGGCCATGTCTTATTGTCTCTGCACTCGGCCATTTCCCATGTCATCCCTCAGGCACTGTTTGGCCTATGTATCTGTCATAGCCTAGGCCCATCATTGGGCCAGGTTCCTGTCAGCATCTGGTCTATCCCCATAGCCGATGCTGACCTAACCTCCTTCCTGATAAGGGTTGCAGTCCTTGTTAGCCACCCCTGCAACTGTAGTATCATCTAAGCCTCATACCTAATTGTTTGAGTCCAAATAAAAAGATAAAAAGAAAAGAAAAATATATCCTGTCTCCTCAAGTCTGTATCTTTGTAAGTCATATTGATGTTGTTACTGTGAAAATAGTTTCTGCTCATAACAGATGCAGCAACGTCAGCCTCTCAGGACATGAGGCCTTAAGGGGTGGGTGATGTTATGAGCATACCCTGTTAAAACCATTTTACACAGCAACAACACCAATGAGACTTATGAAGATATGGACTAGAGGAGTCGGGATATATTTTTCTTTTCTTTTTATCTTTCTATTTGGACTGAAACATTTAGATACAAGGGCTGGATGATGAGACATTACAGCAGATGCCTATACTAGGATTGCAGCCCTTATTAGGAAGGTGGTTAGGTCAGCATCAGCTATAGGACATACTGAGTGCTGACTGGAATAACAGCCTGATGATGGGCCTACACCATGAAAGGAATCATGGGTGGCACAGCACCTGAGGGGCAACATGGGAATACCTGAAGGTACTGATGGAATGGTACTGGTGTTCATGGGAGTTGGCTGAGATGCAAGACAATAGCATGGCCGCGTATGGAAGGAGACAGTGTGTGGGTGTGGGAGAGATACTCCTGGAAAGGTTACATGGGCACAGGTTAGCTGCTGTACATTGATCCCTATTGTGAGGGACTTTAGCTGCGCACTGACTGCACACAGACCAGAGCTAGGGTATATAAGGGCCGTAGTATAGTGTAGGCAGTCCCTAAGACTCTAGATAGTTTTGTGTCCTAGACACTACTGATAGAGCAATTGTATTGTCTTTGGCCCAACAAGCGATCACTTGTGGGAATCTTAGGTTGTGTTTAGGGTGCTCCTAACACATCCTAGGAGTATCTCTCCCACACCAACCCAATGTCCTCTTACATATGTGGCCATGCTATTTTCTTGCATCTTGGCTGACTCCCATGAACACCAGTACCAGTCCATCAGTACCTTCAGGTATTCCCATGTCACCCCTCAGGCACCACTTGGCCTATGAATCCATCATAGCCTAGGCCCATCATCGGGCCATGTCCCCATCGGCACTCAGTATGTCCCATAGCCGATGCTGACCTAACCACCTTCCTAATATGGGCTGCAGTCCTAACATAGGCATCCTGTGTAGTGTCTCGTCATCCAGCCCTTGTATCTATATGTTTCAGTCCAAATGAAAAGATAAAAAGACAAGAAAAATATATCCCAACTCTCTGAGTCCATATCCTTCTAAGTGTCATTGACATCATTACTGTGTAAAATGGTTTTTACAGGGTATGCTCACAACAAGGAGGTCCCTAAACACAACCCTTTAACTCCCACAGTGAGGCTTGTTAGGCCAGAAACAATTCTGATTGCTCTGCTAGTAATGTCTAGGTGACAAAAACTATCTAGAGACTTAAGGGCTACCTACACTATACTACAGCCCTTATATACTCTAGCCATGGTCTGTGCACAATTGGCGCACAGCTAAAGTCCCTCACAATAGGGAACAATGCACAGCAGCCAGCCTGCACCCATGTAACCATCCTTGGAGTATCTCTCCCACACCCACACACTGTCTCCCTCCATATGCAGCCATGCTATTGTCTTGCACCTCAGCTGTTCCCATGAACACCAGTACCATTCCCTTGGTACCTTCAGGTATTCCCATGTCACCCCTCAGGCACATCTAGACTCATGAATCCATCATGGCCTAGGTCCATCATTGGGCCATTGTCCTAGTTGGCACTCGGTATGTCCCATAGCTGATGCTGACCTAACCACCTTCCTAATAAGGGCTGTAGTTCTAACATAGGCATCCCATAGTGTAGTCTTGTTGCCCAGCCCTTGTATTGTATCATTTGAGTGAGATGAAATAGAGAAAAAGAAAAGAAAAATAATGTCCAACTCCCCAGGCCCTTATCTTCATAAGTGTCATCGACATCATTACTGTAAAAGGAGTTTTGTTTCAATGAGCATGCTCATAACATTCAGACCATTGCCTCTGGTCATCTGTTCCTTGTTTCCACTGACAGAAGATGTTTTCAAGTCCCCTGCTGGGACACATTCCTTATCAATCCCATTGATCTGTCATTCTTCAACCATCCATTTGGTCTTTTGCTCGTTTAAGGTCTTCCAGCAGACCTATTTGCTTGGCATGCTCCATTGAGCACTATTTCTTGCTGTTATGAGGTGGCAACAATGGTGGTCATCATAGGGAGGGGGTGTCACTCTGCAGATGTGGACTCAGGGGCTGTTTGGCTATGACAATGAGGTGTCAATATGGGTGATCAACATAGGGTGGGGGTGCTCAACTTGTGCATGCAGGCATGGGAGCTGTTACGATAAAGAAGATTGCTTAGCCAGCAATATCAAGAATGCGCCTATATTTGTTCATAGGAGGCGCTTTCAACAGCTGATTAAGCACCAGCAGTGTGTTTTCTTTAACAGGACAATAGGTCAGGGAATCAAATGGCTCTGGCTGCCCTTATGGTCTAACTAGCTACATTTTTTGTTGAAACCAAACAGGTCAAAGAAATATAGTATGGTAGGATGGGGCTTGGTTCCCCTGTTTTTCTGGTGGCCACTCTGTCTGGTAGCTTAGGTAGCTTGTAGCTACATTAGGTTTTCCAAATACAAATATCTATTCACAAAAAAAAAAAAAAACGATGGAGGAGAAGAAGGTGGAGAAGAGGGCAATGAGGATGGCAATGAAAGAGAACATTTCTGTGTATGCAGGAGTCTCATCCTTTTATAGGTTGCATGAGACAGTGGTCTTGTCAATGTACTCCATATCCCAGAATGAGCTGTCGGCATCAATAGAGAGGATTTCTCATAAGAGTTGATTGGCTAATGCTTCTGGTCTGGGAGTATTAGGTTGCATGGGAGTTCCTTCTGTCAAAGAGGGTTCATGTAGTGATCTAGGTGTGATTCAATGTGTAATTGTCCCCTGGTTTGTATGATGAATGATGCCCATGATCATTGGGTATCCAGGTTCCCATTTGAAGTTTTGGTAATGAGGTGGTAGTGGCAGGTTTGGATATGGGGGTGGTATTCCCCCATGCAGGATGTACAGGTAGTTTGGGGGGAGGTTGAAATTTGGTGGTCCACTGGATGGGAAGTTGATCCTATCAGGGAATAGTGCTGCTGCATGGTGTAGGCAGGTCACTCCTGCCACTTCCAGGTCTCTTGTTTGGTTGATAATCCATAAGTTCAATGCTCTTTGTGCTTCTCTGGTATAGCAATTTCTGAAGATAGCTTTGGCTGCTGTTTGAAAGTTGGAGTTGGCCTGTGGTCCATATACAGGGTGTAGCAGTGGTACTTTCATTTGGTAGAGCAAGATCTTTCATAGTTTGAGGAAGGTTTTCCCTATAGCACATTGTCCTTGGGGGTGAGTTTGATTAGGGAGTTGGATGATCAGATGTCTGAGTTTTGGGATAGATTGTCTAGGGGAGAATCAAGAGTAGGGGGAGGCAATACTTTTGGTATGTCTGATGTTTTGTTTGAGAATCTGTTTGTTGTGATACTGAACCATGGTTTTCATAGCAGGTTTTGACGGTTCTTATATGCTTTGAGGATATCCACAGCATTTTTGAGATCTGTTTCGGGTTCCCATGAGTTCTCATTTGGTCCATACCCCTTCCATTTGACTAGGTATTGATGGCCAGCCCCTCATTTCCTGTGCATGATGATCACTTCTATTTCAAACTCTTCTTGTCCATTCACAAGATCAGGGGGTGGTTTCATAAAGTTTGGTCCATGTGCCATTGTTTCTTTATATGGGGTTAGTAATGCAGTGTGAAACACAGGATGGATGTGCCATTGTTTTGGGAGTTTCAGTTTGTATTTAACAGGGCCTAGCACTGGTTTGATTGTGAAGGGTCCTTCTCTTTTTGGCACTAGCTTCCTTGAATCATAGGGTATTCAGAGTTTTTGGTTTTCAAGCCAGACTTTGTCTCCTTTTTCAAATCTGATGCTTTTGTCCTTTGTGCTGAGCACTACCATCTGTCTGGCAAGTTCATGTGTGGTGAGTGCTTCTTCTCTGGCCTTCTGTAGCATTTGTAATCGATCTTCAGCTGCAGGGGTTGTCATAGGGCACACAGCTGTGGGAATGGCAACAGGGTTTGTTCCATACATTAGCTGGGACAGCAATGCTTTGATGGTATCATGGTGCCAGTTGTTGTGAGCAAATTCTGCAATTGGCAGTAGTGATTTCCATTTGTGTGGTTCATTTGTACAGAACATTTGGAGGTAGACTTCTAGTTCCTGATTGACTTGTTCAGTGAGTTCCAACTTGTGTTAAGGTCAATGCCCTTGGTTTGTTACAGAGTCAACAGTGATGACTAGAGTCCTGGTCTAATCCTGGTCAATGGACAATGTAGGCCTTGACACTGTGCTAGACAGTGATGAAGGTAGCTTGAGTGGTTGTGGAAGGCAAGAGTGAGAGGATCATTCAGATGAGAGCAATACTTGACTAAGTTGGAACTGAAGAACTACAGTACATGCATGGGTTTATATACTGTTTAGAGAACAATGGGAAGGTATAAATGGAAGTGAAACAGGGGAGCAAAACAGGGAAGTAAAACTAGTAATGAGATGTAACAATGAAGATAGGCATTATGGAAAGAAATTGTAACAGACTAATTCCAATGGGAACCCCTGTTTCTCTAGCATCATTGCCATGACCTCTCCTTGTAACAATGGGAAATATTGGGCTATGTTGACACCCAAACACAACATGAATTTTCCTACTTGACACACTTGTTGAACCCAATTAACTATAAACAAGCCTGCATCCATTGTTGACCTTTGTTTCACTCTGCCAAATTGTAAAGGATGAAGTAAATCATTTTGCACTGCATCATATTGTAGACACTCCACTATCATCTTCATAAACAGCTTCCCTAAACAATTAAGCAAAGCAATTGGTCTGCAACTTTTGACTTTTGAATAATTGTCTTTTTTAGGCTTTGGGATGATGATCATATTAGACTGCTTGAATTGCATAGGCCATATGCCTTCTTTCATAATGCAATTGAAGATGTCCATGAGTTGTCATAAAAAAAATTCATTCCCTAACATGACCTTTAACAATCTCCATGTAATCATATCAGGACCCAGCACCAATGTATTTGAAGTCTTTTTCACTGTGTCTAGGATTTCCAATGATGAAAAATTAGCCCAGCTCCTTGTTGGTACTCTTGGCAAATCTCATATATATTCCCAATCCACTGAATGTGTTGATTGCTGACCAACAACTGGTAGTGCACAGCATCCCAAAGTTCTTCAAGATTCTTTATCATGCAACCTTTCACATCAACAACTTTAGGAAATACTGTCAGTTTTTGATCCCTGGTCCAGTGAACTGTGTCCCATATTTCCCCTTTTTTAACCATGTCATCCAGTTTCTTATCAAAGAAAACTCTTTTAGCCTTTTTGGTTTCTTGCCAAAGTGACCTTTTCAACTGAATAGATGGATTACAAATGTATTCCTCTTTGGCTCTTTTGCAATCATTATTCCACCACATATTAGGTCTCATATTTTCTTTTGGTACTTTGGCAAACTTTGACCAGGCCTCTTGGATTCCTTTATACAGAATATCAATGCTTTCCTGCACACTTCCTGCCGAAAATGACAACTTCTGTATATCTGCAATAAAAGACAATTCTTCCAACAATGATGCTGGAATATACAGTGCATGTGGACAACATGGCACTCGACCATGTGAAGAGAATTGAAGTGAGATTGGACAATGATCTACTTTGGCACCTTTAATTTCAATTGAATAGTTGAATTGAGAGTCTTCCAAGACTGAGTTGTGTACCCAGACCAAATCTAAAATGCTGGAATAAACATCTCCACCTCTCTGGTTCCTGTAAAAAGTAGGTGAAATGGGATCATGCATACAATTACAGCAATTTTCCATCATAGTTTCAATAAGATCCATAGCATTTGAATTTTCAAAGTATATGGAATTGTCCCAGAAACTCAAATGCAAATTAAAATTGCCCTGAACAATAGCAATGTCCTTGACAAATGCTAGTCCCCAGATGAGTGCCATCAGCACTCCCATGGAACTAGGATTACAGTAAAAGTTCAAAATTTTTTGAACTTTTCCATCTGATAGTCTGGTCAATGAAATTAAAAGAATGTTGTCATGGTCAAAAGATACTGGATCAATCATAATCATATAAGAATGTAAGAGTCTTTTATGTACATAACATGCAACTTGAGACTTATCATTTAGCATGATAATTTGCCAGGCCAGGTGAATAGGACCACCATTCAAATCTTCTCCATTTTTGGTATTTTTCGAAGGCCTTTAATAAACAGAAACTCCTGAATGAAGATAACATTGATTGTCATCTGATGTGATTCCAGTAAGATTTCAACTTTTTTATACAATTTGCTTACATTTTGAAACAAGAACCTGAAGTCATGAACAAATCCAATCATAAAGATGAGGCCACTTTCCAAGCTGACATGCTTGCAATGGTAGATTGGACTTCTTTAGTAATGTCAGAAAGGCAATCCCAGATGGTACAACTGTGCCTAGCCACTATACGAGTTTTATCTAGCTGAATCAGCTTTTCAGCATTAAAATGAGCTCCAAAGTATGGACAATCTCTGCTATTGGATGCATGATTTGACAGACCACCCCTGTTAGGATGTCCCTAAACACAACCATGAAACCCCACAGTGATGGCTTGTTAGGCCAAAGACAAGTCAATTGCTCTTCTAGTAATGTCTAGGTGACAAAAACTATCTAGAGACTTAAGGGCTACCTACACTAAACTACAGCCCTTATATACCTCTAGCCATGGTCTGTGCACAATCGGTGTGCAGCTAAAGTCCCTCACAATAGGGAACAATGCGCAGCAGCCAGCCTGCACCCATGTAACCATTCTAGGAGGGTTCCTCCCACACCAACACACTGTCTCCTTCCATATACAGCCATGCTATTGTCTTGCACCTCAGCTGTTCCCATGAACACCAGCACCATTCCCTCGGTACCTTCAGGTATTCCCATGTTGCCCCTCAGGCACCATTTGGCCTATGAATCCATCATAGCCTAGGCCCATCATCAGGCCATCATCCCAGTTGGCACTTGGTATGTCCCATAACTGATGCTGACCTAACCTCCTTCCTAATGAGGGCTGCAGTGTTCACATAGGCATCCTATAGTGAAGTCTCATTGTCCAGCCTTTTTATCTATATGTTTGAGTCCAAAGAAATAGATAAAAAGAAAAGAAAAACATATCCCCACTCTCCAAGTCCGTATCTTCATAAGTGTCATCGATGTCATTACTGTGAAAATAATAGGGAATGAGTTATGCTCATAACATCACCCCCCTTAAGGCCTCATGTCCCGAGAGGCTGATATTTCCACATCCACATAGTGTGGATCCTTCTTCATTTTTTCATAAAAGCAGTCCAACCACTTGCTCTGTTCTTCAGGTGTCAAGCCTGACTGTTCTGATTCCTCATCCTCTATCTCCTCAACAGTGGTCCTCCACTGAATTAATTTCTTTGTAGGGCATGCAACACCCTTAATCCTTTTTTGTTGGTCCTCTTCTGACTCACTGCTTTCTTTAGCAGCCTCTGGTTTTGTCTGTTTCTTTAAGATTTTCTTTTGAAGACACTTGGTGTCCTTCGCATGTGCTTGGTGCTCCTCTTCCAACTCTTTGTCTCTTCCCTTCTGTGGGAAATTAAGCACAGGTATCACCTGCCCACCATGCTCCAGATCTCTGGAGAATGTCCCATCAGTATTGTATGGCAACTCCCAGAGTGCCACCTGACTTCCTTTCCAATTGCGCCATCTGCACTCCATGTTTTCAAGGTACTCGCATCCAAAGCATCTGTCCTCCCATCCAAAGAGTTTTTTCTTGCCCTGAAAGCATGCTCCTAGAGCTCATACTTGTCTTGGAGCTCTGGGGTTTTCTCTATGGAACTTTTTAACTTTGGCCTGTGTGTTGGCCACATTCTCTGCTGGTTCCCAAGTGGACTCTTCCACTGGATAATTTTTCCATTTAATGAGGTATTCCAACCTCCCTCCTCCACATCCACTGACACGAGTGTCCATGACTTCTTCCACTTCATACTTGTCCTCTTGGGACTCCTCCACCATCTGTGTGTCCTTGCATGCTGCTGCCTTTGCTCTTTGTTTGGGAAACTCCAGTTCCCTGTATGGCTTTAACAAGACTTTGTTAAAGATGTTGTAGACCCACCATGATGCTGGGATTTTTAATTTGTAAGATGATTTGCCAACCTTGGCGATGACTTCTAATGGACCAACAAATTTTCTGTCGAGCTTTTTGGTTGCTCATAGGATTTCTTGGTGAATCTGTCCACTATTACCAAGATCATGTTGTTGCCTTTAGATTCTGGCAACAGTCCTATAAAGTCAACTGATATGACTTCCCATGGTTCTGAGGGAACCTCGTTCAGTCATAGTGGTGCCATGCTGATAAGTTTGCTCTGCTATTGGAAATAGGGAGGAAAGGAGAGGTGTGAGGTTGTGAAAGGATTCCTGTCAACTCCGGTGTGCTCAATGTCAATGCTACACTGCACAGAATTG
This sequence comes from Amanita molliuscula, assembly GCA_023014405.1. NCBI lineage: Eukaryota > Fungi > Basidiomycota > Agaricomycetes > Agaricales > Amanitaceae > Amanita > Amanita molliuscula. The sequence continues at coordinate 557,542 of JAEBUP010000029.1, read as the reverse complement.
CAGAGTTCGTGGATAATCATGCTTAAGCATGCAAGTGTGTAATGGTGGCAACATGGAATGTGGAGCAAGACTCAAGGATGTGAACTAGATGAGGAGGATGTGACAAGAGACTGAGACTCGAGGGGAACTGAATTCTGGGATCTAATCTAGTATGTTAAGCTCCTAATCTAATTGTACATGGGCTTTATATACAATTTTCTACTCTAGATAACAAAATAACACTTTGTAAAATTTCACCTTGCAACTGTGTATCCAAATCCATCTTGAAGGTCTTCTCATGATGGGGCTAGCTGAGGGACACAATGGTGGAATATGAGTGCCACAGTGAGAACCAATATCATGATCCTGTGCAGGATGCTAATAGACTTGTTGGATTGAAATAGACTTGCCTGATTGCTGTGCACGGCAACTCCGGGGTTCATTTGACTTGACATGGCCCTGTTCTTGATATTCCACGGACCTGACTAGTCTATACCATATCTGATCATTGGCCAATGGCTTTATTTGTCTGCTATGGTCCTATTCTGCTGTGTTGGTGTGTTGCTATGGATGACATGGCTCTTGGATTGTAGAATGAAGATCTTCCCTAATGTGGATATGGCTTGATGGCACGGTCCCTTCTCCAGTGAACTAAGCTGTGCCAACTAACAATTTTCTGTAGCTCAGCTGATGGGGTGCTGACATCAGGTGTGAATGGCCGACTGGTGTGGGGTCTGGATGGTGTACATGGGAGGTGACTCGATCGTTGGTTGTGGGTGACGCTTGCCTTACTGCAGGAAATTGTGGAAAATCGCAGAGTTGTGCGGAATTGCTCAGAGTTGCTTGTTGCTATCGCAGAATTCCTGCGGATGACTCCTATACACCCCTAGCTCAGAACAATGCTCATCAGTGCATGCCTGTCTGTCCGGTTTTGCCTTTTGGCAAGTTTCACACCCTGGAATGTAACATTTGATATCTTCACACATATTTGGCCACCAGAAGTTTCTTGTCAAAGATTCCAATGAAGACTGGTGGATTGTGATGATGTCTTCTTGCAATGCCACTACCACCAGTACATAGACTCTCCCTTTCCAGGTGATGAGTTCCTTCTCCAGTTTATAATCTCCTCCCGCCTTCTTGAGGCCTTTGACCACCTGGGTCTCCCACTGCCACTTGGGCACATCTTTAATATCCTTTATGATGTCATCTATTGCACGATCATCATTGAATACTTATATGAAGAGGTGTTCTTTGAGTAGAACCACCCCTTCATTATCTTTTTTGCCCCTCTCATGTCCTGCTCTTTGGGACAACAAATCTGCTTTGGTGTTTGACTTGCCACTCCTATGTTTGATTACAAGGTTGTAATCCTGCAAGTCTGTAACCCATCTCGCTTGTCACCAATTAAAATTTGCGCCTTCCTGAAGTAAGTCAGGTTCTGATGATCAGTCAAAACCTTGACTGTCTGTTTGGCTCCTTTGAGATAATGAGACCACTTGTAAAAGGCATGCATAACTGTGAGCATCTCTTTGTCATAGATCTCATAGTTCTATTCAGCATTGTTAAGCAACTTTGAAATGAAAGCAACTGGCTTCCATTTGTCGTCCTCCACCTGTTGTGACAGGATTCCTCCAATGGCAAAGTCTGAGGCATCCACCTTGACCCTGAACTGTCCATCTTCATTAGGAATCTGCAACACCACTTCCTCTGCAATAGGTTTCTTTAGCTTATCAAAGGCTACATCCTGAAGCTCTGTCCACCACCACTTGTCTTTTCCAGTTAGACAAGTTAAGGGTTTTGCTGCCTTGGCAAAGTCTTTCACAAAATGCCAGTAGAAGTTTACAAAGCCCAAAAATTGCTGGACTTCCTTCTTGCACATAGGCTTCAGCCACTCAGTTACTGCCTTTACTTTGGCAGATTCCATTCGGACTGAGTTTTCACTGATAACAACTCCCAGGAAGTCCATCTCTGTTCTATCACAGAAACACTTCTCTGGTTTCAATGACAGTTTATGCTCCTTGAGCTTTGCCAAGATACAGTTGACCTGAACCATATGTTCTGCCTGATTTTTTGAGAATACCAGGATGTTGTCCATGTATATGACAACCCATCCTTCCGCTATCTCGACCCTAAAGATGTTGTTCATCATTGTCTGGAAGGTGGCTGGCAAGTTTGTTAATCTGAAGAACATAACCAAAGGCTTGAAGAGTCCTCTATTGGTTCTGAATGCCACCTTCCACTCATCTCCCTCCTTGATGCACACATTGTTGTATCCCCAACAAATGTCCATCTTTGAGAAGACCTCTGCTTGTGATAACTTGTCAACCAACTCTCCTATGAGCAGAAGTGGGTAGTGATTTTCTATCATCATCTCGTTTAACTTCTGGTAGTCCTGTACCAGTCTCAATTTCCCACCTTTCTTCTTTCTTTCAAAAATTCATCCAATTGCTGCTGTTCATCCCTATTCAGCAGATATATTTTACAGTCAACTGGGTTAGACCCAGGGATCAACTCGATAGCATGATCCCATCACCACCATGGTGGTAACTCGTCGAAAGTTTGTTTTTCGAAAACCTTTCGATGGCCCAAGTAATGTCTGGGGACTGCTTCCTCCAGAGTTCGCTTTTTGGCCTTTTTGGCCTCCTCTGCTGCGATCTTTGTTGCCATGGACATGTATGCTTGTACACACAACTCCAGTTCTCCTATGTGAATGGCCAGCAACCATTCACCATCCTCTAGGCACTGTGCCACATCGATCTCGTCTCCTGGTTCCTGAACCAATGAAGATTTCCAACAAGTTCGTGGACACTGGTTGAACTCCAACAATTTCTTTTTCCAGTTGATCATTGGGTTGTGGTGGCTCAACCAGTCCAACCCCAGGAACAGATCTGTTTTGCTTAGTCATGTTATGGCACAGTCCATCACCTCCTCATGTCTTCCAATTCATAGTTTTATCTGCACCATAAACTCTACACTTCCAGATGAGTTTTTTGATCCATCTGCATTATATACTGGCACAGGTCACACTAATTGCTGCTTAGCCAGTTGATGCTGTTCCACAAATTCTTCCCTGATGCACGACCCTGTGGATCCTGAGTCTAGCAGCATTGTTACATTGATTGTTTTCAATGTATCCATTGTGGTAACTGTTCCTTTGAGATCTAATTCATTTTTTCCAACTCCTTGTATCATTTTTTCTCATAGGTGAACTAGGTTCCACATTGCATCTGCTTCTGTCATTGCGTTTAATTGGTCTATTAGTCGACCATCAACTTCTCATATTCTTTTTTCATGTACCCATTGTTGTAGGCACTCTATGGCTATCTGTTTTGGTTGTTCCCAGATTCGCCTCAACATCCACTGGGGCATCCATGTTTGTAAATGTTCCCCTCATTTCATGCTCACTCTTAGGTTCCTTAGATGATGTATATTCCCACTGCATTCGTAAAGTAAATCATGCATTTTAATTTTGGAATCTACATATACATGATCCTTGGAAACCAAAGTAGCAGCCAGCAGTGCTGAGCGCTCACCTCCTGGCTTTCTGCAAAACCCTGGAGCTCTCCTAGCTCCCTATACTCTTCTGGGGTCATTTCCCCTGCTATGATGGTTCGTACAGCTCATTTGCCCTTTTCCCCCATCGTGATTCTCTTCAGCTTGGTACAAGTTTGTACCACATGTCCTTCCTCTCTGCAATTGTAACAGTGGACAACTTGCTTCTTAAATCTGCACTCTTCTTTTGAGTGACCCTTCCTGCTGCAATGAGAACAGGTGGCTTCCTTCTTTTTCCTATTGATGTCCATTGCGTCAGGACCTTTCTTGACCCAAGAGGGTCCTGCAGGGGGCAGTGCTCAGAACTGATATTGAGGACGACTGTTGGTTGCTGGTGTTTGCTCCTTGTATTCTCTTTGTGACTTAGAGAATCCATATGTCTTGTTGGCCTTCCACCAAGCTCATCCAAGTGCCATAGCCCTTGTTTGGATTTGGTGCAAAGTGGCACCATCTGGTAATCCTCCATATCGAATCAACTCTCTCCCCAATGCTGGGTTGAGGTTATTTTGGAATTGCAAGATCAGGGCTTGGTCATTCCAGTCGGTTAAGGATGTGAGGGAGTTAAACTTGATGATGCAGTCCTCAACTATCATCATTCCCTGCTGTAATTTTAGAAGTGCCTCGATTGCTTTTTCCTTTGTTTTGGTGGACATAAAGAACTCATGCATCTGGTTCTTAAAGTCCATCCAGTCAGTAAAAGGAAAGTGGTTAACCAAAGGTTGCCTTCTCCAAGCCCAATCATCATCAGTAGCTTCTCCTGCATTTAGTTGAGCCCAGTCCAATTCAGGACTCCAACCACTGGTGTCAATTTTGTCCTGAAACTCCTGTTGTGCTTCTTGGAATGCTTTGAGTTTCACTCCACTCCAATCTGTGGCTGTCTCCTTTTCCACATTTAATTCTGTAAAGGCAAATTGAGATCCTCCATGATGGTTCCTTTTCTCGAGCCAGCATGAAGTATGTTTCCATTTGGCATAGCCATCCATCCACCATTTGTGGATCTCCTTGGTAGTAATCAGGCATTTCTGCCTTTGTGAGTGGACCAGGTTCAGCTCAATTAGACCACTGATATTCATTTATCATGACGGCTATTGCCTGTCCTGCACTGGTGATGGCTCGCTGTCTTTCCTCAGCTTGCTGGCTTATTTCATCTTCTCTGGCTGGGTGGCAGGCAAGGGCTCAAGTGTCTGGGTATCCACCCAATGTTCTCTGTACCTGAGTAAGGTGTGGTAGGCATGGGTAATCATGTCAACTGTCAGCCAGAAAGTTCCTACACCGACTTGGTGTGAACCATATCCCTGCCACATCATAGCTTTCATCCATGGCCACCTGCCCAGTTCTCCTGATACTTGGATGCAATGCCACATGCAATTGCATCTCTTCATTCTCCTCCAATATATTGGTCAGTGCTCATCCATGAGCTCTGGATCCCATCCATAAATTTCTCTGATGGTTGGATATGCTGGCCATTTGTAAGCATTCCAGTATTGTCACTTCACCAACCAGAGGTAACAGTATCCAGGGTGTTTTGGATGCAGTTCATTTTGTGCCTGCTCCGTAAGTCCTGGTCATCCATTCCATAAACATGGATCAATTTCTACCAGAGCTGCCACTGCATCTGAGTGCACTGGTTGCTCTTGTTTTGAGCATACCTCATCCTGTTCAATTTTCACAGTAACAACACTAATGACAATTATGAAGATACGGTCTTGGGGAGTCGGATTCTATTTTTCTTTTCATTTTATCTTTTCATCTTCACTTAAATGTTTAGACACAGGACTCAGACAATACCTCGGTTGCAGGGACATACTACATTAGGACTGCGACCCTTATATGGAAGGTGGTTAGGTCAGCATTGGTTATGGGCATACCGAGTGCCGATAGGAACAGTGGCCCAATGACAGGCCTATGCCATGATAGGATACATGAGCAGAACGGTGCCTGAGGGGTGACATGGGAATGCCGAGATGTACTGACAACTAGGTACCGGCGTATGTGAGAGTCGGCCGAAATGCAAGACAATAGCGTGGCTGTATGGGGAAGGACAGTGTGGGAGGAGATCTCCAAGTAAGGTCATATGGGTGCAGACTCAGCTGCTGCGCATCGTCTCTATTGTGAGGGACTTTAGCTGTGCACTGTCTGCGCACAGACCAGGGGAGCAGTATATAAGGGTTGTAGTCTTAGGTAGCAATGATGCGCAGCATCGAGCTCAACACACCGAACCTCTTCAACTGAGGTGCATGGGCACTCCTTCAGGGAAAACAACCAAAGCTGTCCGAAGCAGGCTCGAGGGTGGCTGAGGTGACAACTAACTCGAAACTGCAAAACGCGAGGTCATTTCAGGGAACCAGACTTATACTGGACTAAAAGACAAAGACGAGGGTGAGTAATGCAAGTAGGGGCTGAATAATGGCAGGACGAGGTCAAGACGAGGGCTAGGCAAGTCAAATCGAAGAGGGTGAGGGCGATAGTCAAGGTGACAAGTCGAAGACTAGGCAAATTAAAATAGGGGAACAAAGCGGCGAGCGTGGCAAGGAGGGTGAGTGTGGCAGACGAGGGGGACTAAACGAGACGAAGCTAGACAAGGCAAGTCGAGGTGAGGTGAGGCTAATCAAGACGAGGGCTAGGCAAGACAAGTCGAGGACAAGGTGAGAACACAAGACGCTACCCAGACAAGCTCTGAGACACCAAGGGAGAGGGGAACAAAGGGGTGATTCTTCTCTGTTTTATTTCAAAGACAGGAGGATATATATATAAAGGATGAAAGATAAAAATAGTCCAAAACCGGAGCGTCAAGCAAGGGTATGTTGGATACCTCTGGGATACCGCACTGCCAAAGGCAACAAGGAATTGGGCCAGGAACAAAGGCCAAAATAAAGGAATGAAACCGAATACTGAAACCGTTTGAAAACAGTTGCCACCCAACATCTCCATCATATCTGATGGTCCTAGTACAGCCTTTTATGCTAAGCGACGTGGCATTGAAGGTGGTCGAAATCGATTATGGGCTTAGTGGCATTTGAAGTAGGGCCAGTACACTTGGGTGATGGGATAAACTCCTGGGGAGCCTGACTGTGTGCCACATAGACTGATATGGGATCAAACTGTGTGCTGAGACGGGTCTAGGATGCAGGGAACCGAATCTATCAATCAGTGGAGAGAAAACAGGTACTGCTACATGTACCTATTTAAGGAGGAGTACTATGACAAGTACAACTGGCCAGCTTGGCCTACTCTCTACGACCTTGTCAACTGGGAGCCAGAACTTAGGGACGACATGGTGGTCTTCGCCATCCAGGATAGCATTCGACCTGGGCAGTGTCACATTGTCAAGGAATCAGCTATACATTGAGACGACATTGAGTATACCTGGGACAAGTTGGTAGACCTACACAAGGTCTCTCATTACACATGGACAGTATGGTTTGGTGGACAGTCAAAGTCCAAACGAAGGGCAGCACAATGAAAGCTCGCCCAAACTCCGATAAAATGAGTCAACCTCAGGACAACAGTCACGGTTGAACAGGCCTACACAGAGGCAGCTGGACGAGCATACCCAGCAATAGTAGAACCTAAGCCCATTGTGCAACCAGCGCAGTAATACGCAGCAGCAGCACAGGGCGACAGGGAAAACAAAGCACGAGTCATCACTCAAGGAGGTGACGCAGCACATTGGAATGGTGGCATGGCCACAGCAGCAGATTGGCTCTCTAACGAAGAGTACCCACAAGGGGCCAATAATGCGCACAAGAAAAGAGAAATAGAACAGTGGAGGCGAATTGTGGAAAGGGAGGTGTGGTTGCCCTACCCTTATCCAAAAATGTCATGGGCCAACAGTGGCTTCAATCCTGACATACCAGGATATTGTTACCTGGTCCTCATTAAAAAACAATATTGGGACGAGTTCATGTGGCCAGCTTACCCCCAAATTTAGGAAATCTGCACCTGGGATCACAACCTGCGAGAAACCGATGTAACGACCATTATCCGAAAGTCTTATAAACAAGACACTACTCTGCACATCGAGAAATATAACAGCAATTGCAGGGGATGGTTCCACATCGAATGTCTCAACTGGGAAGGCATGAGTCATTACAAGCTAGGTGCCACACCATTCAGGCTTATGGTCAAAATGATCACTCACACCTATCAGGTGGTATTAGGATGGAGGGAGTACTGGCAAGATATGCAAACAATTGAGCCACTATCCGCCACACAGCCAGCCACAGCAGTTGTGGCAAGAGAGGATGACATCCACTGACAGGCAGAGGAAAGGCAGCAAGCCATTACCAGTGCAGGACAGGCTCTAGCTGCTATGATAAATGAATACCAACAATCCAACCATCGGGAACCCGGACCCCTTACTAAGGCAGAAATGCCTGCTTTCTATGAGGGAGATCCTCGGACAGTAGACAGGTGGTTATGCCAGATGGAAACTTATTTCATGCTGGCAAATGAAAAATATCCCAAACAAAAAATCTCAATTTGCCTATACAGAATAAAAGGAGGAAAAGGGGAGAGGGCCACAGATTGGAGCAGTGTGAAACTCAAAGCCTTTCAGGAGGCGCAGCAGGAGTTTCAAGACAAAATCAACAACAACAGCTGGAGCACAGAGTTAGATTGGGCACAGCTCAATACAGGAGAGAGCACCAATGACAATAGTGCATGGATCAGACAACCATTGGAAAACCAATTCCCTTTCCAGGATTGGGTGGATTTCAAACAACAGATGCACAACTTCTTTATGTCAACAGAAACTAAAGAGAAGGCCATCAAGGCACTATTAAAATTACAACAAGGGATGATGATCATAGAAGACTACATCATCAAATTCAATTCCCTTACATCGTTGACTGACTGGAATGATCAAGCTTTAATCGCACAGTTCCAGAACCACCTTAACCCAGCGCTGGGTCAGGAATTAATCCGATATGGAGGACTGCCAGACAACACTACGCTGCACCAGATCCAGACAAGGGTTACAGTGCTTGCAAGAGCCTACCAAAAGGCCAATGAAGCGTATGGATTCTCTAAAATACAGAGAGAATACAAGGAGTGAGCTCCAGCACCAAATGGTCAACCCCAGTGGCAATACAGAGCACCACTGGTGGTCGCATCAGGAAGTCAATCTGATCCCAACGCCATGGACATGGATAAACAGAGAGCACCACCAGTCTGCTCCTATTGCAAGAAACAGGGACATGAAGAAAGGGACTGTAGAACGAAGAACACCACCTGTTACAGGTGTGGGGACAAAGGACATACAGCATGGGGGTGTAAAAAACCTAGAAAGGTCATGGCAGGGGATAAGGGAAAACAAGTGGTTAGATATGTCACAAATGGGGAAACGACCCCTATAGCACACATAGAAGAAGTATTGGATTTGTTACGAGATCTCACTCATAAACAAACCCTGGAAGCCTCACAGAGTGGACTGTTAATCCGGAGACAAAACGCAGGCTATACTGCAAGCCCTATGATACTACAAAGATGTTTCTACTAGAGAGAACTAACTCCTAGTGAGAGAGAAACCATCTTGAGTCTTAAGGACTCAAGACTACAACCGTCCGACTTTATATACTACTAAGGGAAACCCCCTGGTACCTCCCTTTGACCAATAACACTCCTACCATGTCTCAGCACCCATCCTTATTGTCTGGCACATGTTTCATAAGAGCGCATATGAGCGCGATCCTCCCGTGATGACTCTATCCTTTATCAGTTGCCTTTAGCCAAGCCTGGATCTTCGTGGACTCTCCTAGACTATCCCGACTCTCGGTGCCTATCAGCGCGCATTTATCCTTCTATGCCGCTTGGCCTATTCCATACTCATGCCGTCTCATGGCTTATTGAGTTTATTGTCTGTGTCTGTGTCCGATGTCCTATTGGCTGACTGTTCCTTCTTGGCATATGCCATGAGTGCTAAGTACGAGCGCTGCCTCATGTTGTCGTTATGTGGCATTTCTGCTATTGGTCTGATGACCTTCTCCCTGTACCGTTGTCTTGGGTTCGTCTGAGCTGTGTCTTTGTCTGGACTCCTCTGGACCCTTCATAGACCTGTCACCTAGAGCCGCCATTGCTGCGCACTCCTTGTATAGCTAAACGATCCTTGGTCTTGGTCCTGCGATGGCTTTATCCATATATGTCTTGGTGGCTATGCTCCTTGACTAATACCTTCCCTCGAGTCCTTGTATGGCAGGTGCTGAGCTAATCCTTCATAGGGGCTCCTGTGGCTGTGTCCATAATGACTTTGGCCTCCTATGTCTGTGTGCTCTCAGCCCTGTCCGGCCCTATAGCTATTCCCACACCATATCCTGATAGTGACTCGTGATGCTGACATAATGCGCCCATAACGATAGGGGTGTCACCCTCCTTCCTAGTATACTGATGGCTCCTTGCCTGGCCATCGTCTTGTAATCCTGTGAACGCTCCCATGCCTTGATGCACGCGAAGTGTTGTCTTGATCTCCTATGACAGTCTCCCGCTGTCGTATATCTTCCCATGGTGGTCTCTGGCCACCAGAATAAAAATTTAAAAAGTGTCTGTTAGGATCCATTCCTAACATCACCCTTTCCTCAAGGGTTCTCGTCCTGAGAACCAAGGAAGTGTCTTCCCATCTTCCTTTGAACTATTTGAGTTTTGATTTTCCAGTTCTCTACTGGATGTCTATAACTTTGATCCATTATGACTTTAATTTTGCACTGGGTAATGTGGATTCTTCCTTCCCCCCTGATGCATTTATGCTTTTTGTAACCCAACGCCTTACTGGGATCGACGTTTTCTTGTAAAATAAAATGGCCAAAAATTTTTGAATTTCTCCAATGTTCCTTTACTCTGTTACTTGCTCTCCAGGGAAGGCCCTCGTTGCTGAGGGTTGTTCCTCTTCTTCTGAGGTCACTACTCTTCTTCCCTTTATTCCAGGAAGGTATTCATTTCTCTGAGGTCATTCTTCTTCCCTTTATTCCAGGAAGGTATCTGTTCCTCTTCATCTGAGGTCACTTCCTTTCCCTCCTTATCCTTCACCCCAATAGCGACAGAGCCCCAGGAAACACCAACGGTGGGATTCCTGGATTAAGGGGACAGAGCATATTATTTGGAGGAAGCAGACTATGCTTCCAAAAAAAAAATTCCCATTTTTCATCAATTTTGGTGGCCTTGCTGCCACATTCATTCTTTCGTTGGTCTTGAACTGCCGACTTCTTTTCCTTTGATTGAATGTAAACACTCTTCGGTGTTCTGAAGTCATTGCATCCTTCTTTAATCCAAGCTCGATGGTGGATCCTGAAGGTGTCTACCAATCGTTGTCTGATAACTCCTCCTCCTAGGATCTTGTGTACTTGTAGACCTTGAGAAGTTTCGGTACGTTTTATCCAAGCAGTCCGTTACTGCTTCCAAAGTTTTACACATCTCTTCTAACTGAGAGAGTGCCACCGCTTGTGGCTCTGTTTTTTCTTTAGATGTTGCTTTTGATTACCCAGCACCTTACTGGGTTTCCAACTTGTTAAGGCAGCTGGTACTCCTGCCAATCTATTCCCAGAGTCCCATATCTGGTGACTCATCCACTGTCGATTAGACTCTCAATTCCTGGTTGTTGTTTTATTAACTCAGGCAATCCATCCTTCCCCCCAGGTGTGGGCTTAGGCTCATCCTTCCCCCCTGGTTCATATTTGGCATTTTTCTTGACTCGGGGATCCTCCATCCAAAGTCCAAGAACCCTTCTTTACCAACTTGTTTAAGCAGCTGGGTCTCCCGCTGCTAAATCTTCAGTATAGCTCCCTGATACTGAACCATTTCAGTTCTACTAGTATGGCCTTTCCCATGTATTGGCTTGTTGACCATCTTCGGCTTTTAACACTAAGCTGGGTTCCATTCTTGACGAGCGTCAAGGTTTTCGATTCTCTTTCATCTAGGTACTTGCCCTTAAGCAAGCTTATGTAGATTTATCGAGCAATCTTCATTCCATTTGTTTAAGCAGTTGGTCTCTGCTATAACTCGCCAACTTGTTAGAGCGGCTGGTTCTCCCGCTGATCTATCCCTGAGTCCCTGATCCCATTGATCCGGTAACTCGTCCTCGGTCGATCAAACTCTCGAGCCTATTTTGATGTGGCCCCTAGACAACCCTTTCCTCAAGGCATTGTCCCTATTAGTCAAGATCTTCAGCCCCATTGATTGCTTTGATCTGACATCAACTATTTTGAATAGACACTCTATGATGTAGTGCCCTATTCCCTTGCTAAATTCCTAATTGTATAGCTCCAGATAGTTTGCTAAATTTTCCGTATAGCTCCGGACATAGACTCTCCCAGTCCCACTAGTGTTTCTTCATGATTGTGCCTTTTATCTTCGGCTTCCCAACCATCTTCGACTTTTTAATCTTAAGTCGGTTCCTATGCCTTCGGCTTTCACTAAGCCTGGCTATGCTTGTAACACAGGTGAACTCTGACCCTATCTGAGGGGAGCTCTACTTCGTTTTATGCCTCCATAAGCAATGGCAACAAAAGGTATTGTTTTTGACTGCCTTCTGGAGTGTGTTGAGTTTTCTTTGAACCAGAACTCTAACTGGTAGCGCACAAGGTGCTGAGTCGAGAAAGTTTTGCTGTCCTCATTAAGCGGGATTGCTTTCGCTGTAGTGGTCTTTATGGCACCTGCTTTTCCATGTGTGCCCGAGAAGTCCCTTTTAAAGACAAGAGAAAGTCAAGATGCGTTGAGGTATTATTTTCCATCGTTCCCCTTCGACGGTGGAAAGTGTTGAAAGATAGTGAGGCCCTGAGCAAGTGCCCCTACTGCCTTTATGATTCTAGTTTTGAGAGCTTTATTTCAATGGTCGTGCCCTCGATGACATCGCACTCTTTCCAGGCCTCATTTCCTGTGGAGTCGACTGACGTTTATTCGTCTTGCAGTTTTTCCTGCTTCGTTTATTTCTTTCTGGCTTTTACTATTCACATGGGAGCTGGCGCTCTACCATTAGTGACATAGCTAAGCCCTTTCCTAGTCCATTATTTCACCATGCGTTGACCTTCGCATGAGCGGTTTTTGTGGCGCCTGCTTTTCCTTGTAACCAGGCTATGTGCTGCCCCGCAAGTGTGATGCTGTCGTTTTTATGTCAGGTGGGATTTGTTTTCCTGGACTCGTTTGTTATTCGTATTTCTGGCTGAGCCTTATTCTTTTGACTCTTCCACCAGTTTCTTCTGACTATGCTCATTGTTGGCACTTCGCCAGTTCATGGGACAGGACATCATCATCCTTCCCCCCAGGTTCACACTCCATGATTTCTAGAGCTGTGATCAAACTGATTTGTGATCCCTTTCCTGTTGACTCCTTTTTGTCGATAGTATTGACATGCATCTACACTGCTTCCTTGGTACTTTATTTAATGTCGCGAACCTATGACCTTAACAAGGGTCTTTGTTTCTTCAATCTATTCCAGGCCCTCCACCAGACATAGATCTGTTCTTTCAGCTTCTTCTTTTGTTGCCTATAGATACTCCTCAGTTCGGGAGTACTGTTGTCTGTTCATCTGTAACTATCCATCCCGGCATAGTTACTGCCCAATGTGGTCCAGTTGTGCCCACACTTGAGTTTTCGATTTGGTCGGTATGTCTGCAAGCTATTTACTGGGTGCACCCGGCAATTCGCCTCACTATCTTTGTGCCTAGTTATCAACCCGAAATCAGGTAGGGTTGCTAGTACAGGGAGTGTGTGAGGAACTTGGGTTCAGCCTTGATATGCAACACCAATAAAATTGTTTCGCTCGTTCCTGAGCTCTTCGGCAATAACAGTATACTAAACCCAGGGTGCGTCTATGGTCTCCTGCCTATGCTTCACCCCAGCGAACTAGTATTCTCATCTGTTACTGTGTGTAGCCACCCGAGATTGGGTTTGTCGCCAGGCCCCTGTGGGCATATTGAGGACACTTAAACAGTGCCCATTGACAGCGGTCTGTTGAAATCGGAGTCGCCAATGGTTCCGGGATAATCGGATTACAACCGTCAAAGTATGTCGTGGTTGATGTCGCCAACAGTTCCGGGATAATTGGATTACTACCATCAAAGAAAGAAACTAGGCCACTGATTGTCAGGAGCAACTATGAGCGACATGCTCGGTGCTGGACAGCACAGTGGGGTAGAGAAGATAAGACTCAAGATTATGTTATGAGCTCTCACTCATAAACAAACCCTGGAAGCCTCACAGAGTGGACTGTTAATCCGGAGACAAAACGCAGGCTATACTGCAAGCCCTATGATACTACAAAGATGTTTCTACTAGAGAGAACTAACTCCTAGTGAGAGAGAAACCATCTTGAGTCTTAAGGACTCAAGACTACAACCGTCCGACTTTATATACTACTAAGGGAAACCCCCTGGTACCTCCCTTTGACCAATAACACTCCTACCATGTCTCAGCACCCATCCTTATTGTCTGGCACATGTTTCATAAGAGTGCATATGAGCGCGATCCTCCCGTGACGACTCTATCCTTTATCAGTTGCCTTTAGCCAAGCCTGGATCTTCGTGGACTCTCCTAGACTATCCCGACTCTCGGTGCCTATCAGCGTGCATTTACCCCCCTATGCCGCTTGGCCTATTCTGTACTCATGCCGTCTCATGGCTTATTGAGTTTATTGTCTGTGTCTGTGTCCAATGTCCTATTGGCTGACTGTTCCTTCTTGGCATATGCCGTGAGCGCTAAGTATGAGCGCTGCCTCATGTTGTCGTTATGCGGCATTTCTGCTATTGGTCTGATGACCTTCTCCCTGTACCGTTGTCTTGGGTTCGTCTGAGCTGTGTCTTTGTCTGGACTCCTCTGGACCCTTCATAGACCTGTCACCTAGAGCCGCCATTGCTGCGCACTCCTTGTATAGCTAAACGATCCTTGGTCTTGGTCCTGCGATGGCTTTATCCATATATGTCTTGGTGGCTATGCTCCTTGACTAATACCTTCCCTCGAGTCCTTGTATGGCAGGTGCTGAGCTAATCCTTCATAGGGGCTCCTGTGGCTGTGTCCATAATGACTTTGGCCTCCTATGTCTGTGTGCTCTCAGCCCTGTCCGGCCCTATAGCTATTCCCACACCATATCCTGATAGTGACTCATGATGCTGACATAATGCGCCCATAACGATAGGGGTGTCACCCTCCTTCCTAGTATACTGATGGCTCCTTGCCTGGCCATTGTCTTGTAATCCTGTGAACGCTCCCATGCCTTGATGCACGTGAAGTGTTGTCTTGATCTCCTATGACAGTCTCCCACTGTCGTATATCTTCCCATGGTGGTCTCTGGCCACCAGAATAAAAATTTAAAAAGTGTCCATTAGGATCCATTCCTAACAGGATTTTGCAGAAAGCCAGTAGGCGAGCGCTCAGCACTGCTGGCTGCTACGCGGGTTTCGAATAGTGATGTACTTATAGACTCACAAATAAATATGCATGATATACTTTACAAATGCAGTGGGGAAGTACATCATTTAAGAAACCTAAGAGTGAGCACAAAGAAAGGAGAATGATTGCAAACATGGACCCCACAATGGATGTTAAGGAGGATTTGGGAACAACCCAAACAAATAGCAGTGGAATGTCTACAACAATGGGTAGACACCAAATGAGTAAAAGAGGTGGATGATCAGCTGGTGGATGACTTGAATGCTGATAAGTTCACCCTGCTATGGGAAATAGTGAGGAATGGGAAGGGGTGAGGTCGTGAAAGAGTTCCCATCAACTCCGGTGCGCTCAATGACAATGGTACACTGCATGGAACTGGCAACTCCGCGGATAATAACGTTGGTCACACAAGGTGTAACCGCGATGAACGCGGGACACGGAGTACAACAAAACTTAGAGGTGCGAACAAAACGAAGAGGGCGTAGCTGAAAGGACAAGACTCGAAGGCTGGGGTGTACTATATTCTTCTTCTTCTAAGTGTTGTACATGAGCTTATATATGTTTTTCTACCCTACTAATAACGAAGTGACTCTGCAAATTTTCACCTTGCAACTGTATATCCAAATCCATCTTGAAAGTCTTTGCACAATGGGGCTAGCTGAGGGACGTGACAGTGGTATAGGAGCGCCGCGGTGAGAGCCAGTATCACAACCCAACGCAGGATGCTAATAGGATCATATACTTGAAATAGATGTTGCTGATCGCCACACGCAGCAATGCCAGGATTCATCTGGCTTGATGCATCCCTGTTCTCTATTCTCCACAGACCTGACTGGTCTATACTGTAGTTGGTCGTCGGCCAATGGGTTTACTTGTCCGCTAGGGGCCTGATCCGCTATGTCGGTGTGTCGCTAGGGATGATGTGGCGTCCATGTATGGGTGACCCTTGGATCGTAGACTGTAGATCCTTCCTAACGCGGATATGGTATTGATGGTGGCAGTCCCTTCTCCGGTGACCTAAGCTGTGCCGGCTGACAATTTTATGCAGGTCGGCCAACAGGGTGCTTTATTGGATGCGAACGACCAACTAGCGCGGGTTTTGGGTGGCATACGCAGGAGATGACTTGGTCATTGGGCATGGGTGATGCTTGCCCTATAGCGGATAATTGCGGAGTTGGTGGAGTTGCACATAACTAGCACGGAAGACTTGTGGAAGACTTTGGATGAGTGCAGATGCTAAGCGACGGGGTCAGGGCAAGTATAATCCTAGTGAGGGTAAGGTTTCTAATGTCTAGTGCTGAGACTAGTCTGTTTGATACCTATACACCATCACATTGGAACAATGCTCATCATCTCCCCCCCACTTAAAAATCTGACTGTCCTCAGTCAGTTGCGCAAAGGGATTGAATAGTGGATTGCTGGGTTTTTGGCTGCAGTGCTCTCCCTTGGCTGTGCACGCTACTTGGGTGTGTCAACTTCCAGTCATGGGATCGTGCGATTGCGGCCTTCGTTGAATTGACTTTAAACTTCATTCCTCCAGTTCTCTTCATCATCCTTAACTACCATGTCTTCCCCTCAACAAACTCTCGAATATAATTCTGACGAAGAAATTGCGCGCATGGAGGCGCAGCTGGAACGGGAAGAGGAGGAGCGACGTGTGCAGGAGGAGGTGGAGCGAAGAGCCCACGAGGAGACTGTGGCTCGATTGGCTTTATTGAAGGCTGAGCAGGCCCGCAAGCAACAAGAAGCAGCTGAGTGGAAGGCTCAAGAAGAGTGGGAGGCCACGGAACGAAAAGCTCGAGAAGAGGAAGAAGCATGGTGCAGGGCTGCGGAAGAAGCAGAGTGGCAGTTATGTGAAGAGAGAGAGGCCATGGAGGAGAGGGCTCGAGAAGAGGAGGAGCAATGGAGAGCTGCTGAAGAGAAACGAGAGGAAGTGGAGAGGTGAGCTGCTGAAGAGGAAACTGCAGAAGTCGAGCGGCAACGACAGGAAGCCGAGACGCGTCGCCAACAAGTGTCGTTGCCCCGGGTTCGACTTTGCCTGCCCGAGTGTCAACTGGGTTCCTTGCTGGATGTTGTGACGGTGTGGGCGCAGGTGGAGGCAGAGGAAGCGACAATGGAGGAGGCAGATGAGGCCACGCTGGTGGCACTGGTTGCCGTGAATCAAAAAGAGGCCGCATGGGCTCAGCTGAAGCAGAAGCGGGCGTGCAGGGGTAGAAGCTGGTCCATCCAAGCAGGCCAAGTTGAGGTCGCCAAACAAGCCACCTTGCGACCGGTGAGTTTTCTTCTTTTTCCTTTCCACGTCTTTTCCTGATCATTCGCTAGGTGCTCATTGGCAGGCATCACCTGCTACCCGTCTCCAGGGCCTAGGAGCCAGGTGTGTGCGGAGTGCCAACGCCTCCACCAGAAGTGTGTGATAGGTGGTGTTCCTGCATCCGGGTGGGACAAGAAGAGGATCAAGTCAAAGGCCATTGTCGTGAGCGACAATGAAGATGAAATCCAGGTTGCAGAAGAGACTGTTCTGCAGAACACGAGCGACAGGGTCTGGGTCACAACAGATGGCCCCACAACGAACTGGACGAGGGAGGCTGTCTCCTTCCTTCAAGAACAGAACCAACTCCTCTTTGAGCAAAACCAATGACTCTTCGACCAGACACGGCTCCTTACTGCACTGTCTCAAACTTTCATCGGGTCGTCGAACATGCAGACAGAAATGCTCCGGGAGCTGAGCTCCCTCCATGGGTCTTCTGGTCACGTCGAGGACCTTCTCGAGAGGTCACTGGGGCACTCGCCCACACCGTACGATAACGAGGGTGGTGCGGATTACGATAGCACTTCGGATGTGTGCTGGAGTCCTGTGCTGCCTAGCGAGGAGCTAGAGTATGTCAACGAGGAATGGGAGGTAGCAGAACGAGCGGAGCCCTCCTCAAGCGTGGGGGCAGGGGCAATGGTGGCAGTAGCAGAGGTGGAGGTGACAGACAAGGCTGGTGACTTTGCTACGGAGCCACCAGCCTGTTTCAACTAGTCTTGGTGCTCCGCGGGCCTCTTTGTACTTTATTATCTCGTATCTTGGCCTAATACCACCTTTTCTTGCATTGTGATGAAATGGCTTAATAATCTTTAGTTGGAAAGTATAGCTGTCTGGGAGTCTGTATAGAAATTATGGATGAGGCAACTGTAGGTAAAAGTAGGTGAGGAATGAAGAAGAACTTTACTAGTGGTCCTGGGTATGTATTCAAAAATTAAACAGCATGGAGTTGGCGGAATTTGTGTGGAATTAGGAGTTGTTATCTAAGTATTGTACATGTCTTCGTTTTCTTCTATGTCAGAAAGATCTTCATTTGCAGCTTCGTCCTCTTCACCGTTTGGTGGTGTTGTGTCAGCTGGGTCGTCATCACCTAATGAGCTGGAGTTAGACATATCCCGAACGTTTTCCTTGGAGGTGTCGAGCACATTCTCTGGTATGGTTAACCACTTGTGGGCAAAGTATGGAATTACGCGGTATGCCGCGTATGGTCTGTCAAGTATGGTGCCATCGAGCTCGCAAATAATGTAAGCTCCTCCATGGTTACAGGATAGAACAACGTAGGGGCCAATATAGTGGGGGCGCATCTTCTTGTTGAGCGACTTCTCTATGGCTGTGTTGCGGACCAAAACTAAATCCCCTTGCTGGAAGTCAAAGTCCCTGATGATTGTCGGGTGCTCTTGCTCGAACCGTTTTGCTGCGGCTATGCAGGCGTGATAGACTTTGTCTTTAAGAGCCTCCATTTGGGCATGACACTTCTGCAACTCCGTGGCATGGCAGGCTATCAACTCCATGGTCGACAAGAACGCAGAGGGTAGTGGGAGCAGGTAGGTGGCCTCAGTGATATCTAGCAGAAGTAGCGGCTGTGTCCCGGTAACTGCAAAGTAGGGTGACACCCCCATGCGACACCTAGCTGTGACACATTCCGACCAGAATACTGAATGCAACGCAGTAGACCACTGCGACTTGTTCCTGTCAGTTGCTTTGTACAGTGCCTGTCGGACATCGTAGTGGCTGCATTCGACAATTCCATTGGCACAGGAGTTGTAACTGGAGATGCAGATGTGGTGGATGTGGTATTTGTTGGCGAGGTACTCTGTGGCCCTCAGTATTGGTGCTCCGTTGTCCGTGACGATCTCGACCAAGCTTCCCCAATGACATATCAAATTTTCAAAGATCCAGTCCCCAATGGCATTGGCAGTTTCTCGACATAAAGCATGGTATTCTGGGTAATGCGTCAGAGAGCAGCGGGCTTGAATCAGGTACTTGTACTGATTAGATGGCAGGAGGTGCATTGTATCCATGTACACCTTAGTGAATATTGGCGCAGGGACAGCAACGACTGGCAGAATGCGGAACTGTTGTAGTTGTCGTTCTTGACATGTGTGGCAGGACTTGATGTACCACTTGATATCGTCCTGCATCTGTGGCCACCAAAACCATTCCATGATCACCGCACAAGTTGCGTAATACCCTCGATGGCCTAAACCATCATGGCAGTCAAATAGCACACCAAGTCATTTCTGTGTTTCCACTACCACCTTATGGGCTCCATCCTTGTCCCTATACCATAATCATTCAGTGTGGATGAAGAACTTGACACAATACCACATGAAACTAGGCCACTCCTCGTCCGATACCTCCATGGGTCTCTCCAACTCTGTTAAGAACCACTTTATGAGTAAAAGTCGTGCCTCGTCTTTTCCAGAGGTGTTGACATGCCACGGGAAAAGTTCTTTGTATGTCCTGTCTATTATATCTTCAGCAGGCAGTAGCATGGGGTTACCGGAGTTGGGCGGAACTGAGTCAGAAGTGAAGGTGGTGGCTGGGCGACAATCGCAGTGTTCCTTGTTGGTTTCATAGTGCAGGAGGGTCTTCTGAAGGTTGGGGTTGATCTTTTCTCTTCCGCAGGGCATGTTTAATGCACAGTCTCTAGGAACTTCGTTAATCTGATGCATGAACCCATATAACTTATTGATCCAATCATCAAACTCCTCGTCCTTGTCCTTGTTTAGTGGCTCATTGAGTGGCTGTGGTGGGCATCTTGACAATCTGTCAGGAGCGTGCAATTTTCCGGGAACATGAACCAGTTTGAAGTGGAAAGTCAGAATCGATAGGATCCAGTGGTTTATGGAAGCGGAGGGTGTGATATCCGGGTTCTTGAGCATGTCTTTGATGTAACGAGCATCCACTTCGACGATGAGGTTCCGTACTCCAATGAGATACAACTTTAGTGCCTTCAGGGCACGATAGAGCCTGTAGATCTCAAGCTTGGGCTGCAAAAAGTGGGCTTCCTGTTCGTTCAGCGTGATTGATCCAAAATGATTGTAATAGCGGACCAAGGGCTTGTCGGGGTCGCACTGACATAAGAAAAAGCCAACCACGATATAGGATGTGTCGACGGATAATATCACGGGAGCGTCGGACCTGTAGTCAATAGGGCGCAGAGCTGGTGACACGATGAGTGCCTGTTTGAGGTCTTCTTGTGCTGCTACTTCCACAGGGCCAAATGTGAATGGTGTGGCCTTCCTGGTTAACATTATGAGTGGGTGCGTGCACTTGGCAAAGTTTTTGATGAATATCCGGCCAACCCCAATGGTGCCAAGGAAGGCGCGGACTTCTGACAACGACTTGCAGGGTCCCCAGTTGGTAATAGCGGCTACCAAGTCCTTCTCGGGTTTGTGGCCTTTGTAGGTGCATAGGTGACCAACTACCATGATTTCTGGTGTGCAAAGGACGAGCTTCTTCCCCGAGAATGTTCCACCAGTGTACTTCATGCGTTGAATGACGCAGTTCAGCCCCTGGAAGTGTTCCCATATGAAACATTGAATTCCGGGATTGGCTGGGATAGTCTCGTACATTCCATCAGTTTGTTGGTAGCAGGTTGGAGGGCCTTTCACTGGGACGTCGTCAATGTACAGAATGGTGAGATCCAGGATCTCAGGCTGTAGGATAGAGGTGATGTCATCATGGAAAATAGGGACGGAGTTTGTCCAACCCATGGGCAGGGTCATCAAGCGCATAGCTCCAAAGGGCATCTGAAATGTTGTTAAATCGCGGGAACCTTCTGCAAGCAGGCATTCATCATATCCGACATAGAGGTCCAGCATTGCCCCGCAGGCCCTGCCAGTGAAATTCTCCACGATGTGTTCCGGGATGGGCGTGACACTGGAGTGGCGGATGGTGACAGCGTTGAGGGGCTCAAGCGAGTGTACTAGGCGCAGCTTACCATTTTTCTTCAGCATGCAAAACCAGCGGGATCAGTACGAGGAGTTGGATGGCTCATAAACACCGGCGTCGATCTTGGTATGAATGATCTCGCAGATTTGGTTGTATAGTCCCAGCAGAATTGGGATATTGCATTGAACCCATGGCGTATGCGGAACTGTTGGAATGTCAATGGGCGGGAAATACTCTGTTTTGAACTGTCCACGTTCACTGTCATCCCAGGCAAATGCTTGGTCATTCTTTGTTTTGGTAATTTTTGACCACCAATTGGGCAAGCATGTCGAAGGGGCATCCGAGAAGGATGTCGTATGCGGGGGAGCGGATGGCGTGGACTTGGAAGTATAGCTCGATGTTGCCCACCTTGAACGGTACGTCCTTGGCCAAACCAAGCGACGTGTTGACCTTGCCATTGGCTGCTCCCATGTCAATTTTTATCGCGGGGTTGTACGCAATCCCAAGCTGGTGGCTGATGGTGTTGGACATGCATATGATGGAGCAGCCCGGGTCCACGATGCAGTTGACTGTGGCGCAGTCATCGACTCTTGCCTGAATGCAGCGCAGCATGTGGGACTCCTTGCCGACCTTGAGGTGCGCCTTGTAGTGGGGGTCTGCTGCGTAGTACGCTTCTGCTATGTCCGGCAGGACGAAGATGTTGCACATGTCCATGGGGTTGGCGGGGTTGGTAGCAGTGTTGGCGGTGTTGGCGACTGGGACGCGACGTGGAGTCAAAAACTCACGCATCTTGTGGCGGATGTCGGGCGAGGCTGCTAGCAGCTCTTCGAAGCTTAGGTTTGTGGCGGGACTCGTGAGGACGCATTTGAAAATTTGTTCGACTGCTTGAGGGTTTTGCGCGGGGGTAGCAGTAGTGTACAAGGGGTCCTTATTCTTGGGTGGTGCCCCAAACAGCTGGTCTGTTGGCAGCTGGTAGTTGGCGTTGCGAGCATTGGCAAAAGGGTGCGTAGGTGGCTGGTTGCAGGCTTTGGCGACTCCTGGCGAGGTGATTTCTTCGGGTGGCAAGGCTGGTGCTGCTGGTGGTGCTGGTGGTCGTGGTTCCCTTCCTTTTGCACATAGCGGAATCTCTACTCCATCAAACACTACCTTGCTCTTTTTGGCTGCTTGCAACGCTATAAGAGCCCTCTGCATCCATTCAATCTCCTCATCGACGTCATCCGTGGGGTTTGCTGCTGTTTCGTAACTCAATACTGGCGCAGTGCTCGAAGTTGTTAGTTCCTGGTGATTGTCGCGGGGCAAGTAGAACACAGCGGGGCAGATCCCGGACTGCTGGGTTGGCTGGGCATTGACTTGCCAGTGGTATTCGTCGATGCGCTCCTTCATATTATTGCCGGGTAAGTATCTTGATACGTAGTTGCCAGTTGGCAACACTATTTGTCCCTCGAGGTTCCTCATAATTTTCCTGTTCGCGATGTAGCTGTCAACATCTGGGCATCAACCTATAAAGTGGGCCAAGTTGCCACAGAACGTGCAACCCAGGATGGCGGGGCATGTACCGGAACTGGAACCTAGCAGAACTGTGTTGGAGCCTGTTGCTGGCATCATTTGCGACCAATTCCACGGAGCTGGTGCACGCATTTGGGTTGTCGTGAGTGACTGCATGAGGGATTGTAACATCGTTTGCGTCTGTAGGGAACTCTGGACCATTTTCTCCATGAGGCTGAACATATCCTCTGTCTTCACGCCAGACACTGCTACTGGCTCGGGTTTGGCTGGCGGGGTTGACGCAGGCTTGGCAGGGTAAGTGGTGGGGTAGTCTGGCCTAGTGGTATGGGGCACAGCAGGCTTGTTGATTAGCTTATCATAAAAAGACGCACCCTGGATGACTTCTTGCGCAGCCGCTAGCATTTGCTCGAGGGAGTACAGGTTGTCGCAGTGTACATTTGGGTACTGGCTGCACATATACCTGTACATCTCCGTGCCAACGTGGACCTGGAACCCTTTGAAGAAGTATTCACTTTGCTGGCACATTGAGAGCCACCCATTCTTGATGAGATACTTTG
Organism: Amanita molliuscula; assembly: GCA_023014405.1. NCBI lineage: Eukaryota > Fungi > Basidiomycota > Agaricomycetes > Agaricales > Amanitaceae > Amanita > Amanita molliuscula. The sequence continues at coordinate 534,373 of JAEBUP010000029.1, read as the reverse complement.
TGATTACCAGAAAGCGCTGGTAATAGTTGCATAGATCTTCTGCTGTTTGTATTCTGAGGCAGAGCGTCTCTTCAATTAGGCGGTCCAAATCCACCTGCATGTGCTCACGCTCGTTGATTACTCCGGTGTACAGCACAGTTACTGATGCTTTGAAAGCCTCGTATGTAGAGGCAGTGTTGAAGGTATCTACTCCTCCCCATAGATTGTATTCCGTGTTGTGGAGGTAGCGCAGCGCATATACCTTTTCTGTTGCGTGGAGGTGACGCCAGCTTCGCTAAACAGAAGTTCAAGTTCATTGAAGTAGTGCGGAAGGTGGCGGGGTTGATTTGAATCGAAACGGGGTGTGGCGGAGGTGTATTGAGTGGGCATGGGCTTGGTTTGTTGTGCATGGTTGGCCATCTTGACTATCAGTGGTGGTACTAGGTTGTCGAGGTTTGACGTTGAAGAATGGGAACTGGAACTGCTTGAACTTGAGGACACTGGCAGCGGGCTTGGCAACAGTTGCGGAAGTTCTGATGGTGATGAGGTGAGTGGGCTTGATTCGTTGGAGCAGGGCGGATCTGGCAGGTTGGCTGGTGGGGTGCTGGTGGAAATGTCGAAGGAATGGAATGTCTTGGATTGATCTGGCGGGCTACGAGAGGATGTTGCAGGTTGGTGGAATGCTCTGTCAATATCATCGATAGCTTGGAATTCCAGGGCGAGGCCTAGTTGTCTGTGGGATTGGCATTGGAATGTGTTGGTGCTTTTGAAAATCTCACTCAATGCCTTGCTAGGATCTTGGTGCAAGAGTTGCTGCGTGTTCTTGGCTCTTCATTTCAGCGAGTTGTACCAGTCGGAGAAAACGTTGGCGGATGACGGGGATGGGGTGTAGTGACCGGGGAATTGCTGGTCCCAGGGTGACTTGGGCGGTGTTGATGGCGTAATTCTTTCAGAAGCCTCACTGGGGCAGCCAATATGATAAGTTCACCCCGCTATGGAAAATAGCGAGGAATGGGAAGGGGTGAGGTCACAAAAGAGTTCCCGTCAACTCTGGTGCACTTGATGACAATGGTACGCTGTGCGGAACTGGCAACTCCACGGATAATAATGTTGGTCACACAAGGTGTAACAGCAATGAACACAGGATGCAGAGTACGACAAAACTTAGAGGCATGAACGAAACGAAGAGGGCGTAGCTGAAAGGACGAGACTCGAAGGCTGGGGTGTACTATATTCTTCTTCTTCTAAGTGTTGTACATGAGCTTATATATGTTTTTCTACCCTACTAATAACGAAGTGACTCTGCAAATTTTCATCTTGCAACCTTATATCCAAATCCATCTTGAAAGTCTTCACGCAATGGGGCTAGCTGAGGGACATGACAGTGGTATAGGAGTGCCATGGTGAGAGCCAGTATAGTGACCCGATGTGGGACGCTAATAGAGTCGTATACTTGAAATAGACATTGCTGATCGCCGCATGCAGCAATGCTGGGATTCATCTGGCTTGATGCGTCCCTGTTCTCTATTCTCCACAGACCTGACTGGTCTATACCATAGTTGGTTGTCGGCCAATGGGTTTACTCGTCCACTAGGGGCCTGATCTGCTATGTTGGTGTGTTGCTAGGGATGACATGGCATCCATGTATGGGTGACCCTTGGATTGTAGACTGTAGATCCTTCCTAACATGGATATGGTATTGATGGCGGCAGTCCCTTCTCCAGTGACCTAAGCTGTGCCGGCTGACAATTTTATGTGGGTCAGCCGACAGGGTGCTTTATCGGATGCGAACAACCGACTAGTGCAGGTTTTGGGTGGCGTATGCGGGAGACGACTTGGTTGTTGGGCATGGGCGATGCTTGCCCTATAGTGGATAATCATGGAGTTGGCGGAGTTGTGCATAACTAGCGCAGAAGACTTGTGGAAGACTTTGGATGAGTGCAGATGCTAAGCGACAGGGTCAGGGCAAGTATAATCCTAGTGAGGGTAAGGTTTCTAATGTCTAGTGCTGAGACTAGTCTGTTTGATACCTATACACCATCACATCGGAATGATGCTCATCAATGCCATGACAGAAGCCGATGCAATGTGGAATCTAGTGCACTTACAAGAAAAAACAGTGCAAGGAACAGGTTATAATGAGATAGACCTGACAGGAGTCATAACAAAGATGGATGGATCGAAAAGTGTCTGCATCAAAATGTTGCTAGATTCCAGTGCAACTGGAACTTGTATCAGCACTGACTTCATGGAGAAGCACCAGATAAAAAAGTGACACTTGATCCAACCGATTCCCGTTTACAATGCAGATGGAACAAAGAACTCAAGGGGCACCTTAGAATATATGGCAAAGATAAAATTACGCATCGGTGAACATGAGGAAGTCATTGAGTGTGCAGTAACACATTTGTCATGTCAGGACTGCCCTAGACACAACCTAATGACTCAGAGTGGGGACTTGTTCAGTCCAAAGATGAAACGAGTTGCTCAAGAGCTATGTCTAGTGACAATAGACTATCTAGAGACTTAAGAGTCTCCTACGCTAAACTACGGCCCTTATATACCGCTTCTCCTGGTCTGTGCGCAGACAGCGCGCAGCTAAAGTCCCTCACTGGGGATCAATGCGCAGCGACTCATTCTGTGCCCATCTAACCATTCATGGAGAGATCCTTCCACACCCAACTCCTGGGTTGTCCGCATGCGGCCTTCCTATTGTTCAGGACTTCGGCCGATTCCCATGCACGCTGTACCATTGACTCGGTACTCCTCGGCGTTCCCATGTCGCCCCTCAGGCGCCATGCCGCTCATGATTCCTTTCATGGCGTAGGCCCATCATTGGGCCACAACTCCTGTCAGCACTCGGTCTTATCCATAGCCGATGCTGACCTAACCTCCTTCCTTATAGGGACCGCAGTTCACATAGGCCCTCCTCCTAGAGTCCCGTTGCGTAGTCTTGTACGTAGACGTTTGAGCTTGATAAAATAGATAAAAAGAAAAGGAAAATATCCCCCGACTCCTCGTGACCGTATCTTCATAAGTGTCATTGACGTCGTTACTGTAAAGTCTGAAATTGGAGGTATGCTCATAACATCACCCCCCCCTCAAGGCCTCGCGTCCCGAGAGGCTGACGTAGCGGAGTCCACATATCTTGGGTCCTCCTTCATTCTTGAATAAAACGCGGCTAAGCGCGCTTGCTGGTCATCGGGCGACAGCCCGGTTTGCTCTGAGTCGACGTCCTCTACGTCTTCAATGGTGGTCTTATAGCTGACCAATGGTTTTTTCTGGCGTCTTGCGCCTTGGATTCTCCTTTGTCGGTCTTCTTCCGACTCGCTGCTTTCCTTAGCAGCCCCTGTCTTTTCCTTTTTTAAGATTTTCTTGGCGAGTACCGCCATATCTTTCTCCTGAGCTTTCGTTCCTCCGCTAGCTCCTCCTCATCCATCTTCTGGGGGAAATTAAGCACGGGTTTAGACCGCCCGCCGCGCTCCAGATCTCTGGAGAACATCCCATCGGTGTCGTCTGGCAGCTCCATGATTGCTGCTCTTTCGCCTTTCCAATTTCTCCACCTGCGCTCCATATTTGCTAAGTACTTTGGCCCAAAACGGCCATCTTCCCATCCGAACAACCTTTGTCGATCCTTCCAATGTGTTCCTCGACTCCTTTTGTGCTTTATGGCACTAGTGGGTTGTTTTGGCGGGGTGGTTTCGGTGTACTGGATATATAAAATCCCATCTCGGATGTTTCTGACGAGTTTGGGAGCATCAGGGTTTGCTTTATGGAATTTCTTAACAATGGCGGGTGCATTGATGACGTTTTTGACCGGTTCCCAGGTGGCTTCTTCCACTGGGTAGTTTTTCCACTTAACGAGGTATTCCAGCCTCACTCCTCTTCTGCCGCTAACTCGGCTTTCTAGAATTTCCTCAACCTCATATTCTCCTTCCTGCGATTCTTCCACCATTTGTGCGTCCTTGCGCGCTGCTGCCTTAGCCTGTTGTTTCGGGAAAACCGGTTCCCTATACGGCTTCAAAAGGACTTCATTGAAGACATTGTAGACCTTCCATGAGGCCGGAATTTTAAGTTTATATGCCAACTTGCCCACTTTAGCGAGTACCTCTAGGGGACCTATGAACTTCCCATCTAACTTCTTGGTTGCCCGAATCACTGGTAGATTTTCCGTACTGAGATACACTTTATCACCTGGCTTGTACTCTATGGTTTGTTTTCGGTGTGTGTCGTAGCGCTGTTTCATGACTTGCGCTGCCTTTTCCAATGCCAATTTTGCCTTGGCATGTACCTCCTCCAGTTCTTTGGCCAGCTGTTCGACCGCCACCGCTTTTGGTGCGTAGGTGGGGTCAAGTCCTTTATTCGGGTGTCGCCCATAGTTCATGTAGAAGGGGGTGAACCCCGTAGCAGAATGTACGCGATCGTTGTGGCAAAATTGAGCCACCGACAACCAATCTGACCAATTGTCCTGTCGGTTGTTGACAAAGATAGTTAAGAACTCTTTCAGTTCTTGATTGACTCGCTCCGTCTGTCCGTCTGTTTGCGGATGGTAGGCCGTGGATCAGTTAGCCTTGATCCCCAACATCCCGTATAAGTCCGTCATGAATTTTGAGGCGAATTGAGGGCCTCGGTCGCTAATGACTTTTCTGGGGAGTCCATGCTCCCTGAATACGTTATCCCGGAACAGCACCGCTGTTCCTTGAGAGGTAATTTCCGACGTAGTTGGTATGAAATAGGATTTTTTGGTGAAGCAGTCTACCACAACCAGGACCATGTTGTTTCCTTTTGACTCCAGTAACGGTCCAACGAAGTCAACTGAGATGATTTCCCATGGTTCCGTAGGGATTTCATTGGGTCGTAAGGGTGCTGCTCGGGCAGTCCTGTCTGGCTTTGCTTTTTGGCACGTCTCGCAGCCCGGAATATATTGTTCGATATCTTTACGCATGTTGGGCCACCAGAAGTTCCTGGTGAGCGATTCTAATGTTTTCGCCACTCCGGAGTGCCCCCATGAGTGGTGGATAGCGATAATGTCTTCTCGTAGTGCTGGTACTGCCGGCATGTATACGCGTCCTTGCCAAGTGACCAATCCTTTTTCTAACTTGTATTCTCCCCCAGAGATTTCTAAACCTTTTAACACCTGAGTTTCCCATTGACGACGAGGGACTTCCCTAATGTCCTTGATGATATCGTCTATTGCGCGATTGTCATTGAGGACATTTACAAAAAGATGTTCCTTAAGGAGGATTACTCCTTCGTTGTCGCTTTCTCCTTTATTATGCCCCGCTCGCCTGGATAACAGATCGGCCTTTGTATTAGACTTGCCACTTCGATGTTTGATTATGAAGTTGTAGTCCTGCAAGTCCGTTACCCATCTCGCCTGTCGTCGATTAAGATTTTGAGCTTTTCGGAAATATGTTAAGTTCTGATGATCTGTCAGAACTTCAATGGTCTGTTTTGCTCCTTTGAGGTAGTGCGCCCATTCGTAGAAGGTGTGCATTACCGCGAGCATCTCCTTGTCGTATATCTCATAGTTCCGTTCTGCATCATTTAGAGATTTCAAAATAAAGGCCACGGGTTTCCATAAGCCGTCTTCTCGTTGCTGTGACAATATTCCTCCAATAGCGAAATCTGAGGCATCGACCTCTACCCGGAACTGCCCTTCCTCATTGGGGATCCGAAGTACAACTTCCTCTGCTATCGTTGTTTTAAGCCTGTCAAAGGCTTCATCCTGCAGCTGTGTCCACAGCCATTCTTCTTTCCCTGTGAGCCGTGTCAACGGCTTAGCCAGTTTTGCAAAGTCTTTTACAAATCGACGGTAGAAATTAACGAAGCCCAGGAACTGTTGGACTTCCTTCTTGCATTTAGGTGTTGGCCATTCAGATACTGCGTTTACTTTTGCCGGGTCCATGCGAACTGTGTCTTTTCCAATTATGACACCGAGGAAATCGATTTCACTTTTATCAAAGAAGCATTTCTCCGGTTTAAGCGAGAGTTTATGCTTTTCTAATTTTTCCAGTATTCGATTTACATGTTGGATGTGTTCTTCCTGATTTTTTGAGAACACCAGGATGTCGTCCATGTAGATGACCACCCATCCTTCAGCTATCTCTACGCGGAAGATATCGTTCATCATAGTTCGGAACGTTGCTGGGGAATTAGTAAGACCAAAGAACATTACGAGTGGCTCAAATAGCCCTCGGTTGGTTCTAAAAGCGGCTTTCCACTTGTCCCCTTCTTTAATGCGTACATTATTGTAGCCCCATCGTATATCCATTTTCAAAAAGACTTTTGCCTGGGATAATTGGTCTACTAATTCTCCTATGAGAGGCAAAGGGTATCGGTTTTTAACCGTCATTTCATTTAGTTTCCTGTAGTCCTGTACAGGTCTAAGTTTTCCGTCTTTCTTCTTTACAAAGAAAAAAGGTGATGCCATTGGTGATTTACTGGCTTGGATTCACCCTGAATCCAAGTTCTCTTTTAGGAAATCGTCCAGCTGTTGTTGTTCGTCTCTATTAAGAGGGTAGATTTTGCAATCTACAGGAGTTGATCCTGGTATGAGCTCGATTGCATGATCCCAGCGCCGTCGTGGTGGGAGTTCGTCGAAGGTTTCCTTTTCAAATACCTTTCAATGCTCTAAGTAATGATGGGGAACCGCCTCTTCTAGTGTTCGTTTCTTTTCGGTTTTTGCCTGTTCTGCAGCTATCTTGGTGGCGGTTGAGGCAAAGGCTCGTACCCGCAACTTGGGCTCTCCGATATGAACAGCCAAAAGGCGTTCCCCTTCTTGCAAATGGTATGATACGTTGATCTCGTCCTTGGGTTCCTGTACAGAGGATGGTTTCCAGCAAGTACCGGGACATCGGTTAAATTCTAAGGACTTCTTTTTCCAATTGATGGTTGGATTGTGGTGTTCCAACTAATCATGTCCTAGGAATAGATCCGTTTTACTGAGTGTGGCAACAGCGCAATCCATTATTTCCTCGTGTGATCCTATGCGTAACTTGAATTGAACAAAATATTCAACACTTCCTGACCCGTTCCGTGTTCCGTCTGCGTTATATACAGGGATGGGTCGCAAGAGTTTCTTTTTGTTCATTCTATGTTTCTCGACAAATTCTTCGCTTATGCACGAAGCTGTGCATCCTGAGTCTAGTAGCATAGTTACATCGGCGGACTGTAGTGTGTCCATAGTGGTTATGGTTCCCTTTAGGTCCAATTCCTGTCTTCCTACTCCTTGTACCACTTTCTCCCTTAAGTGTACCAGGTTCCAAAGGGCGTCAGTTTCTGATAGTGCGTTTAATTGTTGGACCAGTTCTTTATTTACTTCTTTTATTCTTTTGGGTTCTACCCATTGCCTCAGGCATTCGATTGCCGTCTGTTCTGGTTGTTGCCAGATGCGTCTTAGTACCCACGGGGTAGTCCAAACTTTCAACCTTTTTTCTGTTTTTACGCTCGTTGCTAAATTTCTTATATGGTGTATTTTCCCACTGCATTCATAGAGTAAGTTGTGTACGTCTATTGCAGAATCTACTGGTACTAATACACCATTACAAGAATTTGAACTATCAGCCAGTTGAACAGAACATTCGTTCACTGGCTGTCTCCAAAATCCGAGACTTCCTCGATTTTGGCACATCCTTCCAGGGTCGTTTCCCCATTATCTATCATCCGTACCACCCTCTTTCCTTTATCTTTGGCGGCTTCCTTTTTCCAACATCTTTCTTCTGTGTGTCCTTTCCTTCCACAGTTACTACATTCTGGGATGGGCTTCCTTCCCTGTGGCATCGGGCATCGGCGACTGTAATGTCCTTCTTTTTCGCAATTATAACACCATGGTTTGACGTTTTGTTTTTTGTCTATGTCCATGGCGTTTGGGTCTCGACTTCCCGATGCGAATGGAGGCGGTGCCTTGTACTGGTATTGTGGACGGGAGTTTCTACCCGGGTTTTGTTCACGATATTCCTGCCGAGTCTTTGGAAAGCCGTATGCTTCGTTGGCCTTTCTGTAGGCTCGGGCAAGTGCGGTTACTCGTGTTTGTATTTGGAGGAGGGTAGCATTGTCTGGGAGTCCCCCATATCTAATTAAGTCCTGTCCCAGGGCTGGATTGAGGTTACTCCGGAACTGGGAGATCAATGCTTGATCGTTCCAGTCAGTGAGCGAGATGAGTGAGTTGAACTTCACGATGTAATCTTCAACCAACATTGTTTCTTGTTGCAGTTTGAGTAGGGCTTCTATTGCCTTTTCTTTTGTTTCTGTTGACATAAAGAATTCGTGCATCTGGTTTTTGAAGTCGGTCCAATCCGTGAATGGGAATTGGTTAACTAAAGGTCTCTGTATCCATGCTCGATTATCCTCCGTTGATTCTCCCTCATTCAGTTGCTGCCAGTTGAGTTGCGAGTCCCATCTGTTGTTGTCTATTTTATCTTGGAACTCTTGTAATGCTTCCTGGAGCGCTTTGAGTTTAACCCCACTCCAATCTGCTGCCCTGTCTCCCTTTCCTCCTTTCATCTGGTATAGACAGATAGAAATCATTCGCTTTGGGTCTACTTCTCTTGATAGCATGAAGTAGGTTCCCATTTGTCGTAACCAAGCGTCGACTGTTCGTGGATCCCCCTGATAATAGTCGGGCATTTCTGCCTTGGTGAGGGGTCCCGGCTCTGGTTGAGAACTTCGTTGGTACTCGTTTATGATGGCTACTAGGGCTTGGCCAGCACTGGTGATAGCTCACTGTCTCTCCTCCTCTTGATGATGAATTTCGTTCTCCCTTGCTGCTACTGCTGCAGCGGGTTGAGTGTCTGGCAGAGATTCCAGCGTTTCTGTGTCCATCCAATAATTTCTCCATCCGAGTACCGCATGGTATGCTTGGGTAACCATTTCTACTGTTAACCTGAATGGTCCTGCCCCCAGTTTGTAATGTCCCATGCCTTCTCGATTTAGGCATTCGACGTGGAACCACCCCCTTGTGTTACTGTTATATCTTTCAATATGCAACACGGTTGACTGAGAGTAGGATTTCCGAATGATTGTGGTGACATTTTCCTCTCGGAGGTTTTTGTCCCAGCTGCATATTTCTTGCAACTGCGGGTACGCTGGCCACATAAATTCATCCCAGAATTCTTTTTTGATCAATACCAGGTAACAATATCCTGGTATGTCTGGGTTGAATCTGCTGTTAGCCCAAGACATTTTTGGGTAGGGGTAGGGCAACCATGCCTCCCTCTCAACGATCCTTCTCCACTGGTCAATTTCTCGACGCTTATGAGCATTGTTTGCTCCTTGTGGGTACTCTTCTGTTGATAACCAGTCTGCTGCCGTAGGAACTCCGCCATTCCAGTGCGCTGCGTCTCCTCCAGCGTTTATGACTTTTGCTTTACTCTCTTCACCAGCTAGTGCTGCCGCTGCGTATGATCGCACTGGTTGCACTACTGGTTTTGGTTCTATGATTGCCGGGTATGATCGTCCGGCTGCCTGGTTTACTGCCTCCTGAATAGTTACTGTTGATCACAAGTCAACTCGTTTGATAGACGTGGTGGCAAGGGGGCGATTCTTTAATCGACGTTTGGACTTTGACTGTCCTCCGAATCGTACAGTCCAAGTGTAGTGGGTTACTTTGTGGAGGTCGACCAACTCATCCCAAGTGTACTCGATATCATCCCTTCGGACTGCCGACTCTTCAATGATGTGACATCGGCCCAGTCGAATGCTTTCTTGGATCGCAAAGACCACGGTATCGTCATGAAGTTCTGGTTCCCAGTTTATAATATCGTAAAGGGTGGGCCATGCGGGCCAATTAAACTTGTTGTAGTACTTGGCTTTAAATAGGTACATGTAGCAATACCCATTTTGCCTCCATTGGTTGGGAGCTATTGGACTTTTTGCTACTGGTCCTGGTAGGTATGCTTTGACGCGAGCACACCATCCTAATAACCTGGCCTTATGGTCATTCCAGGTATCCTCTCCGATCTCGGATAGGAAATGGTCCAGGCCAATGTTTCGGAGCTTTTCAATTGGTTCCATGAGTAATCGTTCTGGTGTCCTGTCGATGATATGTCCAGGCGGTTTTGTGATTAGAAGGGGATCAAATCTGATTCCCTTGCGGCGTTCCTCTTCCTCCTGCTCCCGTTTCCACTTGGCATAGCAGGTGGCTCGTATGTTGCCATTCATGGCATGCATCCAGGCATTCCAGTCCTCGTGCGACATGGTCATGCCTTCGTGTTCATACAATTCTTCCACATGGTGAGCACACTGAAGTCGCTCTACCGCCACTCTATATCGCATGATGGCCTTGTCTCCATTGTTGATTAGCATCAACCATTGGTTGTATTTCGAGGACACAAGAGCCAGCCAGATTGGGTTGGAGGTGTCGCCTTTATATTGGTCCTCCAATAGTTGTATGAGAGTCTGGTACTCTCGCTCGGCTTTGCGCATAGCGCGTTCCACTCGCAGTACTGCTTTTGTAGCTGCGCGTTCCATAAGAAGGGCCTCCCAGGCCTCCTTCTGTTCATGCTCCTGCTGGAGCTCTCTTTCTCGTAGTATTTGTTGCGCCTCGGCGCGTTCCCTCTTCCGCTCATTTTTGCGGTGACACCAGTATAGTCTGACGTGGTTGTCGTGTCGGTGTACAATGGTATCGCCAATAAAAGTCGGTGTCCTTGTAAGGACGGGTTCGGTAGACTCTGCCCAATCCGCCTCGAAGATCTGACCGATCTCCAAGAGTGTCGCTTGGGCGTGGGGGAGGATGTGCTGAAAGTAGCAATTCATTTTTTTTTGTGATGAGGGAATATGGGTTTTTTCCTGTAAAGCAATCTTCAATCAAGTTCAGGCCCTCCACTGACACTTGATCCATTCTTTCGGCAGTCGAAATCCGCACCTGTCGATGATGTCCTTTGGGAAACAAAGGAGTTACTGTCTGCAGTATCGTGGGTCCGCAAGCTATTGAAAAGAGAGTGCCTGGCAGTTCGCCTCAATGTCCTTGTGCCAAGTTATCAACCCCGATAACAAAGTAGGGGTTGCTTGTACAGAGGGTGTGAGAGGACTTTGGTTCAGCCTTGATACACTACTCAGATCAAGTGGTTCGGTCGTTCCGTGACTTTTTCCGCAATGCTAGTATACTATGCTCGGGGCACGTCTGTGGTCTCCTGCCTACGCTCTCCCGACACACTAGTATTCTCGTCTAGCACTGTTTGGTAGACAGACCCAACGGGTGTATTGAGGACGTCTCGTTCGACGCCCGTTGACAGTATGTGTGTTGGAGTCGATGTCGCCAATGGTCCTGGGATAATCGGGTTACAACCGTCAAAGAGAAACTAGGCCTTCGATTGTCAGGAGCAACTACGAGCGACGTGCTTGGTGCTGGACACTACGAAGGGGTAGGGAGTAAAGTCTCTAGATTATGTCAGGACTGCCCTAGACACAACCTAATGACTCAGAGTGGGGACTTGTTCAGTCCAAAGATGAAACGAGTTGCTCAAGAGCTATGTCTAGTGACAATAGACTATCTAGAGACTTAAGAGTCTCCTATGCTAAACTACGGCCCTTATATACCCTTCTCCTGGTCTGTGCGCAGACAGCGCGCAGCTAAAGTCCCTCACTGGGGATCAATGCGCAGCGACTCATTCTGTGCCCATCTAACCATTCATGGAGAGATCCTTCCACACCCAACTCCTGGGTTGTCCACATGCGGCCTTCCTATTGTTCAGGACTTTGGCCGATTCCCATGCACGCCGTACCATTGACTCGGTACTCCTCGGCGTTCCCATGTTGCCCCTCAGGCGCCGTGCCACTCATGATTCCTTTCATGGCGTAGGCCCATCATTGGGCTGCAACTCCTGTCGGCACTCGGTCTTATCCATAGCCGATGCTGACCTAACCTCCTTCCTTATAGGGACCGCAGTTCACATAGGCCCTCCTCCTAGAGTCCCATTGCGTAGTCTTGTACGTAGATGTTTGAGCTTGATAAAATAGATAAAAAGAAAAGGAAAATATCCCCCGACTCCTCGTGACCGTATCTTCATAAGTGTCATTGACGTCGTTACTGTAAAGTCTGAAATTGGAGGTATGCTCATAACATGTCAAAGACAAGCATATTCTTGGGTTTTGATTGGTTGAGGAAACACAACCCAACCATTAACTGGAAAAAACAAACTCTGGAGTTCAATAGATGTCCAGGTACATGTTGGAAGGGTTCCTCAGTTCAGGAACCAGAGGATGAAATGGATATAACAGAGGACAAACTGTTGGCAATCCACATTGGCGAACCAGAACTAAACGTTAGGGCGTATGCATCAACAGCAACAAAAATAGCAGCAGAAGAAGCTGAGAAAACTAAAAAACGAACTCTGGAGGAGGCAGTCCCCAGACATTATTTAGGACATCGAAAGGTCTTTGAAAAAGAGACTTTCAATGAACTACCACCATGGCGGCGATGGGATCATGCTATCGAGTTGATCCCTGGGTCTAACCCAGTTGACTGCAAGATATATCCACTTAATTGGGATGAACAGTAGCAACTGGACGAATTTCTAAAAGAAAACCTGGATTCTGGAAGAATTCAGTCCAGTAAATCGCCTATGGTGTCTCCTTTCTTCTTTGTAAAGAAAAAGGATGGAAAGCTACGACCTGTACAGGACTACAGGCGACTTAACAAAATGACGGTCAAAAACCGGTATCCACTACCATTGATAGGAGAGCTGGTGGATAAATTATCACAAGCAAAGGTCTTCTCAAAAATGGACATATGTTGGGGATACAACAACATATGCATCAAAGAAGGAGACGAATGGAAGGCAGCTTTTCGAACCAATAGAGGACTCTTCGAGCCCTTGGTCATGTTCTTTGGGCTCACAAATTCACCAGCCACCTTCCAAATGATGATGAACAACATCTTTCGAGTAGAGATAGTGGAAGGATGGGTCATCATATACATGGACGACATTCTAGTGTTCTCAAAAAATCAGGAAGAACATATGGTACAGGTCAACCATATTTTGGCTAAATTAGAAAAGCACAAGTTATCATTGAAACCAGAGAAATGCTTCTTCGACAAAAAGGAAATAGATTTCCTTGGAGTCGTTATTAGTGAAAACTCAGTCCAGATGGAGTCCACTAAAGTAAAAGCAGTAACAGAATGGCCCAAACCAACTTGCAAGCAAGAAGTCCAACAGTTCCTGGGCTTCGTAAACTTTTACCGACGCTTCGTCAAAGACTTTGCCAAGGCCACCAAACCATTGACTTGCCTAACAGGAAAAGATGAGTGGAAATGGACCGAACTTCAGGACACAGCATTTGATATGCTGAAAGAAACAATAGCAGAAGAGGTGGTGTTGCAGATCCCCGATGAGGATGGTCAATTCAGAGTATAGGTGGACGCTTCTGACTTTGCCATTGGAGGGATCCTATTGCAACAAGTGAACAATGACACATGGAAGCCAGTGGCTTTCATTTCAAAATCCCTAAACGACACCGAGTGGAATTATGAGATCTACGATAAGGAGATGCTCGCAGTAATGCATGCCTTTTATGAATGGTCCCATTATCTTAAAGGGGCAAAACATACAGTGGAAGTTCTGACAGATCACCAGAACTTGACATATTTCAGAAAAGCGCAGAATCTAAATTGATGGCAGGCACGATGGGTGATGGACTTGCAGGAGTACAACTTTGTCATAAAACACAGAAGTGGGAAGTCCAACACGAAAGCAGACTTACTGTCATGGCGAGTGGGACACACTTGCAGGGAAAATGATAACAAAGGGATAGTTCTGCTCAAAGAACACCTCTTTGTAAGGGTCTTTGATGATGATTGAGCAATAGACAACATCATGAAGGACATTAAAGACATGCCCAAGCAGCAATGGGAGACACAGGTTGTCGAGGGCCTCGAAACAAAGGAAGAATATAAATATGAAAAGGGACTCATTACCTGGAAGGGACGAGTATATGTACCAGCAGTTGTGGCGTTGTGAGAAGACATCATCGCAATACACCATTCATGGGGACATTTGGGAATTGCAAAGACATTGGAGTCTTTAACAAGAAACTTTTGGTGGCCAAACATGCGCAAGGACATAGAAAAATATATTCCAGGTTGTGAAACTTGCCAAAAGGCAAAACCGGATTGGCAAGCGCATGCAGCACCGCTCAGACCTAACAAAGTTCCTGAAGAACCCTGGGAAGTCATTTCAGTTGACTTCATGGGACCCCTACCCATGTCAAAAGGGAACGACACAATCATGGTAGTAGTGGATAGATTTACCAAGAAGTCATACTTCTTGCCCACTACAAAGGAGATCACATCACAGGGAACAGCAGTGCTGTTCAGGGACAACGTTTTCCAGGAGCATGGCCTCCCAAGGAAAGTAATCAGTGACAGAGGCCCCCAGTTTGCCTCGAAATTTATGGATGACCTATACAGAATGTTGGGAATAAAGGCCAACCGATCAACGGCCTATCACCCGCAAACGGATGGACAGACTGAACAAGTAAATCAGGAAGTAAAGGAATTCCTGACCATGTTTGTCAACAATTGCCAAGATAATTGGAGCGATTGGCTGTCGGTGGCACACTTCTGCCACAATGACCAGGTGCACTCAGCAACGGGCTTCACGCCCTTTTTCATGAACTACGGATGACACCTGAACAAAGGATTAGACCCCACCTACGTGCCAAAAGTGGTAGTTGTGGAACAATTGGCGAAGGAAATAGAGGGCATGCACACAAAAGCAAAAAATGCTTTGGAGAAAGCCACTCAGATCATGAAGGAGTGGTATGACAGCAACCATCAGGTGGCACGAGAGTATAAACCTGGCAACAAGGTTTACCTCAGTACAGAAAACCTCCCAGTCATCCGAGCAACAAAGAAGCTCGATGGAAAATTTGTTGGTCCACTCGAAGTCCTCGCCAAGGTCGGCAAGTCATCATATAAACTTAAAATACCAGCAGCTTGGCGGGTATATAACATTTTCAACAAAGTCTTGTTGAAACCGTACAGGGAGCCGGAATTCCCAAAGCAAAAAGAAAAGGCAGCAGTGGGCAAGGATGCACAGATGGTGGAGGAGTCCCAGGAGGGTGAATACGAAGTAGAAGAAATCATGGAGAGCTGCATCAGCAGACAAGGAGGAGCAAGGCTAGAATACCTCGTTAAATGGAAAAACTATCCAGTGGAGGAGTCCACCTGGGAACCGGCTGGAAATGTTGCTAATGCACCAGCAAAAGTCAAAAAATTCCATAAAGAAAATCTGAAAGCTCCTAAGCTCATTAGGAACCTAAGGAATGGAAAGGTGTACATTCAATACACTGAGACAGTTCCATGACAGACCCCTAGTGCATCAAAGCACAAACAAAGTCAAGGAACCCACTGGAAAGACAAATGACTCTTTGGCTGGGACAATGGCCACTTCAGGCCACAATATCTACAAAACATGGAGCACAGATGGTGCAATTGGAAGGGGGACCAGAAGGCAATCATGGAACTTCTGGATGATACCAATGGGATGTTCTCCAGGGACCTGGAGCGTGGTGGGCGGTCACCCGTGCTTAATTTCCCAAAAAGGGGAGAAAAAGAAGAATTAGAGGAGGAGCACAGAGCACACAAAAGAGACACTGAGTGTCTTCAAAAGAAAATCCTGAAAAGGACAGAGGAACCAAAGGCTGCAAAGGAAAGCAGCAAGTTGGAAGAGGACCGGCAGAAAAGAATCAAGGGCGTTGCATGCCCTATGAAGAAAATAGTAAAATGGAAAACCACCGTTGAGGAGGTGGACAATGTTGATTCAGAATGGTCGGGCTTGACGCCTGAGGAACAAGCGGAGCGGCTTGCCTGCTTTTATGAATGAATGAAAAGAGATCCACACTATGTGGACTCAGCAAGTTCAGCCTCTTGGGACGCAAGGCCTTAAGGGGGGGGTGATGTTATGAGCATACCTCATCCTGTTCAATTTTCACAGTAACGACACTAATGACGATTATGAAGATACGGTCTTGGGGAGTCGGATTCTATTTTTATTTTCATTTTATCTTTTCATCTTCACTTAAACATTTAGACACAGGACTCAGACAATACCTTGGTCGCAGGGACATACTACATTAGGACTGCGACCCTTATATGGAAGGTGGTTAGGTCAGCATCGGTTATGGGCATACCAAGTGCCAATAGGAACAGCAGCCCAATGACGGGCCTATGCCATGATAGGATACATGAGTGGAATGGCGCCTGAGGGGTGACATGGGAATGCCAAGATGTACCGACAACTAGGTACCAGCGTATGTGAGAGTTGGCCGAAACACAAGACAATAGTGTGGCCATATGGGGAAGGACAGTGTGGGAGGAGATCTCCAAGTAAGGTCATATGGGCGCAGACTCAGCTGCTGCGCATCGTCTCTATTGTGAGGGACTTTAGCTGCGTGCTGTCTGCACACAGACCAGGGGAGCAGTATACAAGGGTTGTAGTCTTAGGTAGCGAGTCCCTAAGACTCTAGATAGTTTGTGTCCTAGACACTTCTACTTGAGCAAGCATCTTCTTGTCTTTGGCTTAGCAAGCCCCACTCTGAGGTTCTTAGGTTGTGTTTAGGTCGTCCCTAACAGCTCTAGCATTTCCACATCACTCTCCTCCCCAAGGCTTATGATTTCACCTACTTCGGGGTCTTCCATTTGCTCTGCTCTGACTCGGAGCTCTTTGTGACCACTGGTGAGAAGTTTCTCCACCATGTCCCATCCATTTGTATTGGCCATTTGTAGGCCTACATGTACCACATCAAGTTGATCTGTGACAGTCCATCTTGTTCGAATTTCTTCATTACAGAATTCCTTTTCCATCCCCCATATAGCATTGATCATAGGGTATGCTGGCCATTCATACTTGTTCCAGTACTTTGGCTTGATAAGATTGAGATAGCAGAACCCTGGTACCAATGGTGCAAGTTGTTCCAGTATAGGGCCCATGCGAATGGTCCACCAGAATCCTGGCAAGATGTTTCTGTTAAGCACGTGCATCAGCACATTCCAATCTGCATGCTCCATGGTCATGCCCTCATGTTCATACAACTTTTTGTATGACACTTGTATTGTATTTTTTCTGGTGCCACTCCATAGTTTTGGATGGCCTTTTCTCCATCAATGATCATCATGAGCCATTGATTATATTCTGATGCCATGAGCACCTTCCATATGGGACTGGAGGTGTCCCCTTTGAACATTTTGTTTAGTAAATTCATTAGGGTAAGATATTCCCTGGTTGCTCTTTCAAGGGCATGTTTCACCCATAATGCAGCTCAGTTTGCTGCCTGTTGTTCCAGTAGGGCATCCCAAGCCTCTGTCTGGATTTTAACTCCTTGGCTTCTTGTTGCCAAATAATCTCCTGCACATGTGCGCACTTCTCTCATCATTGTTCTTTCAAGAATGCCCACCACAATCATATGTGGTTATCATAGTGGCAATAAATAGTTTTGCCAGTAATCTCTGCTGGTCCAGTTGGGACCTTATTGCAATTGGTGACCCAGTCTGCTTCGAAGATGCATCCAATCTTCGAAAGTGTCACTTGGGTGTGAGGTAATATGTAATTGAATGAGCACTGCATGCTCTCCTGTAGGTGTATTCCTAAAAATAATATCTTCAACTGACTTCAGGCCCTCCACTGACAATTGGTCTGTTCTTCTGGCAGTCCAGTTAAATCTGTGCCTATCGATGATACCTCTTGGGAAACAAGAGGGTTACTGTCTGCAGTGTTGTGGGTCCACAAGCTATCAAAATACATGTGCCTGGCAATTTGCCTCTCTATCTTTGTGCCAAGTTATCAGTGACAAAACCAAATAGTCACTGCTTGTACAGGGAGTGTGAGAGGAACTTTGTATCAGCCTTGATACACAACATAAATCGAGTTGTTTCACTCATTCCTGAGTTTTTCCGCAAATACAGTGTACTGTACCCAGGGCACATCTGTGGACTCCTGCCTACACTCTCCTGGCAATACCAGTACTCTTGTCTGTAAATGTGTGTAGATACCCAAGTAGGGTTTGTTGTCAGGCCCAATGGGCATATTGAGGATCTCTTGTTCGAGACCCATTGACAGTATATGTGTTATGAGCACACCTCTTATTTCAAACTTTACAGTAACGACGTCAATGACACTTATGAAGATACGGTCACGAGGAGTCGGAGGATATTTTTCTTTTCTTTTTAACTATTTTATCAAGCTCAAACGTCTATGTACAAGACTACGCAATGGGACTCTAGGAGGATGGTCTACATGAACTGCGGTCCCTATTAGGAAGGAGGTTAGGTCAGCATCAGCTATGGAAATAGACCGAGTGCCGACAGGAGATGCGGCCCGATGATGGGCCTACGCCATGAAAGGAATCATGAGCGGCACGGCGCCTGAGGGGTGACATGGGAACGCCGAGGAGTACCGAGTCAATGGTACGGCGTGCATGGGAATCGGCCGAAGTCCTGAACAATAGGAAGGCCACATGCGGACAACCCAGAAGTTGGGTGTGGGAGGAACTCTCCACAGATGGTTAGATGGGCGCAGATCGGCTGCTGCGCATTGATCCCGGCATGAGGGACTTTAGCTGCGCGCTGTCTGCGCACAGACCAGGAGAAGTGGTATATAAGGGCCGTAGTTTAGCGTAGGAGACTCTTAAGTCTCTAGATAGTCTATTGTCACTAGACATAGCTACTGAGCAAGCATCTTTCTTTGACCTAACAAGTCACCACTCTGAGTCGCTTGGGTTGTGTCTAGGGCAGTCCTGACAATATGCTGTTGAAGTTGATGTCACCTGGAGAGGTCACAGGCTACATGGTTACTACCTCTCAGAAAGAAACTAGGCTGTTGGCACTGTGAGCAACGACGAGCAAAATGTGCTCAGTGCTGTAAGACCAATGGGGTAGAATGGAAAGTCTCTAGATTATGTTAGGACATCCCTAAACACAATCACAAAACCCCACAGTGATGGCTTGTTAGGCCAAAGACAAGTCAATTGCTCTTCTAGTAATGTCTAGGTGACAAAAATGCATCCTATAGTGAAGTCTCATCATCCAGCCTTTGTATCTATACATTTGAGTCCAAAGAAATAGATAAAAAGAAAAGAAAAACATATCCCCACTCTCTGAGTCCATATCTTCATAAGTGTCATCGATGTCATTACCGTGAAAATAATAGGGAATGAGTTATGCTCATAACAACCCCCTCCTATGCAGTTAATACAAACAACTCTGTTACATTCCTTCTGAGCCTTGCATTTGCCACAATACATTTGATGTTGGTCTGTCAAGTGATTTTGACCACATCTTCCACAAACTGATCTTCGCATAAAGCAGTTAAACTTTGTATGACCCCACTTCCAACATTGGATGCATTGAGGAACTGGTTGGTTGAACAACCACTTTAAACAATGAACCAGCAATCTGTTTATTTCAACAAAAGTGTTTCAAAGGTAATCTGCATTGACACCTTGACACATGTCATATATCTCAAACATTACCATACCAGTTGGTCCTAAAGTCATAAGGCCTCTTGCCTTAATCCACCTGGGCATACCAAAGAATTTAACATCTCACCATTTTGGATGCACTTTAATATCTTGCAAAATTTGTTTGGGCATATATTCATCCCCAAACATATCCTGCATTTTGACAGCACTAAACTTCATGGATGACATCATAGGGTGATTAAGTATTATAGCATTGCTTGCTGCAATATTGACATAATCCACTAGAGTGTCAATTATTGTTTTCCATTGCAGTTCTGAAATGTCATGTTTGCACTTGATGACAAGTACCTCCCTAACTGTCCAGGACACTGAAACAATAGAGTTGGGCTCATTGCCCTGAAACACTTCCCGGAAACCAGGAAGACATCTAACAGACCAATCAATATTATCTGTCAATTGTTGACCATCCACTCTCTTCCCAATTTCAAAACCAATTAATGCATGCATGGGTGGCTTCCAGTGTAGAATATCCTTGGCAGTGCCCCTTGTCATACATTTTCTTTCCCTTTCTTTGTTGGCCAATACCCAGACTTCCACTGAACCCAAAGTGACTGACGCAAATGATTTTTCCCTTCTGAACCAGCTGAGGATGTATTTGTGTTATTTGATTTCAGTGTCACAGGCCAATCTTTTGAGTCTAATTCCCAATGAACTGAAGATGACTTGCTAGATTTGCTTGATACTTTATCCTTTCCACAAATGAATTTAGCTGCAACTTCCAATTGATCCTCAATTGAAGTTTTATGAACTCCCACCATGGATTTCACCCAATCCCATACTCCTCCCAATTGTGCTACCAGAACTGCTTCATTATTTCTAGTAGCTGACAACAGCCTAATCTGCTTTGGTGGAACAATTGAAACCTCATTTTCTTTTCAAATTGGTTTGATACTAAATTGCACTCAGTTATGATCTTCTGTGCTTAATTTCCCTTTAAGGATCTCCACCCAAGTGGCAAGACCTTCCAACAATAGCATCTCTTCATTGTTTAGTACCATTCCAACTGCAAGATGATTTGTTCTAATGGGTGTGTGCATCCCTTTGTCCATTTGCAAATAGCTGTTGAGAGCTCTCCTATTAATGTCAGAGATAGCAATAAAATCTGACTTGGTTTCCTCCAAAACAATCCAACTGGAGTCAGTTTGCTTGAAACCTTGCTCCATCTGTTCATGAAGCTGATCTGCATTCCAATCATTGCTGTTATATCCACTAGTATCATCCTTGTCCAAATCCATTTCATCCACTCTCCAAAAAGTTTTCTCCATAAGATTCTGCTGCACCAGCAACCTTTGCTCATCCCAAAATTTCCCTTGATTTATGAGCAGGGAAAACCTGTTTTCTGCAGCTCAGCAATGTTCTGCCTCAACTTCAGCAGCCTTTATAGCCTTTATGCATTCTACCTCCATGCACTTCTCCTCTTGGTGTTGATGGTCAATCTCCTCCTGATGTTTCCTTTCAGCTTCCCTTCTAGCTGCCTGTTTATTATGCAGCTCCTGAATATGTTCTTGTTTCAACCTTTCTGCATCTCTCTCCACTCCCACAATGGCTGCTTCCTTTTCAGCTCTCAGCATCTCCTCAAACACATTAACACAATCAATTTGTTTGATCGCCCTCCTGTTGCTATCATCCCTTACTATCTTACTTGCAACATTTCAAACATTTTTGGTATTGTGCATATTCACTAGCATGAATTTTAGCTTGATCTTTGCATCCATATGCCTTCAGCCATTTGTTTGCTTCTGATAAATCTTTTGGTTCACACAAATGGCCTGCCAGAGGAGGTGTTTTAAACCAGCCTGGCATCTCCTGTCTTTGATGCTGGAACTCTCCCCTAAAAGAAATTTCTTTCTGAGATTTTGAAGATGATGAGTCTGACTTAGGACCATCAGAATATAATTCTTTCATGATAATGGCCTGTTCCTGATAAAACTTCATCGCCTCAGCTGAGATCTCATGAGCTTTTGGCACATGAATAGATGCTTCCGCTCCATCCTGAACTTTCTTCTCATCCATCTCTTGAGCTGATGATGCCCTGCTACTTTCATATGACACCAGATATGCAGGAACTTCAGAATTCAATCTATTTTGTTCAAATTGGATGTGCAAAATTGTAGGATCATATGATGTCAACTCTTGGCAGGAATCCTTGAAATTCTTAATTGCTTCCAGTTCTCCTGCCATAAAATCTAAATACAAAAGCTGACTGATGGGTGAAGCAGACAAAGCTTTAGCCACAGCATCTGCTGATTTGGAGTGGCCAGACTTGACACTGCCTCTTTTACTGTTTCTTCCTGCAGATCTCCCCACAGGTGCAGCTGTTGAAGACGAATCATCCAACTCAATTGATCCTTCGGAAGAATTATCTTCATCTACATCTGTGTCCATATTGTCATCATTCAAGTCTAACCCTAAATCCGACAGTGTTTTGATCAATTTTAAAAGGGACATCAATGGTCTTTCAGATATTCCATCCCAGTTGAATGACTGAAGTAAGTGAGGCTCTGCTTTGATCGCATTATCGGCCCAGTTTGCTCCATTTCTGTTCCATAAATTGACCAAAGGTCTGAGTTCTGCCAGTGTGTTATCAATTGCTGATAACCAGATCCATTCCTCCTCTGCTGTTCAAATTTTCACACAATCAATAGCCTCAATTAAGAGTTCATCTCTTAAAGATGGATTGAATGCCAATTTACACATGCATAATCCTCTTCCACACATTAATCTGTTATGAGCATACCCCATTTATTCATTTTACAGTAATGACATTGATGACAACTATGCGGATATGGGTCAAGGGAGATGGACTATGGTTTTCTTGTTAGGAGGTCCCTAAACATAACCCTTACAACATCCCACAGTGATGGCTTGCTAGGCCAAAGACGATTCTGATTGCTCTATAGTAATGTCTAGGTGACAGAAACTATCTAGAGACTTAAGGGGTGTCTATGCTAAACTACAGCCCTTTATAAAGTCTCTCCATGGTCTGTGCACCACTTGCATGCAGCTATAACCCCTCATAATAAGAGGAGAAATGCAGCAGCCAAGTCTGTGCCCATATGACCATACCCAGCCCAATCTCTCCATATGTGGCAGCGCTTTATTGTGTAGCGCTATCAGCCATTCTTGCTGATGCCAGTACCGAGTCCTTGGTACTATCAGGCATTCCCATGTCGCCCCTCAGGCGCCGTACCACTCATGTATCCTATCATGGCATAGGCCCATCATTGGGCTGTTTCCTAAGTCAGCATTTGGTCTAGTCCCATAGCTGGTGCTGACCTAACCACCTTCTATATAAGGGCTATAGCTTTCACATAGACCTCCCATCCTAGTGGCGTCTTGTCCTAGCCCTTGTATCTAAACATTTGAGTGCAGATAAAAAGATAAAAAGAAAAGAAAAACATATCCTGACTCCTCTAGTCTGTATCTTCATAAGTCATATTGACATCGTTACTGTAAAATGATAGGGTTATGAGGTATGCTCATAACATCACCCCCTCCTTAAGGCCTCGCATCCCGAGAGGCTGAAGTTGCTGAGTCCACATAGTGTGGATCTCTTTTCATGTGTTCATAAAAGCAGGCTAGCTGCTCTGCTTGTTCCTCAGGCATTAAGCCTGATCGTTCCAAGTCTTCATCCTCCACCTCCTCCATGGTAGTTTTCCATTGAACTAATTTTTCCGCAGGGCATGCAACGCCCTTGATCCTTTTCTGCCTATCCTCTTCTGACTCACTGCTTTCCTTCGCAGCTCTTGATTCATCCATTTTTTTCAAGATTTTCTTTTTGAGACACTTGGTGTCTCGTTCATGTGCTTGGCGCTCTTCTTCCAACTCTTCTTTTTCTCCCTTTTGTGGGAAATCAAGCATGAGTGACTGCCTGCCATGCTCCAGGTTCCTGGAGAATGTCCCATCAGTATCATCCAGAAGCTCCATAATTGCATTCCGGGTTCCTTTCCATCTGCGCCATCTGCGCTCCATATTTTCTAAGTATTGTGGTCCAAAACAACCATCTTCCCAGCCAAATAGTCTCTGCCAATCTTTCCAATGCATTCCCTGATTTTTTCTGTGCCTTGGTGCACTAGGGGGTTGTTGGGGAATTGTTTCCGTAAATTGAATGTACACCTTTCCATTCTTTAAGTTTCAAATGTATTTTGGTGCCTTTGGATTAGTTTTGTGGAATTTTTTGACTAAGGCCATCGTGTTGGCTACATTTCCCACTGGTTCCCAAGTGGACTCCTCCATTGGGTAATTTTTCCATTTAATGAGGTATTCCAACCTCCCTCCCTGGCGTCCACTGATGTGGCTATCCATTACTTCCTCTACTTCGTATTCATCCTCCTGGGACTCTTCCACCATCTATGCATCCTTGTGCGCTGCTGCTTTTTCGTTTTGCTTAGGGAACTCTGGTTCCTTGTAAGGCTTCAACAAGACTTCATTGAAGACATTGTAGACTCTCCAGGATGCTGGGATTTTTAATTTGTAAGACAATTTGCTGACTTTGGCGAGAACTTCTAAGGGACCAACAAATTTTCCATCGAGCTTCTTTGTTGCCCAGATGACTGGTAGGTTTTCCATACTGAGATAGACCTTGTCACCAGGTTTATACTTGTGTGCCTCCTGGCGATGCATGTCATAGCACTCCTTCATAATCTGAGCGGCTTTCTCTAAGGCTTTCTTTGCCTTTGCATGTACATCCTCCAGCTCCTTCACGAGCTGTTCTACCGCTACCACCTTCAGCGCGTAAGTAGGGTCCAACCCTTTGTTGGGATGCCATCCGTAGTTCATGAAGAACGGGGTGAATCCCATTGCTGAGTGAATGTGATCATTGTGGCAGAACTGTGCTACTGATGTTAAGAACGCAGGAGTTCTAAATTCTTTTTCTTTTCTTTTCTTTTCTTTTCTTTAGGTAAGCAGCTGTATAAGGAAAGGGACATGAGGTTAGAGGTATATAAGTAAGGCCTTCAGAGCCATAGTCCTTAGCCTTACAATAGTTTGTGTCGTCTACACAATCTACTGAGTGCTCTCTACTCTCTTCTCTTACTCCAACCTTCGGTTGTGTAAAGACTTCATCTTAACATAATCGTAAGGCTATCTAAACCGACCGTTGGCATCGTTACATGACTCACAATAGTCTTGCTGGTCATAACACGTGTTAATGAATCGTCTTATCTCTGTCGAAGCCCTACGCTAGGGTTAGACAACTCTTACTCTCTCACCACCACCATCCTTGATAGGGTGCTGGTGCATCTTCTTTCTCATCAAAACTTGTTGTCTCAGGCGTTGCGTCTGCATGCCTGACTCTCTTAATAGCCCCTCGAACAAGGTCTCCCTCAAGTGGGCTAGTCAACACAGTTCTCTCGGAAGAGAGTGATTGCGTGCTGGTGGTAGTTGCAGGCAGGCACACCTGGGCAGGTCACACCTTGAGAATCAGAAAAACCCAAGGAACGGGTGAAGAAAATCTGTTGCGTGTCCATATCAAGGCTGAGATTAAATCTTGGGATACCCTCTGTACTAGCAGTGGCATTTAAGTTTGCCACTGATAACTAGGCACAAGGACACCTGAGTGAATTGCCGGGCACACGCTTCAGGTCGAGTCTCATTTCCTCTCAGGCAACATCAGTATCTTTCCCAGCTGGGAAACATCATTGGTTTTCGCAGAACAGCCACACGAAAGGATCTATTGTCCATGGAGGGCCGGAAATAGATTGAAGAATTTTTCAGGTTTCATAAAGCCAGGTCCCAATGGATCTGACTTTCAAGTACGTTTTGCCCCATGCGGGGATGTTGTTGGTGGAGATCACCTCCATGTTTGAGATCGGATGGGCATGGGGATGTGCCATCACTAAGACAGTCGCTGCCAAGGCCGCAGAAATTAAAAAGGCCACCGTCACCACCATCACCATGCCCATTAGGCATGTGCAGCACGATGCACACGTCAAAGCTTATTGGCGCATGGTCAAAGAGTGATGACAGCAGGAACAGCATCTACGCATTGAGGCATGGAAGATCAAGCAAATCTTGATCAAGGAGCAGGAGGATGCCTGGAAGGCCTTACAACACGAGAAGGCGGAGAAACTCCGCAGACAACGGCAGATCAAGTGGCAGATGCTCGAAGAGGACGCGACATTCAAGGCATTACTCAAGTGCCTTCAGACATTTGGTATTGGTACACCGGTACAGGAAGCGCTTCTTGGCGCCAAGAGCAACATCGTGTTGCTCCAGCAGCTCGGTGGAGGACCGGACTTACCACTTTTAAGACACAGAGGTCTCGTCTTATCTGTGGAAGAGCAGAATCGTATCAAACACACAGAGAATGGCAATATCAGGGCCACCACATATGCCCGATTCCATCGGGAACAGATCCAGATGGAAAGAAGGTCAGCCATTCGGTACGATCCTTACCTCACCACAAAACTGAAGAGGAAGGTTCGTGCTCCCACTCCTAATGATCCAACACAAGGGATCTGGGAGATGCTTGATCTGAGACTTAACATGAGTCTCGATCTGTTTCTGAAAGACGTCGGGGAAAGCCACAATCAGGTGCGGACATGGAGGAAGTCAGCGACAGGCTGTGCTAAGTTACCGGGTCCAGTCGGAATGCCAGTTATGGGAAATCAGCCGTACAGAAAAAATGGCTATTGCTATATGGTCCTCTTCAAAGAGGAATTCTATAACGAATATGTCTGGCTGGCATGGCCCATGGTAAAGGAGGTTCTGGATTGGGAACCCGAGTTGAGAAACGAAAAGTACCGCTTCGTGTTACAAGACAACATTAGGAACGACATGTTCCACGTCATTGAAAACGCTGCCATTCGCTGCGGGGAAGAGGTGTACACATGGAAACACCTCGAACAACTCAGGAACTCGGATCCCAGTCTATGGGAACATATCCGATTGGGAGGAGGAATCGGCCATGACAAAAAGGGTGCTTGAACCGCAAAAGTCTCAAGTAGGCACTGTACTCAGTGCAACGGACAAGTAGTAGTTAAAAAAACAGGTTGTCTAGGAGTTCCGACTCGGTTTTGCACAGACTGCAATCAAGTTGAGAAGTTTTGTAATTGTAACAATGATAGAGAGGAATCTATTGGGGTTACCACTTATGCCTATGAGTCTGATTGTGAGGATGACATTGAAGAACTCGACTTACAAGAAGTCGACGAAAGGACCAAACTACAGTTGACGTATATGCCAAGGGCTCAACCCTCCCTTGCCACTTTTATGTCCAAACTTCCTGAGGTACCAAAGGAAGTTAAAAAACCTATTGTCACTAAACCTTCAACTGCGTGGAAACCAGTTGAAAGTTTGAAACTGGTTGTAGGAATAAAGATTCAAGAACCTGTTAAGAAAATTGTTCCAGTACCAACAGAGCACAATCATGGCTACTGTTGGTTAGCAATGATTAAATTGGAACACAGGTCCTGGATGTGGAAGGAACTTCCAAAAAACCCAACTGCAGATCAATTAAGACGAGTCTGCAATATGTTTCCTGAAGCACTAAGAAAGGATGGAATGTACACAATGGAAATGTTCATTGACAAACAAATTCATATTAAAGATGTATCTATCCAACATGCACAAGGACAGAAGTTTGCAAAGCTTTGGTCAGCAGTGGGAATAAGGAATTTCTTGGCAGACTTGCGACTCCACAAAGAAGAGCACTTACGAGTAGGAAGTGACATAGTCCTGATACCAAGGACTTATGCTCAGGTTGCTCAAACAGGAGTGCGCAGGATGGGAGTCATTCAGTCTGAACAACCAAAAAATTATTGGTTTCATGGATTAGGGACATGAGCTGAAGACTGGGTCAAGGACATCAATGGGATTGAACTAACACAAAAAATTAACATTCCATGATGGAATCATTTAGTTCAACAATACCGAAAAGTAGTCTTACCTCCCCCTGGTCATGGCAACCACACCCCTAATGACAATGGTTGGTGCTATCTGGCACTCTTTAAAAGGCAGTACTGGAATTGCTACGCTTGGCCTGAGAACCCTTCCTGGCATACTATCGCACAATACGAACCGGACATGAGAAATACTGTTTTAGGATTCAAAGTTAAAATGAATTCAAAGAACTGTCAATACCACATCACACATAAGAAAGACGAGGACAATGCTTTACCAAAAGCAGCCGACATCTTGGAATACTATGGAGGGGATGACTCCGTCACAAGACATTTCTCAGTCGGATTTGAAATTACACTGGCAATAGTACAAGGATGTATTGGACTCATAACAGTGGGAGTAACAGTATTTGCACATGAATATTTGGCAACTTGGGGAGCAGAGTCAGATGCACAAAGAAATGCTCGAATCACTCAAGGAACCAATTTGGCCCAGGCAATACAGGCCATTGATGCAGCAATACATCCACCAAGAGAGCCACATCCCACTATTAGGATGGACATGCCCAACTATTATGAAGGAGACCCAAAAGAGATAGCAGCCTGGCTAAGGCAAATGTCTTCCTACTTCGAAATAGTTGGAGTCATGAGCAATGATGTTATGATCCAAATGGTCTTACAAAGAGTATGAAAAGGTCAAGGGAATCATGCAGGAAACTGGGCAGCAGCCAAGACGGCTGAAATTGAAGCAGCAGGAACAGAAGTACATAGGAGAGTAACAGCAATCACTGCGGATGGAACACCAGTGCCAAACTATACTTGACACCAGTGGAATGAAGGAATAAGAAGTGCTGATGGAACTACATGGACATTAACGCCCATTGTTCACAAGTTTCCTTTCACTACTTTTGATGACATGATGGAAAAAATGAAAGAGTATTTCTTGACAACAGAAACAAGAGATCAAGCATGTTGTACAATTCAAAGTATGAAACAAGGAACGCTAAAAGCAGAAGACTACACAGTCGATTTCCGAAGTGTAGCATCCTTAACTGGTTACAACGAGATAGCATTGGTCACACAATTCCGAGCAGGATTACACCCACCACTAGGAAGAAGACTTGTTGAGTTACAAGTCCTTAATGGAGGAAGATTAGCGGATGGATCACAGGAAGGGGATTTACAATGCTGGTTTGACAGGGCCATTCAAGTAGAAAGGAGTTGGAGGGACGCACAGTTAATATATCCACAAAGTCGTCCAACCACCACCAATAGGCCACAACAAAATCGCCCAGTTCAAAATACAAATGCAACCACATCTACATCAACAGGAGGACGAACTTCTATTACATGCTTTAACTGTGGAAAGCCGGGACACACAGCAAGTGTATGCAGAGCCCCAAAAAAGGATCCAAATGCTGTGGAATGTTATAACTGTGGCAAGAAAGGCCACTTTGCACGAGATTGCCGAGCACCAAAGAAGGACAAAGGAAAACAGGTTGTTAGAACCTGGTCAACCATTAAAGAGTTTGCAGAAGAGATGACAGAGGGGGGGGAGAAAGAAATGGCAGGGGCGTTGGGTTTTCAGAACGACTCATGAGGAAGCATTCCCCCTCACGAGTCATGAACAATGTACAGTACGAAAATTCATGTATAAATATACCAGAATTATTATATGAATGTCATTCTATGCAAAACTGTTTGAGGAATGCACCCATAAGCGCAACAAAACCAAAGTTCAAAACTTGGTCTACTTCATGGATAATAAGAAGAATATGGGACCAATCCATGGAAATAGCTGTAAAAGATCTTAAATCTTGGATAAGAAAAGATCAAATGGAAGAAGTAAATGAACAGCTAATAAAAGATTTGAATGAGATGACGGAAACAGATGCGTTATGGTATTTAAACCATCTAAAACATAAACCCAGATTTGTATGAACAACTGGAAAAAATCAGATGGATGTAGATGTAATAACAGCAACTGTAGATTCAGTTGAACAATTCAAGACCAAGGCTCTGATAGATTCAGGATGCACGGGATCTTGTGTAAATAAAGAATGGGTGGAACATCATTGATTGAATACTAGAAAATTACCAAGACCAATACCAGTATTCAATGCAGATGGAACTCGAAACATAGCAGGATAATTGGAAGAAATGATCAAACTTAAAGTACAAGTAGGAGATCATTACGAATCTCTTGAATTTGGAATTTCAGCATTAGGAAAAACAGACATGTTCCTAGGACATGATTGGCTGAAATATCATAATCCAGAGATTGATTGGAGAAATCAGAAAATACGATTTTCTTGATGTCCTGGCACATGTTGGAAGGGCTCAGAAAGTTTAGAACCAGAGGATGAAATGGACAGGATCCAGTGGGAACAAGGGGAAAGACTGCTAGCAGTTTATATAGGACCAGAAGAACTAAAAACAAGGGCGTATCAGTCAAAAGCAACTGAAATTGCTTCAGCAAATGTAAAAAAGAGAAAAGTAGAAGACATAGTCCCTGAACATTACTTGGGATACTGAAAAGTCTTTGAAAAGACAACATTTGATGAATTACCACCATGAAGACTGTGGGATCACGCTATTGAATTAGTTCCTGGATCAAAACCATTAGATTGCAAGATATACCCATTAAACAGAGACGAACAACAGGCATTGGAGGACTTCTTAAAAGAGAATCTGGATACAGGAAGAATAAAACCAAGCAAGTCACCAATGGCTTCACCATTCTTCTTTGTTAAGAAAAAAGATGGATCTCTATGCCCAGTACAGGACTATTGAAAACTTAATGAAATGACAATACAGAATCGATATCCACTACCTTTAATCTCTGAATTAATTGACAAGCTCAGTCATGCAAATATATTCTCCAAAATGGACATCAGATGGGGATATAATAACATTCATATAAAGGAAGGAGATGAATGGAAAGCAGCTTTCAGAACAAACAGAGGGTTATTCGAACCACTAGTAATGTTCTTTGGATTAACAAATTCACCTGCTACCTTTCAAACCATGATGAATGATTTGTTCCAAGAGGAACTCGCTGAGGGATGGGTAGTAATCTATATGGATGACATCTTAGTATTCTCCAACAATAAGAAACAACATGTAGAACATGTTAATCAAATTCTGGCAAAACTTGAACAAAATAAATTGTCTTTAAAACCAGAAAAGTGTTACTTCAATAAAGAGGAAATTGAGTTCTTAAGAGTAATCATTACCAAAGACTCAATAAAAATGGATCAAGCCAAAGTAAAAGCAATTAAGGAATGGCCAGAACCAAATGTAAATGGGAAGTGCAGCAATTTCTGGGATTCATCAATTTCTATCGACGATTTGTGAAAGGATTTGCCAAGGAAGCTAAACCCCTAACTGAGTTAACAGGGAATAAGGAATGGGAATGGGGAAAACCACAAAGTGAGGCAATGATTAAATTAAAAGAAAGAATAGCGGAGGAAGCAGTACTAGCTATCCCAAATGAGAATGGACAATTTCGAATCGAAACAGATGCGTCAGACTTTGCTATGGGATCAATCTTATCACAACAACAAGAAGGAGTTTGGAGACCAGTAGCATTTATCTCAAAGCCCTAAATGCAGCAGAACAAAATTATGAAATATATGACAAAGAAATGCTAGCAATAATGCATTCACTATATGAATGGTCACAATACCTGAAAGGAGCAAAGGAAAAAATTGAGATTTTAATGGATCATCAAAACCTTACATACTTCAGGAAACCACAAAACCTGAACAGAAGACAAGCTCGTTGGGTGATAGACCTTCAAGAATATAACTTCGTAATTAAACATCGATTGAGAAAATCTAATTCAAAAGCAGATTTATTATTGTGAAGGGCGGATTATGATAAAGGACTAAAAGATAATGAAGATGTACTGTTACTGAAAGAAGAAATATTCGTACGATTGGATGATTGGACAGGGGAGTGGGTCACATTAATCAGTGGTATCAAGAAAACCAACAAATGACAATGGGACACTCAAGTACGAAAAGGAGTCGAAAGTAATGAGGAAGGGTATGAGTTTGACAAAGGAACCAACCAAGTAACCTGGAAAGGAAGGATATATGTCCCAGCAGTAATGAAGCTGAGAGAAGAAACAATATCATTGCATCACCGATGGGGACATCCAGGAATAGCAAAAACCCTAGAACTGATTACCAGAGATTATTGGTGGCCAAACATGAGGGAGGACATAGAAAAATATATTAAAGGATGCCGAACTTGTCAAACCATTAAACCAGACTGACAAAAACGAGTGGCACCTTTAATCCCTCATGCAGTACCAAAACAACTGTGGGAGGATATTGCACTGGACATAATAGGACCCTTACCGGAATCCAAAGGGTACAATGCAATCCTAACGGTTATTGACAAGTTCACCAAAAAGGCGTACTTCATTCCTACAAACACTCCTCTCACGTCAAAAGGAGTGGCTATATTATTTAGAGATCATGTGTTCAGAGAACACGGAATACCAAAGAAAGTAATAAGCGACAGAGGACCACAATTTGTTTCCAGGTTTATGAAAGAATTCTTTGAACTAATGGGGATTAAAGGAAATCCCTCCACTGCATTTCACCCTCAAACCGACAGACAATCTGAAAGAGTGAATCAAGAAGTAGAAATATTATTATCCATGTTTGTGAATGAAAAGCAAGATAACTAGAGTGACTGGTTAGCAGTAACTCAGTTCTGTTACAATGATCGACAACATTCAGCAATGGGATATTCACCCTTTATGATGAATTATGGATACAATCCAAACAAAGGAACAGTGGACCAACCATCTAAACCAAGAGTAGAAGCCATGGGGCAATTCATAGAGGAACAGAAAGAAGTATGGGAAAAGGCACAGAAGTCACTTAAAAGAGCACAAGACTCCATGAAGGCTCAATATGACAGGAAAAAACGAGAGCCTATCGAGTATAAGAAAGGAGATTTAGTGTATCTCAATGCCGAAAACATTCCATCTGTTTGACCCACAAAAAAATTAGGAGAATGATTTATTGGACCCTACAAAATTATTGAAAAAGTAGGAGCATCATCATATCGACTCTTAATCCCTGCGAGCTGGAAGGTGTATAATGTTTTTAATGAAGCATTATTGAAACCGTATAAAGAACCTACTTTTCCACAACAGAAATGCTGCGAATCTGACTGCAAAAAGGAACAAAAGAAGGAGGATGAGACTGGTGATTATGAAGTGGAAAAAAATACTAGATAGTCGCATCAATAAACGAGGAAAAGGACAGTTGGAATATTTAGTAAAATGGAAAAATTACCCAGTTGAAGACTCCGCATGGGAGCCAGCGACGAATTGTCATAATGCTGACCAGTGTATTGACGAATTCCACCAACTCCATCCAAGTGCACCTCAAAGAATATGAATGAGCGACTTAATGTTCACACAGTATTAAAATTATACACAGCCACAAGTACCAAAGACTCTATTTGGTTGGGAAGACGGAAAATTTGAGAAAGAATATCTAGAAAAGTTGGAACAGAACTGGAAAAAGTGGAAAGGGAATTGAAAGATCGCTGAAAAGGATAAATGAGGATTCCATGGAACTGAATCCCTAAAGAGAGGGTTATGTTAAGAACACAGGAGTTCTAAATTCTTTTTCTTTTCTTTCTTTTCTTTTCTTTAGGTAAGCAGCTGTATAAGGAAAGGGACATGAGGTTAGAGGTATATAAGTAAGGCCTTCAGAGCCATAGTCCTTAGCCTTATGATAGTTTGTGTCATCTACACAATCTACTGAGTGCTCTCTACTCTCTTCTCTTACTCCAACCTTCGGTTGTGTAAAGACTTCATCTTAACAACTGACAACCAGTCGCTCCAGTTGTCTTGTTCACAAATATCGTCAGGAATTCTTTAACTTCCTGATTCACCTGTTCAGTTTGTCCGTCTGTTTGGGGGTGATAGGCCGTTGATTTATTGGCCTTAATCCCCAACATTCCATATAGATTGTCCATGAATTTTGAGGCAAACTGGGGCCCTCTATCGCTAATTACTTTCCTCGGGAGGCCATGCTCCCAGAACACGTTATCTCTGAATAGCATTGCTGTCCCTTGCAATGTGATTTCTTTTGTTGTTGGCAAGAAGTATGACTTCTTGGTGAACCTGTCCACCACCACCATTATTGTGTTGTTTCCCTTTGATGTGGGTAATGGTCCCATGAAGTCAACTGATATGACTTCCCATGGTTCCGAGGGAACCTCGTTCGGTTGGAGTGGCACTGCACATGCAGTCCTGTCTGGCTTTGCTTTCTGGCAAGTCTCACAGCCAGGAATGTAGCGTTCAATGTCCTTTCACATGTTGGGCCACCAGAAATTTCGCATCAAAGACTCCAGTGTTTTGCAACACCTGAGTGTCCCCAAGAATGGTGGATTGCGATGATATCTTCTCACAATGCCACAACTGCCAGTACATATACTCACCCCTTCCAGGTGACGAGTCCTTTCTCTAATTTATAATCCTCCCCTGCTTTTTCGAGGCCTTCAACAACCTGTGACGTCTTTAATGTCCTTCATGATGTCATCTATGGCACAATCATCATCAAATACTCATACAAAAGGTGTTCCTTAAGTAGAACCACCCCTTCATTGTCATTTTCTCCTTGGGCATGTCCCGCCTGCCGTGATAACAAGTCTGCCTTTGTATTGGACTTTCCACTTCTGTGCCTGATCACGAAATTGTATTCTTGTAAGTCTGTGACCCACCGAGCCTGTCACTGGTTTAAGTTCTGCGCTTTTCTGAAGTATGTGAGATTTTGGTGATCTGTTAAAACCTCTACTGTCTGTTTGGCCCCCTTCAAGTAATGGGACCATTCGTAAAATGCATGCATTACTGCAAGCATCTCTTGATCTTGTAGTTCCTTTTGGCGTCGTTAAGGGATTTGGAAATGAAGGCAACTGGCTTCCACTTGTCATCCTCTACCTGTTGCAACAGGATTCCCCCAATGGCAAAGTTGGAAGTGTCTACTTCAACTCTGAATTGTCCATCCTTGTTGGGAATTTGCAGTACAACTTCTTCTGCAATAGTTTCTTTTATTTTTTCGAAGGCTACGTCCTGTAGCTCTGTCCATTTCCACTCATCTTTACCAGTAAGGTGAGTCAGGGGTTTCACCACTTTGGCAAAGTCTTTTATAAAGCGTCTGTAGAAGTTGACAAAGCCCAAAAACTGCTGGACTTCTTTCTTGCATGTAGGCTTTGGCCATTCCATGACTGCCTTTACTTTAGCAGTTTCCATTTGTACTGAATTTTCACTAATGACGACTCCCAAGAAGTCCATTTCTTTTTTGTCAAAGAAGCATTTTTCTGGCTTTAGTGACAATTTGTGTTCTTCGAGCTTTTTTAGGATACGGTTGACCTGAACTGTATGTTCCGCCTGGTTTTTTGAGAATACAAGTATGTCATCCATGTAGATGACAACCCATCCCTCTGCTATCTCGACTCTGAATATGTCATTCATCATAGTTTGGAATGTTGCTGGCGAGTTTGTCAGTCCAAAAAACATGACTAGGGGCTCGAAGAGTCCTCTATCGGTTCGGAATGCTGCCTTCCATTCATCTCCCTCTTTAATGCGCACATTGTTGTAGCCCCAACGAATGTCCATTTTAGAGAAGACCTTTGCCTGTCATAATTTGTCAATTAGCTCCCCTATAAGTGGGAGTGGGTAGTGATTCTTTATTGTCATCTCGTTTAATTTTCAGTAGTCCTGTACTGGCCATAATTTACTGTCCTTCTTCTTGACAAAGAAGAAGGGTGATGCCATAGGTGATTTACTTGGCTGGATTCGTCCCAAGTCCAAGTTTTCTTTTAAGAATTCGTCCAACTGCTGCTGCTCGTCCCTGTTCAGTGGGTAGATTTTACAGTCAACTGGGTTAGACCTGGGGATCAACTCAATAGTGTGATCCCATCGCCGCCATGGTGGTAGTTCATCGAAAGTTTCTTTTTCAAAGACTTTTTGATGTCCTAAATAGTGTCTGGGGACTGTCTCCTCCAGAGTTCGTTTCTTAGTTTTCTCTGCTTCCTCTGCAGCTATTTTTGTGGCTGTTGATGCATAGGCCCTCACACAAAGCTCTGGTTCACCAATGTGTATAGCCAATAGCCAATCCTCTACCTCGAGGTCTTCGACTATGTCCATTTCATCTTCTGGTTCTTGGACTGATGAAGCTTTCCAGCATGTGCCCAGACAATGGTTGAACTCCAGTGTCTGTTTTTTTCCAGTTGATTGTTGGATTGTGTTTTCTTAACCAGTCAAATCCTAGGAACAGACTTGTTTTTGAGAGATGCGTAACTGCACATTTGATGACTTCTTCATGTTCACCGATACGCAGTTTTATTTTCACCATGTACTCTAGGGCGCCCCTCGAGTTCTTTGTTCCATCCGCATTGTATACTGGTATTGGTCAGATCAAGCATCATTTTACTATCTGATGCTTTTCTATGAAGTCCATACTGATACAAGTTCCAGTTGCACCCGAGTCTAACAACATTTTTATGCAGATGCTTTTAGATCCGTCCATTTTTGTTATGACTCCCATTAAGTCCAACTCATTATATCCAGTTCCCTGTACCTTCTTTTCTCGTAAGTGTACTAGGTTCCATATTGTGTCGGCTTCTGTCATGGCATTTAAATCCTCCACCAGTTGCTTATCCACTTCTTTTACTCATCTTGTGTCTACCCATTGTTGCAGACATTCTATTGCTGTTTGTTTGGGTTGCTCCCAAATCCTTCTCAGTATCCACTGAGGTGTCCAAGCTTTTAGGTGTTCTCCTTGTTTGGCGCTCACTTGTAGATTTCTTAAGTGATGTATGCTTCCACTACACTCATATAGTAGAGTTTGCAGTTTGATTCTGGAGTCTGCTTCTGATGTATTGCTTTCTGAAACCTGAGTGGTTGTCTGTGATGCCAAGCACCTTTCTGCTGACTTTTCACAAGATTTTGGAGCTTTTTCAACTCCTGATGCTGCCATTATTTTGGTGACAGTTCATGTAGCCCTTTGGCCTTTCACATTCTTTTTCTGTGTAATGCAAGCTAATACTGTGTGGCCATCTTCTCCACAATTATAACATGTCACCATCCTTTCTGGTGCCCTACACTCTTCTCCTGAGTGTCCTCTCTTTTTGCAATTAAAACAGATAACAGCCTTGTCAACATCCATAGCATTAGGATCCCTTTCGATCCTCGAAGGTTCTGCAGGAGGCTGCGTCCAAACTGAGGGTCGAACATTTTTGACTGGCATTTGCTCTCTGTGTTCCCTTTGTTCATTAGGGAATTTATAGGCTTCGTTAGCCTTTCTTTCAGCTCGTGCAAGTGCTGTCACTCTTGTTTGGATTTGTTGCAAAGTGGCATTCTCCACTATTGCTCCGTGTTGAATTAATTCCCTGCCTAGTGTTGGATCAAGGTGATTCTGGAACTGTGAGATTAACACCTGATCATTCCAGTCCGTTAATGAGATGAGGGAATTGAACTTGATGATGTAATCTTCCACTATCATTGTTCCCTGTTGTAGTTGTAGTAAGGCCTCAATAGCCTTTTCTTTTGTCTCAGTTGACATGAAGAATTTGTGCATTTGTGCCTCAAAATCCGTCCAATCTGTGAACGGGAATTGGTTTGCTAGAGGTTGCCTCATCCAATTTCCATCATCTGTGATTTCTCCCATATTTAGTTGAGCCCAATCTAATTCTGGACTCCATCCAACAGTATCTTGTTTGTCCTGAAACTCTTGTTGTGTGTCCTGGAATGCTTTGAGTTTCACTCCACTCCAGTCTGTCGCTCTATCTCCTTTTCCACCTTTAATTCTGTATAGGCAGATCGAGACTTTTCGGCGATCTTCTTTTTCATTTGCCAGCATGAAATATGTTTCCATCTGGCATAACCATCCATCCACCGTTCGTGGATCTCCTTCATAGAAGTTGGGCATTTCTGCCTTTGTGAGAGGACTAGGCTCTGACTGATTTGATCATTGATATTCTTTTATCATATCGGCAATGGCTAGACCTATGTCTGTCACTGCTGCTTGTTGATTTTCTATTTGTCTATCAATCGCCTCCTCTTGGGCTGCTCTGACTGCTGCTGGTCTGGTTGGTGAACATGGTCTGATTGTTCTGGAAGTACTCCAGTGTTGTTCCCAACTGTTCATGGCTCTGTACACCTGTTCCGCCATCTGAGCTGTGAATCTGAATGCTCTGAGCCGGTGTGACCCTTTGCCTTCTTGCAACATTTCTTTTACTCGTGACCAGCCAAGAGTTCCTCCTGATACTCAGACAAGATGCCACATGTCTTGACATCCCTTCGTCTGTCTCCAGTATATGGGTTGATATTTGTTTCTTAATTCAGGGGCCCATTCATTTACTTCTTGGAGTGTAGGATATGCTGGCCATCAGTACTCATTCCAGTATTGTTCCTTTATCAACCAAAGGTAACAGTATCCTGCTAGTCATGGGTGTAGATTGTTTTGTCCCCACTCATTTATTGTTGGACACCCATACAAAGTTTCAGTGTCTTGTGTATTCTGAGCTGCCACTGCAACTTCACGCACTGGTTGCTCACCATGTATATTTCCATTTAATGTGTGCATTAACGCATTCCAGTCGGCATGTTCCATGGTCATGCCTTTGTGCTCATACAGTTCCTTTGTATGGCACTCATATTGTATTGTGTGTGGTGCTATTCCAGAAGTTCGGATAGCTTTTTCTCCATCAATAATAACCATAAGCCACTGGTTATATTTTGATGCCATAAGCGCTTTCCATATGGGACTGGATACATCCCCTTTGAATGTGTCATTCAGTAAATTTGTCAGGGTTAAGTATTCCCTGTGTGCTCTTTCAAGGGCTTTGGTTGCCTGTAACGCTGCTTGTGTTGCTGCTCATTGTGCTAGTAAGGCATCCCATGCCTCTGACTGAATTCGTGATTTCTCGGCTTCTCTTTGCTGGATGATCTCTTGCACTAGTGCGTGCTTCCTTTTACGTCTTTCTTTTAAGAACATCCACCACAGTCGTACGTGGTTGTCGTAGCAGTGGTAAATAGTATCGCTGGTAATTTCTGTAGGTCTGGTAATGACCTTGTTGGTATTGGTAACCCAGTCCACTTTGAAGATGCATCCAATCTCCGAAAGTGTCACCTGGGCATGAGGTAAAATGTAGTTCAATGAGCAACACATGGCTCTTCTCGTATATGTATTTCCTAAAAATAGAATCTTCAACCAACTTCAGGCCCTCCACTGACAATTGGTCCGTTCTTCTGGCTGTCCGGAAATAGTCTGCGCCTGTCAATGATGCCTCTTGGGAAACAAGAGGGTTACTGTCTGCAGCGTTGTGGGTCCACAAGCTATCAAAATACGTGTGCCTGGCAATTCGCCTCACTATCTTTGTGCCAAGTTATCAACCCAAAGTCAGGTAGGGTTGCTTGTACAGGGAGTGTGTGAGGAACTTTGTATCAGCCTTGATACACAATGTAAATCAAATGTTTTCGCTCGTTCCTGAGCTCTTCCGAAATAGCAGTGTACTATACCTGGGGCGCATCTATGGTCTCCTGCCTATGCTCTCCCAGTGCACTAGTACTCTCTCCTGCTACTTGTTATAAGCATACCTCCTATTTCAAAACTTACAGTAACGACGTCAATGACAATCATGAAGATACATTCACGAGGAGTCAGGAGATATTTTCCTTTTCTTTTTATCTATTTTACTTCACTCAAACGTCTATGAACAAGACTACTTGATGGGACCTTAGGAGGATGGCCTATGTGAACTGCGGTCCCTATTAGGAAGGAGGTTAGGTCAGCATCGGCTATGGATATAGACCGAGTGCCGACAAGGATACGGCCTGATGATGGGCCTACGCCATGAAAGGAATCATGAGCAGCACGGCGCCTGAGGGGCAACATGGGAATGCCGAAGAGAACTGAGTCAATGGTATGGTGTGCATGGGAATCGGCCGACAAGCTTGAACAATAGCAAGGCCACATGTGGATAACCCAGGAGTTGGGTATGGGAGGAACTCTCCATGAATGGTTAGATAGGCGCAGAGTTAGCTGCTGTGCATTGATCCCCAGTGAGGGACTTTAGCTGCGCACTGTCTGCGCACAGACCAGGGGAGCAGTATATAAGGGCCGTAGTTTACAGTAGGAGACTCTTAAGTCTCTAGATAGTCTATTGTCACTAGACATAGCTACTGAGCAAAACAGAATCGTTTCAGACCTAACAAGTCACCACTTAAGTCATATAGGTTGTGTCTAGGGCAGTCCTGACATAATCTAGAGACTTTACTCTCTACCCCACTGTGCTGTCCAGCACCAAGCACGTCGCTCATAGTTGCTCCTGACAATCAGTGGCCTAGTTTCATCTTTTGGGAGGTTGTAACCCGCTAGAGTCCCGGGACCTCTCGTCGACCACAACATACTTTGATGGTAGTAATCCGATTATCCTGGAACCGTTGGCAACTCCAACTTCAACAGACCACTGTCAACGGGCACTGTCTAAGTGTCCTCAATACGCCCACAGGGGCCTGACAACAAACCCAAACTTGGGTGGCTACACACAGTAACAGACAAGAATACTAGTTTGCTGGGGTGAAGCATAGGCAGGAGACCATAGACCGGCCCTGGGTTTAGTATACTGTTATTGCCAAAGAGCTCAGGAACAAGTGAAACAACTTTATTGGTGCTGCATATCAAGGCTGAAACCAAGTTCCTCACACACTCCCTGTACTAGCAACCCTACCTGACTTCGGGTTGATAACTAGGCACAAAGATAGTGAGGCGAATTGCTGGGTGCACCCAATAAATAGCTTGCAGACCCATGACACTGCAGACAATATCTCTCTTGTTTCCCAAGAGACATCATCGACAGGTGCGGATTAAATCGACAGCCGATTGAATAGAACTATTGTCAGTGGAGGGCCTGAAATAGTTTGAAGATTCTTTTACAGGAAAAACCTATACCATCCCTCATCACAATGAATTGCACATTCAAATACATACTACCTCACGCCCAGGCAACACTTTCAAAGATTGGATGCATCTTTGAAGCGGACTGGGTAACCAATCACGATAGGGTTCCAGTAGAACCAAAGGAAATAATCAGCGAAATAATTTACCGCCAATATGATAACCACATCCAACTGTGGTGGATGTTCTTAAAAGAATGAAAGAGGGAAAAACATGCACGTGCACAAGAGATCATCCGGCAACATGAAGCCGAAGAAACAAGAATCCAGGAAGAGGCATGGAACGCCTTACTGGAACAACAAACAGCAAACCAAGCTGCATTACAGGCAAAACAAGCCCTCGAAAGAGCACACAGGGAATACCAAACCCTGACCAACTTATTGAATGAATCGTTCAAAGGGGACGCATCCAGTCCGATATGGAAAGCACTCATAGCGTCAGAATATAACCAATGGATCATGACGATCACTGATGGGGAAAAGACCATTCAAAACTCTAGAATGGCACCACACATGATGCACCACGAATACCATATCAAAGAACTATACGAACATGAAGGCATGACAATGGAACATGCCGACTGGAATGCATTAATGCATGCGCTAAATGGAAATATCTTGCCAGGCTTCTGGTGGACTATTCGGATGGGCCCTATTCCGGAAATACTCGCACCTACGGTTCCAGGATTTTGCTACCTCTGTCTTATCAAGCCAGAGTATTGGAACAAATACAAGTGGCCCGCATACCCAACCATTGAAGCTATCTGGCAGATAGAGAGACAATTCCGAGAAGAAGGAATCAGAACTAGGTGGACCGCCACCGAATGACAAGATGTTGTACATGTAGGCCTAGAAATGGCCAACACAAATGGATGGGACATGGTGGAAAGATTACTCACCAATGGTCACCGAACGCTCCATGTAGGAGCAGAACAAATGGAGAATTCCAAAGTAGGCAAAATCATCAGCCTAGGAGAAGGAAGCAACTTAGGCAAACCAGAGCAACCAGCGTGATCAGACGCAGCGGCAGCTCTGGTAGAAATCGATCCCTGCCTACGCAACGGACGTCCAGGGCTAACAGAAGTCCAACAGAACAAATTACACCCAAAGCACCCGGGTTACTGTTACCTCTGGCTAGTAAAGCGAGAGTATTGGAACGAGTACAAATGGCTGGCATACCCAACTATTAGAGAAATTTACAGATGGGATCCGGAACTTATGGATGAGGACCGACCAATATATTGGAGACAGACCAAAGGGTGCAACCGCATGTGGCATTGCATCCGAGTAACTGGAGAACCTGGCGGGTGGCCATGGATGAAAGCCATGATGTGGCAAGGCTATGGATCACACCAAGTTGGCATATTCCGACTCACCGAAGATATGATTGCCAATGCATACCAAGCAGTACTTGGATGGAGGGAAAACTGGATGGACACCCAAACCATAGAGCCACTTCCACAAACAGCATCTGTTGAAGCATACACCACCAGAGATAATGAAATAAACCGTCAAACAGAGGCATGGCAACAAGCAATCACCAGTGCCGGACAGGCCCTCATCACCATTATAAACAAATACCAAAGGAGTAGTCGTCCTGAACCGGGACCTCTTACAAAGGCAGAAATGCCAGACTACTACCAAGGGGATCCACGAACGGTTGACGGATGGCTACACCAGATGGAAACCTACTTCATGCTGGCTAGAGAACTGGATGACAAAAGAAAAGTTTCCATCTGTCTATACCACATAAAGGGTGGGAAAGGTGACAGAGCAGCAGACTGGAGTGGAGTTAAGCTCAAAGCTTTCCAAGAGGCATTACAAGAGTACCAGGATAAAATTGATAACAACAGTTGGAACTCCAACCTTGACTGGGCACAATTAAATGCCGGAGAATCCACAGACGATGACAGAGCATGGGTGCGACAGCCATTACACAATCAGTTCCCGTTCATGGACTGGGCCGATTTTAAAAACCAAATGCACGACTTCTTCATGTCAACGGAAACCAAGGAAAAGGCGATAGAGGTGCTACTCAAATTATGACAAGGAACAATGATAGTCAAAGACTACATTATAAAATTCAATTCCCTTACATCGTTAACAGAATGGAATGATCAAGCCTTGATCTCCCAGTTCCAAAACAACCTCAATCCAGCCCTTGGAAGGGATCTTATTCAATATGGGGGACTTCCTGACAATGCCACGCTTCAACAAATACAAGTGCAAGTCACCACCCTTGCATGAGCATATAGAAAAGCCAACGAAACTTATGGCTTCTCAAAGGCACGACAAGAGTACTGAGAACAAACTCCAGGTACGATCCCTTGTCCCCAGTATCAATACAGGGCACCAGCATCATCTGCAACGAGTAGTCGAGATCCAAATGCAATGGACGTTGACAGGAAACCACGCAACAAACTATGGTGTTATAACTGTCAAAAAGAAGGACATACCAAGTGGAAGTGCCCACAACTCTGAACAATACCAGAGTGTGCCAATTGTGGCAAAAAAGGACACGCAACGGAAAGGTGTTGGGAGAGAAAGGCCGGAGATAAAGGCAAACAAGTTATACGAGCAACCAGCATGATAAGACACAGCAGCAGCTCAGGGGAGATGACCCCAGAAGGATGTGCCAAAATAGAGGAGGTCTCGGATTTTGGCGAAAGCCAGTAGACAAACGCTCTGTCTCACTGGCCTCTAGTTCTCTTAGTGATGTACCAACACCAGTAGATTCCCAAATAAACATGCATGCTTTACTCTACGAATGCAAAGGGAACGTACATCACATAAGGAACTTAGAAATGAGCGCAAAACCTGAAAAAAGGTTGACAGCATGGGCCCCTCAATGGATATTAAGGTGTATTTGGCAGCAACCAGAACAAACTGCAATAGAATGTCTACGACAATGGGTAGATGATAAACGAGTAAAAGAAGTGGACAGAAAACTTGTCCAGCAGCTAAATGCATTATCAGAAACCGACGCCCTTTGGAACCTAATCCACTTAAGAGAAAAAGTGGTACAAGGAATAGGGAAACAGGAGTTGGACCTGAAAGGAATGCTCACCACCATGGACACATACCAGTTGGCCAACATAACCATGTTGCTAGACTCTGGTTGCACCGCCTCCTGTATAAGTGAGGAATTTGTTGAAAAACACAGGATGAACAAAAAGAAACTGTTACGTCCTATACTGGTGTATAACGCGGACGGTACCCAACATGGATTGGGAAGTGTGGAATATTTCATCCAGTTTAAATTGCGAATAGGATCCCATGAGGAAATAATGGACTGTGCTGTCGCTACACTCAGAAAAACAGACCTGTTCTTGGGACATGATTGGTTGGAGCATCACAATCCAACCATTAACTGGAAAAAGAAATCCTTAGAGTTTAACCGATGCCCTGGTACTTGCTGGAAACCATCCTCTGTACAAGAACCCGAGGATGAAATTAACGTTTCATACCACTTGCAAGAAGGAGAATGCCTTCTAGCCATCCACATCGGGGAACCCGAGTTACAAGTACGAGCCTTTGCCTCAACTGCAACAAAGATAGCAGCGGAACAGGCGGGAAAGGAAAAGAAACGCACACTCGAGGAGGCAGTTCCTTGCCACTACCTGAAACATCGCAAGGTATTCAAAAAGGAAACCTTCAATGAACTCCCACCACAATGATGTTGGGACCATGCAATAGAATTAATACCAGGGTTGACTCCAGTAGATTGTAAAATCTACCCCCTTAACCGGGATGAGCAACAACAGTTGGACGACTTCCTGAAGGAAAATCTGGATTCTGGATGGATCCAACCCAGTAAATCGCCTATGGCATCCCCCTTCTTCTTTGTAAAGAAGAAAGACGGAAAACTCAGACCTGTACAAGACTACAGGAAGTTGAATGAAATGACAGTCAAAAATCGTTACCCTCTACCACTAATCAGAGAATTGGTTGACCAATTATCACAAGCTAAAGTATTCTCTAAAATGGATATACGTTGGGGCTATAACAACGTACAAATCAAAGAAGGGGACGAATGGAAGGCCGCTTTCAGAACCAATCGAGGGTTATTCGAACCACTTGTCATGTTCTTCGGGCTGACGAACTCACCGGCGACATTCCAAACAATGATGAATGACATATTCCGAGTAGAAATAGCAGAAGGATGGGTAGTCATATACATGGATGACATCCTAGTGTTCTCAAAAACCCAAGAAGAACACACCAGACATGTCAACCGGATACTCGAAAAATTAGAACAACATAAATTGTCACTCAAACCCGAAAAATGCTTCTTCAATAGAAACGAAATTGATTTCTTGGGAGTCATCATTGGGAAGGATACCGTTCGTATGGATCCAGCCAAGGTCAAGGCAGTATCCGATTGGCCCACGCCAAAATGCAAGAAAGAAGTCCAACAGTTTCTGGGCTTCGTTAACTTTTACAGACGATTTGTGCAGGATTTCACAAAACTAGCAAAGCCATTAACACGGCTCACCAGAAAGGAAGAATGGCT
This sequence comes from Amanita molliuscula, assembly GCA_023014405.1. Taxonomy (NCBI): domain Eukaryota; kingdom Fungi; phylum Basidiomycota; class Agaricomycetes; order Agaricales; family Amanitaceae; genus Amanita; species Amanita molliuscula. Next base: position 489,570 of record JAEBUP010000029.1, on the reverse strand, counting down.
GTGGACACAGCTACAGGACGAAGCCTTTGACAGGCTTAAGAAAACTATTGCAGAGGAGGTTGTACTCCGAATCCCCAATGAGGAAGGACAGTTCCGAGTAGAAGTGGATGCCTCAGACTTCGCCATTGGAGGAATACTATTGCAACAACGAGAGGACGGATTATGGAAACCAGTAGCCTTTATTTCCAAGTCGTTAAATGACACAGAGCGAAATTACGAAATATATGATAAAGAGATGCTCGCAGTAATGCACGCCTTCTACGAATGGGCGCATTACCTCAAAGGGGCAAAACAAACAATTGAGGTTCTAACAGATCATCAGAACCTGACATATTTCCGAAAAGCGCAGAACCTTAACAGACGACAGGTGAGATGGGTGATGGACTTGCAAGATTACAACTTCATAATTAAACACAGAAGTGGCAAGTCCAACACTAAGGCAGACTTACTATCTAGGAGAGCTGGGCACAGCAAAGGAGAGAACAATAATGAAGGAGTTGTCCTGCTCAAGGAACACCTATTCGTTCGAGTTTTCGACAATGACAGAGCTATAGAAGACATCATTAAAGACATTAGGGATGTTCCTCGTCGTCAATGGGAAGCTCAAGTGTTGAAAGGACTAGAAATCGCTGGAGGAGAATATAAGTTGGAAAAGGGATTAGTCACTTGGCAAGGATGAATTTATGTGCCAGCAGTAACAGTGCTTCGAGAAGACATTATAGCTATCCATCATTCGTGGGGACACTTGGGAGTTGTGAAAACTCTAGAATCACTCACCAGAAACTTCTGGTGGCCCAACATGCGAAAAGATATTGAACGCTATATCCCAGGCTGCGAAACATGTCAGAAAGCAAAGCCAGACAGGACTGCCTGGGCTGCACCCCTACAACCCAACGAGGTGCCCTCAGAACCTTGGGAAATTATCTTGGTCGACTTTGTCAGACCACTGCCAGAATCAAAGGGAAACAACATGGTTCTGGTCATTGTGGACAGGTTCACAAAGAAAACTTACTTCATCCTGACTACCTCAGAAATAACCTCACAAGGAACAGCTGTGTTGTTCCGAGACAACGTCTTTAGGGAGCATGGACTCCCCAGGAAAGTAATCAGCAACAGAGGGCCCCAGTTTGCTTCAAAATTCATAAACGACTTATATGGGATGTTGGGAATAAAGGCTAATCGATCCATGGCCTATCACCCGCAGACAGATGGACAGACAGAATGGGTCAATCAAGAATTAAAGGAGTTCTTGACCATCTTTGTTAATAACCAACAGGACAATTGGTCGGACTGGTTGTCTGTGGCTCAGTTTTGCCACAATGATTGAGTACATTCCACTACAGTGTTTACACCCTTCTACATGAATTATGGGCGACACCCAAATAAAGGACTTGATCCCACGTACACACCAAAGGCAATTGCAGTTGAGCAACTAGTGAAGGAAATAGAGGACATCCATGCCAAAGCAAAAATGGCATTAGAAAAAGCGGCTCGAATTATGAAAGAGCGCTATGACACTCATCGACGCCAGGCGGTCGAGTACAAACCAGGTGACAAGGTTTACCTTAGTACAGAGAATCTACCGGTAATCCGAGCAACCAAGAAACTGGATGGGAAGTTTGTCAGTCCACTAGAAGTACTCACCAAAGTAGAGGAATCGTCATATAAACTAAAAATCCCGGCCTCATGGAAGGTCTACAATGTTTTCAATGAAGTCCTATTGAAACCATACAGGGAACCGGTTTTCCCAAAGCAACAAGCCAAGGCAGCAGTGCGCAAAGACGTGCAAATGGTGGAAGAATCCCAGGAGGATGAATACAAAGTTGAGGAAATTCTAGAAAGCCGAGTAAGTGGAAGAGGAGGAGCGAGGCTGGAGTACCTCGTAAAATGGAAAAACTACCCGGTGGAGGAGGCCACCTGGGAACCAGTCAAAAATGTTGTCAACACAACCACCATAGTAAAGAAATTCCACAAGGTGAACCCTGATGCACCCAAGCTCATTAGAAACATCCGAGATGGGATACTGTACATCCAATACATGGAGACAGAGCCAAAAAGGAGTCTCAATACATCCAAACAACCCATTAGTGCAACAAGGCACAAAAAGGGTCGGGGGACTCATTGGAAAGATCAGCAAAGGGTGTTTGGATGGGAAGATGGCTGTTTTGGGCCAAAATATCTGGAAAACATGGAGCGCAGATGGCGCAACTGGAAGGGCAATCGAGCGGCAATAATGGAATTGCCAGATGACACCAATGGGACGTTCTCCAGAGATCTGGAGCGCGGCGGGCAGTCTAAACCCGTGCTTAATTTCCCTCAGAAGACTGAGCAGGAGGAGCTAGAGGAGGAACGAAAAGCTCAAGAAAAAGATATGGCGGTACTTGCCAAGAAAATTCTTAAAAAGAAAGAGACAGAGGTGGCTGCTCAAGAAAGCAGTGAGTTGGAAGAGAATCGACAGAGGAGGATTAAAGGCGCAAAGCATCAAGAAAAACCATCGGTCAACTACAGGACCACCATCAAAGACGTCAAGGACGTCGATTCAGAATGAACCGGGCTGTTGCCTGACAACCAACAAGCGCACTTGGCCGCATTTTACGCACGAATGAAGGAGGATCCAAGATATGTGGACTCCACCACATCAGCCTCTCGGGATGTGAGGCATTGAGGGGGGGGTGATGTTATAAGCATACCTCCTATTTCAAAACTTACAGTAACGACGTCAATGACAATCATGAAGATACGTTCACAAGGAGTCAGGAGATATTTTCCTTTTCTTTTTATCTATTTTACTTCGCTCAAACGTCTATGAACAAGACTACTTGATGGGACCTTAGGAGGATGGCCTATGTGAACTGCGGTCCCTATTAGGAAGGAGGTTAGGTCAGCATCGGCTATGGATATAGACCGAGTGCCGACAAGGATATGGCCTGATGATGGGCCTACGCCATGAAAGGAATCATGAGCAGCATGGTGCCTGAGGGGCAACATGGGAATGCCGAAGAGAACTGAGTCAATGGTACAGTGTGCATGGGAATTGGCTGACAAGCTTGAACAATAGCAAGGCCGCATGTGGATAACCCAGGAGTTGGGTATGGGAGGAACTCTCCATGAATGGTTAGATAGGCGCAGAGTTAGCTGCTGCGCATTGATCCCCAGTGAGGGACTTTAGCTGTGCACTGTCTGTGCACAGACTAGGGGAGTGGTATATAAGGGCCATAGTTTACAGTAGGAGACTCTTAAGTCTCTAGTTAGTCTATTGTCACTAGACATAGCTACTGAGCAAAACAGAATTGTTTCAGACCTAACAAGTCACCACTTAAGTCGTATAGGTTGTGTCTAGGGCAGTCCTGACACTACTGTGTGTAGACTACCCAAGTAGGGTTTGTCATCAGGCCCAATGGGGTGTATTGAGGACACTTAAACAGTGCCCATTGACAGTAAGTAGTGCTGTTGATGTCAATGTCGCCTGGAGAGGATGCAGGCTGCGCAATTACTTCCTCTCAGAAAGAAACTAGGCTGTTGACACCGTGAGCAACAACAAGTAAATAGTACTCAGTGCTATATGACCAACAGGGTAGAATGGTAAGTCTCTAGATTATGTTAGGAGGTCCCTAAACATAACCCTTACAACATCCCACAGTGATGGCTTGCTAGGCCAAAGACGATTCTGATTGCTCTATAGTAATGTCTAGGTGACAGAAACTATCTAGAGACTTAAGGGGTGTCTACACTAAACTACAGCCCTTTATAAAGTCTCTCCATGGTCTGTGCGCCACTTGCGCGCAGCTATAACCCCTCATAATAAGAGGAGAAACGCAGCAGCCAAGTCTGCGCCCATATGACCATACCCGGCCCAATCTCTCCATATGTGGCAGCACTTTATTGTGTAGTGCTATCAGCCATTCTCGCCGATGCCAGTACCGAGTCCTTGGTACTATCAGGCATTCCCATGTCGCCCCTCAGGCGCCGTACCGCTCATGTATCCTATCATGGCATAGGCCCATCATCGGGCCTTTTCCTAAGTCAGCATTTGGTCTAGTCCCATAGCCGGTGCTGACCTAACCACCTTCTATATAAGGGCTATAGCTTTCACATAGACCTCCCATCCTAGTGGCATCTCGTCCTAGCCCTTGTATCTAAACATTTGAGTGCAGATAAAAAGATAAAAAGAAAAGAAAAACATATCCCAACTCCTCTAGTCCATATCTTCACAAGTCGTATCGATGTCATTACTGTAAAATGATAGGGTTATGAGGTATGCTCATAACTTTTCTTTTCTTTTCTCTATTTTATCTCACAGAAATGATATGATACAAAGGCTGGATGGCGGAACTTAGAGCAGGATGCCTATGCGACACTATAGCCCTTATTAGGAAGGTGGGTATGTCAGCATTGGTTATTGGACATACCAAGTGCTGATATGGAGGATGGCCCAATGATGGGCCTAGACTGCAACTCAAACCAAGGTCTAGATGCCCCAGAGGGGCAGAACAGGAACACCTGGAAGGTACCATGGGAATGGTACTGGCATTGGTGGGAATGGCTGAAGGTGCAAGACAATAAGATGCTGCCATATGGAGATGAAGGCTGCAGATTGGTCAGGTGGGTGCTGCCCTTAGCTCAACACTCAAGAGCGCCAACACAATGCTAGCCAGCTATGGAAGGATGGGCAATTGGTGTGGGAGGAATATCTCCAGAATGGCATGGTGGGCACAGACTTGGCTGCTGCACATTGATCCTGGCATGAGGGACTTTAGCTGCATGCCAACTGCGCACAGACCAGGGGATGGAGTATATAAGGGCTGTAGTTTAGTGTAGTCAGTCCTTAAGACTCTAGATAGTTTTTGTGTCCTAGACACTAGCTAGCAGAGCAATTGTATCATCTTACTGGGAGCATCAGGACCCATGACATTCAGACACAATCCTCCTTGTTTCCCAAGGAGCGTCATTATTGACAGGCGCAGAGGCCGAATGAATGGATCAACTGTCAGTGGAGGGCCTGAAGTTGATTGAAGAAATCTTTTCAGCAGAACAAATGAAACAAGCAAAAATGCAGTGCACATTTACTTACATACTCCCTTACACCCAGGTGACACTCTCAGAGATAGGATGTATCTTTGAGGCAGACTGGGTTATGATTCATGACACAGTCCAGACAGGACCCCAGGAATTTATAGGCAATACTATCATTTGCCAATATGATAACCACATCCGGTTGTGGTGGAAACACTGGAAAGAGGAGCGCAGAATTGAATGCACTCAAAAACAGTCACTCTTGCAGCAACAAGAACTCGAGCAAGAGTTGGAACGGAAAGAAGCCTGGGAGGCTTTGTTGATGGAAGCCGCTGCCACTAAAGCAGTGCTGCAAGCAGAACAAGCCATGAAGAAGGCTGAGAGGGAATATCAGACCCTCATTGAATTGTTGGAAGTGCAATACAAGGGAGACACTTCGAACCCTGTCTGGTTGGCGCTGGTCATGTCAAAATACAATCAATGGCTGTTGCTAATCAACAATGGCAACAAGGCTATTTGGTGATATCGAGTAGCAATAGAACGATTGGAATGCGCACATCACATGCAGGAGTTATATGAGCATGAAGGGATGGTCATGTCTCATGAGGACTGGTATGCATGGATGCACACAATAAATGGCAATATAAAAGCCACTTGATATGCTATGTGGAAGCAAGAGAAGGAAGAGGAAGAGCATCAAAAAGGGATTCATTATGATCCCTTGCTTGTCACTAAACCATTGGGAGGAATTCAACAGAAAACACCAGAATGACTCCTAACTGAGCCAATACTTAAGCTCAGAACTATTGGACTTGACCACTTCTTGAAGGACATAGGAGAGGCATCCTGGAACAACCATAAGGCACAATTACTGGGATGGCAGGCCAGTATTAAATTCAGTTTACCTGGACCAACAGCTAGAAGTCCAATAGCACACAACCAATGGAGACAGAATGGGTACTGTTATATGTATCTGTTCAAAGCTCAGTACTATGACAAATTCAACTGGCCAGCATGGCCTACACTATGGGACATTTTAAGTTGGGAAATTGAACTACAGGATGAAAGTGTTGTCTTTTCCATCCAAGACAGTATTCAGCTGGGGCATTGCCACATCATAGAAGAATCAGCAGTCCAACGAGATGACATCAAGTATACATGGGATGAACTGGTAGACTTACACCAGAACACCCACTATATGGAAGGGATATGGTTTGGAGGGCAGTCAAAATCCAAACGAGCCAAAAAGAAACAATTGGCTCAAACACCTATCAAATGAGTAGACCTCCAGACAACAGTATTGGTGGCAGAGGCAATATCACAAGCTGCAGGGAAAAGTGGCCTGGCGATTAGGGAACCAAAACCAGTAGTGCAACCAGTGCAATTGTATGCAGTGGCAGCACTAGCTGGAAAAGAAAGTAAAGCATGAGTTGTCCATACAGGAGGAGATGTGGCTCATTGGAATGGAGGGGTAGCTACCACGGCAGACTGGCTGTCCACTGAAGAATATCCACAAGGGGCAAACAACGCCCATAAGAAAAGAGAAATCAACCAGTGGAGGAGAGTGGTTGAAAGAGAGGCATGGTTGCCATTCCCCTACCCACAAATGTCTTGGGAAAACAGTGGACTCAATCTGGATGTACCAGGATATTGTTACTTGATACTAATCAAGAAACAATACTGGGATGAGTTTTTATGGCCAGCATATCTGCAGATCCAGGAAGTATGCACCTGGGATCCAAGTTTAAGGGATGACAATGTTACTACACTCATCAGAAGGTCATACTTGCACCCAATGACCTTGCATGTCGAAAAATATAACACAAACTGTCAAGGATGGTTTCATGTTGAAACCCTCAACTGGGAAGGGATGGGACATTATAAACTCAGAGCCACACCTTTCCGATTAACAGTAGATATGATAACGCATGTGTATCATGCCATGCTTGGATGGAGAGAACATTTGGCTGATACTCAAATGCTGGAACCTTTGGCTGCCACTCAACCAGCTGCAGCAGTTGCGGCCAGAGAGGATGAAATTACCTGACAACAGGAAGAGCGACAAAGGGCCATCACCAGTGCTGGGCAAGCAATTGCTAGCATGATTAATAAATACCAATGGTCCAATCGAGTGATACCAGGACCCCTCACTAAGGCAGAAATGCCGGATTACTACCAAGGAGATCCTCGAACTGTGGATGGGTGGTTGTGCCAAATGGAAACTTACTTCATGTTGGCTAGGGAAATGGATCCCAAGTGAAAGTCTCCATTTGCTTATACAGAATCAAAGGAGGGAGAGGCAATAGAGCAGCAGAGTGGAGTGGAGTAAAGCTTAAAGCTTTCCAGGAGGCCCAACAAGAGTACCAGGACAAAGTTGATACAAGTGGATGGAGTATGGAGCTAGATTGGGCTCAATTAAATGCAGGAGAAGAAACTGATGATGGACAAGCATGGAGGAGGCAGCTGCTAGAAAATCCGTTCCCATTTGTGGACTGGGCAGATTTCAAAAAGCAGATGCACGAGTTCTTTATGTCCATGGAAACTAAAGAAAAGGCAATCGAGGCATTATTAATGCTGCAACAGGGAGCAATGATAGTCGAGGACTACATTGTTAAATTCAACTCTCTCACATCCCTAACTGATTGGAATGACCAAGCGCTGATATCCCAGTTTAGGGGAAATCTCAACCCAGCCCTTGGACGAGAGTTAATTTGCTATGGGGGATTGTCAGATGTGTTATGAGCATAATGCACTCCATATAATTTTCACAGTAATGACATCGATGATGGATATGAAGATATGGGCTTGAAGGGCTGGGATATATTTTTCTTTTCTTTTTATCTATTTCATTGGACTCAAACGTTTAGATACAAAGACGGGACAATGAGACTTCACTGGGGGATGCCTATGCGAACACTGCAGCCCATATATGGAAGGTGGTTAGGTCAGCATCGGTTATAGGGAATACCGAGTGCTGCCTAGGATAACGGCCCAATGATGGGCTTATGCTATGAAAGGAATCATGAGTGGTATGGTGCCTGAGGGGTGACATGGGAATGCCTGATAGTACCGATGGACTGGTACGGTGTTGGTGGGAATCGGCCGAGACGCAAGACAATAGCGTGGCCATGTTAGGATGACCCAAGGATTGGGTGTGGGAGGATATCTCCAAGGAAGGTCAGATGGGTGCAGGTTTGCTGCTGCGCATTGATCCCTATTGTGAGGGACTTTAGCTGCACACTGCCTGCACACAGACCAGGGAGAGACTTTATAAGGGCTGTAGTTTAGTGTAGACATCCCTTAAGTCTCTAGATAGTTTTTGTCTCCTAGGCATAACTATAGACAGAGCAATAGTATCATCTTTGACTTAACATGTCATCACTTGAGAAGTGGATAGGTTGTGTTTAGGGTCCTCCTAACATAATCTAGAGACTTACTCTATCTACCCCACTAGTCTTACCGCACTGAGCATGTCTTGCTCATTGTTGCACACAGCACTAGTGGCCTAGTTCCTTTCTTTGACAGTTGTAATCCGATTATCCCAGAACCATTGGCAACATTGACTATGACATACATACTGTCAACAGGCGTCGAACAAGACGTCTTCAAATTCACCCATTGGGTCTGTCTACAAAACAGTAACAAATGAGAATACTAGTGTGTCAGGAGAGCATAGGCAGGAGACCACAGATGTGCCCCAAGCATAGTATATTGTTACTGTGGAAAAACTCAGGAATGAGAGAAATAACCCATTTGTGTTGCATATCAAGGCTGAACCAAAGTTCCTCACACACTCCCTGTACAAGCAACCCCTACTTTGTTATCGGGGTTGATAACTTGGCACAAAGATAGTGAGGTGAACTGCCGGGTGCACACATTTGAGTAGCTTGCGGACCCATGACAATCAGACAACAACCCTCTTGTTTCCCAAGAGGCATCATCAGCTGGTGCGGATTTATTGCCAGAAGAATGGATCAAGTGTCAGTGGAGGCCCAAACTTGATTGAAGATTTTTTGCAGTGAAACAAACAACGAGTCACAATGCAGTGCTCGTTCACGTACATTTTACACTACACCCAGGCAACACTCTCAGAGATCGGGTGCATCTTCGAGGCAGACTGGGTCACTAGCAGCGACATGGTCCAGACAGGACCAAGAGAATTCATCAGTGACACTGTCATTCACCGATACGATAACCACATCTGGTTGTGGTGGAAATACTGGAAGGAGTCGCGACAACTTGAGCATGCCAAAGCACAGAAACCCTTATGGCAACGAGAAGCTGAACAAGAGTTGGAACAGAAAGAGGCTTGGGAAGCCTTGTTGATGGAACAAGCGGCCACTCGCGCAGTCATGCAAGCGGAGCACGCAATGAAAAAGGCAGAGAGGGAATACCAAACCCTCATGGAACTATTGGAGGTCCAGTATCATGGCGACACTTCCAACCCAATCTGGCTAGCCCTGGTCTTGTCAAAATACAACCAGTGGTTGATGCTAATAAACAACAGCAATAAGGCTATCTGACGTTACCAAATAGTGGTAGAATGACTCCAGTGCACGCACCACATGCAGGAGCTATATGAACATGAGGGCATGACTATGAGTCATGAAGACTGGAATGCGTGGATGCACGCAATGAACGGAAACATACATGCGACTCACTATGCTAAATGGAAGCATGAGCAAGAGGAGGAGGAACACCGCAAGGGGATACAATATGACCCCCTTCTTATCACAAAGCCACCTGGAGCTGTCATTGCCAGGACACTGGAACGGCTCCTCACCAAGCCAATCAAAAAACTTCGAACAATTGGCATGGATCATTTCTTAAAAGAAGTTGGTGAAGACTCATGGAATGATCATAAAGCTAGACTGTTGGGATGGCGTGCTAGTATCAAAGCGCACCTACCTGGGCCTAGGGCAAGAAGTCCAATCACACCGAACCAGTGGAGGCAGAATGGGTATTGTTATATGTACCTGTTCAAAGCAGAGTACTACGACAAGTACAACTGGCCTGCCTGGCCAATGCTTTATGATATCATCTCATGGGAACCAGAGCTCAGAGATGACACTGTTGTTTTTGCTATTCAGGATAGCATTTGACCTGGACATTGCCACATTATAGAAGAGTCTGCCATATGTCGAGATGATATCGAGTACACCTGGGACAAATTGGTAGACCTCCACAAGGTTTCTCACTATACATGGACAGTGCGCTTCAGGGGACAATCAAAGTCTAAGTGAAGGTTAAAAAATCAACCTCTTGCAACAATGGCGGTAAAAAGAGTCGACTTACGGTCAATGGTTACTGTAATGGAAGCAGTAAACCAAGCAGCTGGACAATCATACCCAGCAGTGATAGAACCAAACCAGTCGTGCAACCAGTGCAATCATATGCAGCGGCAGCACAAGCTGGACAGGAAAATAAAGCTTGAGTTGTCACACAGGGAGGCAACGCAGCTCACTGGAATGGTGGGGTACCAACAGCAGCAGATTGGCTGTCAACAGAGGAATACCCCCAGGGAGCAAATAACGCTCATAAAAAATGAGAAATTGAACAATGGAGAAGGATTGTTGAAAAAGAGGCATGGTTGCCTTATCCCTATCCAAAAATGTCCTGGGCAAACAGCGGATTTAACCCAGACATACCAGGCTACTGCTACCTGGTCCTAATTAAAAAATCATTTTGGGATGAATTTCTATGGCCTGCCTACCCACAATTGCAAGAAATTTGCAACTGGGACAAAAATCTGCAAGAAGAAAATGTGACCACCATTATCTGAAAGTCATATTCTCACCCTACAATGTTGCATGTCAAAAAATATAATAGCAACTGTAGGGGGTGGTTTCACATTGAATGTCTCAAACAGGAAGGGATGGGGCATTATAAAGTCAGAGCAGGCCCATTCCAACTAATGGTGGAAATGGGCACACATGCCTACCAGGCTTTATTGGGGTACAGAGAAAACTGGATGGACACCCAAATGATAGAACTGCTTCCACAAATGCAACCTGCTGCAGCAGTAGTGGCAAGAGAAGACAAGATCCATCATCAAGTGGAGGAGCGACAATGAGCAATCACCAGTGCAGGGCAGGCTTTAGCCACTATCATTAATGAGTATCAAAGGAGTAGTCGTCCCGACCCGGGACCTCTTACAAAGGCAGAAATGCCTGACTACTACCAAGGAGACCCCAGGACAGTGGACAGATGGCTATGACAGATGGAAACCTACTTCATGCTAGCAAGAGAAACTGATCCAAAAGAAGGATCTCAATATGTCTCTACTGCATGAAGGGAGGAAAGGGTGACAGAGTGGTGGACTGGAGTGGAGTGAAACTCAAAGCATTTCAGGAAGTGCTACAAGAGTTTCAGGATAAAATTGACAATAGTGGCTGGAACGCTGAATTGGATTGGACACAATTGAATGAAGGGGAGTCAACAGACAACAACCAAGCATGGGTGCAGCGACCTTTGGCTAACCAGTTTCCATTTACGGACTGGATGGATTTCAAGAACCAAATGCACGAGTTCTTTATGTCAACAGAAACTAAAGAAAAGGCCATTGACACGTTGTTAAAGCTGCGACAAGGAACAATGATTGTAGAAGATTACATCATAAAAATCAATTCCCTTACCTCACTAACCAACTGGAATGATCCGGCCCTGATCTCACAGTTTCAGAACAACTTGAATCCAGCATTGGGAAGAGACCTGATAAGATATGGAGGTCTTCCAGATAATGCCACCCTTCAGCAAATACAGATGCAAGTAACGGCGCTCGCTAGGGCTTACAGAAAGGCCAATGAAGCATACAGATTCTCGAAAACACAGCAAGAATACAGGGAACAAATGCCAGTCACTAACGGTCAACCACAATATCAATTCAAAGCCCCACCACCATTTGCATCCAGCAGTAGAGACCCCAATGCAATGGATGTGGATAAGAAAAAGAAGGGCTTCACATGCTACAATTGTGGAAAAGAGGGACACCTTAGTCGAAATTGTCCAGAGCTGCAAAAAGAGAGAAAGCCCACTACTTGTTATAATTGTGGGGATGAAGGTCACTGGGCAAACAGATGCCCACATAAGAAGCGAATTATGATGGGGGAAAAAGGGAAATGAACTGTCAGAAGTGTTGAGCAAGGGGAAACAACCCCAGAAGGAAGTGCGAGGATAGAAGAGGTGTTGGATTTTGCAGAAAGCCAGTAGGCAAGTGCTCAGTGCTGCTGGCTGCTACTCGGGTTTCAAATAGTGATGTACTAGTAGATTCCAAAATCAAAGTGCATGATTTACTTTATGAATGCAGTGGGAATATACATCACTTAAGAAACCTTAGAGTGAGTGCAAAACAAGGACAACAATTAAAAACATGGACACCTCAGTGGGTGCTGAGGAGAATTTTGGAACAACCCAAAGACATAGCAATGGAGTGCCTACAGCAATGGGTACATGTTAAAAGAATGAGGGAAGCAGATGGTCAACTAGTAGACCAATTAAACACAATGACAGAGCAGGAGGCTCTATGGAACCTCGTACACTTACGGGAGAAAGTGGTACAAGGACATGGAAAGCAGGAGTTGGATCTGAAAGGGACAGTAACTACAATGGACACCCTGAAGCAGATTAATGTGACAATGCTACTAGACTCCGGATGCACAGGATCATGCATCAGTGAGAGTTTCATGGAAAGACATCAACTAGAAAAAAGATGGCTAGTACAACCTATACCAGTGTACAATGCCGACAGATCCAGGAACTCATCTGGAAACATGGAGTTCATGGTACAACTAAAACTACAAGTTGGGAACCATGAAGAAGTAATGGACTGCACAGTCACTCATTTAAGCAAAACTGATCTATTCTTAGGATTCGACTGGTTGAACTACCATAATCCAACTATAAATTGGAAAAAGAAATCATTGGAATTCAATCAATGTCCAGGGACCTGTTGGAAGTCTTCATCTGTACAAGAACCTGAGGACAAGATGGACATAGTGCAGAACCTAGAAGATGGAGAGCGGTTGCTGGCCATTCATATAGGGGAACCAGAATTACGAGTGCAAGCGTTTGCCTCAATGGCAACAAAAATAGCAGTGGAAGAGGCGAAAAAGAGAAAAAACGAACTCTGGAGGAGGCAGTCACCAGACATTACTTAGGACATCGAAAGGTCTTCGAAAAGGAGACTTTTGATGAACTACCACCACAGCGACGATGGGATCATGCTATCGAGTTGATCCCTGGGTCTAACCCAGTTGACTGCAAAATATATCCACTTAATAGGGATGAACAGCAGCAATTGGATGAGTTTTTAAAGGAGAACCTGGATTCCGGACAGATCCGGCCGAGTAAATTGCCAATGGCATTGCCTTTCTTCTTTGTCAAAAAGAAAGATGGAAAATTAAGACTGGTACAGGATTATCAGAAACTTAACGAGATGACGATAAAAAATTGATACCCACTCCTGCTCATAGGAGAACTAGTCGACAAATTATCACAGGCCAAGGTCTTCTCCAAAATGGACATTCGTTGGGGATACAACAATGTGCGCATTAAGGAGGGAGATGAATGGAAGGCAGCCTTTAGAACCAATAGAGGGCTCTTTGAGCCTTTGGTCATGTTCTTTGGCCTAACAAACTTGCCGGCTACCTTTCAGACGATGATGAATGACATTTTCAGGGTTGAGATAGCAGAAGGATGGGTCGTCATCTACATGGACGACATCCTTGTATTTTCAAAAAACCAGGTGGAACACACAGTTCAGGTTAACCGAATCTTGAAAAAACTTGAGGAGCACAAGCTATTGTTAAAACCAGAGAAATGGATTTCTTGGGGGTCATCATAAGCGAGAATTTGGTCCAGATGGAATCTGCCAAAGTAAAGGCAGTAACGGAATGGCCGAAACCAACGTGTAAGAAGGAAGTCCAACAATTCTTGGGCTTCGTGAACTTCTATAGGTGCTTTGTGAAGGACTTCACCAAAGTGGCGAAACCCCTTACTCAGTTAACAGGAAAAGATGAATGGCAGTGGATGGAGTTACAGGATAAAGCCTTTGATAGGCTAAAGAAAACAATTGTGGAGGAAGTCATGTTGAGGATCCCTAATGAGGAAGGACAGTTTAGAGTAGAGGTAGATGCCTCGGACTTTGCGATAGGGGGAATCTTGTCCCAGCAAACGGAGAATGATGTCTGGAAACTGGTGGCTTTTATTTCAAAGTCACTCAATGACACCAAACAAATCTACAAAATCTACGACAAGGAGATGCTCGCAGTTATGCATGCCTTTTATGAGTGGTCTCACTACCTCAAAGGAGCCAAGAAGATTATTGAGGTTCTGACAGATCATCAGAACCTGACATATTTCAGAAAGGCACAGAATCTAAATTGATGGCAGGCAAGATGGGTAATGGACTTGCAAGAATATAACTTCGTAATAAAGCATCAAAGTGGCAAGTCAAATACAAAAGCAGATCTGTTGTCGTGAAGAGCCGGACATGCTAAAGGAGAAAATGACAATGAAGGGGTGGTCCTGCTAAAAGAACACCTCTTCATACGAGTCTTTGATGATGATCAGGCAATCAACAACATCATAAAAGACATCAAGGAAGTGCCTAAACAGCAATGGGAGACCCAGGTGGTCAAAGGCCTCAAACAAGCAGGAGGCAATTATAAAAGGGAAAAAGGACTCGTTACCTGGAAAGGAAGAGTCTATGTGCCAGCAGTAGTGGCACTATGTGAAGATATCATTGTGATTCACCATTCATGGGGACATTCAGGAGTCGCCAAAACATTGGAGTTGTTAACAAGAAATTTCTGGTGGCCGAACATGCGTGAGGATATAGAGCGCTACATTCCAGGTTGCAAAACATGCCAAAAGGCTAAACCAGACAGGAAAGCACGAGCAGTGCCCTTACAACCAAATGAGGTCCCGACAGAACCATGGGAAGTCATATCAGTAGACTTCATAGGACCACTACTGGAATCAAAAGGAAACAACATGATCTTGGTAATAGTGGACAGATTCACCAAGAAGTCCTATTTCCTACCAACTACAATGGATATCACATCACAGGGAACAGCGGTGCTGTTCAGAGATAATGTATTTTGGGAGCATGGACTCCCTAGAAAAGTAATCAGTGATAGAGGCCCCCAGTTTGCCTCTAAATTCATGAATGACCTCTATGGGATGTTGGGGATAAAGGCCAATCGATCCACGGCCTACCATCCTCAGACAGACAGGCAAATGGAGCAAGTGAATCAGGAAGTTAAGGAGTTCCTGACAATATTTGTCAACAATCGCCAAGACAACTGGAGCGATTGGCTGTCAGTGGCGCAATTCTGCCACAACGATAGAGTACACTCGGCTACAGGCTTTACACCCTTTTTTATGAACTACAGACGACACCCTAATAAGGGACTGGACCCAACATATGCACCAAAGGCAGTGGCGGTGGAACAACTAGCCAAAGAGCTAGAAGAAGTACATGCTAAAGCAAAAAAGGCCTTGGAAAAAGCAGCTCAAATAATGAAAGAGTGTTATGATATGCATCATTGACAGGCGCACGAGTATAAACCAGGTGATAAGGTTTACTTAAGCACAGAGAACCTACCAGTCATCAGAGCAACCAAGAAGCTCGACAGGAAATTCGTGGGTCCATTAGAAGTCATCGCCAAGGTTGGCGAGTCATCATATAAACTAAAAATTCTGGCCTCGTGGAGGGTCTACCACGTCTTCAATGAAGTCCTATTGAAGCCATATAAGGAACTGGTGTTTCCAAAACAACAAGCTAAGGCAGCAGTGCGCAAGGATGTGCAGATGGTGGAGGAGTCCCAGGAGGATGAATATGAAGTAGAGGAAGTACTGAACAGTTGTGTCAGTGGACGAGGTGGTGGGAGGTTGGAATACCTCATCAAATGGAAAAACTATCCGGTGGAGGAGTCCACTTGGGAACCAGCAGAGAATGTGGCCAACGCACAGGCCAAAGTTAAAAAATTCCACAGGGAGAACCCCAGAGCCCTGAAGCAAGTACAAGCAGTGGAAGCACGTTTTCAAGGGCAGAAAAAACTCTTTGGATGGGAGGACAGACATTTTGGACATGAGTACCTCGAAAACATGGAGCACAGATGGTGCAATTGGAAAGGGAGCCGAGCGGCACTCAGGGAGTTACCAGACGACACCAATGGGACGTTCTCCAGAGACCTGGAGTGCAGCAGGCGGGTGAAACCCGTGCTTAATTTCCCAAGTAGGGGAGGGGATGCGGAACTAGAAGAGGAGCACAAGGTGCATGCTAAGGACACTGAGTGTCTTCAGAAGAAAATCTTGAAAAAATGGGCAAAACCTATGGTTGCTAAAGAAAGCAGCAAGTTGGAGGAGGACCAACGAAAATGAATTAAGGGTGTTGGACACCCTGTAAAGAAAGCTGTACAGTGGGAAACCACTGTTGAAGAAATAGAGGATGAGGACTCAGAACGCTTGGGCTTGATGCCTGATGAGCAGAATGAGCGGTTGGACTGCTTTTATGAAAAAATGAAGAAAGATCCATGCTATGTGGATACGGTGATGTCAGCCTCTCAGGACACGAGGCCTTAAGGGGGGGGGTGATGTTATGTGTTATAAGCATACCTCCTATTTTAAACTTTACAGTAACGACATCAATGACAATCATGAAGATACGTTCATGAGGAGTCGGAGGATATTTTCTTTCTCTTTTTATCTATTTTATCAAGCTCAAACATCTATGGAAAAGACTACATAATGGGACTTAGGAGGATGTCCTATGAAAGCTATGGTCCCTATAAGGAAGGAGGTTAGGTCAGCATCGGCTATGGGTATAGACCGAGTGCCGACAGGAAACATGGCCCGATGATGGGCCTACGCCATGAAAGGAATCATGGGCGGCACAGCGCCTGAGGGGCGACATGGGAATGCCGAGGAGAACCGAGTCAACAGTACGGCAAGCATGGGAATCGGCCGAAGCCTTGAACAATAGGAAGGCCACATGCGGACAACCCAAGAGTTGGGTGTGAGAGGAACTCTCCATAGAAGGTTAGATGAGCGCAGACTTAGCTGCTGTGCATTGATCCCCAGTGAGGGACTTTAGCTGCGCGCTGTCTGCGCACAGACCAGGAGAGCGGTATATAAGGGCCATAGTTAGCGTAGAGAGACTCTTAAGTCTCTAGATAGTCTATTGTCACTAGACATAGCTACTGAGCAAACAGAATCGTTTCAGACTTAACAAGTCCCCACTTGAGTCGTTTAGGTTGTGTCTAGGGCAGTCCTGACATAATCTAGAGACTTACTTCTCTACCCCTTTGTACTGTCCAAGCACCGAGCACACTGCTCGTAGTTGCTCCAGACAATCAAAGGCCTAGTTATCTTCTTTGACGGTTGTAACCCGATTATCCTGGGACCGTTGGCGACATCAACGACGACACACATACTGTCAACGGGCGTTGAACGAGATGTCCTCAATACACCCATTGGGTCTGTCTACCAAACAGTGTTAGACAAGAATACTAGTGTGTTGGGAGAGCGTAGGCAGGAGACCACAGATGTGCCCCGAGCATAGTATACTAGCATTGCGGAAAAAGTCACGGAACGACCGAACCACTTGATTTGAGTGTTGTATCAAGGCTGATACAAAGTCCCTTCATACCCTCTGTACAAGCAACCCTACCTAACTTCGGGTTGATAACTTGGCACAAGGACATTAGGGCGAATTGCCAGGCACACTCATTTCAAAAGCTTGCGGACCCACGACACAGCAGACAAAAACCCTTCTGTTTCCCAGAAGGCATCATCAACAGGCGCGGATTACCGACTGCCGAACAAACAGATCAAGAGTCAGTGGAGGGCCTGATCTTGATTGAAGATTTCTTTACAGAACAAATCTATCATCACTCCTCCTCGCACAAATGAATTGCACCTTCCACTATGTTTTACCCTACACCCAGGCGACACTCTTGGAGATTGGTCAGATCTTTGAGGCGGACTGGGTCAATCCTATCGAACTGGTTCTTACTAGAACCCCAACCTTTGTCGGTGATACTATCATACGCTGATACGACAACCACGTCAGATTGTACTGGCGGTACTGCAAGGAGGAGCGGAAACAAGAATGCGCCGAGGCGCAAAAATTATTACAAGAAAGAGAACTCCAGCAAAAGCTCGAACAGAAGGAAGCCTGGGAAGCCCTTCTAATGGAACGCACCGCCACGAAAGCGGTGCTACGTGCCGAACGCGCCATGCATAAGGCAGAACGAGAGTACCAGACTCTCATACAATTATTGGAGGATGAATATAGGGGTGATACCTCCAACCCCATCTGGCTCGCTTTAATGTCGTCAAAATACAATCAATGGTTGATGCTGATCAACAACGGCGATAGAGCAATCAGAAAGTATAAAATAGCCCTGGGACGACTACAACACTCCCACCATGTTCAAGAACTATACGAACATGAAGGAATGGTCATGAGTCATGAGGATTGGAACGCGTGGATGCACGCAATCAATGGAAACATACGGGCTACCCGTTATGCCAAATGGAAAAAAGAAAAAGAAGAAGAAGAACGCCGCCAAGGGATTCGATATGATCCCTTACTTGTCACAAAACCTCCGGGCCGCATTCTTCCTACCACGCCAGAACGACTCCTAACCGAGCCACTTGTTAGACTCCCAATTGGACTTGATAACTTCTTGGCTGAAATAGGAGAAGATACCTGGAATGATCACAAAGCCAGACTGTTGGGATGGCGTGCTCGTGTCAAAGCATATTTACCGGGACCAATTGCATGGGGACCAATTGCGCCGGATCAATGGAGGCAAAACGGGTATTGTTATATGTACCTATTCAAAGCCGAGTACTACGACAAGTTCAACTGGCCCGCCTGGCTGACGCTCTATGACATTCTCAGTTGGGAACCGGAGCTATGAGATGACACAGTAGTCTTCGCTATTCAAGACAGCATCCGACCAGGACGATGTCACATTATTGAGGAATCGGCAATCAGGCGGGATGACATCAAATACACTTGGGATGAACTGGTCGACCTCCACAAGGTTTCTCATTATACCTGGACTGTACGATTTGGAGGACAATCCAAATCAAAGCGTCGACTTAAAAATTGTCCTCTCGCCACCACATCTATTAAGCAGGTAGATCTCAGATCCACCGTAACAGTTCAGGAAGCAGTGAAACAAGCTGCAGGATTATCTTACCCGGTTACAACTCAACCAGTAGTGCAACCAGCGCGATCGTACGCAGCAGCAGCACTAGCTGGAGGAATAAGTAAAGCAAAAATCATCAACGCCGGAGGAGATGCAGCACACTGGAGCGGCGGAGTGCCTACCACTGCAGATTGGCTATCAGGAGAGGAGTATCCTCAAGGGGCAAACCAAGCCCACAAACAACGACAGATTGAGGAATGGAGAAGGATTGTTGACAAAGAATCTTGGCTTCCATACCCTTACCCAAAAACGTCCTGGGGCGATAGCGGACTTAATCCAGACGTACCAGGTTACTGTTACTTGGTACTAGTCAAGAAAGAATTTTGGAGCGAATTTCAATGGCCGGCCTATCCACAGTTACAAGAAATATGTAACTGGGATAAAAATCTTCGAGAAGAAAATGTAACCACAATCATTCAGCGATCTTATGGAGATAAAACTACACTCCATATCGAAAAATATAACAGTAATTGCCGAGGATGGTTCCACATTGAATGCCTTAATAGAGAGGGCATGGGACATTACAAAGTAGGCTCGGAATGAGCGCCATCTCTAGAAGAAGGCGAAGTTATAAGCCTTGGGGAAGAGAGTGACATACCAGAACAACCAGCGCGATCGTACGCAGCGGCAGTTCTGGTAGAAATAGATCCCTGTCTGTGAAATGGTCGGCCAGGTCTAACGGAACAGCAACAGAACAAGTTGCATCCAAAGCATCCAGGATATTGTTACCTATGGCTGGTAAAACAAGAATACTGGAACGCTTACAAGTGGCCGGCATACCCAACCATTAGGGAAATTTACGGATGGGATCCGGAACTCATGGATGAGGATCGACCTATATACTGGAGACGAACCAAAGGCTGCAATTGCATGTGGCACTGTGCCTGGGTGACAGGAGAACCAGGAGGATGGCCGTGGATGAAAGCAATGATGTGGCAAGGCTATGGATCACACCGAGTTGGTGTAGGAGCATTCCGGCTGACTGTGGACATGGTTACCCACGCCTATCATGCTGTACTCGGATGGAGAAGTAGCTGGATGGACACCGATACCTTGGAGCCTCTTCCCGACAGTCAACCCGCTGCTGCAGTAGCAGCACGAGAAAATGAAATCCATAGACAGGAGCAGGATAGACAAAGGGCAATTACCAATGCTGGACAGGCTCTTGTAGCCATAATTAATGAATACCAGCGGAGTAATAGAATGGAACCAGGACCCTTGACAAAAGCAGAAATGCCCGACTATTACCAAGGGGACCCACAAACCGTAGATGGATGGTTGTGACAAATGGAAACCTACTTTATGTTGGCAAGAGAAACGGATGTCAAAAGGAAAATTCCTATATGCCTCTACAGGATGAAAGGAGGAAAAGGGGACAGAGCGGCAGACTGGAGCGGAGTCAAACTCAAGGCACATCAAGAAGCAATTCAGGAGTACCAAGACAAGATCGATAACAATGGTTGGAGTTCGCAACTTGATTGGGCACAATTGAATGCTGGAGAGGCCACAGACGATGACAGGGCCTGGATACGATGTCCATTAAATAACCAATTCCCATTCACGGATTGGACCGACTTCAAAAACCAAATGCACGATTTCTTTATGTCTACTGAAACGAAAGAAAAGGCAATCGAAGCATTATTGAAGTTGCGACAAGGAACCATGATCGTTGAAGATTACATTATTAAATTCAACTCTCTTACGTCGTTAACGGATTGGAACGATGCGGCTTTAATCTCGCAATTCCAAAACAACCTCAATCTGGCTCTTGGACGGGATCTTATTCGGTACGGAGGACTCGCAGAAAACGCTACTCTTCAACAAATCCAGACAAGAGTAACGGCATTAGCGCGAGCATACTGAAAAGCTAATGAAGCATATGGATTCCCCAGAAAGGAATATAGAGAACAGGCTCCAAGCAATAACCCCCGTCCTCAGTACCAGTACAAGGCACCCACACCATTCGCTTCAAGTAGCAGAGACCCCAATGCAATGGATGTGGATAAAAAGCAAAACATTAAACCTTGGTGTTACAATTGTGAAAAAGAAGGTCACTATAGTCGTCGTTGTCCCCTACCAAAAGGAAGAAAACCCATACTGGAGTGCAACAACTGTGGAAAGAAAGGTCACACCGCAGAAAGATGTTGGAAAAAAGGAACGGATAAGGAAAAAGGAAAAAGGGTGTTATGAATGATAGGTAACGGGGAAACGACCCCAGAGGGATGTGCCAAAATCGAAGAAGTATCGGATTTTGGAGACAGCCAGTAGACAAACGCTCTGTCTCACTGGCTCCTAGACAGGTTTCTTGTAAAGATGTATTAGTACCTAAAGATTCGCAAATCAACTTGCATGAACTACTCTATGAATGCAGAGGGAATGTACACCAAATAAGAAACCTGAAAATGAGCGCAAAACCAGAAAAATGACTGAAAGCATGGACGCCTTCATGGATATTAAGACGCATCTGGCAACAGCCAGAACAGACTGCAATAGAATGTCTACGACAATGGGTCAACGACAAGCGAATCAAAGAAGTAGATGGGAAACTAATTCAGCAGTTAAATGCCCTTTCAGAAACCGATGCTCTTTGGAACTTGGTACATTTAAGGGAAAAAGTTGTACAAGGAATCGGAAGACAAGAATTAGACCTAAAAGGGGTACTCACCACCATGGACACTTTCCAAACCGCAAATATAACTATGCTTCTGGACTCAGGGTGCACCACCTCATGTATAAGTGAGGAGTTCGTTAAAAAACACAGGATGAACAAAAAGAAACTTTTACGACCGATACCTGTGTACAATGCAGATGGAACCCGCAATGGATCAGGAAGTGTAGAATATTTCGTTCAGTTCAAGTTAAGAATAGGATCCCACAAGGAAATCATGGACTGTGCGGTCGCTACCCTTAGCAAAACGGATCTATTCCTAGGACATGATTGGTTGGAACACCACAATCCAACTATTAACTGGAAAAAGAAATCCCTGGAATTTAACCACTGTCCTGGGACTTGTTGGAAGCCGTCATTGGTACAGGAACCTGAAGACGAGATCGATGAATCTTACCGCTTACAAGAGGGGGAACGCCTTCTGGCCATTCACATGGAAGAACCAGAGTTACAAGTGCGAGCCTTTGCCTCTACTGCAACAAAGATAGCAGCTGAACAGGCAGGAAAAGAAAGAAAGCGCACACTCGAAGAAGCCGTCCCTCATCACTACTTAAAACACCGAAAGTATTCGAAAAAGAAACTTTTGACGAGTTACCGCCAAGATGACGATGGGATCATGCCATAGAATTAATACCAGGATCAACCCCCGTGGACTGTAAAATCTACCCCCTTAATCGGGATGAACAACAGCAGTTGGACGAGTTTCTAAGGGAAAATCTAGATTCTGGGCGAATCCAAGCCAGTAAATCGCCTATGGCATTGCCTTTCTTCTTCATCAAAAAGAAAGATGGAAAACTCAGGCCTGTACAAGACTACAGGAAGTTAAACGAGATGACGGTCAAAAACCGGTACCCTTTACCACTGATCGGAGAATTGGTGGACCAACTATCTCAAGCAAAAATCTTTTCGAAAATGGATATACGCTGGGGATATAACAATGTCCGAATAAAAGAAGGAGATGAATGGAAAGCCACTTTCAGAACTAATAGAGGATTGTTTGAACCACTAGTCATGTTCTTTGGTCTTACCAACTCTCCTGCCACCTTTCAAACAATGATGAACAATATATTCAGAGTCGAAATCGTGGAAGGATGGGTGGTTATCTATATGGACAATATCCTGGTGTTCTCTAAAAATCAGGAAGAACACATAAAGCATGTGAACCGCATCCTAGAAAAGTTAGGACAACATAAGCTATCCTTAAAACCCGAAAAATGTTTCTTTGATAAGAACAAAATCGACTTTTTGGGAGTAATCATCGGAAAAGACACTGTCCGCATGGATCCTGCCAAAGTCAGCGCAGTGTCCGAATGGCCAAAACCCCAATGTAAAAAGGAGGTTCAACAGTTCTTGGGCTTCGTCAACTTCTATAGATGATTTGTGAAAGATTTCGCTAAATTAGCGAAACCATTGACATGACTTACCAGAAAAGAGGAGTGGTTGTGGACACAGTTACAAGAAGAAGCCTTTGACAGGCTAAAAGAAACTATAGCGGAAGAGGTAGTCCTTAGAATTCCAGATGAAGAAGGACAGTTCCGAATAGAGGTGGATGCCTCGGATTTTGCAATTGGTGGAATATTATCACAGCAACGAGAGGATGGTCTTTGGAAACCCGTGGCTTTTATTTCAAAATCCCTAAATGATGCGGAACGAAACTACGAAATTTACGACAAAGAGATGCTCGTGGTAATGCACACCTTTTACGAATGGGCGCACTACCTCAAAGGAGCAAAACAAACCATCGAGGTTCTAATGGACCATCAGAACCTAATGTATTTCCGGAAAGTGCAAAATCTCAATAGGCGACAAGCAAGATGGGTAACCAACTTGCAAGATTACAACTTCGTAATCAAGCACCGAAGTGGCAAGTCTAACACCAAGGCTGACTTATTATCTAGACGAGCGGGACACAAAAGAGGGGAGAATGATAATGAAGGAGTTGTTCTGCTCAAAGAACATTTATTCATTTGAATCTTCGATGATGATAGAGCCATAGAAGACATCATCAAAGATATACGAGAGGTACCTCGTCGACAATGGGAAATGCAAGTAGTAAAAGGACTGGAAACGACGAGTGGGGAATACAAATTCAACAAAGGATTAGTCACTTGGCAGGGACGCATCTATGTACCCGCAATGCCCGCATTACGCAAAGATATCATCGCAATTCACCATTCATGGGGGCATTCGGGGGTAGCCAAAACACTGGAAGCACTTACCAGAAACTTCTGGTGGCCCAACATGCAAAAAGA
This sequence comes from Amanita molliuscula, assembly GCA_023014405.1. Lineage (NCBI taxonomy): Eukaryota > Fungi > Basidiomycota > Agaricomycetes > Agaricales > Amanitaceae > Amanita > Amanita molliuscula. The sequence goes on along the minus strand of JAEBUP010000029.1, from coordinate 465,412 downwards.
CATTGAACAATATATCCCGGGTTGCGAAACATGCCAAAAGGCAAAACCTGACAGAACTGCCAGGGCGGCGCCACTCAGACCAAACGAGGTCCCTACCGAGCCATGGGAAATCATTTCAGTCGACTTCGTTGGACCATTGCCAGAGTCCAAAGGCAACAACATGGTCCTGGTTATTGTGGACCGATTCATGAAAAAGACCTACTTTTTACCCACTACCTCTGAAATAACTTCTCAAGGAACAGCTGTGTTATTCCGAGATAATGTGTTTAGGGAGCACGGACTCCCCAGGAAAGTAATCAGCGATCAAGGCCCTCAATTCGCCTCGAAATTCATGAAAGATCTATATGGAATGTTGGGGATCAAAGCCAACAAGTCTACAGCCTATCACCCCCCAAACGGACAGACAGACAGAACGAGTTAACCAGGAATTAAAGGAATTCCTAACAATCTTCATAAATAACCGACAAGACAACTGGTCAGATTGGTTGTCGGTGGCTCAATTCTGTCATAATGACAGAGTCCATTCCACAACAGGCTTTACTCCATTTTACATGAACTATGGAAGACATCCAAATAAAGGTCTCGATCCCACTTACGCACCCAAGGCAATAGCAGTGGAACAACTGGCGAAAGAATTGGAGGACGTACATGCCAAAGCCAAAATGGCCCTGGAAAAAGCAGCCAAAATAATGAAAGAACGCTACAATTCACATTGCTGAGAGGCATATCAATACAAACCTGGCAATAAAGTCTACTTAAGTACGGAAAATCTACCAGTAATTCAGGCAACCAAGAAGCTAGACGGAAAATTCGTTGGCCCTTTAGAAGTACTTGCAAAAGTGGGAGAATCCGCGTATAAATTAAAAATTCCAGCCTCATGGAAGGTCTATAACATTTTCAACGAAGTCCTATTGAAACCGTATAAGGAACCAGTTTTCCCGAAGCAACAAGCAAAGGCGGCGGCACGCAAGGACGCGCAAATGGTTGAAGAATCTCAGGAAGATGAATACGAAGTTGAAGAAATCCTAGAGAGTTGAATAAGCAGCAGAGGAGGAGCGAGGCTGGAATACCTCGTTAAATGGAAACATTACCCGGTGGAGGAAGCCACTTGGGAACCAGTCAAGAATGTCGTTAATGCACTGGCTATAGTCAAAAAGTTCCATAAAGTAAACCCTGATGCTCCAAAACTCATTAGGAATCTTAGGGATGGAAAGTGATACATCCAATACACCGAAATAGAACCCCAACAACCTACTAGTGTACCAAAACACAGGAAAGGAAAGGGGACACATTGGAAGGATCGGCAACGGCTTTTCGGATGGGAAGATGGTCATTTTGGACCAAAGTACCTTGACAATATGGAGCGAAGATGGAGAAGCTGGAAAGGCGATAGGGCAGCAATCATGGAGCTACCAGACGACACCGATGGGACGTTCTCCAGAGATCTGGAGTGCGGCGGGCGGTCCAAACCCATGCTTAATTTCCCTCAGAAGACTGAGAAGGAGGAGTTAGAGGAGGAACAAAGAGCTCGAGAAAAGGATATGGTGGTAATCGCCAAGAAAATCTTAAAAAGGAGGACGATAGCGGCTGCAAAGGAAAGCAGCGAGTTGGAAGACGACCGACAGAGGAGGATTAAAGGCACAAAAAACCATAAACCATTGGTCAGTCACAGGACCACCATTGAGGACGTCGAGGACATCGACTCAGAACAAACTGGGCTGTCGCCCAATGAACAACAAGCATGCTTGGCCGCGTTTCACGCCAGAATGAAGGAAGACTATCACTATGTGGACTCCGCCACGTCAGCCTCTCGGGACGCGAGGCCTTGAAGGGGGGGTGATGTTATAAGCATACCTCCTATTTTAAACTTTACAGTAACGACATCAATGACGATCATGAAGATACGTTCACGAGGAGTCGGAGGATATTTTCTTTCTCTTTTTATCTATTTTATCAAGCTCAAACATCTATGGAAAAGACTACATAATGGGACTTAGGAGGATGTCCTATGAAAGCTATGGTCCCTATAAGGAAGGAGGTTAGGTCAGCATCGGCTATGGGTATAGACCGAGTGCCGACAGGAAACATGGCCCGATGATGGGCCTACGCCATGAAAGGAATCATGGGCGGCACAGCGCCTGAGGGGTGACATGGGAATGCCGAGGAGAACTGAGTCAACGGTACAGCAAGCATGGGAATCGGCTGAAGCCTTGAACAATAGGAAGGCCGCATGCAGACAACCCAAGAGTTGGGTGTGAGAGGAACTCTCCATAGAAGGTTAGATGAGCGCAGACTTAGCTGCTGCGCATTGATCCCCAGTGAGGGACTTTAGCTGCGCGCTGTCTGCACACAGACCAGGAGAGCGGTATATAAGGGCCGTAGTTAGCATAGAGAGACTCTTAAGTCTCTAGATAGTCTATTGTCACTAGACATAGCTACTGAGCAAACAGAATTGTTTCAGACTTAACAAGTCCCCACTTGAGTTGTTTAGGTTGTGTCTAGGGCAGTCCTGACATTATGAGCATAATGCACTCCATATAATTTTCACAGTAACGACATTGATGATGGATATGAAGATATGGGCTTGAAGGGCTGGGATATATTTTTCTTTTCTTGTTATCTATTTCATTGGACTCAAACGTTTAGATACAAAGATGGGATGATGAGACTTCACTGGGGGATGCCTATGCGAACACTGCAGCCCATATATGGAAGGTGGTTAGGTCAGCATCAGTTATAGGGAATACCAAGTGCTGCCCAGGATAATGGCCCAATGATGGGCTTATGCTATGAAAGGAATCATGAGCAGTATGGCGCCTGAGGGGCAACATGGGAATGCCTGATAGTACCAACAGACTGGTACAGCATTGGTGGGAATTGGCTGAGACACAAGACAATAGCATGGCCATGTTAGGACAACCCAAGGGTTGGGTGTGGGAGGATATCTCCAAGGAAGGTCAGATGGGCGCAGGTTTGCTGCTGCACATTGATCCCTATTGTGAGGGACTTTAGCTGCACACTGCCTGCACACAGACCAGGGAGAGACTTTATAAGGGCTGTAGTTTAGTGTAGACATCCCTTAAGTCTCTAGATAGTTTTTGTCTCCTAGGCATAACTATAGACAGAGCAATAGTATCGTCTTTGACTTAACACGTCATCACTTGAGAAGTGGATAGGTTGTGTTTAGGGTCCTCCTAACAAGATGCCACTACTCTACATCAGATCCAAACCAGGGTTACAGAACTGGCACAAGCCTTTAGAAAAGCAAATGAGGCGTATGGCTTCCCGAAATCTAGAGGAGACTACAAGGAACGCATGCCAACCAGTAATGGACAACCCTCCTATCAATTCCAAGTGCCACCACCATTTGCATCAGGAAGTTGAGCCGATCCAGATGCAATGGACATAGACAAGCAAAAGAAGAAGTTTACATGTTACAACTGTGGGAAGGAAGGACATTTCAGTCGAAACTGTCAGGAGCCACATTGAGACAGGAAGCCTCTGATGTGTTATAATTGTGGAGAAGGAGGCCATATGGCAAATAGATGCCCAAGGCAAAAAAGGATTACAATGGGAGAGAAAGGGAAACAAGTAGTAAGGGCAATAGAGTCAGGGGAAATGACCCCAGTAGGACATATAGAGGAGGTCTCGGATTTTGCAGAAAGCCAGTAGGTGGGCACTCAGTGCTGCTGGCTACTAGTCAGGTTTCTTATTGTGATGTACCAGTACTTGTAGATTCCCAAATAAAGTTGAATGATTTACTTTATGAATGCAGAGGGAATGTACATCACATAAGGAATCTGAAAGTGAGTGCAAAACCAAAAGAATGATTAAAGACATGGACACCCCAGTGGGTGTTAAGGCAGATATGGGAACAGAAGGAAGAAGTGGCGGTTGAATGTTTACAACAATGGGTAAACATTAAATGAATAAGAGAAGTGGATGGCAAACTTGTACAGCAGTTGAATGCCATGATGGAGTCGGAGGCACTGTGGAATCTCATACACCTCAGAGAGAAAGTAGTACAAGGAACTGGTCAGCAGGAGCTGGATCTTAAAGGAACGGTCACTATGATGGACATGTACAAAAGAATCAATGTGACTATGCTGTTGGATTCCAGATGCACAGGATCGTGCATAAGCAAAGAGTTCATAGAGAGACACCAGTTAAATAAACAATGATTGGTACAGCCAGTGCCAGTATATAATGCCAATGGATCCAGGAACTCATCAGGAAGTGTGGAGTTCATGGTACAGCTGAAATTACAGATCAGCAACCATGAAGAGGTAATGGACTGCGCAGTCACAAAGTTGAGCAAGACAGACTTATTTCTAGGGTTTGATTGGTTAAACCATCACAACCCGATGATAAATTGGAAGAAAAAGTCATTAGAGTTTAACCAGTGCCCTGGGACATGCTGGAAGTTGTCATCTGTACAAGAACCAGAGGATGGGATCAACATCACACAGTGATTGGAGGATGGAGATAGGTTGTTAGCCATCCACATAGGAGAACCAGAGTTGTGTGTAAGGGCATTTGCATCTATGGCAACCAAAATTGTGGCAGAAGAGGCAGAAAAGGCCAAAAGGAGAACTTTAGAGGAAACAGTCCCTAGGCATTATTTGGGACATTGAAAGGTATTCGAAAAAGAGACTTTGATGAGTTGCCACCACAGTGGCATTGGGATCACACCATAGAATTGATTCCTGGGTCCACCCCAGTTGATTGTAAAATCTACCCACTAAGCAGGGATGAGCAGCAGCAACTGGATGAGTTTTTGAAGGAGAATCTGGATTCTGGAAGGATTCAGCCAAGTAAATCACCGATGGCATCACCATTCTTCTTTGTGAAGAAGAAAGATGGGAAGTTGAGGCCAGTACAAGATTACTGGAAGTTAAATGAAATGACGGTGAAGAATCGGTATCCACTCCTGCTCATAGGGGAGTTGGTGGACAAATTATTGCAGGCATGGGTCTTCTCAAAAATGGATATACATTGGGGATACAACAATGTCCATATAAAAGAAGGAGATGAATGGAAAGTGGCTTTCCAGACCAACAGGGGGTTGTTTGAACCTCTAGTAATGTTCTTTGGTCTCACAAACTCGCCAGCTACTTTCCAAATGATGATGAATGATATTTTCCGAGCAGAAATTGTGGAAGGATGGGTTGTCATATACATGGACAACATATTGGTATTCTCAAAAACCCAGGTGGAACATACGGTTCAGGTTAACCATATATTGGCAAAGTTAGAAGAGCATAAGCTGTCACTGAAACCCAAGAAGTGTTTTTTCAACAAGAGCAAGATGGACTTCTTGGGAGTAATCATTGGAAAAGATACCATACAAATGGACTCGGCCAAGGTTAAAGCAGTTATTGAATGGCCAACACCGACATGTAAAAAGGAGGTCCAACAGTTCTTGGGCTTCGTCAACTTCTACCAACAATTTGTAAAAGATTTCGCAAAAGCAGTGATGAGCATTGTTCCGATGTGACGGTGTATAGGTATCGAATGGACTAGTCTCAGCACTAGATGTTAGAAACCTTACCCTCACTAGGATTACACATGCCTGACCCCGTCGCTTAGCATCTGTACTCATCCACAGTCTTCCGCAAGTCTTCCGCGCTAGCTACAGTGACTCAAAAAAGTGATTCAATGTTTGCTGCTTTTTGACTGTTTATGGCATAACTGAAAAACAAAGGCAAATAAGGGTAAATATTGTGAGAGAGAATGGAGGTATCACATCAGGGTTACACACTGATGAAAGAATTATGTAATTAGGCACAGTATCCATGGAGATATAGGTAATATAATTTGATGATTCATTGAATCACTTTTTTGAGTGTGCATCAGAAACATCAGAAACTGATATTGATGGGCTGCTATGACATGAAACTGATGATGGATGGTTATCATAATGATGGTACTTTAGCACCAATCCTATTTAAGCAGTGCTAAATGCTCATGGCCCCCCACTTCTGATATGTGCCCCATTTCTTCTTCCCACAAGGAAAATATCCTTTCCCCTGCCTCCCATGGTTACTCCACTTGCCATATTGCCTCTAAAACTGGTATCAGTCAGGCCACTGCCCCCAGAGCACTCCAGAATCTCCTTCCCAATCAACAAACCCCTCAGCTTGGTTGCCCTTCCAAGCTTTCTGCCACTGCCACACACTCCATCCTCACACAGATCACCACTGGCAAGGCTGCCAATGCTGTCCAGGTTACCAGGCACATCAACACCATCATCCCCAACCCAGCCTCCACCCAGACAGTCAGAAACATTCTGAAGAAACACTCATTCAAAGCTGTAACAAAGGAGAAGAAGCCACTACTCAGCACAGTGCACAGAAAGAAGCAGTTGGCCTTTGCTTTGAAACACAGGGAGTGGACTGTGGAGGACTGGAAGAGGGTAATTTGGTCAGATGAGACCAAAATCAATAGGATTGGGTCAGATGGGGAGCAGTGGGTATGGAAACAGGTGGTGGAGGGGTTGATTGAAAGGGAGGTACAAGGAACAGTGAAATTTGGAGGTGGAAATATCATGGTATGGGGCTGTATGGGCTGTAATGATGTGGGGGAGCTTGTAGAGGTTGAGGCCAGGATGGATGCTAACCAGTATGTGGACATTTGGATGATTCCTTACTGCTAAGCTTGGAAGAATCTGGGATTGCTAAAGAAGAATGCATTTTTCAGCAAGACAATGACCCAAAGCACACCTCCAAAAAAGCCAGAGACTGGATGAAAGAGAACAATATCACTCTTCTGGACTGGTCTCCACAGTCTCCAGACCTGAATCCCATTGATGCAGCTGGGCAAGCATGAAACACCAGCAAAAGGAGTTTGGCAGATATGGGAGAGAGTGGCAGAGGTGTGGAATAATATAGAGCCAGAGGTGTGTCAGAACTTAATTGAAAGCATGCCTAGAAGAGTGGAAGCAGTGATGAAAGCCAAGGGAGGCCATACAAAGTACTAGAATGACCAGTTTCTATATTTCTTATACACACTCAAAAAAGTGATTCAATGAATGATCAAATTAAATTGTCTATATCTCCATGGATACTGAGCCTAATCACATAATTCTTTTATCAGTGTGTAGCCCAGATGTGATACTGTTATTCTTTTTCTCACTATTTACCTTTATTTGTCTTCGTTTCTCAGTTATTTTATAAACAGTCAAAAAGCACCAAACATTGAATCACTTTTTTGAGTCACTGTACAAGCAACTCCGCCAACTCCACAATTATCTGCTATAAGGTTAGCGTCACCCACGCCCAATGACCAAGTCGTCTCCCGCATACGCCATCCAAAACCCATGCTAGTCAGTCATGCGCATCTGATGTCAGCACCATGTCAGCCGAGTCCCACAAAATTGTCAGCTGGCACAGCTTAGGTCACTGGAGAAGGGACTGTCGCCATCAATATCATATCTGCATTAGGAAGGATCTACAGTCTATGATCCAAGGGTCACCCTTATGCAGCCGCCACGTCATCCCTAGCAACGCACCAACATAGTGGGTCAGGACTCTAGCGGATGAGTAAACCCATCGGCTGACGACCAACTATGGTATAGACCAGTCAGGTCTATGGAAAATAGAGCACAGGGATGCGTCAAGCCAGATGAATCCCGGCATTGCTGCCAATGGCAATCATCAACATCTATTTCAAGTATACAATTCTATTAGCATCCCATGTTGGGTCACAATACTGGTTCTCACCATGGCACTCCTATACCACCATCGTGTCCCTCAGCTAGCCCCATTGCGCGAAGACTTTCAAGATGGATTTGGATATATGGTTGCAAGGTGAAAATTTGCAGAGTCACTTCGTTATTAGTAGGGTAGAAAAACATATATAAGCCCATGTACAACACTTAGAAAAACAGAATAGTACACCCCAGCCTTCGAGTCTCGTCCTTTCAGCTACATCCTCCTCATTTCATTCGCGCCTCTGAGTTTTTGTCATACTCTGTGTCCTGCATTCATCACTGTTATGCCTTGTGTGATGAACATTATTATCCACAGAGTTGCCAGTTCTGCACGTCGTAGCATTGTCATCAAGCACACCGGAGTTGACGGGAACTCTTCAACGACCTCACACCTTCCTGATCCTTGCTATTTCCAATAGCGGGGTGAACTTATCATATTGGCTGCCCCAGTGAGGCATTGAAAGAATTACACCGTCAACACCGCCCGAGTCACCCTGGGACCAGCAATTCCCCAGCCACTATGCCCCATCCCCATCATCTGCCAGCATCTTCTCCGATTGGTACAACTCGCTTAAATGAAGAGCCAAGAACGCGCAGCAACTTTTGCAGCAGGATCCCAGCAAAGCACTAAGTGAGATATTCAAAGGTACCAACACGTTTCAACATCAATCCTGCTGATGACTAGGTCTCGCCCCGGAATTCCAAGCAATTGACAACATTGACAGAGCCTTCCACCAACCCTCAACATCCTCTCGTAGTCTGCCCAACCCCAATCAATCTGAGACATTCCATTCCTTCGACGATTCCACCAGCACCCCACCAGCCAACCTGCCAGAACAACCCCACTCCATTGAATCAAGCCCGCTCACCTTGTCACCATCACAACTTCCGCAACCATTGCCAAGCCTGCCTCCAGTATCCTCAAGTTCAAGTTCCAGTTCCAGTAGTTCAACCTCAAACTTCAACAACCTAGTTCCACCACCAATAGTCAAGATGGCCGACCATGCACAAACCAAACCCATGCCCGCTAGATATGCTTCCGCCGCACCCCGCTTCGATTCAAACCAACCCCACCACCTCCCGCGCTACTTCAATGAACTCGAACTATTGTTTAGTGAAGCTGGCATCACCTCCACGCAACAGAAAAAGGTCTACGCGCTGCATTATCTCCACGACATGGAGTACGATCTATGGGGAGGTGTAGACACCTTCAACGCTGCCTCAACGTGGGAGGCTTTCAAAGCATCAGTAACTGCACTGTACACTGGAGTATTCAATGAGCGCGAGCACACACAGGCGGATTTGGACCGCCTAATCAAAGAGACACTCCACCTTGGAATCCAAACTGTGGAGGATCTATGCAGTTATTACCAGCACTTTCTGGTAATCACAAAGTATCTCATCAAAAATGGATGGCTCTCGATGCGCCAACAGAGCAAATACTTCTTCAAGGGATTCCAGGTCCATGTCGGCACGGAAATGTACAGGTATATGCGCAGCCAGTACCCAAATGTGCACCGCAACGACCCCTATTCCCTCGAGCAAACGTTAGCGGCCACGCAAGAGGTCATCCAGGGTGCGTCATTTTATGATAAGCTAATCAACAAGCCTGCCATGCCCCATACTGCTAGGCCAGAGTACCCTGCTGCTTACCCCCGCCAACCCTGCATCAACCCCGCCAGCCAAACCTGAGCCAGTAGCAACGTCTGGTGTGAAGATGGAAGATATGTTCAGCCTCATGGAGAAAATGGTCCAGAGTTCCCTACAGATGCAAATGATGTTACAATCCCTCACACAGTCACTCACAACAACCCAAACGCATGCGCCAGCTCCGCAGAATTGGTCACAAATGTCACCAGCAATGGGCTCCAACGCAGTTCTGCTAGGCACCAACTCTGGTACACGTCCCACCATCCCAGGTTGCATGTTCTGTGGCAACTTGGCCCACTTCATCGGTCGATGCCCAGAGGTCGATGGTTACATCATGAGCGGAAAGATCATGAGAAACCTCGAGGGATGCATAGTGTTGCCAACTGGCAACTATGTATCAAGATACTTACCTGGGAACAATATGAAGGAGCACATCGACAAATACCACCAGCAAGTCAACACCCAGCCAACCCAGCAATCTGGGATCCGCCCCACCATGTTTTACTCGCCCCACGACAACCACCAAGAGCTAGCATCGTCAAGCACCGCACCAATCATGAGTTACAAAACAGCAGCAAACCCCATGGACAACGTCGATGAGGAGATTGAGCGGATGCAGAGGGCTCTGGTAGCATTACAAGCTGCCAAGAAAAACAAGGTAGTATTTGACAGGGTAGAAATTCCACTATGTGCAAAAGGAAGGGAACCGTGACCACCAGCACCACCAGCAGCACCAGCCCCACCACCCAAAGAAATCACCTCGCCAGGAGTCGCCAAAGCCTGCGACCAGCCGCCTATGCACCCTTTCGCCAACACTCATGATGCCAACTACCAGCCGCCAACAGACCAGCTGTTTGGGGCACCACCCAAGAACAAGGACCCCTCGTACACTACCACTACACCTGTGCAAAACCTGCAGGCCATCGAGCAAATCTTCAAACGTGTCCTCACGAGTCCTGCCACCAACCTTAGCTTTGAGGAGCTGCTAGCAGCCTCACCCAACATCCGCCACAAGATGTGCGAGTTCTTGACTCCGCGCCATGTCCCTGTCGCCAACTCCGCCAATCCCGCTACCAACCCCACCAACCCCATGGACATGCGCAATGTCTTTGTCCTGCCAGACATAGCCGAAGCGTACTATGTGGCAGACCCCCAATACAAGGCTTGTCTCAAGGTTGGCAAGGAGTCCCATGCACTGCAGTGCATACAGGCTAGAGTTGACTGCGTCATGGACCCGGGCTGCTCGATAATCTGCATGTCTGATGCTGTCAGCCACCAGCTGGGAATCGCATACAACCCTGCCATCAAGATCAACATGGAAGCAGCAAATGGTGAGGTCAACACATTGCTCAGATTACCCAAGGATGTACCATTCAAGGTGGGCAACATCGAGTTATACTTTCAAGTCCACATCATCCACTCCCCTGCCTACGACATCCTCCTCGGCCACCCCTTTGACGTGTTAGCACAGTTGGTAGTCAAAAACTACCAAAACGAAGAGCAAACCATCACGATACACGATCCTAACAGCGACGCAGTAGTAACAATCCTGACCATACCCTGCGGACCACCACGTTTTGTCAAAATGCGCGAGGAGAAGGAGGGTTTTCAAGTAGCCTCGAGGAACTGATTCAAAATCATGGAGAGGTAGCCTGTATCATCACGATTGATGGAGCTCAGAAACCCATAGAAATAGAAGCGTATACCCCAGTCCCCTCGATACAGCATGCCCCCAATGTACATAGCAGTAGCACAGACAATCCAAACCTTGCTCACTTGTACCTCGGAGCCATGCTAAGTCTTAATGAATTTGACACGACCAAATGCAATCTGACCACCCGCGCCTTCCTTCATGACACCATACAATGCCCTAGCAAGCCCAACTCCACAGAACCATCCTACCCCAAGTCCTGCAACCCTTGCCACAATAACGTCTCACCAGTATTCTTATCCCCACAAAAGAAAAAGTACAAGCCAGTCAACAAGAAAGTCAAGCCCATTATTAGCCAGCTACCGCAAGAATTCAGAATCGTTCGAGAAATTAAAGGTGACCCGCTAGCCAGTCTACCAGAACTCAGCACAAACCCGCTGGACTTCATACCCATTGGAAGGTATATGCAGGAACATATGGAAAATTTAGACCAAGAACATGACAAGGACTTCCTGTGGCCCAAGGAACGGAAGCTAATGCACCATTTTATGACCAAGCACAACCAAGCATTCGCCTGGGACAACAGCAAATGTGGACAGTTTAAAACAGAGTATTTCCTGCCTATTGACATTCTGACAGTTCTGCATACACCATGGGTTCAATGCAATATCCCAATTCCGCCAGGACTATATGACCAAATCTGCGAGATTATCTGCACCAAGATCGATGCTGGTGTTTATGAGCTGTCCAACTCCTTGTACCGATCCTGCTGGTTCTGTGTATTAAAGAAAAATGGCAAGTTGCGGCTAGTACACTCGCTTGAGCCCCTCAACGCCATCACTATCCACCACTCTGGTGTCATGCCTATCCCAGAACACATCGCAGAGAATTTTGCTGGTAGGGCTTGCAGTGCGATGCTAGATCTCTACGTCGGATATGATGAGCGCCCACTTGCAGAAGGATCTTGCGACTTGATGACATTCCAGATGCCCTTTGGAGCCATGCGCCTGACAATGCTGCCTATGGGTTGGATGAACTCCATCCCTATTTTCCACAATGACGTCACCTCTATCCTACAGCCTGAGATACCGGATCTCACCATTCCATACATCGACGACATCCCAGTGAAAGGCCCCCCAACCTGCTACCAACAACCCAATGGAACATACGAGACTATCCCCGCTAATCCCGGAATTCAACGTTTCGTATGGGAACACTTCCAGGGGCTCAACCGCGTCATTCAACGCATGAAGTACACTGGCAGAACATTCTCGGGGAAGAAGCTCGTCCTTTGCGTGCCAGAGATCACAGTAGTCGGTCACCTATGCACCTATGAGGGCCGCAAACCTGAAAAGAACTTGGTAGCCGCCATCACCAACTGGGGACCCTGCAAGTCATTATCAGAAGTCCGCACCTTTCTTGGCACCATTGGGGTTGGCTGGATATTTATCAAAAACTTTGCCAAGCATGTGCACCTACTCATAACATTAACCAGGAAGGCCACGCCGTTCACATTCGGCCCCACGGAAGTAGCGGCACAGGAGGACCTCAAAAAGGCACTCATCACATCACCAGCGCTGCGCCCTATCGACTACAAATCCGACGCTCCCATGATATTATCTGTTGACACTTCCTATATCACTGTTGGCTTTTTCTTATGTCAGTGTGACCCTGACAGGCCCTCAGTCTGCTATTACAATCTTTTTGGGTCAATCACGCTGAACAAACAAGAAGCCCACTTTTCGCAGCCCAAGCTCGAGATCTATGGGCTCTATCGCACCCTGAAGGCACTAAAGTTGTATCTCATTGGAGTACAGAACCTCATCATCAAAGTGGATGCTTGTTACATCAAGGACATGCTCAAGAATCCGGATATCACACCCTCAGCTTCTATCAACCGTTGGATCCTCTCGATTCTCACTTTTCACTTCGAGCTGGTCCGCATTCCCAGAAAATTGCACACCCCCAACAGATTGTCAAGATGCCCACCACAGCCACTCAATGAGCTGCTAAACAAGGATGAGGACGAGGAGTTTGATGATTGGATCAATAAGTTATATGGGTTCATGCATCAGATTAACAAAGTTCCTAGAGACTGTGGTTTAAACTTGCCCCACGGAAGTGAAAAGATCAACCCCGACCTTCAGAAGACCCTCCTGCACTATGAAACCAACAGGGAACACCGCAATTGTCACCCAGCCACCACCTTCACTTCCAACTCAGTTCTGCCCAACTCCGGTAACCTCGCACTACTGCCCACTGAAGATATAATAGACAGGACATACGAAGAAGTTTTCCCGTGGCACATCAACACCTCCGGAAAAGACGAGGCATGACTGTTACTAGTAAAGTGATTCTTAACAGAGTTGGAGAGACCCGCAGAGGTATCAGATGAGGAGTGGCCTAGTTTCACACGGTATTGTGTTAAGTTTTTCGTCCACACTGAACGATTATGGTATAGGGACAAGGACGGAGCTCACAAAGTGGTGGTAGAAACACATAAATGGCTTAGAGTGCTATTCAACTGCCACGACGGTTTGGGACATTGCAGATATTATGCTACTCGTGCGGCAATCATGGAACGATTCTGGTGGCCACAGATGCAGGATGATATCAAGTGGTACATCAAGTCCTGCCATGCATGTCAAGAACAACAACTACAACAGTTCTGCATTCTGCCAGTCGTCGCCGTCCCCACGCCAATATTCGCTAAGGTGTACATGGATACAATGCACCTCCTGCCATCTAATCAGTACAAGTACCTGATTCAAGCCTGCTGCTCTCTGACGCATTACCCAGAATACTGCGCTTTACATCGAGAAACTGCCAATGCCATTGGGGACTGGATCTTCGAAAATTTGATATGTTGTTGGGGAAGCTTGGTCGAGATCGTCACGGACAACGGAGCACCAATACTGAGAGCCACAGAGTACCTTGCCAACAAATACCACATCTGCCACATCCACATCTCCGGTTACAACTCTTGTGCAAATGGAATTGTCGAACACAGTCACTACAATGTCCGACAGGTGCTATACAAAGCAACTGACAGCAATGAATCCCAATGGTCCAGAGTGTTACACTCGGTATTCTGGTCAGAATGCGTCACAGCTAGGCATCGCATGGGAGTATCGCCTTACTTTGCAGTTACCGGGACACAGCCGCTACTCCCACTGGATATCACGGAGGCCACCTACCTGCTCCCGCCACCCTCTGCGTTCTTGTCAACCACGGAGTTAATAGCCTGCCACACCACAGAGTTGCAGAAGCATCACGCCCAAATGGAGGCTCTTAAGGACAAAGTCTATCAAGCCCGTGTAGCCGCAGAAAAATGGTTCGAGCAAGAGCACCCGATGGTCATTAGAGATTTTGATTTCCAGCAAGGGGACTTGGTCCTGGTCCCAACACAGCAATAGAAAAATCACTCAATAAAAAGATGTGCCCCCAGTACATTGGTCCCTACGTGGTTCTATGCCGCAACTGTGGAGGAGCCTATATCATTTGTGAACTTGACGGTACAGTACTTGACCGACCATACGCCACTTTCCGCATAATTCCATACTTTGCCCACAAGCAGTTAACCATACCAGAAAACATTATTGACACTCCCAAGGAGCATGTCCGGGGCATGTCCAACTCCACTTCTTTAGGCAACGACAACCCAACCAACACGATGCCAGCAAACAGCGAAGGTAATGAAGACTCGAACAATGATCTTTCTGACATAGAAGATAATGAAGATGAAATGTACTATACTTAGATAACTACAATGTTCAATTCTGCTAGAAGTCCACCAATTCTGCCAATTCTGCCAATTCCGCACTGCTTAAAAATTTAAAAACATATCCCAGTTCACTAACTCCTCAACCATTATACTTTCTAATTGAAGACTACTAAATTCACCCCATGGCGAGCAAGGAAAAAATGTATATTGGTAAATAAATTTTAAAAAAAAAGACAAAAGTACACAAGGAAGCGAAACAGATATGGAACAACAAAGGCCCACGGAGAGATACTAGCCAGGAGCAAAATGAGCAGGAGGCTCCATAGCTGAGTCACCCATCTCATCTGTGGATGCTGTTTGTTCCGCTACCACTCGATCCAGCTCCGATTCCTCGACGTACTCCAGCTCTTCGCTAGGTGGCATGGGACTCCAACTCACCTCAGACGGGCTAGCATTGCTCACCCCGCCCTCATTATCATATGGAGTGGACAAGTGCCCCAGAGACCTTTCGAGCAAGTCCTCAACACGACCAGAGGACCCGTGGAGAGAGCCCAACTCCTGCAGTATCATGGTTTGTACATTGGAGGAACCAATAAACATTTGTGAAAGGGTGGCGAGGAGTCGCGTCTGATTGTGCAGCCGCTGGTTCTGCTCGCAGAGGAGCCAGTTTTGTTCTTGAAGTAGGGAGATAGCCTCCCTCCTCAAGCCTGAGGTTAAGCTGCTTTCCGAAGCCAGGACCTTAGCACTTGTGTCCTGCGGAACGGCCTCTTCAGTGGCCCAGATGTCGTCTTCAGCATTGCTCACCATGACAACCCTCGATTTCTTCTTCTTCTTCTCCCACCCAGACACGGGAATGCCACTGATGAAACATTTCTGGCAGAGGTGCTGGCACTCCACGCAGACTCGGCTCTTGGGCCCAGGGGCTGGGTAACAGGCTATGCCTGCCA
The DNA here is from genome assembly GCA_023014405.1 of Amanita molliuscula. Taxonomy (NCBI): domain Eukaryota; kingdom Fungi; phylum Basidiomycota; class Agaricomycetes; order Agaricales; family Amanitaceae; genus Amanita; species Amanita molliuscula. The sequence goes on along the minus strand of JAEBUP010000029.1, from coordinate 449,729 downwards.
GTTTGCACCTAACAAGATGATCAGGAAGATGTTTTAAAGGGAAAGAAAGAAACTCACCGGTCGCACGGCAGCTCATTTGGCGATGCCAATTTGGCCTGCTTGGACAGACCAGCCTTCAACCCCGCGCCTGCTTCTGCTTCCGTTGTGCCCACGCAGTCTCCCTTTGATTTGTGGTGACCAGTGCTGCCAATGTCGCTTCATCTTGGTCCTCCATCATCGCTTTGTCTGCCTCTACCTGCGCCCGAACTGTCGCAACGTCCAAAGAATGTTATGAGCACACCTCTATTTTCAAACCATTACAGTAATGACATAACGATAACTATGAAGACACGCACTTAGAGACAACGTTATGAATAGGAGATCAGAGGATACGGACTTGGAGAGTCGGGAGATATTTTCCTTTTCTTTTTATCTATTTTATCAAGCTCAAATGTCTATGAACAAGACTACGCAACGGGACTCTAGGAGGATGGCCTACGTGAACTGCGGTCCCTATTAGGAAGGTGGTTAAGTCAGCATCGGCTATGGAGATAGACCAAGTGCCAACAGGAGTTGCGGCCCAATGATGGGCCTACGCCATGAAAGGAATCATGAGCGGCACGGTGCCTGAGGGGCGACATGGGAACGCCGAGGAGAACCGAGTCAACGGTACGGCGTGCATGGGAATCGGCCGAAGTCCTGAACAATAGGAAGGCCGCATGCGGATAACCCAAGAGCTGGGAAGGGATGAAACTCTCCACAGATGGTTAGATGGGCGCAGATCGGCAGCTGCGCATTGATCCCGGCATGAGGGACTTTAGCTGCGCGCTGTCTGCGCACGGACCAGGAGAAGCGGTATATAAGGGCCGTAGTTTAGCGTAGGAGACTCTTAAGTCTCTAGATAGTCTATTGTCACTAGACATAGCTATAGAGCAATCAGAATCGTTTCAGACTTAACAAGTCACCGCTCGAGTCAGATAGGTTGTGTCTAGGGCAGTCCTGACATAATCTAGAGACTTTACTCTCTACCCCGTTGTTATCTGTCTAGCACCGAGCACGCCGCTCGTAGTTGCGAAAGACACTCAACGGCCTAGTTTCATCTTTGACGGTTGTAATCCGATTATCCCGGAACTGTTGGCGACGTCGACCACGACATACTTTGGCGGTTGTAACCTGATTATCCCAGGACCGTCGGCGACTTCGATTTCGACAGACCACTGTCAACGGGCACTGTTTAAGTGTCCTCAATACGCCCACAGGGGCCTGGTGACAAACCCAAGCTTGGGTAGTCTACAAAACAGTAACAGACGAGAGTACTAGCATTGCTGGGAGAGCGTAGGCAGGAGACCACAGACGCGCCCCGGGTGTAGTACACTGTTATTGCGGAAGAGCTCAAGGAACGAGCGAAACAACTCTATTGGTGTTGCATATCAAGGCTGAACCCAAGTTCCTCACATACTCCCTGTACTAGCACCCCTACCTGATTTCGGGGTGATAACTAGGCACAAAGATAGTGAGGCGAATTGCCGGGTGCACCCAATAGATAGCTTGCGGACCCATGACACTGCAGACAGTATCTTTCCTGTTTCCCAGGAAACGTCATCGACAGGCGCGGATTTTCGACTGCCACAAAGAACAGATCAAGTGTCAGTGGAGGGCCTGAACTTGATTGAAGATTGTTTTACAGGAGCGACCTACCTTCCCTCATCACGAAAAATGAATTGCCACTTTCAATATGTACTCCCATATGCCCAGGCGACACTTTCAGAGATCGGCCAAATCTTTGAAGCGGACTGGGCCCACACCATCGAACCTGTCCTAGTTAGGACACCAGCTTTCATCGGCGACACCATTGTACGCTGTTATGACAACCACGTCAGATTGTACTGGCGATACCACAAAGATGAGCGGAAGAGGAAACGCGCCGAGGCGCAGAAATTATTACGAGAACAAGAGCTCAGTCAAGAGCTCGAGCAGAAGGAAGCATGGGAGGCCCTTCTGGCAGAACGAGCAGCTAGCAAAGCTGTCTTATGACCAGAGCGCGCGATGCGCAAGGCGGAACGAGAGTACCAGACTCTCATAACATTACTGGAGGACCAATACAAAGGCGACACCTCCAACCCGATCTGGCTGGCCCTTGTCTCGTCAAAATACAACCAATGGTTAATGCTGATCAACAACGGGGACAAGGCCATAATGCGGTACAGAGTGGTGGTAGAGCGACTTCAGTGCGCTCACCATGTAGAAGAGTTATATGCACACGAGGGCATGACCATGTCGCATGAGGACTGGAATGCTTGGATGCATGCCATGAATGGCAACATACGGGCCACTCGTTATGCCAAATGGAAACAAGAACGAGAGGAGGAAGAACGTCGTCAGGGAATTCGCTATGATCCTCTGCTCATCACAAAACCACCAGGGCGGATTCTTTCCAGGACACCAGAACGGCTCCTCACAGAGCCGATAGAAAAACTTCGAACAATCGGACTCGACCACTTCTTGTCCGAAATAGGAGAAGATACCTGGAATGATCATAAGGCAAGATTGTTGGGATGGCATGCCCGCGTCAAAGCATACCTACCCGGACCAGCGGCAAGAAGTCCCATCGCTCCCGATCAATGGAGGCAAAACGGTTACTGTTATATGTACTTATTCAAAGCCGAGTACTATGACAAGTTTAATTGGCCTGCCTGGCCCACCCTCTACGATATTGTAAATTGGGAGCCGGAGCTTAGAGACGACACCGTGGTCTTCGCCATTCAAGATAGTATTCGACCAGGACGATGTCACATTATTGAAGAATCCGCCGTACGACGGGATGACATTGAATATACATGGGATGAACTTGTGGATCTACACAAGGTTTCTCACTATACCTGGACTGTACGTTTTGGAGGGCAATCAAAGTCCAAATGTCAATTAAAGAATCGACCCCTTGCCACCACATCTATCAAACGGGTAGATTTATGATCAACGGTTACTGTACAGGAAGCAGTAAACCAGGCCGCCGGACGAACATACCCGGCAGTAAAAGAACAAGAGCCAGTAGTGCAACCAGCGCGATCATACGCAGCGGCAGCACTAGCTGGAGGAGAAAGCAAAGCCAAAATTATCAATGCTGGTGGAGACGCAGCTCACTGGAATGGTGGAGTTCCCACAACGGCAGATTGGCTATCAACCGAGGAGTATCCTCAAGGGGCAAATGACGCCCATAAGAAAAGACAAATCAACCAGTGGAGACGGAACGTCGAGAAAGAATTTTGGCTTCCTTATCCATACCCAAAAATGTCATGAGTCGACAGCAGGTTACATCCTGACATACCCGGTTACTGCTACCTGGTACTGATTAAAAAGGATTACTGGAACGAATTCTTGTGGCCGGCTTATCCACAGTTACAAGAAATTTGCAACTGGGACAGGAGCCTTCGAGACGAAGACGTCACCACCATTATACGAAAAACCTACTCTCAATCGAACATGTTACACATCGAGAAATATAACAGTAACACGAGGGGATGGTTTCACGTCGAATGCCTAAACCGAGAAGGAATGGGACACTACAAGATGGGAGCAGAGCAAGCGGAAAGTCCGGAATTAGGCGAAATGATAAGCCTAGGAAAAGAAAGCGATTTGGGATCACCAGAGCAACCAGCGCAATCGGATGCAGCGGCAGCTCTGGTAGAAATAGATCCTTGTCTAAGAAACGGTCGTCCAAATCTGACAGAGCAACAACAAAACAAGTTGCACCCAAAGTACCCAGGATACTGTTACTTGTGGCTAGTAAAGTGAAAATATTGGAACGCTTACAAATGGCCAGCATACCCAACTATCCGGGAAATATATGGATGGGATCCAGAACTCATGGACGAGGATCGACCAATTTATTGGAGGCAAACTAAGGGATGTAATCGCATGTGGCACTGTGTCTGGGTATCAGGAGAACCGAATGGCTGGCCATGGATGAAGGCTATGATGTGGCAAGGATACAGTTCACATCGGGTTGGTGTCGGAAACTTTCGACTAACAGTAGACATGGTCACTCAAGCCTACCATGCGATACTCGGATGGAGAAACCATTGGATGGACACCGAAACTCTGGAACCTCTGGCGGACACCCAACCTGCAGCAGCAGTAGCAGCAAGGGAAAATGAGATCCACCGCCAGGAAGAAGAACGACAAAGAGCTGTAACCAGTGCGGGACAAGCCCTTGTCGCTATAATAAACGAATACCAGAGAAGTTCGCGTCCTGAGCCAGGACCTCTGACTAAAGCCGAAATGCCCGACTACTATCAGGGAGATCCCAGAACCGTCGACGGATGGTTGCGGCAAATGGGAACATATTTCATGTTGTCAAGAGAAACAGATCCCAAACGGATGATTTCCATATGCCTATACCGGATGAAAGGCGGAAAAGGGGATAGAGCAGCAGATTGGAGCAGCGTTAAACTTAAAGCACTCCAAGAAGCATTACAGGAATTCCAGGATAAAGTGGACAATAACGGGTGGAGTCCGCTCCTCAATTGGCAACAACTCAATGAGGGAGAGTCAACTGAAGATAATCGAGCATGGATATGAAGACCATTAGTTAACCAATTCCCGTTCACGGATTGGACCGATTTCAAAAATCAGATGCACAATTTCTTCATGTCAACCGAAACAAAGGAAAAGGCAATAGAAGCCTTATTGAAGTTGCGACAAGGGACAATGATGGTCGAGGATTACATTGTCAAGTTCAATTCTCTCACCGCACTTACCGACTGGAATGACCAGGCCTTGATATCCCAATTTCAGAGTAATCTTAACCCAGCCTTAGGACGGGACTTGATTCGGTATGGAGGACTTCCCGACAATGCTACTCTTCTTCAGATACAAACGCGAGTAACCACATTGGCCCGAGCATACAGAAAGGCCAATGAAGCGTACGGCTTCCCAAAAAGCCGACAGGAATACAGAGAGCAAACTCCGAGTAGTAACCCCCGTCCTCAGTATCAATACAAGGCACCAGCCCCATTCATGTCAAGAAGTCGAGACCCCGGACACCATGGATGTAGACAAGAAACGAGATATCAAGCCATGGTGTTACAATTGCGAAAAAGAAGGACATTACAGCCGCCGCTGCCCGCTGCCGCGAGGAAGAAAGCCTATACCGGAGTGCAGTAACTGTGGAAGGAAAGGACACACAGTAGAAAGATGCTGGAAAAAGGAAGCCGCCAAAGATAAAGGGAAAAGGGTGGTACGAATGATAGATAACGGGGAAACGACCCTAGAAGGATGTGCCAAAATCGAGGAGGTCCCGGATTTTGGAGACAGCCAGTGAACAAACGCTCTGTTCAGCTGGCCTCTAGTTCAAATTCTTGTAATGGTGTATTAGTACCAGTAGACTCTGCAATTGACATGCATGACTTACTCTACGAATGCAGTGGGAACATACACCATATAAGAAATTTAGAAATGAGTGTAAAACCGGAAAAAAGATTAAAAACATGGACGCCTCCTTGGGTACTAAGGAGGATTTGGCAACAAGATGAATCAACAGCAATTGAATGTCTACGGCAATGGGTAGACGATAAACGAATAAACGAAGTAGATGGGAGACTGGTCCAACAGCTGAATGCCTTATCTGAAACAGATGCCCTATGGAACCTGGTACACTTGAGGGAAAAAGTAGTACAAGGAATTGGGAGACAGGAATTAGACCTCAAAGGAACGCTCACCACCATGGACACTTATCAGTCCGCAAACATCACCATGCTATTGGATTCCGGATGCACCTCTTCATGCATAAGCGAAGAATTCGTGGAAAAACACAAAATGAACAAAAAGAAACTCTTACGCCCGATCCCAGTATATAATGCGGATGGAATACGCAACGGATTGGGGAGCGTAGAATACTTTGTTCAATTCAAACTATGAATAGGAGCTCACGAGGAAGTAATGGATTGTGCTGTGGCTAGACTAAGCAAAACCGATCTCTTCCTAGGGCACGATTGGTTGGAACATCACAATCCAACCATTAATTGGAAAAAGAAATCCTTGGAGTTTAACTGGTGTCCCGGTACTTGCTGGAAACCATCCTCCGTACAGGAACCCGAGGACGAGATCGATGTGTCATATCATTTGAACGAAGGAGAGCGCCTCCTAGCGGTACATATTGGAGAACCAGAATTACGAATCCGAGCTTTCGCCTCAACAGCAACAAAGATAGCTGCAGAGCAGGCAGAGAAAGAAAAGAAACGGACGCTAGAGGAAGTGGTTCCTCAACACTACTTGAAACATCGGAAGGTGTTCGAGAAAGAAACCTTTGACGAATTACCACCACGACGATGCTGGGATCACGCAATAGAATTAATCCCTGGTTCAACTCTGGTAGATTGTAAAATCTATCCTCTCAATCGAGATGAACAACAACAGCTGGACGAGTTCCTTAAGGAAAACTTAGATTCTGGACGAATTCAACCAAGTAAATCACCAATGGCGTCGCCTTTCTTTTTCGTCAAAAAGAAGGATGGGAAACTTAGACCTGTGCAGGATTACAGGAAGTTAAACGAGATGACGGTCAAGAATCGTTATCCTTTGCCCCTCATAGGAGAACTTGTGGACCAGTTATCCCAAGCTAAGGTGTTCTCGAAAATGGACATAAGATGGGGCTATAATAATGTTCGCATAAAGGAGGGAGATGAATGGAAGGCCGCTTTCAGAACCAATCGAGGGTTATTCGAACTGCTCATCATGTTCTTCGGTCTCACCAATTCACCCGCCACCTTCCAAACCATGATGAACGACATATTTCGAGTCGAAATTGCGGAAGGATGGGTAGTGATCTACATGGACGACATCCTAGTGTTCTCCAAGAACCAAGAGGAACATACGAAACATGTTAACCGAATACTTGAAAAATTAGAGGAACACAAGTTATCGCTGAAACCTGAGAAGTGCTTCTTTGACAAAAACGAAATCGATTTCTTAGGAGTCATCATTGGGAAGGACACTGTACGAATGGACCCTGCAAAAGTGAAAGCGGTATCCGAGTGGCCGACGCCCAAGTGTAAAAAGGAAGTCCAACAGTTTCTGGGCTTCGTTAATTTCTATCGACGCTTCATTAAGGATTTCGCGAAACTAGCAAAGCCGTTGACACGGCTTACGGGAAAGGAAGAGTGGCTGTGGACGCAGTTACAAGATGAAGCCTTCGACAGGCTAAAAACAACCATAGCAAGGGAAGTGGTACTCCGAATCCCCAATGAGGAAGGGCAGTTTCGAGTAGAGGTGGACGCTTCCGATTTCGCCATAGGAGGAATCTTGTCTCAGCAGAGAGAGGATGGGTTGTGGAAACCGGTGGCCTTTATTTCGAAATCGCTCAATGACGCCGAGCGCAATTATGAAATATACGATAAAGAAATGCTCGCTGTAATGCATGCCTTCTATGAATGGGCACATTACCTCAAAGGAGCAAAGCAAACTATTGAAGTTCTGACGGATCATCAGAACTTGACGTATTTCCGAAAAGCGCAGAATCTCAACCGGCGACAAGCAAGATGGGTTACGGACCTACAGGACTACAACTTCGTAATAAAGCACCGAAGTGGAAAGTCCAATACTAAGGCGGACCTACTATCCCGGCGAGCGGGACACAGCAAAGGAGAAAACGATAATGAAGGCGTCATCCTCCTCAAGGAACATCTCTTCATTAACGTCTTAGATGATGATCGGGCAATAGACGACATCATCAAAGATATTAAAGAAGTCCCTCGCCGACAATGGGAAACCCAGGTGGTAAAAGGACTGGAAATCGCCGGAGGGGAATATAAAATTGATAAAGGGTTGGTAACCTGGCAGGGACGTGTGTACGTACCAGCAGTACCAGCACTTCGGGAAGATATCATCGCCATCCACCACTCGTGGGGACATTCCGGAGTGGCGAAGACACTGGAGTCACTCACCAGGAATTTCTGGTGGCCTAACATGCGAAAGGATATCGAAAAGTACATCCCTGGCTGTGAAACATGCCAGAAAGCAAAGCCAGACAGGACTGCCCGAGCAGCGCCATTACGACCCAATGAAGTCCCAACGGAACCTTGGGAGATTATCTCAGTCGACTTCGTCAGACCACTTCCCGAATCAAAAGGAAACAACATGGTTTTGGTCATTGTAGATAGGTTTACTAAGAAAACCTACTTTTTACCTACCACATCGGACATCACCTCACAGGGAACAGCAGTACTGTTCCGAGACAATGTGTTCAGGGAGCACGGACTCCCCAGAAAAGTAATTAGCAATCGAGGACCCCAATTCGCCTTGAAATTCATGACGGATTTGTACGGAATGTTAGGGATCAAGGCCAACCGATCCACGGCCTACCACCCACAAACAGACGGACAGATGGAGCGGGTCAACCAGGAACTGAAAGAGTTCCTAACAATCTTCGTCAATAACCGACAAGACAATTGGTCGGACTGGTTATCAGTTGCACAATTCTGTCACAACGACAGGGTTCATTCCGCCACGGGTTTTACCCCTTTCTACATGAATTATGGGAGACATCCCAACAAGGGCCTCGACCCGACTTACGCACCAAAGGCAGTAGCTGTTGAGCAGCTAGCAAAGGAATTAGAGGACGTACATGCCAAAGCAAAGTTGGCATTGGAGAAAGCAGCGCAAATAATGAAAGAGCGCTATGATGCTCACCAGAAACAGGCCGTCGAGTATAAACCAGGGGACAAGGTTTATCTCAGCACGGAGAATTTACCAGTCATACGAGCCACAAAGAAACTAGATGGCAAGTTCATTGGACCTCTGGAAGTACTTGTGAAAATAGGAGAGTCCTCATATAAATTAAAAATTCCGGCCTCATGGAAGGTCTATAACGTCTTCAACGAAGTCCTTTTGAAGCCGTACAGGGAACCAGCTTTCCCAAAACAACAGGCAAAAGCAGCAGCGCGCAAGGACATGCAAATGGTAGAAGAATCAAGAGAGGGAGAATATGAAGTAGAGGAAATTCTAGAAAGCCGAGTGAGTGGCAGAGGAGGAGCGAGGCTGGAGTACCTCATTAAGTGGAAGAATTACCCAGTGGAGGAAGCCACTTGGGAACCGGTGAAAAATGTCGTCAATGCACCCACCATTGTTAAAAAATTCCATAAAGCAAACCCTGATGCTCCCAAACTCGTCAGAAACATTCGAGATGGGATTCTATACATCCAGTACACCGAGACAGAGCCAAAAAGGGGTTCCCAAGTACCCAAGCAACCCAGCGGTGCATCAAGGCACAACAGGAGTCGGGGAACTCATTGGAAAGATCGGCAGAGATTATTCGGATGGGAAGATGGCCGTTTTGGGCCAAAATACCTGGAGAACATGGAGCGCAGATGGCGCAATTGGAAGGGCACCAGAGCAGCGATCATGGAGCTGCCAGACGATACCGATGGGACGTTCTCCAGAGACCTGGAGCACGGCAGGCGGTCTGTACCCGTGCTTAATTTCCCTCAGACGATGGAAGCGGAGGAGCTAGCGGAGGAACGAAAAGCTCAAGAGAAAGACATGGCAGTACTTGCCAAGAAAATATTGAAAAAAGAGACAGTAGCGGCTACTAAGGAAAGTAGCGAGTCGGAAGAAGACCGACAGAGGAGGATCAAGGGCGCAAGTCACCAGAAAAAACCATTGGTCAAATACAGGACCACCATTGAAGACGTCAAGGACATCGACTCAGAACAATTCGGGCTGTCGCCCAATGAACAACAAGCGCACTTGGCCGCGTTTTATGCAAGAATGCGGAAAGATCCAAGATATGTGGACTCCGCCACGTCAGCCTCTCGGGATGCGAGGCCTTGAGGGGGGGGTGATGTTATGAGCACACCTCTATTTTCAAACCATTACAGTAACGACATAACGATAACTATGAAGACACGCACTTAGAGACAACATTATGAATAGGAGATCAGAGGATACGGACTTGGAGAGTCGGGAGATATTTTCCTTTTCTTTTTATCTATTTTATCAAGCTCAAATGTCTATGAACAAGACTACGCAATGGGACTCTAGGAGGATGGCCTACGTGAACTGTGGTCCCTATTAGGAAGGTGGTTAAGTCAGCATCGGCTATGGAGATAGACCAAGTGCCGACAGGAGTTGCGGCCCAATGATGGGCCTACGCCATGAAAGGAATCATGAGCGGCACGGTGCCTGAGGGGCGACATGGGAACGCCGAGGAGAACCGAGTCAACGGTACGGCGTGCATGGGAATCGGCCGAAGTCCTGAACAATAGGAAGGCCGCATGCGGATAACCCAAGAGCTGGGAAGGGATGAAACTCTCCACAGATGGTTAGATGGGCGCAGATCGGCAGCTGCGCATTGATCCCGGCATGAGGGACTTTAGCTGCGCACTGTCTGCGCACGGACCAGGAGAAGCGGTATATAAGGGCCGTAGTTTAGCGTAGGAGACTCTTAAGTCTCTAGATAGTCTATTGTCACTAGACATAGCTATAGAGCAATCAGAATCGTTTCAGACTTAACAAGTCACCACTCGAGTCAGATAGGTTGTGTCTAGGGCAGTCCTGACAAAGAAGAGCCCGGCCAGCAATCAGGCAGGAGCAGGTGCACTCGAGGATGGGCAGCTTGTTGGCGGCGTGTCTCGACCTCCTGTCGTCTCCGCTCCAATTCCACAGCTTCCTCTTCCACAGCCAGCCTCCATGCCTCTTCTTCTTCGTGAGCCTTTCGTCGCGCTTCCTCTTCCACTTGAGCCCTCTTTTCTGCAGCCTCTTTCTCCTCTCGCCACACCTTCTCCACCTCCTCTGCAGCCCTTTGCTGCACTTCTTCCTCTTCTCGGGCCCTTTGCTCCATGGCCTCCCGCTCTTCATGAGCCTTCTGCTCAGCCACCTCTTGCTGCTTGCGGGCCCACTCAGCCTTTAATACAGCCAAACGAGCCACGGCCTCGTCGTGGGCCTTCTTCTCCGCCTCCTCCCGCATTCGGCGCTCTTCTTCCTCCCATTCCAGTTGTGCCTCCATGTGCGCGATCTCTTCATCAGAGTTGGATTCCGAGAGTTGGTGAGGAGAAGACATGATGGTGGGGATGAAGGGGAGTAGGAGAATGAACTTTAAGCTAATTCGACAGAGGCCTCAATCGCACGATCCCATGACCAGAAGTCGACATACCTGGGTAGTGCACACAGTCAAGGCCCAATTCCGTGGACCCCACTATTCCAAGTATAAAGAAGACTTCTGCCCACAGCTGGACCAAGACGTATAAAGCCCAGGAAGCTTCCACGCATGTTTCATTTTATTTTTATTTCAGTTTCATTCATAGTATAGTTCTCTTTTCATTTATAGGTCGCACACCACACGAAAAAAAAAAGCACTGCAGTTGAACCACCAACAATTGGCTATCCAATCCCTTCGCGTGACTGACTGAGGACAGTCAGATTTTTAAGTGGGGGGGAGATGATGAGCATTGTTCCGATGTGATGGTGTATAGGTATTGAATGGACTAGTCTCAGCACTAGATGTTAGAAACCTTACCCTCACTAGGATTACACATGCCTGACCCCGTCACTTAGCATCTGTACTCATCCACAGTCTTCCACAAGTCTTCCACACTAGCTACGAGCAACTCTACCAACTCCGTGATTATCTGCTATAAGGTTAGTGTTGCCCATGCCCAACGACCAAGTCGTCTCCCACGTACACCATCCAAAACCCACGCTAGTCGGTCATGCACATCCGATGTCAGCACCATGTCAGCCAAGTCCCACAAAATTGTCAGCCGGCACAGCTTAGGTCACTGGAGAAGGGACTGTCGCCATCAATATCATATCTGTGTTAGGAAGGATCTACAGTCTATGATCCAAGGGTCACCCTTATGCAGCCACCACATCATCCCTAGCAATGCACCGACATAGCGGGGTCAGGACTCTAGTGGACAAGTAAACCCATCAGCTGACAACCAACTACGGTATAGACCAGTCAGGTCTGCGGAAAATAGAGCACAGGGATGCATCAAGCCAGATGAATCCCGGCGTTGCTGCCAACAGCAATCATCAATGTCTATTTCAAGTATACAATTCTATTAGCATCCCGTGTCAGGTCGTGATACTGGTTCTCACCGCGGCACTCCTATACCACCATCATGTCCCTCAGCTAGCCCCATTGCGCAAAGACTTTCAAGATGGATTTGGATATATGGTTGCAAGGTGAAAATTTGCAGAGTCACTTCGTTATTAGTAGGGTAGAAAAACGTATATAAGCCCATGTACAACACTTAGAAAAACAGAATAGTACACCCCAGCCTTCGAGTCTCATCCTTTCAGCTACGTCCTCCTCATTTTGTTTGCACCTCTGAGTTTTTGTCGTACTCTGTGTCCCACATTCATCGCTGTTATGCCTTGTGTGATGAATGTTATTATCCGTGGAGTTGCCAGTTCCGCACATTGTAGCATTGTCATCGAGCACACTGGAGTTGACAGGAACTCTTCAACGACCTCACACCTTCCTGATCCTCACTATTTCCAATAGCAGGGTGAACTTATCAGCGGCAAAGCCACTTACTCGACTAACAGGAAAAGAGGAATGGCAGTGGATGGAACTGCAGGATGTAGCCTTTGACAGGCTTAAGAAGACCATTGCTGAGGAAGTAGTACTACGAATCCCAAATGAAGAGGGACAATTTCGGGTAGAGGTAGACACCTCAGACTTTGCTATAGGAGGAATTCTGTCTCAGCAATGGGAAGATGGGATGTGGAAACCAGTGGCCTTTATCTCGAAGTCACTGAATGATGCCAAAAGGAATTATGAGATATATGATAAGGAAATGCTTGCAGTAATGCATGCATTCTATGAGTGGTCTCATTATCTGAAAGGAGCAAAACAAATGGTGGAAGTTTTGACAGATCATCAGAACTTGACATACTTCTGGAAAGCACAAAATCTTAATCGGTGACAAGCAAGATGGGTAACAGATTTGCAGGAATACAACTTCATGATTAAGCATCAAAGTGGCAAATCCAACACCAAGGTGGATTTACTATCATGACATGCAGGGCATGATAGAGGAGAGAACAACAAACAAGGGAGTGGTCTTGCTCAAAGAGCACCTGTTCATGGACATACGAGTCTTCAACAATGATCACACATTGGACGACATCATGAAGGACATTTGGGATGTTCCCCAGAGACAGTGGGAAACGCAAGTAATAAAAGGACTCAAGAAAGCTGGAGGGGACTATAAGCGAGAGAAAGGACTTGTCACCTGGAAAGGACAAGTATATGTACCAGCAGTTGTGGCATTAAGAGAAGACATCATCACCATACATCATTTGTGGGGACATTCAGGAGTTGCAAAAATGCTCGAATCATTAACAAGGAATTTCTGGTGGCCAAACATGTGCACCGATATTGAGAAGTACATCCCTGGGTGTGAAGTCTGTCAGAAAGCCAAGCCTGATAGACAAGCTCGAGCTGCACCACTACAACCAAATGAGGTTCCCTTGGAACCATGGGAAATAATCTCAGTAGACTTCATAGGACCTTTGTCGGAATCCAAGGGCAACGACATGATTCTGGTCATTGTGGACAGGTTCACAAAGAAGTCATATTTCCTACCTACAACTATGGAGATAACATCGCAAGGAACAGCAGTCTTATTCAGGGACAATGTGTTCCAGGAGCATGGACTCCCGAGGAAGTCATCAGCGATTGGGGGCCACAATTTGCCTCAAAATTTATGGACAATCTTTATGGGATGTTGGGGATCAAAGCCAACAGATGGACAGACAGAGCAGGTAAATCAAGAACTTAAGGAGTTCTTGATGATCTTTGTCAATAACAGGCAGGACAATTGGAGTGACTGGTTGTCAGTGGCACAGTTCTGCCACAATGACCAAGTACACACAGCAATGGGGTTTACCCCATTCTACATGAACTATGGAAGGCACCCAAACAAGGGGTTAGACCTGACTTATGCCCCCAAGGCAGTGGTGGTCGAACAATTAGCAAAGGAACTTGAAGAGGTACATGCCAAAGCAAAGAGGGTGTTAGAAAAAGCAGCACAAGTAATGAAGGAGTGCTATGACACACATCGCTGACAGGCAATTGAATACAAGCCTGGCAATAAGGTCTACCTCAGTACCAAGAACCTACCAACAATCCGAGCAACCAAGAAGCTCAATGGGAAATTTGTTGGACCACTCAAGGTAATAGCCAAAGTAGGGGAGTCAGCCTACAAGTTGAAAATTCCAGTGTCCTGGAAAGTATATAACATTTTCAACAAAGTCCTGTTGAAGCCATATAAGGAACTGGTGTTTCCTAAGCAGAAGGCAAAAGCAGCAGCATGGAAGGATGCGCAGATGGTGGAAGAGTCCCAGGAGGACAAATACGAGGTTGAGGAGATTGTCGATAGTCGCATCAGTGGATGTGGAGGGGGAAGACTGGAATACCTTGTCAAATGGAAGAACTATCCAGTGGAAGAATCCACATGGGAACTGGCTGAAAACCTTGCCAATGCTCAGGCAAAGGTTAAGAAATTCCACAAAGAAAATCCAAACACACCAAAGCATTTAAGAACCACATATGGGACTGGAATGGTCCCTCAACGGAATTTACAAGCATGGAGTCAGAAACACTTATTTGGATGGAATGACAGAAAGTTCGGACAAGAGTACTTAGAGAACATGGAGTGCAGATGGCGTAGGTGGAAGGGGACTTGGGCAGCAATTCAGGAGCTGCCAGACGACACCAATGGGATGTTCTCCAGAGACCTGGAGCACAGTGGGTGGGTGAAACCCGTGCTTAATTTCCCAAAGAAGATGGATATGGAGGAGCCAGTGGAGGAATGAAGGGCTCAAGAAAGAGATACAGTGGAACTTGCCAAGAAAATCTTGAAAAAACCGGTGAAGGTGGTGGCTGCTAAAGAGAGCAGTGAGTCAGAACTTGACTGACAGCAGAGGATTGCAGGCGCTGCACACACAAAGAAGGTGGTGAAGTTTAGGACCACAGTGGAAGAAGTCAAGGATATTGACTCAGAACAAACAGGGCTTACACCCGAAGAACAGAGCAAGTGGCTGAGCCGCTTTTATGAACAAATGAAGAAGGATCCACACTATGTGGACTCAGCTACTTCAGCCTCTCGGGACGCGAGGCCTTGAAGGGGGGGTGATGTTATGAGCATACCCCATTTATTCATTTTACAGTAATGACATTGATGACAACTATGCGGATATGGGTCAAGGGAGATGGACTATGGTTTTCTTTTCTTTTTCTCTATTTTATCTCACAGAAACAATACAATACAAAGGCTGGATGGCGGAACTTAGAGCAGGATGCCTATGCAACACTATAGCCCTTATTAGGAAGGTGGTTAGGTCAGCATCAGTTATTGGACATACCAAGTGCCAATATGGAGGACGGCCTGATGATGGGCCTAGACCACAACTCAAACCAAGGTCTAGATGCCCCAGAGGGGCAGAACAGGAACACCTGGAAGGTACCAAGGGAATGGTACTGGCGTTGGTGGGAATGGCTGAAGGTCCAAGACAATAAGATGCTGCCATATGGAGATGAAGGCTGCAGATTGGTCAGGTGGGCACTGCCCTTAGCTCAATGCTCAAGAGCGCCAACACAATGCTAGCCAGCTATGGAAGGATGGGTGATTGGTGTGGGAGGAATATCTCCAGAATGGTATGGTGGGTGCAGACTTGGCTGCTGTGCATTGATCCCAGCATGAGGGACTTTAGCTGTGCGCTGACCGCACACAGGCCAGGGGATGGAGTATATAAGGGCTGTAGTTTAGCATAGTCAGTCCTTAAGACTCTAGATAGTTTTTGTATCCTAGACACTAGCTAGCAGAGCAATTGTATTGTCTTAAGGCCTAACAAGCCGACACTTGTGAGACTTCTGAGGTTGTGTTTAGGGTACTCCTAACATAATCCACATTTTTCACATAAACCAATATGGCTGCAGCCATCAAAACCTCTTGCATTGAAGCAAACCCCACAAACATCTGAACTGAGATGCAACATAAATGGATCCAACATGGACAAATCTTTGCCCAACCTGGGTGTGTAATGAACACCAGGTAAATAATTGACCAAGTGAGCCTGATTTCTGACTGTTAGGAGTGGATCCTAGCAGGCACTTTTTATTTTTTCATTCTAGTGGTCAGGGACCACCGTGGGAAGATAGGAGACTGTCGGAGACTGTCATAGGAGACCAGGGGAACACTTCACATGCATCAAGGCATGGGAGCATTCAAGAGACTATGAGACAATGGCCAGACAAGGAGCCATCAGTATACCAGGAAGGAGGGTGACACCCCTATCATTACAGGTGCATTACATCAGCATCATGAGTCACTATGAGGATATGGCATGGGTACAGCCACAGGGCCGGACAGGGCCGAGAGCACACAGGCATAGAAGTCCAAAGTCATTATGGACACAGCCACAGAAGCCCCTATGAGGGATTAGCTCAGCACCTGCCATACAAGGACTCGAGGGAAGGGATTAGTCAAGGAGCACAGCCACTAGGACATACATGGATAGATGCATTGCAGGACCAAGACCAATGATCATTTAACTATACAGAGAGCACACAGCAATAGTGGCTCTTGGCGACAGGTCAAGAAGAGGTCCAGATGAAGTCCAGACACAGGCACAGCTCAGGCAAACCCAGGACAATGGTAGGGGGAGGAAGGTCATTAGACCAATGGCAGAAAGGCTGCATGATGATGACACAAGGCAGCGCTCATACTCAAGCACTCACAGCATATGCTGGAAAGATCCAGCCAGCTTAGGATATCGGACACAGATGCCGACAGAGGACTTAATAGCCAGGGGAAGGCATGAGTACAGAATAGGCCAAGCGGCATATGATCCTGTGAATGGATATATGCATGCTGATGGGCACCGAGAGTCAGGACAGTCTAGGGAGGTCCAGGAAGATCCAGGCTTGGCTAAAGGCAGCCGGTTAAGGATAGAGTTGTCGCAGGAGGATCACACTCATATGTGCTCACATGAAACATGTGCCAGACAATAGGGATGGGCACTGAAGCATGGAAGGAGTGTTGTTCGTCTAGGGAGGTACCAGGGGGGATTCCCTGGAGGTATATAAGGTCAGACAGTTGTAGTCTTGAGTCCTTAAGACTCAAGATGGTTTTTCTCTCACTAGGAGTTAGCTCTCTCTAGTAGAGCCATCATTGTAGTAGGGCTTGTAATACAGCCTTGGTTTCGTCTCTGGAGTAGCACTCCACCTCTGCAAGGCTTTGGGGTTTTGTTCATGAGTGAGAGCTCATAACACTGACCACAATTTCCTCAATTTGATATAAGATTCCTTCTGGAAGACATAGGGATCCCAAAGTTCAGTTCTGAACTGGCTGAACCAAACCGATGGTTCGGGTTCGGTTCAGGTTTGGTTCGGCCAAATGCCAGTTGGTTCTGGTTCTGGTTCAGGCAATTGCCAGAGCACCCAAACCCAAACCGAACTGCCTGAACTGACTTCCCAAAAAGGAAATTTTACTGCTACTGCCACTGCCACAGTGGTTTTTTTTCATGGTTGTAACTCAATTTACCACTGCAACTGCTGCTCACCCTTGCCCACTAGCCCACTGCTGCCTGCTGCCTGCCACTACCACTTGCCTGCCACTGCCTGCTGCCTTTCCCATGCCCCTTCACCCACTTCTGCCTGTGGCCTGCCACCTTTTCCATGGCCACTAGCCCACTGCTGCCTGCCACCACCACTTGCCCACCACTGCCTGCTGCCTTTGCCATGGCCACTAGCCCACTGCTGGCTGCTGCCCACCACCACCACTTGCCCACCACTGCCTGCTGCCTGCCACTGCCACTAGCCCACCACTGCCTGCTGCCTGCTTGCCACTACCCTGCTGCCAGCCCTTTCCCAACCTTACAATGGCCTACCTACATTGCCCACCATGGCCTCCCTAGCAACTACCCATCCAGTGTTACCTGCCCACCACTGCCCACCACCCACCACTGCCCACCACCCACCACTGCCCACTGCCCACTGCCACTGCCCACCCACACCACCATCCTCACCCCACTGCATACCACCCACCACACCTTCCACCTGCCTGGTCACTGCTGTTAACACCCACCATCAACTGCCAATGGACCTGCTGACTCAATACAACTGCCCAACACCATAACTACTATGCTCATTTTGTCAATAACTCAGGAACTAACCGTCCAATTTACATAATTCTTGGTTTGCTAGAAATCCCTGATTCGCATCTCTCGGGAATTAAGTCGTTTATATTTTTATGCAATGCATTTATGGAGATATGAGGCAAAGGCCAAAAAATGGGAACCAAAGGCCTGGGCACCCAGCAAGGTGGCTTAGTAGTTCCTACCATTATGTGCTTGTGTAGTTGTATATGAAAATCTTATTCAAGTTTTCAACAGGTGATCTTGCTGCTATTAATGTAGTAGCCTATTACCTCTGCTACCTTGACAACCACTGGACCAACCACCTGCTCACATCACCACTTCTGCCCACCATTGCCTCACCATCATCACACCACACCACACCACACCACTGCCACCTTTCCCAACCACTTGCTTGCCTTGCTGGTGCACTATATGCACTGATAACAAATCCTGGAGGTGCAGGGCCACTGTGTACACATGCAAACATGTTCCAATATGTGATTATTCTTCAGTTTTGCTCAAATTTCCTATTAAAAAGGCTTTTCCTGCGGTTCAGGTCGGTTCAGGCAATTTCTAGTTGGTCCAGGTTCAGGTTCAGCCAAAAATGGCCCCGAACCGAACTGAACTGAACTTTGGGAACCCTAGGAAGACACCAGGTAATTGTGTTGACAGGACAGTCTTTCGGAATAACAGGTAACAGTGATGGATGATTATTAAGCGCCTCCACATCCTTCACAGTGAAGGAGTCTTGATGGAAATGGCAACATGTATTGCCTACACCTGGTGGACACAAACATCCTGTACCTTCTCTAGTAAGTCCAGTGCAAGTAACTGCTAGTCTCAAATGCCCTTTGGGGCCAACTGTGATAAACCCATCCAAGGGTTGAGAATCATTCAGAATATCTGTATTTCACTCCATGGGAAAATGCACTGATGGAGGATAGGGAAAGGAAAAGAAAAGGAGGATGGAAAGAAAAAGAGTATGGATGTGAATGGGTTGTAGAGTCTTGAAACACAAACTGTTAGGACAACCCTAAACACAACCCAAAACCTTAGAGGGATGACTTGTCAAGTCAAAGACGAAAAGTGTTTGCTCAAGAAGAAGTGTCTAGGACACAAACTATCTAGAGTCTTAGGGACTTGCTACCTAAGATGACAACTCTTATATACTAACTCCCTGGTCTGTGTGCAGACAGTGTGCAGCTAAAGTCCCTCACAATAGAGACGATGTGCAGCAGCCAAGCCTGCACCCATATGACCATACCCAGGATCATCCTCCCACACCAACACACTGTCTCCCCATATATGGCAGTGTCTTATTGTCTCTGCACTTGGCCATTTCCCATGTCACCCCTCAGGTGCCATTCAGCCTATGTATCTGTCATAGCCTAGGCCCATCATCGGGCTGTGTTCCTGTCAGCACTCAGTCTATCCCCATAGCCGATGCTGACCTAACCTCCTTCCATATAAGGGTTGCAGTCCTAACATAGCCAGCCCCTGCAACTGTGGTATCATCTGAGTCCTGTATCTAAATGTTTGAGTGTGAATGAAAAGATAAAAAGAAAAGAAAAATGTATCCCATCTCCTCCTGTCCATGTCTTCATATGTGTCATTGATGTCATTACTGTAAAAATTAAACAGGATGAGTTATGCTCATAACATCACCCCCCCCTTAAGGCCTCGCGTCCCGAGAGGCTGACACCCCCATGTCCACATAGTGTGGATCCTTCTTCATTCATTCATAAAAGTGGTCCAACTGCTCTCTCTGTTCCTCAGGCATCAAGCCCAAGTGTTCCAAATCTTCATCTTCCACCTCCTCTACTGTGGTTTTCCACTGCACTGATGTCTTCATAGGGCATGCAACACCCTTAATCCACTTCTGGCAGTCCTCCTCCGATTCACTGCTTTCCTTTGCAGCTTCTGGTCTGTCTGCCCTTTTTAGAATTTTCTTTTTAAGACACTCAGTGTCTCTTTTGTGCACACGGCACTCCTCCTCCAATTCCTCCTTTTCTCCCTTCTGTGGGAAATCAAGCATGGGTGACCACCTGCCATGCTCCAGGTCTCTGGAGAACATCCCATTGGTATCATCCAGTAACTCCATTATTGCGTTCTGGGTTCCTTTCCAGCAGCACCATCTGCACTCCATGTTGTTAAGGTACTCTGGTCCAAAACAACCATTTTCCCAGCCAAATAGCATCTGCTTGTCTTTCCAATGGGTTCCCCAACTTTGTTTGTGCCTTGGTGCACTAGAGGGTTGTCAGGGAATTGTTTTTGTGATTTGGATATACATCTTCCCATCCTTGAGGTTCCTGATACATTTAGGTGCATCAGGATTCTCCTTATGAAACTTTTTGACCTTCACCTGTGCATTGGCGACATTTTCTGCTGGTTCCCAGGTGGATTCCTCCACTGGATAATTTCTCCATTTAATGAGGTACTCCAACCTCCCGCCTCCTTGTCCACTGACACAGCTGTCCATTATTTCTTCCACTTCATATTCGCCCTCCTGGGACTCCTCTACCGTTTGCGTGTCCTTGCACACTGCTGCCTTTGCTTTTTGTCTAGGAAACTCTGGTTCCTTGTATGGTTTTAACAGGACTTCGTTAAAAATGTTGTACACCCACCAGGATGCTGGTATTTTGAATTTATATGATGACTCACCAACTTTGGCAAGGACTTCTAAAGGACTGACAAATTTTCCATCAAGCTTCTTGGTTGCTCAAATGACTGGGAGGTTTTCTGTGCTGAGGTAAACCTTGTCACCAGGTTTATATTCTCATGCCACTTGATGGTGACTGTCATACCACTCTTTCATGATCTGAGTGGCTTTTTCTAAAGCCTTTTTTGCTTTAGCATGCACATCTTCTATCTCCTTTGCCAATTGTTCCACTGCTACTGCCTTTGGTGCATAGGTGGGGTCTAATCCTTTGTTTGGGTGTCATCCATAGTTCATGAAGAATGGTGTAAAGCCTGTTGCCGAGTGAACCCTATCATTGTGGCAGAATTGCACCACTGACAACCAATCACTCCAGTTGTCTTGTCGATTGTTCACAAACATGGTCAGGAACTCTTTTACTTCCTGATTTACACATTCTGTTCGTCCATCTGTTTGTGGGTGATAGGCCGTCGATCTATTGGCCTTGATCCCCAGCATTCCATACAAATCATCCATGAATTTTGAAGCGAACTGCAGTCCTCTGTCACTTATTACTTTTCTTGGGAGGCCATGCTCCCGGAACACATTGTCTCTGAACAGCACTGCTGTTCCTTGCGAAGTAATTTCCTTTGTGGTAGGCAAGAAGTACGACTTCTTAGTAAACCTATCCACAACCACCATGATCATGTCATTTCCTTTTGATTCGGGTAACAGTCCCATGAAGTCTACTGAACTGACTTCCCATGGTTCCATTGGGACTTTGTTGGGTCAAAGTAATGCCACATGCACTTGTCAATCCGGTTTTGCCTTTTGACATGTTTCACAACCCATAATGTATCTTTCTATGTCATTGTGCATATTGGGCCACCAAAAGTTCCTTGTCAAAGACTCCAATGTCTTTGCAACCCCTGAGTGCCCCCATGAATGGTGAATTGTGATGATGTCCTCTTGCAATGCCATGACCGCTGGTACGTAAACTCATCCCTTCCAAGTGACAAGTCCCTTTTCTATCTTGTATTCTCCTCCTGCCTTCTCAAGGCCTTTGACAACCTGTGTCTCCCATTGCTGCTTTGGCACTTCCTTGATATCTTTCATGATGTCATCTATTGCACAATCATCATCGAACACTCGTATGAAGAGGTGTTCTTTCAGTAGAACCACCCCTTCATTGTCATTTTCTCCTCAGGCATGTCCTGCCCACCATGATAGTAAGTCCACTTTCATGTTGGACTTCCCACTCCTATGTTTTATGATGAAATTGTAGTCCTGCAAGTCCGTCACCCATTGCACCTGCCACTGGTTCAAGTTCTGTGCTTTCCTGAAGTATGTTAAGTTCTGATGATCTGTTAGAACTTCAATCATGTGTTTTGCCCCTTTGAGATAGTGGGACCATTCATAGAACACATGCATTACTGTGAGCATCTCCTTGTTGTAGATCTCATAGTTTTTTTCAGCATCATTAAGGGATTTTGAAATTAAAGCCACCAGCTTCCAAACATTGTTCTCCACCTGCTGCAACAAGATCCCTCCAATAGCAAAGTCAGAGGCATCCACCTCTACTCAGAATTGTCCATCTTCATTTGGGATCTGCAGTATCACCTCCTCTGCAATAGTCCTCTTTAGCTTATTGAAAGCTATGTCCTGAAGTTCTGTCCACTTCCACTTGTCTTTTCCTGTTAGACAAGTCAATGGTTTTGCTGCCTTGGCAAAATCTTTCACAAAGTGTCGATAAAAGTTGACGAAGCCCAAGAATTGTTGGACTTCCCACTTGCATGTTGGTTTAGGCCAATTGGTTACCACTTTTACTTTTGTGGACTCCATTTGGACTGAATTTTCACTGATGACTACTCCCAGAAAGTCCATCTCCTTTTTGTCAAAGAAACATTTTTCTGGTTTCAATGACAGCTTATGCTCTTCCAGTTTTGCTAGGATACGGTTAACCTCTACCATATGCTCCTCCTGATTTTTTGAGAATACAAGGATGTCATCCATGTAAATGATGACCCATCCTTCTGCAATTTCCACTCTAAAGATGTCGTTCATCATCGTTTGGAAGGTGGCTGGGGAGTTGGTGAGTCCAAAAAACATAACCAGTGGCTCGAAGAGTCCCCTGTTGGTTCGGAAAGCTGCCTTCCACTCATCTCCTTCTTTGATGCGTACATTGTTGTATCCCCAACATATGTCCATCTTGGAGAAGACCTTGGCTTGTGATAATTTATCCACCAGCTCTCCTATCAATGGTAGTGGATATTGATTCTTGACCATCATCTTGTTAAGTCATCAGTAATCCTGTACCAGCCTTAATTTTCCATCCTTTTTCTTTACAAAGAAGAAAGGAGATGCTATAGGCGATTTGCTGGACTGGATTCTCCCAGAGTCCAAGTTCTCTTTCAGAAATTCGTCCAGTTGTAGCTGCTCATCCCGATTCAGTGGATATATTTTGCAGTCAACTGGGTTAGACCTGGGGATCAACTCAATAGTGTGATCCCATTGCTGCCATCAAAATCGGTCACTCTAGCCTGAAATACACAAGGAAACTAGAGAGGAGAGCAAATCATGTCCAAAGTGGGAGCTGGCACTCAACCAGCGATGGCATGGTGAAGCCTACTTGTCACACCAACCTTGTTTACAACTTAAGCAAGCTTCAGCAAGGAGTGGAACCCTGCCTACTAGTCACCGATGTAGAATATGTCCTCTTGGGTTGGTATCACCTCCTGACCTCTCCACTGGTCTTACCATATTGCCAGCATCGGAGGGCTTTCCAGTATCACTGCGCAGGGATATAACCACAGGCCACAGTCCAGCAGGAGGTTAGCACTCAGATGGCTCTTCCCATGTCCACCTGAAGCTTTGTACCGCCACAGCTTGGGCCCCTCTCAGGTACCTTTCCTGTTGCAAAACCCCCTTACAGAGTGAGTTGCTCTATGTCTAGCCTTTTATGGGTGAGTCACATCCCAACCTCTCTACCCATGGAGGATCAGACTAACCAAACCACCTCTCGTTAGGTGGCCCAGGGGTGTCCTGTCTACTGCTTTCCGAGAGCATGTTAACTTGGCCTTTGCAGTAGTTGGATGGTTTTTAACCGGACTGTACACAGAAAGTTCCCCTGTTCCTGCCTGAAGCTTACAGTGGCTCCAGTACAGGCTCTGTGCCAGCATGTGTTCTGGTGGTAACTCATCGAAAGTCTCTTTCTCAAAGACCTTTCGATGTCATAGATAGTGTCTGGGGACTGCTTCCTCCAGAGTTTGTTTTTTAGTTTTCTCTGCTTCCTCTGCAGCTATCTTTGTAGCTGTCAATGCATATGCTCAGATGTGCAATTCTGGTTCACCAACATGAACGGCCAACAATCATTCCCCCTCCTTGAGGAATTGAGCTACGTCAATCTCATCTTCTGGTTCTTGAACCAATGAAGACTTCCAACATGTTCCTGGACATTGGTTAAAGTCCAAAGATTGTTTCTTCCAGTTGATGGTTGGGTTATGTTTTCTCAACCAATCGAAACCTAGAACCAGATCTGTCTTCCCAATGTGCATTACTGCACATTCTATGATTTCTTCGTGCTCTCCAATTTGTAGTTTCACCTCCACCATGTATTCCAAGGACCCCATTGAGTTGGTGGTTCCATCCACACTATATACTGGCACTGGTCTGATTAAGCATTGCTTTGCTATCTGATGTTTCTCTACAAATTCTTTGTTGATGCAAGACCCTGTGCATGCATCAGGCGCTCCTTGAACTCCGACTCCCATCATCTCCCCTACATCCGCCCTCTTGTTTATGAATCCAGCCATTCCCTCCACATCGGCTGGTCTTCCTGTGTCTTAGCCCTTCGCCTCAGGCTGTCCGCTCATTTGTCCATTGACAGCAGCTTCATTGCGTCCATCAATCTCATTGATCTGTTGACCATACCTTCTTCAGAGGTTTTACGCTCTAGAGCCTTCTCTAAGGCTTCTTCAAAGTCAACACAAGCATCAGCATTGTTTTTGCACCAGATGCCCCCATGCCCAAACTTGTTCAATGATACCCAACAATCGCATGAACTAGATGTGGTTGACTTGTAGCCCAGCAAATCCTAGTTTGCAGTTTCTCCTTTTTTTTAGCTTTCGCAGTGGATCAAGATAGCAGGGAACGCCATAGCACTCTGGGAACATGCAGTAACCCAGTCCTGTGGATCAGCACTCAACTCAGCCCTTTTTGGTTTGGCCGCATTTGTGGATATCACCTTGAGAAATCCTCAGCAGAATTCTGGCTGCAGTTGGGGGTTCTGCCTTATAAAACCCTCAGCCCATATAGCATTGCATTAAGAGCCTTAGGTTTCGCTTTTCAGCCACCTAAGCCCCAGCAAATAACCGCACTTTGACAACTTGGCAGTCCTTGTAGAGAACTAGTATTGTGTTTTACGGTCAGTAAATACGGTTTGCTCCCTTAGTTAATCCGACAGCCATCTGTTCAGTAGTGTTCATAACATGTAGTTACCATGTTCACAATAATAATTTTCTATTCGAAAAAAAAAAAAAAAAAAAGACCCTGTGCATCCAGAGTCTAATAACATATTTACATGGATTGTTTTTAACGTGTCCATAGTGGTTATGACTCCTTTCAAGTCCAACTCGTTTTTTCCTGTTCCCTGCACTTTCTTTTCTTGTAAGTGCACCAGGTTCCATATAGCATCTGCTTCAGTCATAGCATTTAGCTGATCCACCAGCCGTTTGTCCACTTCATTTACTTGTTTGGTGTTTACCCATTGTTGTAAACACTCCACCACTATTTGTTTGGGCTGTTCCCAAATCCTTCTTAACACCCACTGTGGGGTCCATGTTTTTAGTCTTTCTCCTTGTTTTGCACTCACTCTTAGGTTTCTCAAGTGATGTACACTCCCACTGCATTCATAAAGTAAATCATGCAATTTGATTCAGGAATCTACATATACTGGTACATCACTATTCAAAACCTGAGTAGCAGCCAGCAGCGCTGAGCGCTCGCCTACTGGCTTTCTGCAAAACCCGAGACCCCCTCTATATGTCTGACTGGGGTCATTTCCCCTTTCTCAATATATCTTACAACCTGCTTTCCTTTATCTCCAGTTGTAATTCTTTTCGGCTTTTTGCATAGCCATGCCATATGTCCTTTTTCACCACATCGGTAACATGTGCTGTTCTTCTGTCTACACTCTTCTTCTGAGTGTCCTTGTCTCTTGCAGTAAGAGCAGACTTTCACAGTTTTTTTGTTTATCAATGTCCATTGCATTGGGATCAGACCTACTCCTGGATGCAACTGGTGGTGGTGCTCTGTACTGCCATTGGGGTCAACCATTAGGGGCTGGGGCTCGCTCTTTGTATTCTCTTTGTATGCTAGAGAACCTGTAAGCTTCGTTGGCTTTTCGATAAGCCCTTGCGAGTGCTGTAACCCTTGTCTGGATCTGGTGTAAGGTAGTGTTTTCTGCCAATCCTCTGTATCGGATCAACTCTCTGCCCAAAGCTGGATTGAGGTGATTCTGGAATTGCGAGATCAAAGCTTGATCATTCCAATCAGTTAATGAGGTCAAGGAATTGAACTTGATGATGTAATCTTCTACAATCATCGTTCCTTGTTGTAATTTTAGTAATGCCTCAATAGCTTTTTCTTTTGTCTTGGTTGACATGAAAAACTCATGCATTTGAGTTTTAAAATCTGTCCAGTCTGTGAATGGAAATGGGTGTTCTAATGGTCATCTGACCCAAGCCCAATCATCATTGGTTGATTGTCCGGCATTGAGCTGTGCCCAATCTAGTTCCATGCTCCACCCGCTAATATCCTGTTTATCTTGAAACTCTTGCTGCACCTCCTGGAAGGCTTTGAGTTTCACTCCACTCCAATCTGCCACTCTGTTTCCTTTGCCACCCTTTATCCTATATAGGCAGATAGACACCTTTCGAAGATCTTTGGTTTCATTTGCCAGCATGAAGTATGTTTCCATCTGGCGTAGCCATCCATCTACTGTTCTGGGATCTCCTTGATAGAAGTCAGGCATCTCTGCTTTGCTGAGAGGTCCTGGTTCCCGATGGTTGGACCACTGGTATTCGCCAATCATGGCTGCTAAGGCTTGTCCTGCACTGGTGATAGCTCTCTGTTGCTCCTCCTGCTGCTGAGTTATTTCATCTTCTCTAGCGGCAACTGCTGCAGCAGGTTGTGTGGCGGGTAGAGGTTCGATTGTCTGCATATCCTGCCAGTGTTCTCTCCAACCTAGTACAGCATGGTAAGCATGGGTGATTATGTCCACTGTAAGTTGGAAGGGTGTAGTGCCCAACTTGTAATGGCTCATGCCTTCTCTATTGAGGCATTTGACGTGAAACCATCCTCTACAGTTACTGTTGTATTTTTCGATATGTAGAGTGGTGTCCTGTGTATATGACTTCCAGATAATGGTAGTCACGTTGTCCTCTCGCAAGTTTTGGTCCCATGTGCAGATTTCTTGTATCTGAGGGTAAGCCAGCCATAGGAATTCATCCCAGTACTGTTTTTTAATGAGAACCAGGTAACAGTATCCTGGTATGTCCAGGTTAAAACTGCTGTTGGCCCAGGACATCTTTGGGTACAGGTAAGGCAGCCATGCCTCCCTTTCAACAATCCTCCTCCACTGCTCCATTTCTCTTTTCTTATGAGCATTATTTGCTCCTTGTGGGTACTCTTCATTTGAGAGCCAGTCCACTGCTGTGGCTACGCCACCATTCCAGTGTGCTGCATCACCTCCCTGAGTGACGACTCATGCTTTGTTTTCCTTACTGGCTTGTGCTGCTGCTGTGTATGACTGCGCTGGTTGCACAACCAGTTTAGGTTCCACTACTGCTGGGTATGTTCGTCCAGCTGCTTCTGCATATGCTTGTTCAACTGTGACTGTTGTCCTGAGGTTGACTCATTTTATTCATGTCTGGGCAAGCTTCCACTGTGCTGCCCTTCATTTGGACTTTGATTGTCCTCTGAAACGCACTGTCCATGTGTGGGGGGAGACTTTATGAAGGTCTATTAACTTGTCCCAGGTATATTTGATGTCGTCTCGATGTATAGCTGACTCCTCAATTATATGGCACTGGCCGGGTCAAATACTGTCCTGGATCGCAAAGACCACTGTGTCGTCTCTGAGCTCCGGTTCCCAGCTGAGGATGTCATAAAGAGTTGGCCAGGCTGGCCAGTTGTATTTGTCATAGTACTCCTCCTTGAACAGGTACATATAGCAGTACCTGTTCTCCCTCCACTGGTTTGGTGTGATGGGACTTCTGGCCCTTGGTCCGGGTAGGTGTGCTTTGATGCTAGCATGCCATCCCAGTAATCTGGCCTTGTGGTCATTCCATGAGTCCTCTCCGATTTCTTTAAGGAAATGGTCCATCCCAATAGATTGTAGATGGCTTCGTGGTTCCGTGAGAAGTCACTCTGGTGTCCTGGCAATAATAGCCCCAGGTGGCTTCGTGACAAGAAGGGGATCGAATCTGATTCCCTTGCAGCATTCCTCTTCCTCCTGCTCATGCTTCCATTTAGCATAGTGGGTTGCCCATATGTTTCCGTTCATTGTGTGCATCCACACATTCCAGTCCTCATGACTCATGGTCATGCCCTCATACTCATACAATTCTTGTACGTGGTGTGCACACTGTAATCATTCTATTGCTACCTGGTAGCATCAGATAGCTTTGTCACCATTGTTAATTAACATGAGCCACTGGTTGTATTTTGACGAGACCAGGGCTAGCCAGATTGGATTGGAGGTGTCTCCTTTGTATTGGACTTCCAATAACTCCATGAGGGTCTGATATTCCCTCTCTGCCTTCTGCCTTGTGTGTTCCACTTGCAAGACTGCGCAAGTGGCTGCTCTCTCCATAAGTAAAGCCTCCCAGGCTTCCTTCTGTTCTAACTCCTGTTCAGCTTCTCATTGCCTGAGGAGTATCTGCGCCTGAGTGTGCTTGAGTCATCGTGACTCCTTCCAGTGTTTCCAATACAACTGGACATGATTGTTGTATCGGTGGATGTTGGTATCCCCAATGAATTCTTTAGGTCCTGTCTGGACCGTATCGCTGATGGTGACCCAGTCTGCCTCGAAGATGCACCCAATCTCTGAGAGTGTCACCTGGGCATATAGTAGGATGTATGTGAACATGCACTGCATTGCGCCTGATTGTTCATTCTGCTGTAAAAATCTTCAACCAACTTCAGGCCCTCCACTGACAATCAGTCCATTCTATCAGCTGTCCGGTTCAGAATCCATGCCTGTTGATGATGCCTCTTGGGAAACAAGAGGGTTACTGTCTGTAGTGTCATGGGTCCGCAAGCTACTCAAGAGTGTCCACCTGGCAGTTTGCCTCACTATCTTTGTGCCAATGTCAGGACTGCCCTAGACACAACCTATACAACTCAAGTGGTGACTTGTTAGGTCTGAAACGATTCTGTTTGCTCAGTAGCTATGTCTAGTGACAATAGACTATCTAGAGACTTAAGAGTCTCCTACTGTAAACTACGGCCCTTATATACCACTCCCCTGGTCTGTGCGCAGACTGCATGCAGCTAAAGTCCCTCACTGGGGATCAATGCACAGCAGCTAACTCTGCGCCCATCTAACCATTCATGGAGAGTTCCTCCCACACCCAACTCCTGGGTTATCCGCATGCAGCCTTGCTATTGTTCAAGCTTGTCAGCTGATTCCCATGCACACCATACCATTGACTCGGTTCTCCTCAGCGTTCCCATGTCGCCCCTCAGGCGCCATGCCGCTCATGATTCCTTTCATGGTGTAGGCCCATCATCGGGCCACATCCTTGTTGGTACTCAGTCTATCTCCATAGCCGATGCTGACCTAACCACCTTCCTAATAGGGACCGCAGTTCACATAGGCCATCCTCCTAGAGTCCCATCGAGTAGTCTTGTTCGTAGACATTTGAGCAAAGTGAAATAGATAAAAAGAAAAGAAAAATATAGTCCATCTCCTCATGACCGTATCTTCGTGATCATTATTGATGTCATTACTGTAAAGGTTTTTAAAATAGGAGGTATGCTTATAACAGCCAAGTTATGAGCCCAAAGTCAGGTAGGGCTGCTTGTACAGGGAGTGTGTGAGGAACTTTGTATCAGCCTTGATATGCAACACAAAAGAGGTTGTTTCTCTCGTTCCTGAGTTTTTCAGCAATAACAGTGTACTACACCTGGGGCACATCTATGGTCTCCTGCCTACACTCTCCCAGCAATGCTAGTACTCTCATCTGTTACTGTGTGTAGCCACCCAAGTAGGGTTTGTCGTCAGGCCCAACAGGTGTATTGAGGATCACTTGTTTGTGACCCATTGACAGTGTGTGTATCATAGTCAATGTCACCTGGAGAGGTCATGGGCTGCATGGTTACTACCTCTCAGATATGAAACTAGGCCATTGGCACTGTGAGCAATGACGAGCAAGGCATGCTCAATGCTGTAAGACCAACGGGGTAGATGTGTAAAGACTCTAGATTATGTTAGGACGACCCTAAACACAACCCAAAACCTTAGAGGGATGACTTGTCAAGTCAAAGACGAAAAGTGTTTGCTCAAGAAGAAGTGTCTAGGACACAAACTATCTAGAGTCTTAGGGACTTGCTACCTAAGATGACAACCCTTATATACTAACTCCCTGGTCTGTGTGCAGACAGCACACAGCTAAAGTCCCTCACAATAGAGACGATGTGCAGCAGCCAAGCCTGCACCCATATGACCATACCTGGGATCATCCTCCCACACCAACACACTGTCTCCCCATATATGGCAGTGTCTTATTGTCTCTGCACTCGGCCATTTCCCATGTCGCCCCTCAGGCACCGTTTGGCCTATGTATCTGTCATAGCCTAGGCCCATCATCGGGCCATGTTCCTGTTGGCACTCGGTCTATCCCCATAGCCGATGCTGACCTAACCTCCTTCCATATAAGGGTTGCAGTCCTAACATAGCCAGCCCCTGCAACTGTGGTATTGTCTGAGTCCTGTATCTAAACGTTTGAGTGTAAATGAAAAGATAAAAAGAAAAGAAAAATATATCCCATCTCCTCCTGTCCGTGTCTTCATATGTGTCATTGATGTCATTACTGTAAAAATTAAACAGGATGAGCCATGCTCATAACACAAACTATGAGTACTACAATGCCTCTGAATATGAAAGTAGCACATTCATATGCTTCGACTAATACCACAACCTGTCAGGTGCTCCTTAAACTCTGACCACCATCATCCTCCTGTCAGCCCAAGCATCCAGCCTTTCCTTCCCCACTGGCTGGTCCTAATGTCATCAGACCTTTTGCCTCAGGTTGTCCTGTCTTTTGTTTCATGACAATCACCATTTCTAAAGTCCCTCATCAGGACATGTTGATAAGTTCACCCCGCTATTGGAAATAGCGAGGATCAGGAAGGTGTGAGGTCGTTGAAGAGTTCCTGTCAACTCCGGTGTGCTCAATGACAATGCTACAATGCATGGAACTGGCAACTCCACGGATAATGACGTTCGTCACACAAGGGTGTGACAGCAAAGAACACGGAATGCAGAGTGCAATGAGACTTGAGACGTAAATGAGACAAGGAGGGCGTGACTAGGACTTGAAACTCAAAAGGAAACTGTGGTAATCTGATATGCTAAGCTGGTAACCTATTGTACATGGGCTTTATATACTTTTTCCTACTCTAAATAACGAAGTAATACTTGTGAAATTTTCACCTCGCAACCATATATCCAAATCCATCTTAAAGGTCTTCACATGATGGGGCTAGCTGAGGGACACAATGGTGGAATATGAGCGCCACGGTGAGAGCCAATACCACAACCCTGTGCAGGATGCTAATAGACTCGTCGGATTGAAATAGACCTGCCTGATTGCCATGCATGGCAACTCCGGGGTTCATCTGTCTTGACGTGGCCCTGTTCTTGATATTCCGCAGACCTGACTAATCTATACCATATCTGATTGTCGGCCGATGGCTTTATTCATCCGCTAGGGTCCTATTCTGCCATGTTGGTGTGTCGCTATGGATGACATGTCTCTTGGATCTTGGACTGTAGATCTTCCTAACGCGGATATGGATTGATGGCACAGTCCCTTCTCTGGTGAACTAAGCTGTGCCGGCTGACAATTTTCATGTGACTCGGCTGATGGGGTGCTGACTTCGGGTGCAAATGACTGACTGGTGTGGGGTATGGATGGCATATGTGGGAGGCGACTTGCTTGTTGAGTGTGGGTGATGCGTGCCTTACTGCGGAAAAATGCGGAGTTGCACAGAATTGCACGGAATTGCACGGAATTGCACGGAGTTGCTCATTGCTATCGCGGAATACCTGCGGATGACTCCTCTACACCCCTAGCTCGGAACGATGCTCATCATCTCCCCCCCACTTAAAAATCTGACTGTCCTCAGTCAGTTGCACAAAGGAGCTGGCTAGTCGATTGCTGGTGGTCAAAATGAATTAAAATAAAATCTTGACAAACGAAAAATGGTGAAAGGTGTGACTATGTACTGGGTATCTTGCGGGATTCATGTCATCTGTTCAGTAGTAGTTGCCTCCTGGGTTGGGATCATCGTCTATATCTGGCCACTTGTCGATTACTGATTCGTCGTCACTACTGTCGCTATTGCTACTGATGTCTTCTTCATTATTGGTCCATGTCACCCATAGGTGGCAAGCGGAATGACGGCGGTGGCATGGTACTTGTGTGACTGGCGCGGGATGCCTAATGTTCTGTTCTCAATGTGTCAGAGTTGGGGCAGAATCGACTGGAGTGTGATGGGGTTCGACGGGGCAACTAGACTTGACAATACTTGCTTCTGGGGACTTGGCGGCTGCTACTGGGGACTTGACAACTGAAAACTTGGCTGAAATCTGTGATATCATGGGACTTGATGGTGGACTGAACTTGACGGGCTGACTATTGAGGACGGAGGCTGGTGGGGTTGGTGCGTAAGAGTCGGGGTCTGTCTTGTGGTGGCTGGTGCTGGTCAATGGGGTACTGGTTTCTAATTCACTGGGCTTCTGTGGGACTGGTTCGATTGTGGTTTCCTCTCTATGATGTCTGATCACTTCCTCGAGGCTTACTGAAAATCCTGTGGCTTCTCCTCACGTATTTCGACGAATCTGGGTGGTCCACGGGGTATGGGCAGGGTTGGTTCTGGCATTGGCGTTGGTGCTGGTGCTGGTGCTGATGCTGGTGGTCGCGATTCTGTTCCTTTCGCTTGTAGGGGGCTCTCTACTCCATCTGATACTACCTTTTTCTTTGCTTGCAATGCTAGAAGGGTCCTCTGCATCTGCTCGATTTCTTTGTCGACATTGTCTGTGGGGTTCACTGCTGCAGTCTCGTAACTTAGCATTGACGTGGTACTTGCTGTTGCCATTAGCTCCTGATAGTAGTTGCAGGGTGCATAGAACATCGAGGGATGTGATCCAGAACTTGATCCTAGCGGGACTGCATTGGCACTAGTTGACATGGCTTGTGACCAATTCTGCGGGGCTGTCACGCAATTCCGCAGGGTTGGCACACGAATCTGGTTCATCATGACTGACTGGTTTAGTGACTGTAGCATCGTTTGAGTCTGTTGCAAGCTCTGGTAGCTGTCGCAAGGTGCATAGAACATAGAGGGATGTGATCTGGAACTTGATCCTAGCAAGACTGCGTTGGCACTAGTGGCTGGCGTAGCTTGCGACCAATTCCGCGGGGTTGTCACACAATTCCGTGGGGCTGTCACACGAGTCTGGTTCGTCGCAACTGACTGGTTTAGTGACTGTAGCATGGTCTGTGTCTGTAGTGAGCTCTGGACCATCCTTTCCATCATGCCAAACATGTCTTCTGTCTTTATTCTGGGCATAACTATTGGCTCAGGTTTGACAAGCGGAGTTGACGCGGAGTTGGTGGGATAGACTGCGGAATTGGCGGGGTACACTGCGGAGTTGGCGGAATTGATGGGGTACACTGCAGAGTTGGCGGAATTGATGATACAGGGCACAGTGGGCTTGTTGATCAATTTATCATAGAATGACGAGCCTTGAATGACTTCTTTCACAGCTGCTAGGGTTTGCTCGAGGGAGTATGGGTCGTCGTGGTGCACATTTGGATAGTGGCTTCGCATGTAGTGATACATTTCTATTCCAATGTGGACTTGGAATCCCTTGAAGAAGTATTTGCATTGCTGGTGCATTGTGAGTCATCTGTTCCTAATGAGATACCTAGTGATCACTAAAAATTGCTGGTAGTAGCTGCATAGTTCTTCCGTGGTGTTGATTCCGAGCCGGAAAGTCTCTTCCACTAGTCAATCCAAATCTGACTGAGTGTGCTCGCGCTTGTTGATTACTCCAGCATATAGCGCAATGACTGATGCTTTGAACTCCTCATATGTAGATGTTGCATCGTAGGTTTTGACTCCTCTCCACAAATTGTACTCCGTGTCATGGAGATATCGTAGTGCATAGGCTTTCTTTTGCTGCGTGGAATTGATTCCAGCTTCACTGAACAACAACTCAAGTTCGTTGAAGTAGCGCATGAGGCGGTGGGGTTGGCTGGAGTTGAAGTGGGGTGCGGTGTCATCATAACGAGCAGGCATGGGCTTGGCATAGTTGGTCATCATGGCTTTCGTAGAATGGTGGAAACTGGAGCTGTTGAACGAGCGGAATTGCCGGGCTTGGGGCATGGAACTGCTGATCATGGGGTAACTCGGGTGGGGTTGACGGCTTAATTCTTTCAAAAGCCTCACTGGGGCAGCCAATATGATAAGTTCACCCCGCTATTGGAAATAGCGAGGATCAGGAAGGTGTGAGGTTGTTGAAGAGTTCCCGTCAACTCCGGTGTGCTCAATGACAATGCTACAACGCGCGGAACTGGCAACTCCGCAGATAATGACGTTCGTCACACAGGGGCATGACAGCAAAGAACACGGAATGCAGAGTGCAATGAGACTTGAGATGTAAATGAGACAAGGAGGGCATGACTAGGACTTGAAACTCAAAAGGAAACTGTGGTTGTTACAATCTCTTTCTCTTACGCTTACCCGTTACAATAGCCTTTCTTCACTTCGTCGCTACACTCTGATACTTGTTTCATCTGCCTGGACTGCCCCTCGTTTCACTTCCTTTTATACTTCTTCATTGTTCTCTAGACAGTATATAAACCTCTGCATGTACCGTAGTACTTCAGTTCCAACTTAATTGAGTATTGTCCTTTAACTGAACAACCCTCTCACTCTTGTCTTCTCCGTCGCTCGAGCTACCTTCGTCACTGCTTAACACAACGTCGGACAGCATTCTTGTCCAGTGACTGGGATTAGACTGAGACTCTAGTCATCACTGTTGACTCGATAACGAACCAAGGGCATCGATCTTAACACAAGTTGGAACTCACTGAACCGCTTAGTGCATCGTCACTAGCTAGACAACATAGATCCGAAACGACCCGAAACCAGACTCTCTAACCAGAGACCACCGAACAATTCCTTTCTCTTCAAAGGAACATATTATCTAGAAAGACAGGAGCTCTTTTTCTCGACACTAAATAAACGTTGGGAATTTCGAGGAGTAGGAAAGGACAAGAACACCCCAGTACCTGACGAATACCTTGAAGGGGATTACATTGAAGGAGACGAACACTCACTACCTGGAAAACTTTGGGTTGAGTGGAGAAACGAACAAAAAGAACCAGAAGAAGAACCAGAACTATATTTCGAGAGACCCAAAGAAACCCTTTGGTGGGAAGAGTACTGTGATGCGGAATTTGATTTCGACGGCACCGATCCATACTACTCTCTCTCTGAAACATCCATAACAGGGTGGAACACCTTTCTAGAACAAAAACAAATCGAATACGAACTAGAAAAGCCGAGACCTGAAACAGATGCTGAAACCGACACGAAACAAATGGCAACTAACGTTGAAACCACCGATGCCCCCAGGGGAGACATCAAACCAGTCTCAGCACGAATTTTTACAGGAGATCGGACCGAAGCTAAATCATTCATCAACTGGTTTAGCGATTTCTTTGCAATAAATGCCCACAACTATGAAGGGAAACATGAAAAGAAAATCAGATACGTCCTCCAATGCCTAGGAAAGGAACTAGATGACTGGAAAGAAATAATCCGCGATCAACTGGATGAAAAAGATGGACTTACTTGGGAAAACTATGACACCTTTGTCAAACGATTCCTTGACGACTGGGGAGAAGTCAACACTGCAGTCAGGGTGCTGAATGAGCTCACTAAATTACGAGTTGGAGGAGAGATCACTGTCCCGATCTACGTCCAAAAATTTAGAATGCTCATAGGATCCTCCAGACTAACCGGAATTACCGCCCAACTCCAGGCATTCGTCCGAGGCCTACCAACCACCATTGCTGCCAAGATCCTCGAAGGACAAGGCGACTTTAAAACCATCACAGATGCCTACAGAAAAGCGGAACAACTCAATGCAGCATGGGAAACGATGAAAGCATTAGGAAAAACTGATACAGGGCGCCAATTCAATAAAACAGGGGGACCTAAAACAATCCACACCATACAGGCCGGACGCCTTACTGATGGGCAACGAGAAGAATATATGCGTTCTGGGAAATGTTTCAGATGCGGAACCATCGGTCACTTATCCCGAAACTGCCCAAAGAAAGATACTACCAGGAACCCGCCCCCTTCAGGACGATTCACCAGAACAATCACTGAGGATAACGACGCTAAGAAAATTCGCACTATGATTGTGGCACTCAGCACAGAGGAACGAGAAACTCTCCTCACTGACCTAGAAACCAAGGGTTTTTAAAGCGGAGGAACCAGAAAGCGGTTGGAACCTCCAAGAACGATTATGGACAGTTAGCACTCGACTCTGTAATAGTAAGATCGAATAATAATCAACGACTCTCAATAACTGTCCAATCACCCAAACTACCCGCTGAGATATCTGCCCTCGTTGACTGCGGAGCAGAAGGAAACTTCATTGACAAAACTATAACAAAAAACATGAACAAAAAACCACTAATTCAACCAATACGAGTTAAAAATGCCGACGGAACAGTAAACTTAAACGGAATGATCACACATAAAGTCAAAATTCCCTACCACATCGGAAATCTACTAATCGAAACAAGCTTCCTAATCACTAAACTAGGGGATCAAAAACTTATACTTGGACTCCCCTGGTTAGAAAAGCATAACCCAGCAATAAACTGGAAGGAACGGACCCTCGAGCTCGATCACCAACCCCTACACAAACCGACAGAGCAGATAGAAAGAAACCTGGATCAGGAAATCGACGAATACTGGATCAGGGTTAAAACCTCGGCATCACAAGCGCTAGAGCACACACTATGCAAAAATACCATAACAACGCTACCAGACGAGTACCAAGAATGGAAATCTACCTTCGAAAAAGCGCCTTCAGAGCGATTCCCAGTCAGACGCACATGGGATCATGCAATCGATCTCAAAACCGGATTTACCCCAAAAGTCAGCAAAATCTATCCACTATCAATAAAAGAGCAATCGTCCCTCGACGAATGGATCACAGAACAGCTAGCTAAAGGATACATTAGACCATCCAAATCCCCACAAGCCTCGCCATTCTTCTTTGTCGCAAAAAAGGAAAGCGGAGCGCTCTGGCCATGTCAAGACTACCGATACCTGAATGAATGGACAATAAAGAATGCATACCCATTACTGTTGATCTCTGATCTAATGACCAAACTATCCGGCGCTCAATATTTCACAAAACTAGATCTCCGATGGGGATACAACAGCGTTCGAATAAAAGAAGGAGATGAATGGAAAGCAGCCTTCATAACGAACAAAGGACTATATGAACCAACAGTCATGTTCTTTGGCCTATGCAATTCCCCATCTACATTCCAGACAATGATGAATGAATACTTCCAAGACATGATCAACGAAGGATGGTTAATCATTTACATGGATGACATTTTGATATGTGGAACGACACCCAAAGACTTAGAAACTCGGACAAAACGCGTCCTAGAACAACTGAAAGAAAACGACTTATTTCTCAAACTCGAAAAATGCAAGTTCTGCACTCAGGAAATTGAATTCCTCGGAATGATCATTAGACCGGGGGAGATAACAATGGACCCGATCAAACTGGCAGGAATAGCAGATTGGCCAACACCAACAATGGTCAAGCAAGTACGATCCTTCCTAGGATTTGGGAATTTCTACCGACGATTCATTGGGAACTTCGCAACCCTTGCCCGACCACTTATTGATCTCACAAGAAAAAATGAAGCGTTCCTCTGGACACCAGAACGACAGGTGGCGTTTAACAACCTAAAAAAACGCTTTACAACAGCCCCTGTACTCCGAATGCCAGATGTCACCCGACCATTCATCCTGCAAACCGACGCCTCGAATAAAGCAACAGGAGCAGTACTGAAACAAGCTGATGAAGCAGGACTCCTACACCCTTGCGGCTTCATCTCACATGCCTTAACCACAACAGAGCAAAACTATCAGATTTACGATAGGGAACTACTGGCAATCGTCAAAGGACTTGCAGCATGGCGACACCTTCTTCACGGATCACCTCATACCACCATCGTTCATTGTGATCACAAGAATCTATCCTTTTACCAAACCCCACAGCGCCTTACCCCCAGACAAGCCAGATGGTCCTCCTTCTTAAGCGAATTCGATCTCCGAATAGAGCACGTCCCCGGAACTAGGATGTTTGAAGCAGACGCCCTATCTCGACGACCAGACCACATTGGAACGGACGACATCCCAGAAGAAACCACGGTGTTACCACCTGAATGATTCATCAGGCTTATAGCAGACGACCTAGCAGAGAAGTTGCGCAAAGGCATGATCAAAGACGACTTTGGACAAATACTAGTCGAAGTAATCCAAATCATCGAGCACCACCAATAAAATCGAAGCTGCAAGACTGGACATATGTCGACCACATCGTACATTACCAAGGAAAAACCTATGTCCCTGATCAAGATGGATTGCGCACTCAACTCATTAAACTAACACATGAATCACCTACATCTGGGCACCCCGGACGATTTAAAACTCTAGAATTACTTAAACGAAACTACTGGTGGCCCGGAATGAACAAGCATACCAGAGAATGGATCGAAGGATGCGCGCTCTGCCAGCAAATGAAAGTAAACACTCACCCCAACACCCCTGCCCTACAACCGATCAAATCTAATGCCACCCGACCCTTCCAGCAAGTCACAATTGACTTCATCACGGACTTGCCAATCGCCGACGGCTTTGACTCGATCATGGTCACGGTGGACCATGGACTTACAAAGGGGGTAACCTTTTCCCCTTGTCACAAAACAATCGACGCACTAGGAACCGCAGACCTATACATAAATGAAAATTTCAAATGATTCGGTTTACCGGATATCCTCATATCCGACAGAGGACCACAGTTCGCATCTAAAGTATTCCGAGAAATAGGAAAAGCGCTGGGAATAAACCATAGAATGAGCACAGCCTACCACCCCCAGACAGATGGCGAGACAGAACGAGTCAATCAAGAACTAGAAGTCTACCTCCGAATGTTCTGCACAAACGAACCGCACAGATGGAAATTGCTACTGCCAATTGCGGAATTCGCTCACAATAACCGACACCATGATACCATCAAGGCATCACCATTTCAGCTAATGTACGGAATAGACCCTGTCGCTATTCCCACAGCCGCATCTCCCATGACGACCCCAGCAGCTGAAAACCGACTACGAATGCTACAAAAGGCTAGAGAAGAAGCACTCGCTGCACACGAACTCGCTAGACAAATGGTAACGCTCAGAACAAAAGACAAGAGTATCAAATTTGAGAAAGGAGACAAAGTCTGGCTTGAAAATCGAAACCTCCGAATACCCTATGAGTCAAGGAAGCTAGCGCCCAAAAGAGAAGGACCCTTCACAATTGAGCAAGTACTAGGACCTGTCACCTACAAACTGAAACTCCCCAAACAATGGCGCATCCATCCCGTGTTTCATACGACATTGTTAACTCCATATAAGGAAACAACGGTGCATGGACCGAACTTCATGAAACCACCCCCTGATCTCATCAACGGACAAGAAGAGTTTGAGATAGAAGCAATCATCACACACAGAAAGCGAGGAACTGGCTATCAATACCTAGTCAAATGGAAGGGGTATGGACCGAACGAAAACTCATGGGAACCCGAAACAAATCTCAAAAACGCTGCGGACATCCTTAGAGCATATAAGAGCCGCCGAGACTTGCTATGAAAACTATGGTCCAGTATCGCAACAAACAGATCCTCAGACAGAATAATAGACACACCAAAAACATCGCCTCCCCCTACTCCCGATTCTCTCCCAGACAATCTATCCCAAAACTTAGACACCTAATCATCCAACTCCCTAATCGAACCCATCCTCACCAAGGACGACGCGCAATAGGAACAGCCTTCATTGAAATACGCAAAATCCTGCTTTATCGAACAAAAGTACCGTCACTGCACCCAGTATATAAAACACAGATCAGCCCCAACTCCCAGATATCGACCGACGCCATCAGCAGAGATCGCCATATCAGACAAGCGCGAAGAGCACTGGCCCTATGGATCATTGACCGAACAAGAGACCTGGAAGCGGCGGGAGTGACCTGCCTACACTGGACAAGGGCACTGTTCCCAGACAAAATCGACTTCCATCCAGTGGACCGCTGAACTTTAACCTACCCCCGCATTACCTGTACATCCCGCATGGAGGAATACCACCTCCATACCCGAATCCACCGCCACCACCCCACTACCGCAATTTTGAATGGGAACCTGGATACCCAATGATCACGGGCATCATTCATCACACGAACCAGGGAACGATTATGCACCGAATTCTACCTAGACCGCTACACGAACCATATTTGGCTGAAGGACCTCCCACGCGACCTAATACTCCCAGACCAGAAGCATTGGCCGATCAACTCTTATGAAACATCCTCTCTATTGACGCAGACAATTCATTTTGGGACGTGGAATACCTCGACGAAGTCAACCTATAAAAGAACGAGATTCCCACTTCCTAGCCTTCCAACCGACGTCAAAGATGTTCTCGCTCATCGCCATCCTCATCACCCTCGTCTCTACTCTCTTCCCCTCTGTCCTCATCGGAGGACTCATTCTCGCCACCCTCCTCACTACCCTCGCCCTTGCTTACTCCTTTCCCGAAAAACTCCCCGAGCTCGACGTCTTCACACCACCCCTCGAAATCTTCGTCGAAACCGAGACGATGATCTACGCCGACGACGACCTACACATTCACCCGCCCGAACTCGTCGAGGAACCACCTATTGCAGAAGAAGTCATTCCTGCACCTATCCCCAGATCGAACCCCCTCGTTGCCGCCGCCTCTCTAGAAGCCTCGTACATTACAGCCAATATCCGAGACCTCTCTGCCCCACTCGGAGCCCTCGTAGGACTCACCCTCACCACCGACCCCAACGCCATGACCTATGCCGAACGAGATCTCGCACTCTGTGAACTTCGACAACTGAAAGTCACCCTCGACTCCGTACGATGGCACATTGATACAGCACAAAAGGACGTCGAAAACATCGTCCACTGGTACGAGTCTAGAGCAGATCATGCCTGGACAACTCAAGGCTGGCCTTAAGAAGTCAGTGACTTCTCGCATAGGGAGGGGGTAATGTTACAATCTCTTTCTCTTACGCTTACCCATTACAATAGCCTTTCTTCACTTCGTCGCTACACTCTGATACTTGTTTCATCTGCCTGGACTGCCCCTCGTTTCACTTCCTTTTATACTTCTTCATTGTTCTCTAGACAGTATATAAACCTCTGCA
Organism: Amanita molliuscula; assembly: GCA_023014405.1. Taxonomy (NCBI): domain Eukaryota; kingdom Fungi; phylum Basidiomycota; class Agaricomycetes; order Agaricales; family Amanitaceae; genus Amanita; species Amanita molliuscula. The sequence goes on along the minus strand of JAEBUP010000029.1, from coordinate 408,139 downwards.
TGTACCGTAGTACTTCAGTTCCAACTTAATCGAGTATTGTCCTTTAACTGAACAACCCTCTCGCTCTCGTCTTCTCCGTTGCTCGAGCTACCTTCGTCGCTGCTTAACACAACGTCGGACAGCATTCTTGTCCAGTGACTGGGATTAGACCGAGACTCTAGTCGTCACTGTTGACTCGATAACGAACCAAGGGCATCGATCTTAACAGTGGTAATCTGATATGCTAAGCTGGTAACCTATTGTACATGGGCTTTATATACTTTTTCCTACTCTAAATAACGAAGTAATACTTGTGAAATTTTCACCTCGCAACCATATATCCAAATCCGTCTTAAAGGTCTTCACACGATGGGGCTAGCGGAGGGACACAATGGTGGAATATGAGCGCTGCGGTGAGAGCCAATACCATGACCCTGTGCAGGATGCTAATAGACTCGTCGGATTGAAATAGACCTGCCCAATTGCCATGCACGGCAACTCCGGGGTTCATCTGTCTTGACATGGCCCTGTTCTTGATATTCCGCAGACCTGACTAATCTATACCATATCTGATTGTCGGCTGATGGCTTTATTCATCCGCTAGGGTCCTATTCCACTGTGTTGGTGCATTGCTATGGATGACATGTCTCTTGGATCTTGGACTGTAGATCTTCCTAACGTGGATATGGCTTGATGGCACAGTCCCTTCTCTGGTGAACTAAGCTGTGCTGGCTGATGATTTTCATGTGACTCGGCCGATGGGGTGCTGACTTCGGGTGCAAATGACTGACTGGTGTGGGGTATGGATGGCATATGTGGGAGGCGACTTGCTTGTTGAGTGTGGGTGATGCGTGCCTTACTGCGGAAAAATGCGGAGTTGCACGGAATTGCACGGAATTGCACGGAATTGCACGGAGTTGCTCGTTGCTATCGCGGAATACCTGCGGATGACTCCTCTACACCCCTAGCTTGGAACGATGCTCATCAACGTGTTCCATCAATCCCATCAATCTGTTGTTTTCTTGTTTCCCCCACCTGGGCTCATCTGCTTCCACCTACCCTTTGCTGATTTGCCTATGACCTTGCTGCTAGGCTAGTGTACAGATGGATTCTCCCCCTATGGTTGAACCCCACCATAGGGCCAGATGTCTATGGCCAACCAAACTTCTCTGGTGTTTTGTTTTAGATTTGATTTTGATCAAGACAGCAGGCAATACCATTATACCAGGTGATGTGGTAACCTGGGTCCACTTGTTAGCACTCAAGTCCAATCAAGCATGAATAGGATTGCTCTAGGAAACCCCCTATTGGCATTTTGGGGCACATCAAAAACCCCTTGGTCTGGCCACATCTGTGGGTACTGCCTCAAATGACCCTCATCAGGCATCAAGAACAAGCCTTTATTTGTTCTAGGTATCACTTACACTGCCACTTAAGCACTGGCTTGTGTTCATTTTCTATATTGGACTTTAGATGGGGGTATAGCATAGGCCTCTATCAACATTTGAACATGGTAGAAAAACTGGAAAAACTATGTCTAACATGATGCAGAGCACACAAATCATTGTATGATACATAGGGGCACAGTTCCCCTCGCATTTCTGGAGCTTATGTTACCAGTAGATACAAGTAGTGTAGTACATTACCTGGTCTCAAATATAGTATATTTCAATGTGGAAAATATATATATATATCACAACCCATGTGAACCTGGTGGTAAAAGAGGAAGGAGGACTTGAATATGAACCCTTAGCTGATATTCCTTCTCAAATTAAATATCTAGGACCATCGCAGACAGCGCTTGCAGCAAGTGTGTACATTACTGGCCCATACCTATGACAGTGTCGAGTTCTTCATGTTGAGAATATAAGAGGGCATGAGAGGAAGAGGAGGAAAGAAAATGTTGAATCATGTAGTACATACATAATATATACTAAGTGCTTGACTACAATGCAATGCTCATACCTGCAAGTGTTGTAAGTTTGAGCTTGGCATCCTGCACCGTTTCCTTGTAACATCCTCAACTCCCTTTTAAACTCCATTCCCATCTCATCTCCTACCACCCAGACTCCCCTTCTCCTTCCTTCCCATTCTGCTACGCGTTCCATTGGGCAATTTGTCATTCCCAACACTCCCCCTCGAATCAGCTTCTAAACCCATCCCTCTACTCAGTTTCCCATGTTGGTGTCGCAGTAGTCCTTTGGTGAAGATGTTGGCTAGGTTCTCAGTCGTATTGACATAGTGGACACGTAGACATCCCTTCTGTACATGGTTGCGTGCGAACTGTAAGGGTGTGTCGATGTGTTTAGTGTGCGCATGGAATTCTGGGTGATGCACGATTGCGATGGCTGCTTGGTTGTCACTAAAAATAGTAGGCATCAGTACCGAGATGCCTAATTCGGTAAGCAGTGCCTGAAGCCATAATACTTGTTTGGTGACATGTGTAATGGCAACATATTCAGCCTCGGCGGTTGATAGGGTGACTGAGCCTTGTCGTTTGGAACTCCACACGATTGCTCCCCCTGCGATGGTGATCATGTAGCTGCTGACAGATTTGCGGCTGGCCTGAGATGCCCAATCTGCGTCACAGTAAATAGCAGGGTCACTTATACTACCGTTATAGCATAGTAGCATGTTACTTGTCCCCTTTAAGTAACGGAATACATGCTTGACAGCAGTCCAATGGCATGGCTTAGGGTTGCGAGTAAATTGGCCAAGCCGCTGGGCTGCGAAGGTGATGTCGACACGCGTCGTAATTGACAAATATAGCAGTGTGCCAATAAGGGTGGCATATGCATAGGTAGTGGTGTTTGGCTGGGGTTCCTGATCCTCTCTGTTTTCGTAATCAAGGCTGATGTTAGGGTTGAGCGGTGTTGACATGGGGTTGCAATCCTGAAGACCTAGCTTGACAAGGGTCTTCTCAATGTAATGGCCTTGGGAGAGCATCAGGCGGCAGGCGTCTTGGTCATACGAGATGTGAATTCCGAGTAGGTATTTTGGCGCGCCAAGAGATTTGATTTCAAATTTCCCTTTGAGATCAATTTCAATTTGGTCAGCACCCCTTATAGAATTTGAGATGCCGACGATGTTGTCTACCCATAGCAGCAGGATTGCGAATCTGTTTCTGTCATGCTTGATGTAGATGCAATAGTTGGCTCATTGTTGTTGGTATAAAACATCGGTTAGTGCTTCTGTAAATGTCGCATTCCATATGTTACCAGCTTGTTTGAGCCCATAGATAGATTTGTAGAGTCGGCAGACTCGGCCGCTCCCATTGTCAAATCCCGGGGGTTGCTGCATATATATTTCCTCGTCCAGGGTTCCATTCAGGTACGCATTTTGACATCGAATTGCCACAAGTGCCAACTGTTTTTAGCCGTTAGTGCTAGTAAGGCCCTGAGGCTCTCATAGCGCATAACCAGTGTGAATGTGTTATTGTCATCATAGTCCGGTCTGGGTTTCTGTGTAAAACCCTGGGTGACAAGTCATGCCTTGTAGTGTATGATGTTTCCATGTTTGTCTGTCTTTTTTGTGTACACCCATTTACTTCCTACAGCCTTTCTCCCCTCCGGTAATTCCTCCAGTTTCCAAGTCCCCATCTTCTCCATCATCCCCAACTCCTCCTTCATAGCCTTCAACCATTCCTCCCTTTCCTCACCTGCCAGTGACTCCCTGACGTTCTTTGGCAGGTCGTCTGATTTGGCGAAATATGTGTGCTCGATTACTTCATTGATGACATCAGTGATTTGATCGGAAACTTGATGTGATCGATCAGCGGGTTTCCGAGCGTTGTCAATGAGCTTATAGTCCAAGTTCTTCTTGGCTGCATGCTGTGGGTGATTGGTGGTTGAGCCGGTTTGGGTAGCTGGTCTAGCCAGGATGCGGATCATTATTTTGGGCTCGAGTGTTGCTTCTGTAGCAGTGTCGTAATCGGATTCTATTTCTGTCCGATTGTGATCAGCCTGATTTGGCGATGATTCCTGATGATCAGCTGGATTGGGCGGCGGTCCCTGATCTATAATAGGTTGATCCAAAATGATTTCCCTTGTTGTTACTGATAGCTCCCCCTTGGCGCGCAATCTGGCTGCTCTCACAACAGCGCCAGGAATGTCGGCAACTGGGAGGCTATGTTCAGTAAAAGAGAAATTCCGGGAGACCCTGATGGAGTGCGCAGCAGCATCATAATAGCGGACAGAGTGTGACTCATCAATGAAACCCATGAATTTCATTTTTCCCACCTTGGTGTCCAATTTCTTCTGCCGCCGCTCATCCAATACCCACACATCACACCCAAATTCCCTAAAATGTGAGACATCTGGCTTCTTCCCAAACCATGCCTCATAAGGCATTGTGCCGCAGAGTGCATGTGTTGGAGATCTATTCCTCAAATAGGTTGCATGAGAAATGGCTATGTCTCAAAGAAAAATAGGTAAATCTCTGGCCAATAGCATTGTCCATGCCATCTCCACTAGTGTGCAATTGAATTGCTTGGCAACTCCATTTTGGGAGGGTGAGTATGGTGCAGTCGGCTCCAAGACCAATCCACATCCATCCACCCATTTCTTCAGCTTCTCATTAATTAACTCCTTCCCATTATCTAAGTGGAGCTTCTTTGGCTTCTTTCCATACTGCATCTCAATATGGGTAAGGTATGAGGTAATCTGATCAAATGCTTCATCTTTCAATTTTAAAAATAGAACATGACACATACGCATGGCATCGTCTGTGAATGTGATGAAGTATCGGTTTTTATTGATGGATTGAATCAGAGCTGGCCCCCATACATCTGTCATAGTGCACTCGCCAGGAGTACCCGAACGGTTTGATGCCTCTTGAGGAAATGAGCAGCAAGCCATCTTCCCCTTTAGGCAGTGATCGCATGATCGTGATGGGATTGTCAACTTGTCTATATGTAGACCTGTAACCATTTTCTCTCGTTTGGTGCACTGCAAGGCTGTGGTGGATAGGTGGCCATAACGACAGTGCCACTCTTCCCATGATAATCCTGGTTCCCTACTGACATAAGCCTTGTTGTGGGTATTGAGGAGTGCACACACATCCAAGAGGTATAGTTTGTTGCACTCTTTTCCGGCTCCTATTAATTTCCCCTGACTAGACTGCAAATAGCACCTGGTCTCATCAAAATTGATGCGTTGTCCATCTTTGGTGAAGTGGCTGAGGGATAGGAGGCAGTTTGGTGCATCCGGCACATGTAGCACATGCTCCAATTTATGAGATATGACTTTCCCATCCACTGAGAAATTCACTGTGACCATTCCCTGTCCTAAAACTTTAGCGGGCATGGGACCTACCCCTTTTAGGGTTGCATCTGAAAGCAGTGTGTAATCAGAGAAAGCATCGCAGGTTGTGCATATGTGGGAAGTTGTCCCACAGTCCAGTAGCCAGTCTAGTTTGGAAAAGTCCGACGCATTAGCCATATAGGAGAACTGATCGAGATTGGTGCCTGTTGCATCATCCTGTGCCTGGTGTGCCCGATCACGCTTTCCCCTTCTCTTTGGCCCCTGTCCCTCTTTCCCACTGCCTTTGCCCCAGCAATCTTTTGCCAGGTGACCCTTCTTTTTGCAATTGTTGCATTTGTGCATCTTGTTTGCCTGTAATGCTAATGCTGTCGCCACTGAGCCATCACCAGTCCAGCCTTTCCTTCTTTGATCTTCGTCAAGAAGGATGGCAATCAATTCCACTGATGTAATGATGCTGGTTGTGTTTGAGCCAAGGTATGTGGAGGTGAATGGATCCCATGTCTCAGGTAAGGAGGTGATGAGTATCATCACGAAATCATCGTCATGGACAATACTTCCCATCAGGTGTAATTCCTCCTGCATCCTCCTAAGCTTCGTCACATGTGCCTGCATATCAAAATTATCATTGGCCTTTGCCTGAAATAGTGTGTGCCGGGCAGTCAAAATGCCAATCTTTCCCCACACTTCTTTTACTATTTTTAGCTGATCCCACATCTCCTTCGCTGTATTTGCTCTGAGTAAGTGAATCATCTCGGAATCTCCTACCACTAGCTCAATCTGTGTCCTAGCAGTAGAGTCCTTCTCATGCCAAGTATTTATAGCTTTTTGCTCATCATCTGTAGGTTTCCCTGTAATCTTTACAGTTGGCGGCCCTTCCATAATGATGTCGTCTATTTTAAGGTCTCGGAAGATCACAAGCATTCTTCTCTTCCACGCTAGCCAATTTGTGGAATTGAGTTGCTCAATCCAGTAAGAGCTAGAACCAGTGATTGGTACCGATTCTTTTGACATAATAACGGCCTATTTAGGAAATTTAAGTGATGAGATCGAGAGCGTGATTGAATACAAGGTTTATATAATCAATAGCATCTGGGAGTGGGGCCCATAACCTGTTGAGAATATAAGAGGGTACAAGAGGAAGAGGAGGAAAGAAAATGTTGAATTGTGTAGTACATACATAATATATACTAAGTGCTTGACTACAATGCGATGCTCATACCTGCGAGCGTTGTAAGTTTGAGCTCGGTGTCCTGTGCCGTTTCCTTGTAACGTCCTCAACTCCCTTTTAAACTCCATTCCCATCTCATCTCCTACCGCCCAGACTCCCCTTCTCCTTCCTTCCCGTTCTGCTACGCATTCTGTCAGGCGATTTGTCGTTCCCAACACTTCAACATTTGCAGCTCTTCCATCACCTCAATGAGCAATGACATCCCAAGAATAGGTGTAGTGTTGGGGCCTAACCTTCCAGAACCTAGTCTAGACTGGAATAGATGACCTCTTCAATGTTCCAAAGGATGCTTTCACGAATGCTCCACGTAGAATCAGCCGTTGGAGTAGCCGATTTACACTGTTCTGTCACTTGCGTTTCTGAATCATGTTTTGCACAGTGAATGGCACATAGCTATGTCTCATATCGCTCGTCGTGAGCTTGTGGCACCTCATACCGCAAATCGTGTTGCCAGTGCATCGAAAAGACTCTTTCTTTTTAGATGCTCTAGTTTTCTTTATTGGTGGTGTCACCACCTTCTTCTGCAAGGGACTCGTTTCACTTTCCTCAGCCAAAAGGCCAAACGAATTTTGATTTGAGATATAAGAAACTTATCCATAGGAGAACATGCTGATGGATAGAGAAAGGAGAAAGGGAGGATGAAAAGGAAGAAAGAGTTCGGGAAGTAATGCTGAACTGCTAGGATGATATATACGCTAGCCTCTAATACGAATAAGCATGTTCGTAATCTTTCTCTTGATACCACTTCCTGTGAGAATGATGGTAAAAGGAGGAGGGCTTGACACTGGCCCTCATCATTTCAGTCCTGCCTTGCGAGTTTGATGGGAATAACCAGGCTGTGCATCTATTTTTTTTTTTTTTTTTTAAGAATAGAAATATACATTAGAAACCAAAAGTAGCAGTAGCTACATATGACTACCGGTCAGCTAGGCTGCTGAAACACTAAGTGTATAGACTGTAAAAGCAGATCATGAAATGAAAAAAACCAGTAAAAAGAAACAGCAGATAAGACTTTTCTGCAACAGTCAAAATTTATACAACGAAATCAATATCCTCGAAAGAACCCACAGACAGGTTATCTTTCAGAAACGACGTGATGGCTAAATAATTATTTCTCTTTCGAGACAAAGACAACAGAGAAAAAAAGGAATGAGAGTAGTTCACACACCTACACATGATATGTTCCTGCGAAAACCAGGGATTAGACGAGCAAAAAGGGCACCTCAAGTTGCTACCTGGAAAAAACCTTTCTCTGAAATCCGCCAACGGCATATGTGTTATGAGCACACCTCATATTTTCAACTTTACAGTAACGACGTCGATGACACTTATGAAGATACGATCACGAGGAGTCAGAGGATATTTTTCTTTTCTTTTTATCTATTTTACTTCACTCAAACGTTAGGATACAAGGGCTGGGCAAGATGCCACTAGGAAGGGAACTCTGTGTGAACACTATGGCCCTTATATGGAAGGAGGTTAGGTCAGCATCAGCTATGGATATAGACCAAGTGCCGACTTAGGAGGTGGCCTGATGATGGGCCTACGCCATGGAAGGATACATGAGCAGAACAGCGCCTGAGGGGCGACATGGGAAAACCTGGGAGTACCAAGATATCGGTACAAGGGAACATGGGAATGGTTGAATGTGCAACACAATAAGTCGCAGCTGTATATGGAGAGATGACCCCAAGTATGGTCATATGGGCGCAGGATGGCTGCTGCGCTGAGTCGCCTTATTGTGAGGGACTTGTGCTGCGCGCTGTCTGCGCACAGACCAGGGATGGGCTTTATAAGGACCATAGTTTAGCATAGAGAGACCTTAAGTCTCTAGATAGTCTATTGTCACTAGACATAGCTGCAGAGCAATCAGAATCGCTTCAGACTTAACAAGTCATCACTTGAGTCATTTAGGTTGTGTCTAGGGCAGTCCTGACATAATCTAGAGACTTACTTCTCTACCCCTTTGTACTGTCCAAGCACCAAGCATGCCGCTCATAGTTGCTCCAGACAATCAAAGGCCTAGTTTTTCTTTGATGGTAGTAACCCGATTATCCCAGGACTGTTGGCGACATTGACTATGACACCTTTACTGTCAACGGGTCTTGAACGAGAGATCCTCAATTCGCCCATTGGGCCTGTCTACCACACAGTTGCAGACGAGAGTACGAGTTTGCCCGAGAGCAGTGTAGGCAGGAGACCATAGACACGCTCAGGGTAACGTACACTGCAGTTGTGGAAAAGCTCAGGAATGAGCGAAAACATTTAATTGGTGCCACATATCAAGGCTGATCCCAAATTCCTCGCACACTCCCTGTACTAGCAGTCCTACTTGATTTCGGACTGATAACTAGGCACAAAGATAGTGAGGTGAAGTGCCGGGTGTGCCCAATTAATAGCTTGCGGACCCACGACGCTGCAGACAATAACTCCCTTGTTTCCCAAGGGACATCATTGACAGGCGCGGATTTTTCAACTGCCAAATGAACGGATCAAGTGTCAGTGGAGGGCCTGAACTTGATTGAAGATTATTTTACAGGAACAACCTATCATCCCTCCTCACAAACAATGAATTGCCATTTCACATACATACTCCCACACGCCCAGGCGACACTCTCAGAAATCAGTCAGATCTTTGAGGCAGACTGGGCCAACATCATTGAACCCGTCCTAACTAGGACACCAACTTTCATCGGTGATACCATTGTATGCCAATATGACAACCACGTCAGATTATACTGGCGGTACCGCAAAGAGGAGCGGAAACGAGAATGTGCCAAGGCGCAAAAATTACTTAGAGAACAAGAAGCTCAGCAAGAGCTTGAACAGAAGGAAGCTTGGGAGGCCCTTCTCATGGAACATGCAGCCACTAAAGCAGTACTGCGCGCCGAACACGCCATGTGCAAAGCCAAATGAGAGTATCGGACTTTCATACAATTATTGGAGGACCAATATAAAGGCGACACCTCCAACCCTATCTGGCTGGCTCTTGTCTTGTCAAAATACAATCAGTGGTTGATGTTGATCAACAATGGGGACAAAGCTATTGGGCGGTACAGAGTGGCAGTTGAACGACTTCAATGTGCTCACCATGTAGAGGAGCTGTATGCACACGAAGGAATGACCATGTCTCATAAGGACTGGAATGCCTGGATGCACGCGATGAATGGCAACATACGAGCCTCCCATTATGCCAAGTGGAAGCAGGAAAAGGAAGAGGAGGAACGTTGCAAAAAGATTTGTTATGACCCCCTACTCCTTACAAAACCACCAGGGCAAATCCTCCCTATAACACCAGAACGCTTGCTCACAGAACCATTGTTAAAACTCCCAATTGGATTAGATCGTTTTCTACCCAAAATAGGAGAAGACAGTTGGAATGACCATAAAGCACGGTTATTAAAATGGCGAGCAAGGGTTAAAGCATACCTACCTGGGCCCAGAGCCCGAAGCCCTATTGCTCCAGACCAGTGGAGACAAAACGGATACTGTTATATGTATCTGTTCAAAGCCGAGTATTATGACAAATTCAATTGGCCTGCTTGGCCCACGCTTTACTACATTCTGTCATGGGAACCAGAACTGCGAGACGAAACAGTGATTTTTGCAATCCAAGACAGTATTCGACCAGGGAGATGTCACATCATTGAGGAGTCAGCTGTCCGACGAGATGACATTGAATACACATGGGATGAATTAGAAGACCTTCACAAGGTTTCTCACTACACCTGGACCGTACGGTTTGGTGGGCAATCAAAGTCAAAACGACGATTGAAAAATCGACCCCTTGCCACTACATCTATTAAACGGGTCGATTTGCGATCAACAGTTACTGTCCAGGAAGCAGTAAACCAGGCAGCCGGATGAACATACCCGGTAGTGGTCCAACCCAAGCCAGTAGTGCAACCAGCGCAATTGTACGCAGCAGCAGCACTAGCTGGAAAAGAAAACAAGGCCAAGGTCATCACCGCTGGAGGAGACTCAGCACATTGGAATGGCAGGGTTCCCACCGCAGCGGACTGGCTATCAACAGAGGAATATCCTCAAGGGGCGAATGATGCCCATAAGAAATGACAAATCGACGAATGGAGGAGGATTGTTGACAAAGAATCCTGGCTCCCCTATCCTTATCCAAAAATGTCCTGGGCTAACAGCGGATTCAACCCAGACATACCAGGATACTGTTACTTGGTCTTGATCAAAAAAGAGTTTTGGGATGAATTTATGTGGCCAGCCTACCCACAGTTGCAAGAAATCTGCAATTGGGATAAAAACCTCTGAGAGGAGAATGTTACCACCATCATCTGAAAATCCTATTCTCATCCAACCACGTTGCATATCGAAAAATATAACAGCAACATGAGGGGATGGTTCCACATCGAATGCCTCAATCGTGAAGGCATGGGACATTACAAAATCGGAGCAGGACCTTTCAGACTAACAGTAGATATGGTCACCCACGCCTACCATGCAGTACTGGGATGGAGAAATTTTTGGATGGATTCTGAAACGCTAGAATCCCTTCCCAATACGCAACCAGCAGCGGCGGTAGTGGCACGAGAAAACGAAATCCATTGCCAGGAAGAAGATAGGCAATGGGCAATTACCAACACTGGGCAAGCTCTTGTAGCCATAATAAACGAATACCAGCGAAGTTCCAGACCAGAGCCCGGACCCCTCACAAAGGCAGAAATGCCCGACTACTATCAAGGAGATCCGTGAATGGTTGATGGATGGTTACGACAGATGGAAATGTACTTTATGTTGGCAAGGGAGGTAGACCCAAAACGAATGATTTCCATATGTCTCTACCGAATGAAAAAAGGAAAAGGAGACAGAGCCGCAGACTGGAGTGGCGTTAAGCTGAAAGCACTTCAGGAAGCACTCCAGGAATATCAGGACAAAATAGAAAATAATGGCTGGAACACACAGTTGGACTGGGCGCAATTAAATGCCGGGGAATCTACGGATGATGATAGAGCATGGACACGATGGCCGTTGAACAATCAATTCCCATTCACGGACTGGACCGATTTTAAAAACCAAATGCATGATTTCTTCATGTCCACAGAAATGAAGGAAAAAGCAATTGAGGCACTGCTCAAATTGCAACAAGGGACGATGATAGTCAAGGACTACATCATAAAGTTCAACTCCCTTACTTCATTAACAGATTGGAACAACCAGGCATTGATTTCCCAGTTCCAAAGTAACCTCAATCCGGTATTAGGAAGGGACCTGATTTGATACGGAGGACTTCCGGATAACGCGACATTACAACAGATACAGACGAGGGTAACGGCACTTGCACGGGCCTACCGAAAAGCCAATGAAACGTATGGCTTCCCAAAAACCCAGCAAGAGTATAGAGAACAAACCCCGAGTATGAACCCTCGTCCTCAATACCAGTACAAAGCACCAGCTCCCTTTGTGTCCAGCAGTCGAGACCCAAATGCCATGGACGTAGATAAGAAACGAGATGTCAAACCATGGTGTTACAACTGTGAGAAAGAAGGACACTACAGTCGCAGATGTCCATTACCACGAGGAAGGAGACCTATACCAGAATGCAGTAATTGTGGAAGAAAAGGTCATACAATAGAAAGGTGTTGGAAGAAGGAGGCTGCCAAAGACAAAGGAAAAAGGGTGCTATGAATGATAGATAACGGGGAAACGACCCCAGAAGGATGTGCCAAAATCGAGGAGGTCTCGGATTTTGGAGACAGCCAATAGACAAACGCTCTGTCTCATTGGCTTCTAGAAGGATTTCGAGTAATGGTGTACCAGTACCAATAGATTCCACAATAGACATGCATGACTTACTTTATGAATGCAGTGGGAACGTACACCATATATGAAATATGGAAATGAGTGTAAAACCTGAAAAAAGGTTAAAGGCATGGACCGCACCTTGGATGTTAAGGCGCATTTGGCAACAACCAGAACAGACAGCAATCGAATGTCTAAGGCAGTGGGTGGAACCCAAACAAATAAAAGAAGTAGACAGAAAATTGATCCAACAACTGAATGCTCTATCGGAAACTGACACTCTGTGGAACCTGGTCCACTTAAGAGAAAAAGTAATCCAGGGAGTCAGAAGACAGGAATTAGACCTAAAAGGCGTACTTACCATGATGGATACCTATCAATCCACCAACATTACTATGTTACTGGACTCTGGCTGTACTGCTTCATGTATAAGCGAAGAGTTTGTGGAAAAACATTGAATGACCAAGAAAAAGTTATTACGCCCAATCCCGGTATATAATGCGGACGGAACCCACAATGGATCAGGAAGCGTAGAATATTTCGTTCAATTTAAACTATGCATAGGATCCCATGAAGAGGTTATGGATTGTGCAGTAGCACGACTCAGTAAAACAGACCTCTTCCTAGGACATGATTGGTTGGAACACCATAACCCAACCATTAACTGGAAAAAGAAATCCTTAGAGTTCAACCGATGTCCGGGTACATGTTGGAAGCCGTCCTCAGTACAAGAACTGGAAGACGAGATTGAAGTATCTTACCAGTTGCAAGAAGGAGAGCGGCTTTTAGCTGTTCATATCGGAGAACCCGAGTTACAAATACAAGCCTTTGCCTCAACTGCAACAAAGATAGCAGCAGAACAGGCAGGAAAGGAAAGGAAACGTACCCTCGAAGAAGCAGTCCCTCGTCACTACTTAAAACACAAAAAGGTTTTCAAAAAAGAAACCTTTGATGAACTACCACCTAGACGACGATGGGACCATGCAATCAAGTTAATTCCAGGGTCTACTCCAGTAGACTGCAAGATCTATCCATTGAATCAAGATGAACAACAACAGCTCGATGAGTTTCTAAAAGAAAATTTGGATTCTGGGCGAATCCAAGCCAGCAAATCACCAATGGCATCACCTTTCTTTTTTGTTAAAAAGAAAGATGGAAAACTCAGGCCTGTACAGGACTACAGGAAATTAAACGAAATGACGGTCAAGAACCAATACCCCCTTCCCTTGATAGGAGAACTTGTGGATCAGTTATCTCAGGCAAAAGTCTTTTCAAAAATGGACATATGTTGGGGTTATAACAACATACAAATCAAAGAAGGGGACGAGTGGAAGGCTGCTTTCAGAACCAATCGAGGATTGTTCGAACCACTCATGATGTTCTTTGGGCTTACTAACTCCCCTGCGACCTTTCAAACCATGATGAACAACATCTTCCAAGTCGAGATAGTGGAGGGATGGGTAGTCATTTACATGGATGATATCTTGGTATTTTCAAAAAACCAGGAAGAACATATCAGACATGTAAATCGAATATTGGAAAAATTGGGACAACATAAACTTTCCTTGAAACCGGAAAAGTGTTTTTTCGATAAAAATGAAATGGATTTCTTAGGAGTTATAATTGGGAAGGACATGGTATGAATGGATCCGGCAAAAGTTAGAGCCGTGTCGGAATGGCCAAAACCCAAATGCAAAAAAGAAGTCCAGCAATTCCTGGGTTTCGTAAACTTCTACAGAAGATTTGTGCGGGATTTCGCAAAACTAGCAAAGCCGTTGACACGGCTAACGGGAAAGGAAGAATGGCTGTGGACACAGCTACAGGATGAAGCCTTTGATAGGCTTAAGGAAACTATCGCAAAAGAAGTTGTCCTTTGAATCCCAAACGAAGAAGGACAATTCCGAGTAGAGGTGGATGCCTCGGACTTCGCTATTGGAGGAATACTGTCTCAGCAAAGAGAAGACGGGTTGTGGAAGCCAGTGGCCTTTATCTCAAAATCATTAAATGACGCAGAGCGAAATTATGAAATATACGATAAAGAAATGCTCACAGTAATGCATGCCTTCTACGAATGGGCACATTACTTAAAGGTCACCAAACAAAAAATCGAAGTTCTGACAGACCATCAGAACTTAACATATTTCAGAAAAGCACAAAATCTCAATCAGTGTCAGGCGAGATGGGTAACAGACTTGCAAGATTACAACTTCGAAATCAAACACCGAAGTGGCAAGTCTAACACTAAGGCAGATTTACTATCACGACGAGCAGGACACAAGAAAGGAGAAAATGACAACAAGGGAGTGATTCTACTCAAAGAACACCTTTTTGTCAGAATCTTTGACGATGATAGAGCCATTGAGGACATCATTAAAGACATAAAAGATGTTCCTCGTCATCAATGGGAAACTCAAGTGTTGAAAGGACTAGAAATCGCTGGAGGAGAATACAAGTTGGAGAAAGGACTAGTCACCTGGCAGGGACGCATTTATGTACCAGCGGTACCAGCATTACGAGAAGATATCATAGCTATTCACCACTCGTGGGGACATTCAGGCATTGCTAAAACACTAGAGTCGCTCACTCGAAATTTCTGGTGGCCAAATATGCAAAAGGATATCGAACGTTACATCCCAGGTTGTGAAACGTGCCAGAAAGCAAAGCCAGATAGGACTGCCCAAGCTGCACCTTTACGACCCAATGAGGTTCCTTCTGAACCATGGGAGATCATCTCGATTGACTTCGTGGGACCATTACCAGAGTTGAAAGGAAATAATATGGTTCTGGTAATTGTGGATAGATTCACAAAGAAAACTTATTTCATTCTGACTACCTCTGAAATAACCTCGCAAGGAACAGCTGTGCTATTCCAGGACAATGTCTTTAGAGAACACAGACTTCCCCAAAAAGTAATTAGTGATCAAGGCCCGCAATTCGCCTCCAAATTCATGAACGATTTATATGGAATATTGGGAATTAAAGCCAATAGATCAACGGCTTATCACCCACAGATGGATGGACAGATGGAGCAAGTAAACCAAGAACTAAAGGAGTTCTTAACTATCTTCGTAAATAACTGACAAGACAACTGGTCGGACTGGTTATCAGTGGCTCAGTTCTGTCACAATGACCGAGTACATTCCACCACAGGGTTTACCCCCTTCTATATGAACTACAGATGTCACCCGAACAAAGGACTAGATCCAACCTACGCTCCCAAGGCAGTAGCAGTGGAACAGCTAGCAAAAGAGCTGGAAGCAGTACATGAGACAGCTAAGAAAGCCCTGGAAGAGGCAGCGCAGGTTATGAAACAGCGATACAACACACATCGACGACAGGCAAACGAGTACAAGCCTGGTGATAAAGTGTATCTTAGTACCAAAATCTTCCAGTTATCAGAGCTACTAAAAAACTGGATGGGAAATTTGTTGGTCCATTAGAAGTACTTGCCAAGATAGGCAAGTCATCCTATAAACTCAAAATTCCAGCATCCTGGAAAGTCTACAACATCTTCAATGAAGTTCTGTTGAAGCTGTACAGGGAACCGGCCTTCCCGAAACAGCAAGCTAAGGCAGCGACGCGCAAGGACACGCAAATGGTAGAAGAATTGCAGGAGGATGAATACGAAGTAGAGGAAATTCTAGAAAGCCGAATCAGCAGAAGAGGAGGAGCAAGGCTGGAGTACCTTGTAAAATGGAAAAATTACCCAGTGGAAGAAGCCACCTGGGAACCAGTCAAAAATGTTGTCAATGCACCCGCCATAGTGAAGAAATTCCACAAGGCAAACCCTGATGCCCCTAAACTCATTAGGAACATTCGAGATGGAGTATTATACATCCAATACATGGAGACCAAGCCGAAAAAGACAAGTCAACCTGTTAGTGCTGCAAAGCACAAAAAGAGTCGAGGAACACACTGGAAAGATCGACAAAGGTTGTTCGGATGGGAAGATGGTCATTTCGGACCAAAGTATCTGGAGAACATGGAACACAGATGGCACAACTGGAAGGGCGATAGGGCAGCAATCATGGAGCTGCCAGACGACACCGATGGGACGTTCTCCAGAGACCTGGAGCGTGGCGGGCAGTTTAAACCCATGCTTAATTTCCCTAAGAAGACGGAAGAGGAGGAGTTCGCAGAGGAAAGAAGAGCTCAGGAGAAAGACATGGCAGTACTTGCCAAGAAAATATTAAAAAAGAAGATGGAAATGGCTGCTAAGGAGAGCAGCGAGTCGGAAGAAGACCGACAGAGGAGGATTAAAGGTGCGAGATGCCAAGAAAAACCATTGGTCAGCTACAGGACCACCATTGAAGACGTTGAAGATGTCGATTCTGAACAGACTGGGCTGTCGCCCAATAATCAACAAGCGCGCTTGGCTGCGTTTTATGCACGAATGAAGGAGGACCTGAGATATGTGGACTCCGCCACATCAGCCTCTCAGGACGCGAGGCCTTGAGGGGGGGGTGATGTTATGAGCACACCTCATATTTTCAACTTTACAGTAACGACGTCGATGACACTTATGAAGATATGATCACAAGGAGTTGGAGGATATTTTTCTTTTCTTTTTATCTATTTTACTTCACTCAAACGTTAGGATACAAGTGCTGGGCGAGACACCACTAGGAAGGGAACTCTGTGTGAACACTATGGCCCTTATATGGAAGGAGGTTAGGTCAGCATCGGCTATGGATATAGACCGAGTGCCGACTTAGGAGGCAGCCTGATGATGGGCCTACGCCATGGAAGGATACATGAGCAGAACGGCGCCTGAGGGGCGACATGGGAAAACCTGGGAGTACCAAGATATCGGTACAAGGGAACATGGGAATGGTTGAATGTGCAACACAATAAGTCGCAGCCGTATATGGAGAGATGACCCCAAGTATGGTCATATGGGCGCAGGATGGCTGCTGCACTGAGTCACCTTATTGTGAGGGACTTGTGCTGCGCGCTGTCTGCGCACAGACCAGGGATGGGCTTTATAAGGACCGTAGTTTAGCATAGAGAGACCTTAAGTCTCTAGATAGTCTATTGTCACTAGACATAGCTGCAGAGCAATCAGAATCACTTCAGACTTAACAAGTCATCACTTGAGTTGTTTAGGTTGTGTCTAGGGCAGTCCTGACAATATGACCCATAACCATCCTCACGAATCTCGAGAATACTGTGACCTTCCTGTCACATGCATCCACAAAACGCCAACGTCTTGCTCCCAATGACGGTAGAGCCTCCTTCTTCTTTCCATTCGACAGCTTGATAAAACTCCTCCCTCTGACTGCCGTAGACCTCCACAAGTGACGCCAATGCTTCCCTGCATCTTTCTTGAAGCGATTGACCAGAACCGCTCTTGTGCACAGCCCCCTACCTGCTGTCACAACTTCATTCCTATCCAGTTTCACCACCTCATCAGCTTTCTCGTTTTCCTCAATGCCCATATGACTCAGGCACTAAGAAACAACAATCGACCGATCTTCCCCCCCTTCTAACCATGACCGTAATTTCTTGCTTGCATTGATCGACAAATACTGATGATCCTTCACATTTGTGTTGAAGATCCCAAAGACAACCACTTGATTGTCAACCAATACCACCACCAGTCCATCAACATTTTCCTCCGCCAGATACGTAAACATGTCTTCAAGAGCTTGCAACTCCATTTCAAATGCTGAAGACACGCTAAACAACCTTGCACGTTTGACTCTTGGTCCCACAAAACCTGCACACCCCACCCCTAATCAGTATGCTCTGTCTGAAGCAAAAATGCTAGCTGACTGCTGCCAAACTTCCAGTTTCTGTTCAAAGCCCACCATCCATGCCCGGAAGAGTTCAGAGTCCTCCTTTCTTGGGTGGATTAAATTTGCCAACTGAATACGGTTTTCGAAGACTTCTCGTAATCTTCCCCCTGGAATATTTTCCTCGTTACAAAGCCGAAACTCCTCCTCCACCATACTCGCAATGTCACAAAGAATAGGGAAAAAGTTTCCTGGTGAATTGGTACGTCTCCTTTTCTGAAGCTTCAATGCTTTGGAATGACACGGCAGGGTAGTGAAAAACAGACAAAGTATGCGCAAAGGATGATGATTATTGAGCGTGGCCAGTTGAAGACCCATTTTCTTGACTAGCATGTCGCAATAAATTTGCACCGGTGGGACTCCCAGCAGAAACTCCAGAGTTGCTGTAGGTGAGGTATGAAAAGCCCCACTCATCCATAACAAAGTGCACCTCTGAACTTTCTCAAGGATCGCAATCTTCCTTTTGATGCCTTTCCCTTCTAATTGGTACCACAGACCCACTCCATACAACAAAATAGGCCAAATGCATGACTTGAAGACTTGCAGGCGTCTTCGCACACCTAACCCTTGAATTGCATTACCAATCATGTGTAGAGTGCTAATAGACAACAGTGCTTTGTTAGCATAATATTTGATATGGAAATCGAAAGACAACCCCGGATCAAAAAAAAACCCTAAGTATCTCCAAATCTTCTTGCATCTGATAACTGATTTGTTCCCCTTTGTATCTTCCAATTCAATGTCGAGGTTGTTAATCTGTTTAACATAAGCATAGTCCACCGAAAAATTAACTATGTAATTCCGAAGCTCTTTAGATGACTTTGATTTTTTCTTTTTCAAGACTTTTGGGCTGACTTTATGTTCGTTTATAGCCTCCTTATTTTTCACTGATCTTTTAAAGGGCAAGAAGCAAAAAAAATCCATCTTATCCACCTCAACAACCATTCCAATTCTCCCCATAGCCGCCAATAAATCCTTGAACCACACTTGCAAATTAGTGACTCCATCCTGTAAATTGAAAGAAGAAACCATCAGATTCCCATCATCCACATAGGTTACCAATGCTTTATCTGATTTCCAATCCCAGTTGAATTCTTTCTTGAGAACAGGCGCAACTAATAAATTTAGCATAATTGGCGAATCAGGACTACCTTGAGGGGCCCCTTCCCCTGCTGACAACTCCGGCGACACTCCTCCTCCCCATACAAACTTCGTGACTCTCCCTTCATAGAACGACTGAGTAAGCTTTACTAACTCTGTGGGGAACCCTTGCTTATCCAACATATGTGCCATAACATCTCCCCTCAAAGACGGGAAATATTGCGCTATGTCAACCCCCAGGCAAAGCGTGAATTTTCCCGCCTGCCTTGCCTGCTGTACCCAGTTTACAATGAACATCCCCGCATCTGAAGTTGATCTTTGCCTGACTCCACCAAACTGTAACGGATGTAGCAGATCGAAATTTGCCGCGTCATACTGTAATCTCGCCACGACCATCTTCATGAATAGCTTGCTGATACAGTTCAAGAGAGCTATGGGTCTATAGCTCTTAATTTTCCCATAGTCATCCTTTTTCGGCTTTGGAATGATTAAAGTTGTCGATTGCTTAAACTGCACAGGCCAAACACCTTCTCGCATGATTTGATTGAAGACTTCCACAATCTGACAAAGAAAAGACTCTTCTCCAAGCATCACCTTCAAAAGATGCCAGCTAATCCTGTCTGGACCTGGAGCCGACACGTTCGAAGTGTCCTTGACTGTGTCCAGGATTTCCAAACACGAAAATTTCAACCATTCTCTCTTTGGCAGCTGCGGTAAACCATCAAGGTAAGACCAATCCACTTCTCTCTCCCTCTGTTGACCCACGAACTGAAAATGCGCCGCCGACCATAGATCCTCCAAATTCTGGATCGCATTACCCTCCGAATCAACTACCCTCGGGAAGGCAGCCGGTTTACAATCCCTTGTCCAACGAACCGCATCCCACACTTTGCCCTTTGCAACCATCTCGTCAAGTTTCTTATCGAAGAAAACTCTCTTTGCCACTTTGGTCTCTTTCCACAGTAACCTCTTGGACTGTAATGTTGGGTTACTCTCATAAGCCTCCTTTGCCAATCCATCAGCAAACCTGGGACCCTCTACCATAGACTGTTAGAGTACTACATAGTGTCTGTAGTCTTCATAGGGCCCATAGATAAGGTCCCTATCTGTATAGTGCTACCACAGCCTACCACATCCTATAGGGCACTACTGGGATGGAGTCTGATGTGCTACCAGCAAACCCAAAGTCCTCTGCCAGAGACTGCCACAGAGTATACTGATGCCACAGCACGTTCCTCCATGACATCCACAGTAACATATAGCACACTATAGAACTCAGTAGTATGACTAGAGAACACCTAGTATTTATTTGCGCATCAAGTGCCAAACATTATCATCTTTGCTAATCGACTACATGCTATATGCTAGTCAAGCCGTATTCCAAAATGAGACGCATCACCCCATTTTCTAGATGCACGTGGGCTATGATAAATATGAGCAACATGGTATAAACAATAATACTGGACTTACCCTGCTTTGCCAATGTAATTGAGACGCTCGCGAAGTTTGCAGCTATGGTAAGGATTGTCGTCTATTTCCTTTATTGATAACATCACAGCTTGATAAACCAGCTGGTATTGATCTCCAGAGAATGGGATTGTCGTGTGCGATCCTGATCGCCATTCTTCTAAACAATTGACAATCTGCAAAATTTTTCAGTATGAAAACAGATCGATAAATAGCCATGTACACAAGTAATGGCCATAGCCAGGCAAGATCTCGGAAATGTTTTGAAGTTGCCAGGGAAAATTGTGGCAAGGGCATCACGTTTATCACTGTAGTAGAACTGTCTGCAGAGATCAGTAACAATGCAATGGCCAAAATTCTCAGAGCGACCCTAATAGAAACATGAGGATGTTGTCATGAACATCAGATGAAACATACATTTTCATTGAGTTCTGGCGCCATGTGAAATGACGAGCCTTTCAAGAGTTCAGCCACATTTCTTTTAATGAGCTCTTCATAATCGTCAGAGTTAAGATTGTAATCAACCACAGGTTGCAAAGCACTGGAATAATGTGCGTTGACAAGTGTGCGACAGATAAATTTCAAACGTCCATGGTACAAAGCTGCATCTTCAAAAACCTATAATCATTTGTAAAAATTAACCCAAAAACGTGTTTGATGGCATTGGATAATACCAGAGTTCTCATATCGGGTGCGTGACACAAGAACACTTCTATTCTCATCGTTAGTGAATGGGAACAGACAGAAGGCTGGATAACCGAACCGTTATCAAGTGGAATGTTTGACTCAGTCTTGTATTTCACAATACCTTCAACGAGGCAATCGTATGCCTCCTTTAGCGTCTCGGGGCAACGTTCCGGAAACGGCTCTTTAGTGTGGACATGGAACCTATAAAGATTTTTGGCGTGCTGGAGCACATCAATCCACGGGCCTTCATAGAAACGAAGCTGCATTGGTTTTACGTTGTTACCACCTTTGGAGTTACGAGGAGCCCGCTTTTTGGGCTCTGAATTCCCGTCAGTGTCATCATCCTCTTTGTCGGAATCTGTATAATAGCCATCGTGGCTAACAGTGTTGTTACTAGTGCAGCTATCATGGCTGGGGCGACCGGGATTCCTGTCATAGCCAATGCGGTTGGGGTTGTTGTCATGATGAGCATGGCTGTTACGGCTGGCACAGATGTCGTGTGGGCCACTCCTGATGCCAGTGGGGTTGCTGTCACGGTTGGCTTGTTTGTTGCTACTGCCACTGTTGGTTTTGGCTTGTGGGCACTGAGCATCATGTGGTGCAGAGCGAACTGCCACATCATCGTTGCTAGTATAGTCAGGTGTTTGGTAGCCTAGAACTTGATGGTTAAGTCTATTGTGGCCACTGCTATTTGAAACACACAAGTATGATGGGTGTTGAGTATCATTGCGGCTGCGGCTGATTTCGCCAGACACAGGTGTGTCCTGAGGGTCAGGTGCATTGTGGCTATGTTTAGCAATGGGCCTGGGCCTGGGCCTGATGATGTTGTGCACGAGTGCTTGACTGGGGTAAAAAGATAATGTCATGAGTATAAAGTATGTATATGAAATGACCCTAAGTTAGCTGCCTACTTTGTCATCTGATTGTTGCGGCTAAGTTGATCTGGTTCTGGTGGTCGTATGGTCCTATTGTTCTGATGGTGTCGCTCAAGGATTGGATATGATTCATCACATTCATCCTCTGACAAGCACCGTCAATGAGTTCCAGTATCATACTTGAGCAGTAGAATATACCTGAACTGAGAATGACACCATGACGAGGCTTGCGATGTTGAGATCTGAGCATTTTAGATCCTCGTCTTTCATCCTCGTCTGGTGAAATTTCATCAATCACCTCGTGATCCTGCGACTGCGCTATCGTATGGCTGATATCTGCATTATAGGTAGGGTTCAAATGTGTCCATCATAAAGCAAAAGACATTACCATCTCCTGAATTGCGATGATTTTGCTTTGGAGATCTGAGTAATTCATGTCCGTGTCTTTCATCCTCGTCCGGTGAAACTTCATCAATCACCTCACGAACCTGCAACTGCGGCATTGTACGGTTGATACCTGCAGGATAAGATTGAAATGCATCCGTCATAAAGTAAAAGGCGTTACCACCACTGTCAGCCATAGGACTATACTCTTCTATGTTGCGCGCATCATTAATCCATTCATTGCATGCCTCATTAATCTGTCTATTGTATGCCTCATTAACCTGTCCATTGCGTGTGTCATTAATCTGTCCATTGCGTGGACTGTAAGAAATGGAGTTGTGCATCTCTTCCATATGGTTGGAATAATTAGGTTTAAAGCCGAAAATGGAGCCATCCCTTCCGCTCATGAGTGAAGGCATTGGTGCCGTAGTATTGAGAGGCAAATTGTCCTTGGTCGGAATGCGTGGTGGTTGAATCTGGGATCGGCTACATCATACTAGCAGACAGACATTGTGATGATCACTCACTGTTCGACGCCCCTTCTCGAAAGGTGCCATAGAATTATTGGGGGTATCTTGGAGAGTGTTGCTTATGCCCAATGGGCCTCTATTTTGTGATCCATTGTTGATAATTTGATCGGCAACTTTTGTGAGCTGGTCGACACTTCCGCCTTTGCCTCTGTTGGGATGCATAAATCTTGAGGTCGTGTCTGTTAAATAAGTCACTGGGACAGAGAAACAGTGGGTTGAAAATATTCCTCACTTTGCTGCACATTGTCGATGTCTAGCATCTGCCCTGCAGTATTTTACGTTAGTAGGATGAATCCATTCCTTCATGTTCATTTACCCGCTGACGATGGAGCATTGTCTCCATCCGTAACTCTGCGTGACTTAGCAGGCAGTTCTTCATCTTCAACTAGTGACCGTCTTCGGCGGCAGGCCATGCACGAATCCAGGGTACTCATTCAACTTAAATATTTTTGTGTGTCGTAACCGGTAACCAGACTGTGAACGGTCACACATCTATTACGAGACGTTCTGAAAATTTTCGGTGGTGACTTCTTTTGGGAAAGAATAATGTTAAACGGACATACACCTATGCTGATACAATGGAGCTCAAGTACTTTACAATCAGTCCAACTGCACAGAAAAACGATTTCCATCGGGTAAGTTGACAAAATGCGTATCTGGAAACAATCACATTGATCAGGATTCAGGAGTACTAGTTTTATGATCAGGCACCTACGATCCCAGGTGGAAACTTCTGGTTCAAACAGGGAACCATTCAAGAAAATATTCGCAAACCCACTTTGTCGAAGAAGGTACCGAACATTTCCTACGTCCAATTCCACTTTCATTAGTTGTTCTTGAGCACATTGCAGGTTGGCAGCAGCCAGCTGTATTCGGGCCACGGCAACTGTAAGCGCATCATGGGCATCCTGCCGCTCGTTGTTGGCACAAGTGTTGTTAGGATCGATGCCCTTGGTTCGTTATCAAGTCAACAATGACGACTAGAGTCTTGGTCTAATCCCAGTCACTGGACAAGAATGCTGTTCAATGTTGTGCTAGGCAGTGACGAAGGTAGCTCAAGCGATAAGGAGGACGAGAGCAAGAGGGTTGTTCAGTAAAGGACAATACTTGATTAAGTTGGAACTGAAGTACTACAGTACATGCGCAGGGTTTATATACTGTCTAGAGAACAATAAAGAAGTATAAAAGGAAGTGAAATGAGGGGCAGTCCTGACAGACGAAACAGGTATCAGAGCGTAGTGACAAAGTGAAGAAAGGCTATTGTAACAGGTAAGGAAAAAAAGAGAAGAATCGTAACATTACCCTCTCCCTATGCGAGAAGTCACCGACTTCTTAAGGCCAGCCTTGAGTCGTCCAGGCATGATCAGCCCTGGACTCGTACCAGTGGACGATGTTTTCGACGTCTTTTTGCACTGTATCAATGTGCCATCGTATGGAGTCGAGGGTGACTTTCAGTTGTTGGAGTTCACAGAGCGCAAGATCCCGTTCAGCATAGGTCATGGCGTTGGGGTCGGTGGTGAGGGTGAGTCCTACAAGGGCTCCAAGTGGGGCAGAGAGGTCTCGGAGATTGGCTGTGATGTACGAGGCTTCTAGCGAGGCGGCGGCAACAAGGGGGTTTGATCTGGGGATAGGTGCGGGAATGACTTCTTCTGCGATAGGTGGTTCTTCGATGAGTTCGGGTGGATGAATGTGTAGGTCGTCATCGGCGTAGGTCATTGTGTCGGTCTCGACGAAGATTTCGAGGGGTGGCGTGAAGACGTCGAGCTCGGGGAGTTTTTCGGGGAAGGAGTAGGCAAGTGCGAGGGTAGTGAGGAGGGTGGCGAGAACGAGTCCTCCGATGAGGACTGAGGGGAAGAGAGTAGAGACGAGGGCGACGAGGATGGCGACGAGTGAGAACATCTGTGTATTTGCGACGTTGGTTGGAAGGCTAGGAAGTGGGAATCTCGTTCTTTTATAGGTTGACTTCATCAAAGTATTCCACGTCCCAGAATGAATCGTCTGCGTCCATAGAGAGAATGTCTCGTAAGAGTTGATCGGCCAGTGCCTCCGGTCTGGGAGTATTAGGTCGCGTGGGAGGTCCTTCAGCCAAATATGGTTCGTGTAGTGATCTAGGTGGAATTCGATGTGTAATCGTTCCTTGATCTGTGTGATAAATGATGCCCATGATCATTGGGTATCCAGGTTCCCATTCAAAGTCGCAGTAGTGGGGTGGTGGCGGTGGATTCGGGTATGGAGGCGGTATCCCTCCGTGTGGGATGTATAGGTAGTGCGGGGGTAGGTTAAAGTTCAGCGATCCGCTGGATGGGAAATTGATTTTGTCTGGGAATAGTGCCTCTGTCCGGTGTAGGCAGGTTACTCCCGCCGCTTCCAGGTCTCTTGTTCGGTCGATGATCCATAAGGCCAGTGCTCTTCGCGCTTGTCTGACCTGGTGATCTCTGCTGAGGGCGTTGGTTGGCGTCTGGGAGTTGGGGCTGGTCTGTGTCTTATATGCTGGGTGTAGTGACGGTACTTTTGTTCGATAGAGCAGGATTTTGCGTATTTCAATGAAGGCTGTTCCTATTGCGCGTCGTCCTTGGTGAGGATGGGTTCGATTAGGGAGTTGGATGATTAGGTGTCTAAGTTTTGGGATAGATTGTCTGGGAGAGAATTGGGAGTAGGGGGAGGCGATGTTTTTGGTATGTCTAGCATTCTGTCTGAGGATCTGCTTGTTGCGATACTGGACCATGGTTTTCATAGTAGGTTTCGGCGGTTCTTATATGCTCTAAGGATGTCCGCAGTGTTTTTCAGATTTGTTTCAGGTTCCCATGAGTTTTCGTTCGGTCCATACCCTTTCCATTTGACTAGGTATTGATAGCCGGTTCCTCATTTTCTGTGTGTGATGATTGCTTCTATTTCGAACTCTTCTTGTCCGTTGATGAGATCAGGGGGTGGTTTCATGAAGTTCAGGTCCATGTACCATTGTTTCTTTATATGGAGTTAACAATGTAGTATGAAACACGGGATGGATGCGCCATTGTTTGGGGAGTTTCAGTTTGTAGGTGACAGGTCCTAGCACTTGCTCAATCGTGAAGGGTCCTTCTCTTTTGGGCGCTAGCTTCCTTGACTCATAGGGTATTCGGAGATTTCAATTTTCGAGCCAGACTTTGTCTCCTTTCTCGAATCTGATACTCTTGTCTTTTGTTCTGAGCGCTACCATTTGTCTAGCGAGTTCGTGTGCAGCGAGTGCTTCTTCTCTAGCCTTTTGTAGCATTCGTAATCGGTTCTCGGCTGCTGGGGTCATCATGGGGGATGCGGCTGTGGGAATAGCGACAGGGTCTATTCCGTACATTAGCTGGAACGGTGATGCTTTGATGGTATCATGGTGTCGGTTATTGTGAGCGAATTCTGCAATTGGCAGTAGCGATTTCCATCTGTGCGGTTCGTTTGTGCAGAACATTCGGAGGTAGACTTCTAGTTCTTGATTGACTCGTTCTGTCTCGCCATCTGTCTGGGGATGGTAGGCTGTGCTCATTCTATGGTTTATTCCCAGCGCTTTTCCTATTTCTCGGAATACTTTAGATGCGAACTGCAGTCCTCTGTCAGATATGAGGATTTCCTGGTAAACCGAATTGTTTGAAATTTTCGTCTATGTATAGATCCGCGGTTCCTAGTGCATCGATCGTTTTGTGACAAGGGGAAAAGGTTACCCCCTTTGTAAGTCCATGGTCCACCGTGACCATGATTGAGTCGAAGCCGTCGGCGGTTGGTAGGTCTGTGATGAAGTCAATTGTAACTTGTTGGAAGGGTCGGGTGGCATTAGATTTGATCAGTTGTAGGGCAGGGGTGTTGGGGTGAGTGTTTACTTTCATTTGTTGGCAGAGCACACATCCTTCGATCCATTCTCTGGTATGCTTGTTCATTCCGGGCCACCAGTAGTTTCGTTTGAGTAATTCTAGAGTTTTAAATCGTCCTGGGGTGTCCGGATGTAGGTGATTCATGCGTCAGTTTGATGAGTTGAGTGCGCAATCCATCTTGATCGGGTACATAGGTTTTTCCTTGGTAATGTACGATGTGGTCGACATATGTCCAGTCTTGCAGCTTCGATTTTATTGGTGGTGCTCAATGATTTTGGATCACTTCAACTAGTATTTGTCCAAAGTCGTCTTTAATCATGCCTTTGTGCAACTTCTCTGCTAGGTCATCTGCTATAAGCCTGATGAATCGTTCAGGTGGTAACACCGTGGTTTCTTCTGGGATGTCGTCCATTCCAATGTGGTCTGGTCGTCGAGATAGGGCATCTGCTTCAAACATCTTAGTTCCAGGGACGTGCTCTATTCGGAGGTCGAATTCGCTTAAGAAGGAGGACCATCTGGCTTGTCTGGGGGTAAGGCATTGTGGAGTTCGATAAAAGGATAAATTCTTGTGATCACAGTGAACGATGGTGGTATGAGGTGATCCGTGGAGAAGGTGTCGCCATGCCGCAAGTCCCTTGACGATTGCCAGTAGTTCTCTGTCATAAATCTGATAGTTTTGCTCTGTTGTAGTTAAGGCGTGTGAGATGAAGCCGCAAGGGTGCAGGAGTCCTGCTTCATCGGCTTGTTTCAGTACCGCTCCTGTTGCTTTATTCGAGGTGTCGGTTTGCAGGATGAATGGTCGGGTGACATCTGGCATTCGGAGTACAGGGGCTGTTGTAAAGCATTTCTTTAGGTTGTTAAACGCCACCTGTCGTTCTGGTGTCCAGAGGAATGCTTCATCTTTTCTTGTGAGATCGATAAGTGGTCGGGCAAGGGTTGCGAAGTTTCCAATGAATCGTTGGTAGAAATTTCCAAATCCTAGGAAGGATCGTACTTGTTTGACCGTTGTTGGTGTCGGCCAATCTGCTATTCCTGCCAGTTTGATCAGGTCCATTGTTATTTCCCCAGGTCTAATGATCATTCCGAGGAATTCGATTTCCTGAGTGCAGAACTTGCATTTTTCGAGTTTGAGAAATAAGTCGTTTTCTTTCAGTCGTTCTAGGACGCGTTTTGTCCGAGTTTCTAAGTCTTTGGGTGTTGTTCCACATATTAAAATGTCGTCCATGTAAATGATTAACCATCCTTCGTTGATCATATCTTGGAAGTATTTGTTCATCATTGTCTGGAAAGTGGATGGGGAATTGCATAGGCCAAAGAACATGACCGTTGGTTCGTATAGTCCCTTGTTTGTTATGAAGGCTGCTTTCCATTTGTCTCCTTCTTTTATCCGAACGTTGTTGTATCCCCATCAGAGATCTAGTTTTGTAAAATATTGAGCGCCGGATAGTTTGGTCATTAGATCAGAGATTAATGGTAGTGGGTATGCATTTTTTATTGTCCATTCATTCAGGTATCGGTAGTCTTGACATGGTCGAAGCGCTCCACTTTCCTTTTTTGCGACAAAGAAGAATGGCGAGGCTTGTGGGGATTTGGATGGTCTAATATATCCTTTAGCTAGCTGTTCTGTGATCCATTCGTTGAGGGATGATTGCTCTTTTATCGATAGTGGATAGATTTTGCTGACTTTTGGGGTAAATCCGGTTCTGAGATCAATTGCATGATCCCATGTGCGTCTGACTGGGAATCGTTCTGAAGGCGCTTTTTCGAAGGTAGATTTCCATCCCTGGTATTCGTCCGGTAGCACCATTATGGTTTCTTTACGTAGTGTGTGTTCTAGCGCTTGTGATGCCGAAGTCTTAACCCTGATCCAGTATTCATCGATTTCCTGATCCAGGTTTCTTTCTATCTGCCTCGTCGGTTTGTGTAGAGGTTGGTGATCGAGCTCAAGGGTCCGTTCTTTCCAGTTTATTGTTGGGTTATGTTTTTCTAACCAGGGGAGTCCGAGTATAAGTCTTTGATCTCCCAGTTTAGTGATTAGGAAGCTTGTTTCGATTCGTAGCTTTCCGATGTGGTAGGGAATCTTGACTTTATGTGTGATCATTCCGTTTAAGTTTACTGTTCCGTCGGCATTTTTAACTCGTATTGGTCGAATTAGTGGTTTTTTGTTCATGTTTTTTGTTATAGTTTCGTCAATGAAGTTTCCTTCTGCTCCACAGTCAATGAGGGCAGATATCTCAGCGGGTAATTCGGGTGATTGGACAGTTATTGAGAGTCGTTGATTATTATTCGATCTTACTATTACAGAGTCGAGTGCTAACTGTCCATAATCGTTCTTGGAGGTTCCAACCGCTTTCTGGTTCCTCCGCTTTAAAAACCCTCGGTTTCCAGGTCAGTGAGGAGAGTTTCTCGTTCCTCTGTGCTGAGAGCTGCAATCATAGTGCGAATTTTTTTAGCATCATTATCCTCGGTGATTGTTCTGGTGAATCGTCCTGAAGGGGGCAGGTTCCTAGTAGTGTCTTTCTTTGGGCAGTTTCGGGATAAGTGACCGATGGTTCCGCATCTGAAACATTTTCCAGAACGCATATATTCTTCTCGTTGCCCATCAGTAAGGCGTCCGGTCTGTATGGCATGGATTGTTTTAGGTCCCCCTGTTTTATTGAATCGACGCCCTGTATCAGTTTTTCCTAGTGCTTTCATCGTTTCCCATGCTGCATTAAGTTGTTCTGCTTTTCTGTAGGCGTCTGTGATGGTTTTAAAGTCGCTTTGTCCTTCGAGGATTTTGGCAGCAATGGTGGTTGGTAGGCCTCGGACGAATGCCTGAAGTTGGGCGGTAATTCCGGTTAGTCCGGAGGATCCTATGAGCATTCTAAATTTTCGGACGTAGATCGGGACAGTGATCTCTCCTCCAACTCATAGTTTGGTGAGCTCATTTAGTGCCCTGACTGCAGTGTTGACTTCTCCCCAGTCGTCAAGGAATCGTTTGACAAAGGTGTCATAGTTTTCCCAAGTAAGTCCATCTTTTTCGTCTAGTTGGTCGCGGATTATTTCTTTCCAGTCGTCTAGTTCCTTTCCTAGACATTGGAGGACATATCTGATTTTCTTTTTGTGTTTCCCTTCATAGTTGTGGGCGTTTATTGCAAAGAAATCGCTAAACCAGTTGATGAATGATTTAGCTTCGGTCCGATCTCCTGTAAAAATTCGTGCTGAGACTGGTTTGATGTCTCCCCTGGGGGCATCAGTGGTTTCAATGTTAGTTGCCATTTGTTTTGTGTCGGTTTCGGCGTCTGTTTCAGGTCTCGGGTTTTCTAGTTCATATTCGATTTGTTTTTGTTCCAAAAAGGTGTTCCACCCTGTTATGGATGTTTCGGAGAGAGAGTAGTATGGATCAGTACCGTCGAAATCGAATTCCGCGTTGCAGTACTCTTCCCACCAAAGGGTTTCTTCAGGTCTTTCGAAATATAGCTCTGGTTCTTCTTCTGGTTCTTTTTGTTCGTTTCTCCACTCAACCCAAAGTTTTCCAGGTAGCAAGTGTTCGTCTCCTTCAATGTAATCCCCTTCAAAGTATTTGTCGGGTACTGGGGTGTTTTTGTTCTTTCCTACTCCTCGAAATTCCCAATGTTTATTTAGTGTCGAGAAAAAGAGCTCCTGTCTTTCTAGATAATATGTTCCTTTAAAGAGAAAGGAATTGTTCGGTGGTCTCTGGTTAGAGAGTCTGGTTTTGGGTCGTTTTGGATCTATATTGTCTAGCTAGTGACGATGCACTAAGCGGTTCAGTGAGTTCCAACTTGTGTTAGGATCGATGCCCTTGGTTCGTTATCGAGTCAACAATGACGACTAGAGTCTTGGTCTAATCCCAGTCACTGGACAAGAATGCTGTTTGACGTCGTGCTAGGCAGTGACGAAGGTAGCTCGAGCGATAAGGAGGACGAGAGCGAGAGGGTTGTTCAGTAAAGGACAATACTCAATTAAGTTGGAACTGAAGTACTACGGTACATGCGCAGGGTTTATATACTGTCTAGAGAACAATAAAGAAGTATAAAAGGAAGTGAAACGAGGGGCAGTCCTGACAGACGAAACAGGTATCAGAGCGTAGTGACGAAGTGAAGAAAGGCTATTGTAACAGGTAAGGAAAAAAAGAGAAGAATCGTAACAAGTGTACATTGCAAAGGCCTCTTCGTAACTGGTTATTGGCTAGATCTGAGATATGACCATGCATTTCAAGTCTCAAGGAGCAGGTTCACTAACCGCAGACCTCAGCATATTGAATCTAGTAATAGAGCATGTCGAAGTTGTTGAATCATGGAAGGATAAACAAACAATGGTGTGACTGATAACAGTCACGTGTGTTACTTCTAGTCACCAGTCCACGATGCACTGTCCACAGTGTTCTCGCAATTTCAAAAATCAACAAGCTCTTTTATCACATATGAACCAACCACTCGGATCCTGTCAGAGACATTTTGAAGTAGTTGTTGGTCTTGCAGATGAACTGCGAAAATATGAGATGCGTCGGCGAGACCATGGACAATCAGATTGTGGTAATGCACCCATGGGATGGGATTATCAAGAGGATCTGGTGAACATGGATGCTCCCTCCGCTGTTGTGGATGATGATAACCCAGGTTGTAGGCGTTTTGTTGAGAAGTTCAAGGGAGCCGCACAGACTTACGGAACGGGGACAACGTTCATGGCAGAATTTGACAATGATAGGTTCGCCAAAGAACACATGGACAATCTCTATTATCTGTTTGCTTCAAGGGATGAATGGGAATTGGCGGCCTTTTTACTTTGTTCCCGTCTCAGTATGGCTGATATCGACACATTTCTATCTTTGACAATAGTAGGTGGTTGTCAACCAGTTGAATCATTGGTTACTAATGGCTTTCGCAGATTAAGAATTTGGATTTATCATTTCATACGGCAAAGAGGTTACGAGGTCTGGCAGAAATGCTTCCCAAAGCACTGGAGTGGCAATGCAAGCCTTGGCATGTAACACATCCAACCAAGAGACCATTATATCTATACTATCGCGATCCACTCGAATGCATCCAGTCCATGCTTTATAATCCCACCATCAGAGATTTCATCAACTTCACTCCGTTTCGCCTCTATGAATCAGCTACCAAGATGATGCGAATATACACTGAGTGGCTTAGCAGTGACGTAGCATGGTCGATGCAGGTAAGTTATTTGTCCCAGAGGTATCCTGCGTCTTAATGTATGTGTAGAGCCAGCTTCCCAATGGGGCGACGCTCCTTGGAGTGATATTATCCTCAGACAAGACTAATTTATCTGTCATGACCGGGGGACGCGTCACGCATCCTCTTCTTATGAGCATTGCAAACCTGCTGATGGACTTTCGGACAAAGGCAACAAACCGTGCTTTCTGTTACGACTTCTTTTTCTTACACTTACTTATTACAAGAACCTTTCTTCACTTCATCGCTATGCTTCGATACTTGTTTCATCTACCTAGATTGCCCCTCGTTTCACTTCCTTTTATACTTCTTCATTGTTCTCCAGACAGTATATAAACCCCTACATGTACCATAGTACTTCAGTTCCAACTTAATCGAGTATTGTCCTTTACTGAACAACCTCTCGCTCTCATCCTCTTGATCGCTCGAGCTACCTTCGTCGCTGCCCAGCACGACGTCGAACAGCATTCTTGTCCAGTGACTGGGATTAGACCGAGACTCTAGTCGTCATTGTTGACTCAATAACGAACCAAGGGCATCGATCCTAACACTTTCCACCTTATCGCACTGCTCCCTGTTCCCAAATTCATCCATAGAGACAAAAAGATGCTTGGTGTTCTGGAGAACCATGTCATTCATGAATGCTTGGATTTCATTTTGAAGCCGCTCAAGAAAACCGCAGAAGTTGGAATCATGATTGTTGTAAAGATAGAGACGAGACGGGAGCGCTCGAGCGGATGCGAGTTAAAGCTCTGCATTTACACTGTAAACTACACATATATATACTTTATACAATATGAAATAGACGGGCATCAGCAGATAACTGCGCACCGTATTTATGTCAGGCGCTAATCATGCGCACTCGTCTTTTTGTTCCTTTTTTCCAATTCCTTTCATCGTGACCTCCTCTCCATC
The DNA here is from genome assembly GCA_023014405.1 of Amanita molliuscula. Classification (NCBI taxonomy): domain Eukaryota; kingdom Fungi; phylum Basidiomycota; class Agaricomycetes; order Agaricales; family Amanitaceae; genus Amanita; species Amanita molliuscula. The sequence continues at coordinate 375,117 of JAEBUP010000029.1, read as the reverse complement.
AGCTCGTGAATCTTCATCGTCTCGTGTCCAAGTCCATGACCTACTGCGCCTCACGCGCCTCCTTCTGCCGTCGATCCGTCATTCCCAACACTCCCCCTCGGATTGACTCCAATCCCCATCATCTTTGTTAAACACTCGTGTTGAATGCGGGGTAATCCCTTCGTAAATATATCCGCTATATTCTCTTCACTCCGTACATAGCGTATTTTCAGTTGTCCATTCTTCACAAGGTCGCGAATGAAATGTAAAGCGATGTCGACATGTTTAGTGCGCACGTGAAATTCCGGATGGTGCGCAATAGCAATGGCCGCCTGATTGTCACTAAGAATGGTGGGCGCATTTGGCGTGAATCCTATTTTGTCGAAAAGTGTATGGATCCAAAGCGCCTCTCGTGCTACATGAGTAGCTGCGACATATTCGGCCTCGGCGGTCGAAAGAGCAATAATGCTCTGCTTCTTGGAACTCCACGCGATAGCTCCCCCTGTGAATAATACTATATAGCCGCTAGTAGATTTTCGGCTAGCCTGGGAAGCCCAATCAGCATCGCAATAAAAGATGGGATTATTCTCATCTGATCCCCTTCCCCCATATCCAATCCTATACTCCTTCGTCCCCTTCAAATATCGAAATATCCTCTTTATGGCCATCCAATGGCGTGGTTTAGGGTTGCGCGCAAATTGTCCAAGTCGCGTAGTCGCAAAGATGATATCGGCCTGAGTGATCGTAGCTAAACGGAGTAATTTCCCAATTAGGGCTGAATAAGCGTACGTCACTTGATCGGAACGGCTGTTGTCATCTTCTCCTTCTTCATAATCGAGATTGACGTTGGGATCGAGTGGAGTCGATATAGGGTTACATTCATGAAGGCCTAGTTCGACTAGCACTTGATCAATATAATGCGTCTGCGAAAGGAAAAGCGTATGCTCGTCTCGGTTATAATTGATTTGAATCCCAAGGAGATATTTTGGGATGCCAAGACTTTTAATTTCAAACTTCCTTTTGAGGTCCGAAGCAATCTGATCGATTTCCGCTTCCGCATTAGTGATGGCAATGATGTCATCAACCCAAACAAGCAAAATAGAGAACTTATCGCCGTTTCGCCGAATGAAAACACAGTAGTCGGCTCTAAGTTGTCGGTATGATAAGTCGAGGAGTGCGGCTGTAAGGGTATTGTTCCACACGTTCCCAGCTTGCTTCAATCCATATAGCGATCGTTGAAGGTGACATACACGATTACTTCCATTGTCGAAACCAGGAGGTTGCCGCATATAGATTTCTTCTTGTAGTACGCCGTTAAGATAAGCGTTCTTGACATCGTACTGTGTAAGGTGCCAACCATGCTGTGCTGCAGCGGCGAGTAAAGCACGGAGGCTTTCATAACGCATTACTGGTGCATAAGTGTTGAGATCGTTGTAATCGAATCCCGGTTTTTGAGTGAATCCCTGAGCGACGAGTCGAGCCTTGAACCTAATGGTGTTCCCATGCTCGTCGGTTTTTCGCGTAAACACCCATTTGCTCCCCACCACATTCCGTCCCTCTGGAATATTCTCCAATCTCCATGTCCCCATCTTATCCAGCATACTCATCTCCTCGTCCATAGCCTTCTTCCATTCTACCCGGTCCTCACTCTCCAACGCATCTTCAACTTTCTTCGGCACCTTATCTTCATTTGACAGGAAAATGAAGTCAAAAGAATCAGCTGATTGATCATTGTGATCAATGATCTGTTGAGATTGGTCGGCAAAGCGATTGGCTGGTTTGCACGCGTCCGGGTTGTGGAGTAACTTGTAGTCAATGTTTTTGACAGTAGAACGAGGTTGGCGTGACGTGGAAGTAGGCGCGGCATTAGTTGTAGATGGTAGTGGTCGAGCTGGTATCTTAATGATAAGGGGTTTGTTTTGTTGTGTAACAACTGTCGGTTCAGTTGTAAGCTGTTGGTCCGGCTTGCGCGCTGAATCCACCAAATCGAGTGTTACCGCTGCTCCTGGTGCTCCTGGTGGTGCTCCTGGTGGTGGTGCTACTGGCTCCCCCTCGGCGCACAATCCGGGTACACGAATAGTTTGTGTGGGCGGAGCGCATTCACCAAACGCGTAATTCCGAGAAACTTTAACGATTCGGCTACCAATATCATAGTAGCAAATAGATTTGGAACCGTCAATAAAACCTAAAAACTTTCCTTTTATTGACTTTGATTCCAATTTATTCTCTTGATGTTCATCCAACACCCAAACATCACAGCCGAATTCCCGGAGGTGGGAAACATCCGGTTTAGTCCTGGTCCAGGCTTCGTAAGGGGTTGTTTTAGACAGGGCGTGTGTCGGCGCGCGATTGCGGAGATATACTGCATGTGAGATGGCACTATCCCATAAATAGTTTGGTGTATTGCTGGCCAATAGCATAGTACGAGCCATTTCCACCAATGTTCAGTTAAACTGTTCGGCGACGCCATTCTGGGATGGTGAGTATGGAGCTGATGGTTCAAGGACCATACCCTTCTCATTCACCCACTTCCACAACCACTCGTTGACCAACTCTTTGCCATTGTCAAGTCTAAGCTTCTTCGGCATCTTCCCATACTGTTTCTCGATATGGTTAAAGTATGTCGTAATTCAATCAAAGGCTTCGTCCTTTGTTTTCATGAATAGAACATGACACATGCGAGTTGCGTCATCTGTAAATGCAATGAAGTAACGGTGTTTATTGATAGATTGAACGGGTGCTGGTCCCCACACATCTGTCATAGTTCGTTCACCGGCAGTCTCCGATCGGTGTGTAGCTTCGGTAGGATATGGCTTGCGAGCCATCTTCCCTTTTAGGCAGTCTTGGCAGGAGTTTGATGGGATCGACATTTCGTCTATATTTATCCCTGTAATTAAATTCTCCCGCACAGCGCGTTGTAGGGCAGTAATGGAGAGGTGACCATACCGTTTATGCCATTCGTCCCAAGAGTACTCTTGTACCCCGGTGACGAAGGCTTTATCATTAGCGTGCATTTCTGCTCTTGCATGAAGCAAGTATAGACAGCCAATCATCCGTCCCTCTCCAACAACTTTCCCATCCCTAGTCTTCAAATAACATTTCCCACCCGTCATTTCCACGTGTCCGCCGCCTTCATCAAAACGTCCGAGTGACATCAAACAATTTGGCGCGATTGGCACGTGTGAGACATTTTGTAATCGGTGTGAGAAATACTTTTCCCCAACTCGGAATTTGAGTATAACGGTTCCACGACCTAAAACGGGCACAGGCTCCGGTCCTATCCCTTGCAATGTTGTTTTCTTGAGTGGGGTATAGTCGGCGAAGGCATCGCATGACATGCAAACATGAGCCAATGATCCGCAATCAAGGATCCAATTGTTTTTGGAAAAAAGCGTGGGACTTGCCATATATGAGAAGTCGGTGAGATCGGTGCCTGGCGCATCAACTTCTTGTGCCTGATTAGCTCGATCGGTTTTTCCGCCCTTCTTCTTCTTCGGCCCCTGTCCCTCTTTTCCTCCTCCTTTTGCCCAGCAGTCTTTTGCTAGATGACCTTTCTTTTTACAGTTGTGACACTCTTGCGTCTCCTTGATTAGTAACGATGTGCCATCACCGGAATCTCCAGTACGTCCCTTTCTTCTCCTTTCTTCGTCGAGTAATACGGCAACCAGATCGGAAGATGAGATCGTGGGAGCGTTACTTTGTGCGCCAAGGTATGCCGAGGTATAGCTGTCCCATGACTCTGGCAGCGACATAAGCAATATCATGGCAAAGTCGTCGTCAGGGACTATACTCCCCATGAGGTGAAGCTCCTCCTGCATTCTCCTCAGCTTTGTGATGTGGGCAGACATGTCAAGGTCATCAGAAGCTGACATCCGGAATAGCGCGCGCCGCGCTGCGAGTATGCCGAGCTTTCCTCTTGTCTCCTTGACAGTCCTTAATTGTTCCCACATGGCTTTTGCAGTGATGGCACCTAAAAGGTGAATCATTTCACTGTCGCCTACCACTAATTCGATGCGCGTCCGCGCCCTAGCATCCTTCTTCTGCCACTCAGTGATGGCCTTTGCCTCGTCATTTGTAGGTGCATTGTCGACCTTCGGTTTTGGGGGATCCGCGAGAAGAACTTCTTCAAGATCGAGATCGCGTAATACAGTGGTGATCTTCCTTTTCCACGCTAACCAATTCGAGGCATTAAGGGGTTCGATTCGGTAACTTCCGGATCCAAGAGTGATGGTAGCGTCGGGTTTGGCGGTTGAAGTTTCTGACATCGCGTAGATCAATAACGAGTTTGAATATAGATAGAAGAATGTGTCTCAATGTATAAGGTTAAAGCACGGGGCCCATAACCTGTTGTAAAGATAGAGACGAGACGGGAGCGCTCGAGCGGATGCGAGTTAAAGCTCTGCATTTACACTGTAAACTACACATATATATACTTTATACAATATGAAATAGACAGGCGTCAGCAGATAACTGCGCACCGTATTTATGTCAGGCGCTAATCATGCGCACTCGTCTTTTTGTTTCTTTTTTCCAATTCCTTTCATTGTGACCTCCTCTCCATCAGCTCGTGAATCTTCATCGTCTCGTGTACAAGTCCATGACCTACTGCACCTCACGCGCCTCCTTCTGCTGTCGATCCGTCATTCCCAACAATGATGTCGGACCCGCTTGGCTCCCTCTGTTATGTATACACTCCCCTTGCTGCATTCATTGCCAACACACCAGAAGCAGGCGCATTATGTGGCGTTGCTGGAAAAACATCGCATATAACAATGGCGATGTACAAGGAGTTTGGCGATCCATTTCAACACCAACCAAGAACTGCGTTTAATACCCTTTCACGCCTTCGTTTGATAGAAGATGGCGTTGATCCATGGAATCTTGAAGCTTATGTGAAAGCAGCCAAGAAATGTCGGCTGAACGGTGTTCATCGTCCATTCTGGCGCGACTGGCCGCTCTCAGACCCATCTCAATTTTTCACCCCGGAACCGCTTCATCATTGGCACAAGATGTTTTGGGACCATGATGCACAATGGTGCATCCACGCCGTTGGAGACGCTGAACTCGACTTCCGCTTCTCCGCCCTCTTTCCGCATGCCGGCCTTCGACATTTCTCAGAAGGTATATCTCAGTTGAAGCAAGTAACTGGCCGGGAACACCGCAATATCCAGCGTTACATTGTAGGGGTCATCGCTGATGCTGTGCCGAAGGACTTCCTCATTGCTATACGTGCGCTGAATGACTTTTGATATCTTTCTCAAGCCCCCGAAATTTCAGACCATATCTGCGCTCTCATCGACGAGGCTCTTGCAGAGTTTCATCGGCACAAACATGCGATCATTGCTGCGGGTGCACACACTGGCAAGCGCAAACGAGTCATCGATGATTGGCACATTCCCAAGCTTGAATTCCTTCAAAGTGTAACGACTAGCATTCGTGATAGCGGAGCACCAATGCAATGGTCTGCCGATCATACAGAGCGATGTCATATTACCGAGATAAAGGATCCAGTGCGTTCTAGCAACCGCAAGGAGTATGAAGCCCAAATATGTCGCTACCTGGATCGTGCTGAGAAGTGTCGGCAATTTAATCTTGTCACTGCTATCTGCGATGCTAGAGTCAACCCTGGCCTTCCCAATGACGGATCCCATCTGCACGATGGGAACGATAGTGATGAAGTTGATGATATTGAGAATAGCGCGAACCAGCGTGACAACCAAAATACCACACCTTCACCTCCGACAACCCAGGGGTGCACAGATTATTTTGAACTCACAAATGCGCTTGAACTCGGCATGCATCCTCGTTCGCCATTGCCATACAGAACCTTCGCAAGGGGAGGTACAGCTTTACATCTAGCACGAGATCCAGCTATGACGTTGACCATCGACGAAGCAATGGCTGTATTTAAATTACCAGATTTACATGCTGCCATAGCCGATTTCATCACACGAAGCAACAACAACAATCCTTTAACCATCGGTGGTCGTCGGATGGCTTGCATCAATGTAGAATTACCCTTCAGTGATATCCAAATTTGGACAAAGCTGCGGCTACAAAACCGCTCTTATCATGCTCCACATAATGTGCTCCCACCTCAAGCTGTCCATGCCTCCCCTCCCACAGGTTCCTGGATCTTTGGCCGCGCTGATACGGTTCTCATTAACAATGATCCTTCACAAATATGGCCTGCTAGCGGTCTGGATGGTATAATATAGTTTCCGGGCCTGCTATGTCCTAATTGTTATATTTTAGGTCATTACGTTGCTCAACTTCGCCTGATCTTTCGTATTGTTCCTTGTCGACAAGTGCAGGCTCATCAATACCCAAACTCATTCCTGGCCTACGCCCATCGTTTAGATATGGTTTCCCAGCAGGGCCTCCAAGTGGAATTATCGGGCCAGAGGGGGCATCATACTGAGCCCTCAACAGGGATGTACATCCTCAAGCATGCACGGCGGGCCAACAGATCACTTTTGGGGGACGTTATACCTGTTGAACACATCAAGACCCTTGTTGACCTCACACCCCGCTTTGGAGCAGCTGCACAGAGATGTCTCACCAAAGAGACAAGCATCGAGTATAGTTCCGAGTTTCGATTAAATAAATACTTCCAGAAGGAGCATTTTTTTGCACTGAATTGTTTCTGATGCTCCCGCTCGCGTCCTTCTTGCCCCCCTGTTATCTCTAGTAATTTTAACAATTTGACGACGATTTTCATCAGCGTGACATTGTGTCTGAGAAATCATGTCACAATCTCGTGGCATCGTTCACACTCAATCCATTGCTAAGAGATGGCCAGGTCTCCCTCCCTTCCTACCCTACCTCTGAACTCCGTCGTTGGACGATTTGATGGGACCAATTCCACCAGCATGTGGTCGCAGAAGCTAGTGAATTTGCAAGTGCTCACTCTTTTCGGCCACTGTTCACCCACAAGGCCAATTACCTTCATCTGGTGCAAATGGAACAGTTAAACGAAAGGAGCGGGATCACACTGGGAAGATCAAACTAACGTAGGCACATCGCCACATTTTCCAACATGCGACTCACGACTGTGTCTCCTAGAATACATCCAAGATCATTCAATCCCTGATGGGTCGCGATTGTTCAAATGTATCCCGCCCCCATCCACTTCGTCTGTATTCCTAATCCAGATGAAGAACTTATGCAACACAACTTAGGCCTATCTGTCTTCTGGCCGGGCACGGTGACAGCATATATCGACCATCTTAAATCCACATCCTTTACCTCATGTACTCTGTGACGGCTCAAACCGCAACACACATGACTTTGTCGCAAGGCTTGATATCAAATTCAATTAATGATATGTCTAACGCGTTCAAGGCGGCTTTCAGACGGCTGGCCGCCTTCACCATATGAAAGGGCAGGATAACCCCATGTTTACGTCATTTGAACCGAGGTCAGCGGACGACACCCGCTTCGGTCACGCGGTCTCAAAGGGGTTCGAATACTGCTGTTCTTAATCACATCGAGGCTGGTCCAGGTGACTTTATCGCGAGGCTTGATAATAAATTCCATCAACGAAATGTCCAACGCCTTCAAGGCGGCTCTCGGACGGCTGGCCGCCTTCACCATATGAAAGGGCAGGATAACCCCATGTTTACGTCATTTGAACCGAGGTCAGCGGACGACACCCGCTTCGGTCACGCGGTCTCAAAGGGGTTCGAATACTGCTGTTCTTGATCACATCGAGGCTGGTCCAGATGACTTTATCGCGAGGCTTGATAATAAATTCCATCAACGAAATGTCTAACGCCTTCAAGGCGGCTCTCGGACGGCTGGCCGCCTTCACCATATGAAAGGGTAGGATAACCCCATGTTTACGTCATTTGAACCGAGGTCAGTGGACGACACCCGCTTCGGTCACGCAGTCTCAAAGGGGTTTGAATACTGCTGTTCTGGATCACATCGAGGCTGGTCCAGATGACTTTATCGCGAGGCCTGATAATAAATTCCATCAACGAAATGTCTAACGCCTTCAAGGCGGCTCTCGGACGGCTGGCCGCCTTCACCATATGAAAGGGTAGGATAACCCCATGTTCACATCATTTGAACCGCTAGCAGATGACACCCGCTTCGGTCACGCGGTCTCAAAGGGGTTTGAATACTGCTGTTCTTGATCACACCGAGGCTGGTCCAGATGGCTTTATCGCGAGGCTTGATAATAAATTCCATCAACGAAATGTCTAACGCCTTCAAGGCGGCTCTCGGACGGCTGGCCGCCTTCACCATATGAAAGGGCAGGATAACCCCATGTTCACATCATTTGAACCGCTAGCGGATGACACCCGCTTCGGCCACGCGGTCTCAAAGGCCAATTTAAATACTGCTGTTTTTCTTGATTGCATCGTGACTAGTCCAGATGACTTACCACGAGGCTTTTCATCGTATGAAAGGGCGGGATAACCCTATGTTCACATCAGTTGAACTGAGGCTAACAGACGACCCCGCCTCGGTCACGCGGACTCAAAGGCCAATTTGAATATTCCTGATCTTGATCGCGCCGTGGCTAGTCCAGATGACTTTATCGCGAGGCTTTTCACCATACAGGATAACCCCATGTTCACGCCATTTGAACCGAGGCTAGCAGACGACACCCGCTTCAGTCACTAAGGCTGATTTGAATGCTGTTGTTCTTGATCGCATCGTGGCTAGTCCAGATGCGCATGTCTCAACCCACATTTCTCGTCTATCATAAGGTGCGCGAGATTTATCTCGGGAGCATGCCAAGCAATTCTGACACACAACCCACCTAGAGAAGAGTGGTGCAGTAATTGTATGTCGTATGTCTATGCGAAGATGATGAACGTTTAGTCGACAACGAATAGCTAAGAGCTGGAACGAACATTAGCTATAACCAATTCTCTATTGTCTCTGACATGACCTTTACAGGTACGCGCTGCCCAAGCTCAGAAAAATGATTCCAAAGCTCAAGGCAAGTACACATATTACTGACTTTGCTGAGGTACGACTCACTCACGATCCCCCCTCCATCGTTCCGCGTACCCCCTACACTGTTGATTCCGTGAGTAAACTAGGCTGGATACTACGGGAAAGATCAATATTCCAAGCATAACCCACCTTCATCCACTTTGTCCATATGCCCCTATCTGGGTGAGGAACGTGTACTAACATAATCTAGAAATACGGGTTTATGCCAATCAGTGCGTGTGCCATCGCCACAACTAAGTAGACAATAGATGGGCCTACCAAACAGGAAGGGAACGAACTACCCGAGCTAGGGTATTAGGTTAACGCGGTGTTGCACGCGCCGGAGGACGAAGACGAAGATCACGCATTGGAGGATGAAGACGAAGATCGCGCGTTGGACGAAGATGAAGATCACTAGTTAAAACAACATAGGCGGCGGGACGGTCGGCGTGGACGACTTGGTATGCGAGGCCTTGTAACGTCACAGTGACGATACGACAGTTGTGGGCAGTTCAAGGACACACTATCTATACAATCCTCGCCCTCTCTATCTCTTCATGAGCGCCTCAAACGCTTCAAATCGACCATCTTCAGGCCAGATCCTATCTACGGGAACAGTGAGTAACTCAAATCTTTCCATTACGCCGCTACTCAATTGAACCCTAGGCCGCTACATCCACTGTTACATTCACCGCTACACCCACTGCTACACCGACCGTTCTTCATGACGAGTATTCAGCCACAGCTGCGAACAGTTCCGATTCCGATGATACAGACGATTCAACCTCGGACTCGGCATCGGATTTCGAAACCGACACCACTTCATATTTGACGGATGTCGAGCAGTTTTCTGAGGTTTCTGAGACGGATACGTTGAACGACAAGGTGGATGGTTGAAGCGATGATGGATACGATGCGGATGTGGAAGATGCGGATGTGGAAGATGCGGATGCGGAAGATGAACAAGACGATGAGTGAATATTTGAATGGTGAACATTACATACGTTCTGTCCAAAATACAAGGGGACGCCACCCATTTTTTGACAAAACGACTAGGCATCTTCCAGTATTCGCGTCAGACATGCTAAAATTAGTACAATGAACTACGTGCTACCAGCTCTGCACTCGACGCGCTATGCATAGCTCCGGCTTCTACCACGCGTCTACAGCGTGCTTGGTATCTACGGCTACTATGGAATCGACCCTGACAAAGGGTAAAATCCACCCCAACTCACCCTGAACTCTACTAGCCACTACCGGTCACTACCAACCACTATGAGCCACTACTGATACTTCTGGCCCTGTGGGGCATCCCCAGGGTTTGCTGATGTCTACACTCCTCATTCCACCACATATTTGGGTTAGAATCTTTCTTGGGGACTTTCACAAATCTAGACCATGCCTCCTGTATTCCCTTATATAGAAGGTCAACGCTTTCCTGTGCTCCTTCCGAAGCAAACGTTAAACTCTGAATAGTGGTGATGAACGATGCTTCCTCTTCCAATGCTGTTGGGATATAAGGGACATGAGGGCATAAAGGAGCCCTGCTGTGAGACGAAAACCGTAAGGTTATCGACCTATGATCTTTCTTTGCTCCAATGATGTCGATTGAATAGATAAATCTTGCATCCTCCAAGATAGAATCATGTACCCAGACCAGATCCAACACACTCGTACAAACATCTCCCCCCCTTCTGTTCCTATAAAAGGTTGGTTCAGTAATATCATTTAAACAATTGAAGCCAAAGTCCATCATAGACTCGATCAAATCCATAGCACTAGAATTATCGAAATGAATGGAATCATCCCAAATTGAGGAATGCAAGTTGAAATCCCCTTGAATAAGCACTATATCCTTAACAAAGGAGATTCCTCGGATAAGCGCCTTCAGCGCTCCCAGAGAATTCGGATTTCTGTAAATATTTAAGAATTTTTGAACCAAACCGTCTGATAACCTGGTAAGTGCAACCAATAAAATATCATCATGGTCAAACGAAACGGGATCAATCATAATCATAAAGGAATCAAGCAAACAGACATGAACATAACAAGCAACTTGCGATTTATCGTTAAGCGAGACCAACTGCCATGCCGGGTGGATGGGACTGCCATTCATATCTTCGCCATCTGGATGATGACAGCTTGGGACCTTTCTTAGACCTTTGACTAAAGGAAACTCTTGAATAAACATAATGTCTGTTGAAATTTGCTTTGTTTCAAGTAAAATTTCCACTTTCCTAAAAGACTTGCACACATTTTGAAACAGAAACCGAAAGTCGTGTATAAAACCAATCATGAAGAAGAAGCCGGTTTCCGAGCTGACGTGCTCGCAACGTTGGTGGAAGTAATGTCCTTCGTGACATCTGATAGGCAATCCCAAATGGTGCGACCTCTTCTCACCGCAATGTGCATTTTATCTAACTGAATTAGCTTCTCAACATTGAAACGAAGCCCAAAGTACAGGCAATCTCTACTATTAGAAGCGTGATGTGAATCGCCTCCACCTCCTACACAATTGATGCAAATTTCTCGATTGCATTCCTTTTGAGCCCTGCACTTTCCGCAGTACATCTTGTGCTGATCGGTTTGATGATTTTGCCCACAGCGCCCACATGTTGCCCGACACATGAAGCAGTTGAACCTTGTATGTCCCCATTTCCAGCAATTTGCACATTGGGGAACCAGCTGGTTGAATAACCATTTCAGGCATCTCGCTGGCGAACCATTGATATCCACAAAGGTGTTCCTTAGATAATCGGCATTGACACCCTGTCGAGTGTCGTAGATTTCAAGCATGACCGTACTGGTTGGACCCAATGTAGTAAGCCCTCGTGCTTTGATCCATCTGGGTAAACCAAAGAATTTAACGTCCTTCCATTTAGGGTGGACTTTTATATCTTCCAAAATTTGTTCTGGCGAGTACTCATCGCCATTCATATCCCTAGTTCTGACCACGCTGAATTTCATAGACGATGTGGTGGGCCGGTTTAGGATAATAGTGTCGCTCGCCATGATATTGACATAGTCTGCCAATGCATCTACCAGAACCTTCCTCTGTTCATCCGTGATGTCCGAACGACATTTGACAATGAGAGCTTCGCGCACCGTCCACAAGACCGACACAATTGAATTGGGTTGATTACCCTGGAAACTCTCTTTGAAACCCGGTAACCGACAAATCGCTCTGTCCAGATTGTCTGTCAAAATCTGGCCATCTGCCCTTTTCCCTATTTCAAAGCCTTTTAATGCGTGTGCTGGTGGCTTCCAGTGCAGCACATTCTTCACCATTCCCCTAGCCATGCACTTTTTCTCGTGTTCCTTGTTTGCCAAAACCCAAGCTTCGACTGAACCGGACGCAACTGACGTGAAAGACTTCTTCCCTTCTGAGCCTTTTGAGGAACCCGATTTGGCTGATGTAGCTTTTGGCGTAGCTGGCCAATCCTCCGAATTCATCTCCCAATGAGCTGATTTGCTCCCTACCGAACTCGATTTGCTCCTTACAAAACTCGCTGCAACCTCAAGTTGGTCTTCTACCGAAGTCTTCCGAATATTGGCCATCGACTTAGCCAAATCCCACACTCCCCCAAGCTGACGAACTGGCACCGCATTGTCCTTCTTAGGGGGCGCCACCTTCCGCTGCGGCACAATAGAAACCCTGTCCACTTAGCCATGTCCGCTGACTTCTGAAATGTATTCTTCATGAGATCTTGCTGAGCGCATAGCCTCCTCTCATCCTGAAGTTTGCCGTAGTTCATGAGAGGAGAAAATCTATTCCTCCATGCTTCTTCCTCTTTTCGCTTATTCAAATCTGCTCTCCTTGACTCCTCCTCAATCCTGAGACATTGAATCCATTTCTCTTCCTGTCTCTGACGCTCAAGCTCTTCCAACCTCTTACGCTCTGCTTCATGTTTTGCATCCTGTGCACTCTCTAATGCTTTGAAGCGTTTCTGTTTCAACCTCTCAGCCTCTTTCTCCACTTCTGCTATAGCCTCTTCCTTTTCTTTCTTTAACATTTCTTCAAAACTGACAAATTGTTCCATCCTCCTAATTGTCAACCTGTTGCTGTCATCACAAATAAATTTTTCCGCGATGGCTAAGCAACTATGATATTGCTTGTAATCCTCTGGATGCAACTTCGTCTGATCTTTACTGCCAAAGGATTGGATCCACTTTCTCGCTTCAATTGCGTTATTTGGCGCAGTCAAGTGACCTGCTGGTGGAGTTGTCATGAACCGCACTGGTGTCATCTGTTTACGAAGATGCAAATCTCCTTTTGGAGACTGCATAGAAGGTGACGGAGATTTGGGACCATGAACTACGGATGCAACTACTGGACTTGATTTACTCGAGCTGTCATAGTCTACAAGCCTAGCACCCAAATGTATTGAAGCAGCCAATCCTTCTTCCGCTGAATCGTTAATGGCCTTCTGATCCTCTTCAAACTTCTTCATCGCTGCGCCCAGGTCGTATAAACTTTCCTTTGCACCACTATCTCTGAAATTCTTAATATCTTCAACTTCTTCTGGAGTGATATCTATATACAAGAGCGCCGGGGTTGGTGACATGACTCTCCTAGACGATGGATCGGCCAACTTGGACCTGCACCTAGATGACTTAGACTTCGATCTGCCAGCCTTGCTCCAATGCGTTGCTGTATCATCCGAAGCGCAAGAGTCTGAACCAGAGTCCAACATTTCCTCATCTTCAATGTCACAACCCAAGTCTGACGGGGACTTTAGCAATGATAACAAGTTAACAGACGGCCTCATGGAAATCCCATCCCAATTGAAGGAATCCAAAAGATGCGGCTCCGCTTTCGATTCTGCCCATAAATTCCCATTTCTTGCCCATAACTTTGATGAAGGCTTCAGATCGATAGGCATATTATCCAAAGCCGACGCCCATATCCATTCCTCTTCGGCTGACCTGATTTTCGCATAGTTGATAGCTTCCACCAATAAATCGTCCCTTAAACTCGGGTCGAAAGACAACTTGCAGACGCAAAATCCTCTTCCACGCATCAAACCACATTTGTCACATAGGCCGATGTGACCACACCCGTCAAAACCTCTAGGGTTCTTACAAACATCGCAAATGTCCGAACCCAGTCGGACCATAAACGGATCCAGCAAGGCTAGCTCCTTGCCCAGTCTTGGAGTAAAACAGACTCCCGGCTCATAATCGACTGACTGAGCCCTGTTTCGTATTATTATTTCTTCGACTTGAAAAAGAATCCCTTCCGGCAAGCACCACGTGAGAGAGTCCACCGGACAATTAGTCGGCGTGGAGGGTAGAGTCGACGGGTGGCTATGCAGCGCAGCCACATCCTTCACAGTGAAGGAATCAACATCCCAACGGCAACGAGTCTCGCCAACTTCAAGAGACGGAGGATTCAAGCAACGAAGACCTTCTTTAGTCGTACCCGTGCATTGGCGACGGCCAACGCTCCCATTTGCGGGATTCAACACACCTGAATTGAGACTGTAAGAAGAAATCTGCTCCATAGGAAGACGCGCTGATGGAGAAGAAAATGGAGGGAAAAGGGAAGGAGGATGAAAAAGAAAAAGAGGAAGAAAAGGATAGATTGTTAGGTTGTGGATTTAGAATCGAAACTATGTAGCTACAATGCCTCTAATACGAAGTAGCGCGTCGTATACCTCTGCCTATACCACAACCCGTGGGAGTATGATGGTGAAAGGAGGAGGGCTGGCTGTGCATCTAAAACGGCTGGGTTATTGTGAGAGCGTATAACCCTGCCACACCGACCGCTTTCGATCCGACGTCCACTGACCATGTCTTCGTGCCATTCTTGAGCTCACCATCCTCTTTGACATCGTCCTTGACCTGAGCCTCCGATCCATTCACCTCATCCGAGTCAGCGTCATTACATTGTAATAACGTCACATCCGCTTTCGATCCGACATCCACCAACTATGTCTTCGTGCGATTCTTGACACCCTCGTCTTCGACGCCATCCTTGACCTGAGCCTTCGATTCCTTGTTCCCGTCCTCATCCACCAAGTCAGCATCATTACATAGTGTCAGATCCGCTTCTTCAGAAAAGTTAGCCAACGATGGCCGGCAGAGCGGATTGTCATCCATCAACTGCTTGGCAATCTTCTGAAGACCGCCATCATCTATCCCACTTGTCTCGAAGAACCAGAGGAGCACCTTGCCGCAAGACCATCTGTCGGCTCTGATAGGACTGAACACGCTTCGCTCTCCCATCTCGGGCGCCATCCAACCTTGAGTGCCATAAACACCCTTCACCGTATCATGCTCGGATCCTACTTGGACAGCTGAGCCGAAATCAATGATTTGCAGGCGGAAGTCACCCGTGGAGACGAGATTTCCAGGCTTGATATCGAGATGAGCGATTCCGTGCTCGTGAAGGTACGCCAATCCATCGATCAGGTCCCGGCAGAGTTGGACAATCTTGCCACCAAGTCGTGAGTCATTAGGGCACATAGAAAGGTTGCTCTCTACGGTGCTCATTTTCAGGAAAATGGCCCAGTTCCCAGCGTTCGTGGGAACGACGTCGGACAGGGAGATAATTTGTGAAGACTGAGGCTGTATCGCACAGAGATACTGGAGGATCTCCAACTCGGTCGATTGCTTGTCGATGTGCTTTGCAACCAATTTTAGCCGGGTTGCATCTGTTGACCGATACACTGTGAGAATATGGGGCGGCAGCTGCAAAGCAATTAGAGCGCGATCACAGGTAACTGGCTTTCTGTATCATACCTTGATCAACGACTCCATCTGACCGCCTTTATCCTCGATGATATCTGGTATCATTACATATCCATGGGTCTCGAGCTGTTGAACTGTACCGCCCCCGCCGCTATTACCTTGGTTATTGGCGTCACGATTGTCCCTCTGACCGGTGCGTTGCCGTCCCTTTTTCAGGGAGGTTAAAGTCTTCAGGCCGTGAACACTACGATAATCATTGATGTGGCTCTGGAAGTGTCTGATCTTGTCCAACGCGTCTGCGTTATGCGGCTTTTTGTTCAACGCAGAGAAGAAGTTGTACATCTCGCGTGCAAAGGAGATACGGTCGGCTGTCTCATTGAAATTAAAAGTTTGTGTTTTGTAATAAACCTAGGACAAAAAAAAAATTCAAATCAGCATATAATTGATATACGGAATACGTGGCACACATCATTCGGATTCGCTTCCTTGTCCTGAAACAGGATGTAGCGATCTGCCTTTCCGTCATCGTCGACATATGCGGCTATGACAATGAAGTTCTTCGTCATTTTATATTCTTCCAGAAATTCGTTCGCAAATCGGATCACACTTGCTGCCTGGAGGAGCATGCGATAATGGTCCTGCGGTGGCTGACCCCGAGGAAACGAATTGATTTCAACAAGAAAAGCCGGCATAGAGGACAAGAATACTGCGAAATCGTTTTTCGGATGGTAGGAATAGCAAGCATTTTGATCGTCCTGAACAATAATCTTGAATGGCCAATGAAGTTTGCCTCTAGTTATAACCGTTAAACAACAAGAATTTAACGAACGCGTTGACACTCACACGTTGACGCTAATGGATGCTTCATCTGATCCATATGGAGACGCAACTGGGTAGAAAAACAACCAATCCGCATCGGGTTGCTTGAAGGCTTGACCATGACCCTTTCGTTTCCACCATTTTGACGGTTCAATGGATGCGATGTGTATCAAATGGACCAGCTCGGCCTGGGTCACCCAGTTGGTGTCTTCTTCAACCACATGATAAGTAAAATCGCAATACTGTCGAAGTTCAGGAACAAATATTAGCAACGTTTGAATGGAAGACTGCCACTTTTCCCGTTCGTCAGAAAACTACAAAGCTAGACAGGACGACGAACGTTATGGGGGATCCTTCGCTTCTTGCCCAACATGGATTCAAAGTCCGTGACAAAGTCCAGCTCTGGCGCCAGAGTATTTCGCGGTACAACATTATTACTGCTGATATCTGCATTGGTCCAAACTTGGGGATTCGCCAGTGTGATGAACGTAGGTCCGTATTTTATGACTAAACTGGAGTTGAGTGGGTTGGACGCGGGAAGAACTACGGAAGAGAAGAGTTAAAGACTGTAGACAGGTTGGGCTGAAGCGACGCCAGTAAAAGTGACGTGCCTTCTTGGTTCTGCTTTAAAAAAATATCTAGCCACGAAACATGATTAGACCGCCTCAGGTCAGATAATAAAGAAAATACCGTTGTCAAGAAATGTCCGCCAGGAATTGTTCGCTCTTGTATATCTCAACAACTTCATGAACTGTCTTTCTTCACGCCCAACATTGTTTTGAAATTCAGCCCAGCTAGCAAGACGTCCTCTCCGTGTTGTCCTCTGAGGGAAAGCCACTGTAGCGATAAACCAAATACCATGAAGAAGGACCTCCAGGGGCTGGTCCAGGGGGTCTCCCATGGGCCCCAATTGAAAATGGTTGGCAAAGTCCTGGCACGCTTTTATTATAGTGGGCGAATCGGCATTTTGCGTGTGTGTTGGACTCGGGGTGAGAGGTTTGATCTCATCACGCGACTCTTCAACATCCATTGGCGCCTCGCTAAAAAGATCAACATCATCAGGCTTGGACATTGTAGTGAAGAAGAGTGGATGGAAGTAAAACCCGTCCGCCCAGAAAATTCCGAGACTGCAACCCCCCCACAACCTGAACAGCATTTCACACGGGCCCTTTTTGAACAAAAACTCGTTCCACCACCTTCCTTTTTCGGCACTCTCTCAACCCCAGCAAACCTCGCACCCTCGTTGCACTCTCCGCATCCTCTGCGAGGATGCCTTCCTCAAATGAGGACGTCTACTCTGTGGCAGTGGCCAGTCCACAGTCACCTTACCATCACGACACCACCATTTGCCAACTGCTGTGGTTCAGCAGCCGACAAACCTTTCCCCGCCAACGTCCATCAAGTGTATGAACTGCAGCACCACACTGCAACAAGATCATTGCTGCCCCTCTTTTATGCAGCCCGCTTCAATCACTGGCCCTTAGTTTGACTTGGACCACTGTTTACAGGTGCAAAACATTGCGCCTCCCGCCAACAGCAACACTTGACCAAAGAGGAAGAGGAGGAAAGGAATATTGTATTTGTAGAGTACACTAGAATATATAGTATTTGCCTAACTACATGGCAATGCTCATACCAGCAAGTGTTGTTGAGTTTGAGCTCAGCATCCTGTGCCATTTCCTTGTCTCATCCTCAACTCCCTTCTAACCTCCATTCCCATCTCATCTCCTACTGCCCAGACTCCCCTTCTCCTTCCTTCCCATTCTGCTATGCATTCTGTCAGGTGATTTGTCATTCCCAATGCTCCCCCTCAAATTGGCTTCTAAACCCATCCCTCAACTCAGTTTCCCATGTTGATGTCATGGCAGTCCTTTGGTGAAGATGTCAGTAGTGATGTCAAAGCTAGGCTTAGCTAAGCTATGGCTAAGCTAAGTCACTGTAGCCAGTTTTCGGCTATAGCTATGTAGCCATAGCTGAAAACTGGCTATAAACCAGCTACATAGCTGGCTATAGCCACTTTATAAGCTCCCACACTGAGGCTCTGCCCTGCCACATCTCCTCACCCTTGTTGCTCTCACTATACTCTCACTGCACCTTTGCCATTCTTGACACACACTCATGGCCCTCTCCCTCTCTCCTGGCTGCCCTCACCTTCACCCTTGCCCTTGCCCTCACCCTTGCCCAACCCTCGGCTACTCCCTTGCCCACTGTTCACCCTTGCCCAGCCCTGCAGCCCCACCCTTGCCCACACTGCCACCTTTGCTCTTGCCCACACCATCACCTTTGCCCTTTGCCCTTGCCCACACTGTTGCCTTTGCCCTCACCCCACACCTCCTGGTCCACACTTTCGCCTTTGCCTTGCCCAGACCCCTCACCCCCACTGTTGCCCCTTGCCTCGCACCCATGCCCACACCTGCCCACACCACCCTCACCCTCGCACACCTTCACCCTCACACCCTCGCCCACACCATTCACCCTTGCCCACACCATTCACCCTTGCCCCCACCACCTCACCTGCCCTGTTGCCCCTCACCCAGCCCTCACCCATCACCCACTCTCTCCTTGCCCTCACCTTTGCCCAGCCCACACACCATTGCCATCACCTGGCCCTTGCCCACACTGTTGCCTACCATCACCCAGCCCTCACCCACACCCTCACCTACACTCTTGCCCATACTTGCCTGCACCCTCCCTCACACCACCTTCTCTCTATTGTAAAATATCTCAATGTATCTCTATATGATAATATAATGTTGTAAAACATTAAAAGTAATGTTATCTACATGTACCTAAAGGACACTGCAGGAATGTTATGTTCCTCTGTGGATGAATCAATCAAATCATATGTAGATATGATTTTTATTGAAAACATTTCATAATAGATACTTTTGGATACTTTAAAACAAATAACATAAACATCGAGAGGGCAGCAAGGGTGGTGAGGGTGCAGAGAGGGTAGTGAGTGGGAGGAGAGACTGAGAAGAGGCCAGGAGGGCAGCAGGTTGTGGTGAGGATGAAGGTGCAGAGAATGTGGTAAGGGTGCAGGCAGGGACAAATTCCAATGAGAGTGGGGGGGCAGAAAACAAGCAGCTATAGCCAACTCATCAGCCATATATAGCTAGGTAGCCATAGCTAGAAACTGGCTTTGGCTAATTTTGTAGCTGATTGAATATCTCATCACTAGCTCATAGGATCGCTTAGAGTTGGCAAAAGACCTATCAGCTATTGAGAAGATCTATCTGCTCAAATTTTCTCAGAGTTTTATCGATTTTATTCAATGAGATATTGCGATTTTTTGAAAAAGCAGCTTAGCTTTGACATCACTACCCTCTTCTTGCCCAATGCACTTCCTTTCACCCTTGTCACACTTAACACCCTTGCTGCCCTCAATGGTCCTCTCACTGCCATCAATGTGTTTCCTTTCACCAATGGTCCCCTTGTTACCCTCAATGGCCCTCTTGCTGCCCTCAATGCACTTCCTCTCACCCTCACCACTCACCATTCCTTCTCACCACTCAACAGCCCACTAGTCACCCTCACTACACTCAACACCCTCTTGCCACTAGATGGCTTCCTCTCATCCTCACCATGTGCAATGCCCTCTTGCTGCCCTCAATGTATGCACATCTGTGGGCATTGAGGAGACTTTGCAAGACAGTCTTTCAGGTGGCTTCTCCTACCATATGGACAAGAACAAAGGTGAAGGAACAAGTGCTCGAGGTGCTGTGTTGGCTGCTGGGACCCAATCATCTGGCCAGAGCACAAAGCCAAGGGAAAAGTGTTAAGACATTGTCTCACACAACCTAAGGTGTGAGAGAAGAGAGAGAGAGAGCACAGAGTAGATTGTGTAGGCAACACAAACTATCTTAAGGCTAAGGACTATGGCTCTGGAGGTCCTACTTATATACTACTAAACCTCATGCCCTTTCCATATAAGGATGTTTATGTAACTAAAGAAATGAAATGAAATTGTACATTGTATGTTCTTAACATAACCCTCTCTTTAGGGATTCAGTTCCACAGTGATAGGTTTGCTCTGCTATCAGAAATAGGGAGGAAAGGAGAGGTGTGAGGTTGTGAAAGGATTCCTGTCAACTCCGGGGCACTCAGTGACAATGCTATGATGTGTGGAACTGTGGAGTTTGCAGATAATCACGCTTAAGTGTGCAAGTGTGTAACAATGGCAAATGTGGGATGCAGAGTGCAACAAGACTTGAGATGTGAATGAGACAAGGAGGGCAAGACTAAGGCTGAGGCTCAAAGGGATACTGTATTCTCGACTGTGGTATCTTAATTTTCTATTGTACTGTACAGGGACTTTATATACTTTTTCCTACTCTAAATAATGAAGTAACACTTGTAAAATTTCTCCTCACAACCATATATCCAAATCTGTCTTGAAGGTCTTCACATGATGGGGCTAGCTGAGGGATGTGATGGTGGAATATGAGTGCTGTGGTGGGAACCAATACCATGACCCTATGCAGGATGCTAATAGACTTGTCGGATTGAAATAGACTTGCCTGATTGCCATGCACAGCAACTCCAGGGTTCATCTGACTTTGACATGGCCCTGTTCTCAATATTCTGTGGACCTGACTAGTCTATACCATATCTGATCATCGGCTGATGGCTTTATTCGTCTGCTAGGTCCTAATCTGCTGTGTTGGTGTGTTGCTATGGATGACGTGGCTTTTGGATTGTAGAATGAAGATCTTCCCTAATGCAGATATGGCTTGATGGCATGGTCCCTTCTCTGGTGAACTAAGCTATACCAGCTGATGATTTTCCTGTGACTCGGCTGATAGAATGATGATATCGGGTGCAAACAACTGACTGGCACTGGGTCTGGATGGCATACATGGGATACGACTTGATCATTGAGTGTGGGTGATACTTGCCTTACCATGGAAAAATGCAGAGTTGTGCAGAATTGCGTGGAATTGCTCAGAGTTGCTCATTGCTATCATGGAATTCCTGCAGATGACTCCTCTACACTCCTAGCTTGGAACAATGCTCATCAACAGAATCCCCATTTATCTTTTTCTGCAATTTTCCGATCCTTTTTCCACTTGTTCCAATTTCACTCCAGTTTTTCTAGATATTCCTTTTCAAATTTTCCATCTTCCCATCCAAATAGAGTCTTCGGTACTTGTGACTGTGTGAAATTTTGATATTGTGTGAACTTTAAGTCACTCATTTTTATCCTTCAAGGTGCACTAGGATGGAGGTGATGGAATTTGTTGATACACCAGTTGGCATTGTAACAATTCATTGCTGGTTCCCATGTGGAATCTTCTACCAGGTAATTTTTCCATTTCACTAGGTATTCCAATCATCCTTTTCCTTTTTTTACTGATATGACTATCTAGTATTTTTTCCACTTCATAATTGCCAGTCTCATCCTCTTTCTCCTGTTTATTTTTGCAGTTGGTTTCATGGCATTTTTGTTGTGGAAAAGTGGGTTCCCAATATGGTTTTAACAACACTTCATTGAATACATTGTACACTTTCCAGCTCACAGGGATTAAGAGTCAATAGGAGGATGTTCCTACTTTTTCAATAATTTTGTAGGGTCCCACAAATCATTCTCCTAGTTTTTTTGTTGGTCAAACCAATGGAAGATTTTCAGTGTTTAGATAAACTCAATCTCCTTTTTTGTACTCAATAGGATTTTGTTTCTTTTTATCATATTGAGCTTTCATGGAATCTTGTGCTTTTTTAAGCAACACCTGTGCCTTCTCCCATACCTCTTTTTGTTCTTCCACAAATTGCCCTACTGCCTCTACTCATGGTTGAGACGGTTGTTCTACCATTTCTTTATTTGGATTATAGCCATAATTCATCGTAAAGGTGAATATCCTGTGGCAGAGTGTTTTCTATCATTGTAGCAGAATTGGGTTATTGCTGTTATGAGCACACCTCTTATTTTCAAACCATCACAGTAACGACACAACAACGATTATGCAGATACGCACCTAGAGACAACACTGTCAATAGAAGATCGGAAGATACGGACTTGGAGAGTCAGGCTCTATTTTTCATTTCTTTTTATCTATTTTATCAAGCTCAAACGTCTATGTACAAGACTACGCAACGGGACTCTAGGAGGATGGCCTACGTGAACCGCGGTCCTTATGAGGAAGGTGGTTAGGTCAGCATCGGCTATGGGGATAGACCAAGTGCCGACAGGAGATGCGGCCCAATGATGGGCCTACGCCATGAAAGGAATCATGAGCAGTATGGCACCTGAGGGGCAACATGGGAACACCGAGGAGAACCGAGTCAACGGTACGGCGAGCATGGGAATTGGCCGAAGTCCTGAACAATAGAAAGGCCGCATGCGGATAACCCAAGAGATGGGCAGGGATGAAACTCTCCACGAATGGTTAGATGGGCACAGAGCGGCTGCTGCGCATTGATCCCGCCATGAGGGACTTTAGCTGCGTGCTGTCTGCGCACAGACCAGGGGAGCGGTATATAAGGGCCGTAGTTTAGCATAGGAGACTCTTAAGTCTCTAGATAGTCTATTGTCACTAGACATAGCTACAGAGCAATCAGAATCATTTCAGACCTAACAAGTCATCGCTCGAGTCAGATAGGTTGTGTCTAGGGCAGTCCTGACATAATCTAGAGACTTTCTATCTCTACCCCTCTGTGCCATCCAGCACCAAGCACGCCGCTTGTAGTTGCTCCTGACGATCAGAGGCCTAGTTTCTCTTTGACGGTTGTAATCCAATTATCCCGGAACCGTTGGCAACATCGACCTCGACACACATACTGTCAACGGGTCTCAAACGAGAGATCCTCAATACGCCCATTGGGCCTGTCTACAAAACAGTTGCAGACGAGAGTACGAGTTCGCCCGAGAGCAGTGTAGGCAGGAGACCATAGACACGCTCGGGGTAACGTACACTGCAGTTGCGGAAAAGCTCAGGAACGAGCGAAACAAACTGGTTACTGTACATATCAAGGCTGATATAAAGTCCTCTCATACCCTCTGTATCAGCAGCCCTACCTGACTTCGGGCTGATAACTGAGCACAAGGACATTGAGGCGAATTGCCGGGTGTACATAACTGAGTAGCTTGCGGACCCACAACGCTGCAGACAACATCTTTCCTGTTTCCCAGGAAACGTCATCGACAGGCGCGGATTTTCGACGGCCGCAAAGAACAGATCAAGTGTCAGTGGAGGGCCTGAACTTGGTTGAAGATTTTTTACAGGAACATCCTTACACTTTCCCTCATCGCAAAATGAATTGTCACTTCCAATACGTACTCCCATACGCCCAGGCGACACTCTCAGAGATCGGTCAGATCTTTGAGGCGGACTGGGTCGACTCCACCGAACTTGTCCTTGTTAGGACACCGACCTTCATAGGCGACACCATCGTACGCCACTATGACAACCACGTCAGGATATACTGGTGTCACCGCAAAGATGAGCGGAAGAAGGAACGCGCCGAGGCGCAGAAAATATTACGAGAAAAGGAGCTCAGTCAAGAGCTCGAGCAGAAGGAAGCATGGGAGGCCCTTCTAGCAGAATGTGCAGCAAGCAAAGCTGTACTACGCGCGGAGCGCGCCATGCGCAAAGCAGAATGAGAGTATCAGACTCTCATACAATTATTAGAGGACCAATACAACGGCGACACCTCCAACCCGATCTGGCTAGCCCTTGTCTCATCAAAATATAATCAATGGTTGATGTTGATCAACAACGGAGACAAGGCTATTAAGAAATACCGAGTAGCGGTCAAGCGACTTCAGTGTGCTCACCATGTGGAAGAGTTATATGCGCATGAAGGAATGACCATGTCGCATGAGGACTGGAATGCTTGGATGCATGCGTTGAATGGAAACATTTTACCAGGATTCTGGTGGACAATTCGAATGGGCCCCATTCCCGAACAGCTGGCACCTACAGTTCCAGGATTTTGCTACCTCTGTCTTATCAAACCAGAGTACTGGAATAAATACGAGTGGCCCGCGTACCTGACCATTGAGGCAATCTGGCAGATGGAAAAACATTTCCGAGAAGAAGGAATTAGAACCAGGTGGACTGCCACAGAACGACCTGATGTCATACATGTAGGCCTAGAAATGGCTGATATCAATGGATGGGATATGGTGGAAAAGTTACTCACCAGTGGTCACCAAACGCTCCGTGTCGGGGCAGAACAAATGGAGAACCCCGAAGTAGGCAAAATAATAAGCCTAGGGGAAGGAAGCGATACAGGACCATTAGAGCAACCAGCGCGATCGAACGCAGCGGCAGCTCTGGTGGAAATAGATCCTTGTTTACGAAATAATCGTCCAGGTCTAACCGAACAACAAAATAAGTTACACCCAAAACATCCGGGGTATTGTTACCTTTGGCTAGTAAAACGAAAATACTGGAACGAATACAAATGGCCAGCGTACCCGACCATCAGAGAGATTTACAGATGGGACCCGGAACTCATGGATGAGTACCGACCCATATACTGGAGGCGAACGAAGGGATGCAGCCACATGTGGCATTGTGTTCGAGTATCAGGAGAGCCAGGAGGGTGGCCGTGGATGAAGGAAATGATGTGGAACGGATACGGATCGCACCGAGTCGGCGTTGGAACTTTCCGATTAACAGTTGACATGGTCACCCAAGCCTACCATGCACTATTAGGATGGAAAAATCATTGGACAGACTCTGAAACACTGGAGTCTCTTCCAGACACTCAATCAGCTGCAGCAGTAGCAGCACAAGAAAACGAAATACATCATCAGGAAGAGGCAAGACAACAAGCCATTACCAGTGCAGGGCAAGCCCTCGTCGCCATCATCAACGAATACCAGCGAAGTTCGCGTCCGGAGCCAGGACCCCTAACCAAAGCTGAAATGCCCGACTATTACCAGGGGGATCCTAGAACGGTTGATGGCTGGCTACGACAGATGGGGACCTACTTCATGTTATCAAGGGAAACGGACCCTAAACGAATGATTCTTATATGTCTATACCGAATGAAAGGCGGGAAAGGAGACAGGGCAGCCGATTGGAGCGGTGTCAAACTCAAAGTGCTCCAAGAAGCATTACAGGAGTTCCAGGACAAAATAGACAACAACGGATGGGACTCCCAGCTCAATTGGCAACAACTAAACGAGGGCGAGTCAACTGAGGATAATCGAGCGTGGATACGAAGGCCATTAATCAACCAATTCCCGTTCATGGATTGGACCGACTTCAAAAACCAAATGCACGATTTCTTCATGTCCACAGAAACGAAGGAAAAAGCAATTGAAGCATTATTAAAGTTGCGACAAGGAACGATGATAGTCGAGGACTACATCATAAAGTTCAACTCTCTCACTTCGTTAACAGACTGGAACGACGCAGCCTTGATCTCGCAATTCCAGAATAACCTCAATCCATCCCTGGGACGGGATCTGATTCGATACGGAGGGCTCCCTGATAATGCCACATTGCAACAAATACAGACAAGGGTGACTGCCCTTGCACGAGCATATAGAAAAGCCAATGAAACTTATGGCTTCGCAAAGGCACGTCAGGAGTACCGAGAACAAACCCCGAGTACAAATCCCAATCCCCAATATCAATACAAAGCGCCAGCTCCCTTCGCATCTGGTAGTCGGGATCCAAATGCAATGGACGTTGACAGGAAACCACGCAACAAAGTGTGGTGTTATAACTGCCAGAAGGAAGGACACACTAGTTGGAGATGTCCTCAATCTAGGCAAAATAGATCAATCCCTGAATGCGGCAATTGTGGCAGAAGGGGACACCCAACGGAAAGGTGTTGGGAAAGAAAGAGAATAACAGCCGGAGATAAAGGCAAACAAATCATACGAGCAACCAGCGCAATAAAACGCAGCGACAGCTCGGGGGAAATGACCCCGGAAGGATGTGCCAAAATAGAGGAGGTCTCGGATTTTGGCGAAAGCCAGTAGACAAGCACTCTGTCTCACTGGCCTCTAGTTCAGGTTCTCTTAATGGTGTACCAGTACCAGTAGATTCCCAAATAAATATGCATGCCTTACTATATGAATGCAAAGGGAACGTACATCACATAAGGAACTTAGAAATGAGCGCAAAACCCGAAAAACGATTAAAAACGTGGACGCCGCCATGGGTACTGAGATGTATCTGGCAACAAGACGAACAAACGGCGATCGAATGTCTACGCCAATGGGTAGATGAGAAACGAGTAAACGAAGTAAATGGAAAACTGGTCCAACAGTTAAACGCCTTGTCAGAAACCGATGCCCTATGGAACCTAGTACACTTGAGGGAAAAAGTGGTACAAGGAATTGGGAAGCAGGAGTTAGACCTGAAAGGAACACTCACCACCATGGACACTTATCAGTCCGCCAACATTACCATGCTATTGGATTCCGGATGTACCGCTTCATGCATAAGCAAGGAATTCGTGGAAAAGCATAAAATGAACAAAAAGAAACTCTTGCGACCCATTCCAGTATACAATGCAGACGGAACGAGGAACGGATCGGGAAGCGTCGAGTACTTTGTTCAATTTAAGTTGCGCATAGGATCTCATGAAGAGGTCATGGATTGCGCTGTGGCCACACTTAGCAAAACAGATCTGTTCCTAGGACACGATTGGTTGGAGCATCACAACCCAACCATTAACTGGAAAACCAAGTCGTTAGAGTTTAACCGATGTCCTGGAACCTGTTGGAAACCATCTTCAGTACAAGAACCTGAGGATGAAATGGACGTTGCATATTGTTTACACGAAGGAGATCGTCTTCTAGCTGTTCATATCGGGGAACCCGAATTACGAGTACGAGCCTTCGCTTCCACTGCTACCAAGATAGCAGCAGAACAGGCAGAAAAGGAGAAGAAACGTACCCTGGAGGAAGCCGTTCCCTACCACTACTTAAAGCATCGAAAGGTGTTTGAAAAGGAAACTTTTGACGAACTCCCACCGCGACGGCGTTGGGACCACGCTATAGAACTAATACCTGGTTCGACTCCAGTAGACTGCAAAATTTACCCTTTAAACCGGGACGAGCAGCAACAATTGGACGAGTTCCTGAAAGAGAATTTGGATTCTGGACGAATCCAACCTAGCAAATCGCCAATGGCGTCTCCTTTCTTCTTTGTCAAGAAGAAGGATGGAAAGCTTAGACCTGTACAGGATTACAGGAAGTTAAATGAAATGACGGTCAAAAATCGTTACCCTCTACCCTTAATAGGGGAACTAGTGGATCAGTTGTCCCAGGCCAAAGTGTTCTCGAAAATGGACATAAGATGGGGCTATAATAATGTTCGCATAAAGGAGGGAGATGAATGGAAGGCCGCTTTCAGAACCAATCGAGGGTTATTCGAACCGCTCGTTATGTTCTTCGGTTTAACCAACTCACCCGCTACCTTCCAAACCATGATGAACGACATATTCAGAGTCGAAATCGCAGAGGGATGGGTAGTTATTTACATGGATGATATCCTGGTGTTCTCAAAGAACCAAGAGGAGCATACGAAACATGTCAACAGGATACTCGAAAAGCTGGGAGAACATAAACTCTCGCTGAAACCGGAAAAATGTTTCTTCGATAGAAATGAAATTGATTTCCTAGGTGTTATCATTGGAAAGGACACTGTTCGCATGGATCCTGCAAAAGTCAAGGCAGTATCCGAGTGGCCGAAACCGAAATGCAAAAAGGAGGTCCAGCAGTTTCTGGGCTTCGTCAACTTCTATCGAAGATTCGTAAAAGACTTCGCCAAATTAGCAAAGCCGTTGACATGGCTCACAGGAAAAGAAGAGTGGCTGTGGACACAGCTACAAGATGAAGCCTTTGAAAGGCTCAAGGAAACCATAGCGGAAGAAGTGGTACTTCAGATCCCCAGTGAAGAAGGACAATTCCGAGTAGAGGTGGACGCCTCAGATTTCGCCATAGGAGGGATCCTATCTCAGCAGAGAGAGGATGGATTATGGAAACCAGTGGCCTTTATTTCAAAGTCGCTCAACGATGCTGAGCGCAATTATGAAATATACGATAAAGAAATGCTCGCGGTGATGCACGCCTTCTACGAATGGGCGCATTACCTCAAAGGAGCAAAACAAACCATCGAAGTTCTGACAGATCACCAGAACTTAATGTATTTCAGAAAAGCGCAAAACCTAAATCGGTGGCAGGCAAGATGGGTTACAGACCTACAGGACTACAATTTCATAATAAAACACCAGAGTGGCAAATCGAACACCAAAGCAGACCTACTATCTCGACGAGCAGGACACAGTAAAGGCGAGAATGACAACGAGGGTGTCATTCTGCTCAAAGAACATCTATTCATCAGGGTCTTTGATGATGACAGAGCAATAGATGCCATCATGAACGATATAAGAGAACTCCCTCGCCAGCAATGGGAACCCCAGGTATTAAAGGGTTTGGAAACCGCTGGAGGAGAGTATAAGATCGACAAAGGACTAGTCACTTGGCAAGGACGCGTGTACGTGCCGGCGGTGCCAGCACTACGGGAAGACATTATCGCTATCCACCACTCATGGGGACATTCCGGAGTGGCTAAAACACTAGAATCGCTCACCAGGAACTTCTGGTGGCCTAACATGCGAAAAGACATAGAGCGATACATCCCGGGCTGTGAAACCTGCCAGAAAGCTAAACCGGACAGGACTGCCCGAGCAGCGCCCCTGCGACCAAACGAGGTCCCTACAGAACCATGGGAAATCATCTCGGTCGACTTCGTTGGACCACTACCAGAATCCAAAGGAAATAACATGGTTCTGGTAATCGTGGATAGGTTCACAAAGAAAACTTACTTCCTTCCCACTACATCGGACATCACTTCACAAGGAACAGCAGTGCTGTTCAGGGACAACGTATTCCGGGAGCACGGACTCCCCAGGAAGGTTATTAGTGACAGAGGCCCTCAATTCGCCTCAAAATTCATGACAGATCTATACGGAATGTTGGGAATCAAGGCCAACCGATCCATGGCTTACCACCCACAAACAGACGGACAGACGGAGCGGGTCAACCAGGAACTAAAAGAGTTCCTAACAATCTTCGTCAATAACCGACAAGACAATTGGTCGGACTGGTTATCTGTGGCACAGTTCTGCCACAATGACAGGGTTCAT
This sequence comes from Amanita molliuscula, assembly GCA_023014405.1. Classification (NCBI taxonomy): domain Eukaryota; kingdom Fungi; phylum Basidiomycota; class Agaricomycetes; order Agaricales; family Amanitaceae; genus Amanita; species Amanita molliuscula. The sequence goes on along the minus strand of JAEBUP010000029.1, from coordinate 345,555 downwards.
TCCGCTACGGGTTTTACCCCTTTCTACATGAATTACAGGAGACATCCCAACAAGGGTCTCGACCCGACTTACGCACCGAAGGCAATAGCTGTTGAACAGCTAGCAAAAGAATTAGAGGACGTTCATGCCAAAGCAAAGGTGGCATTAGAAAAGGCAGCGCAAGTTATGAAGGAGCACTACGATACTCACCGAAAACAGGCTATCGAGTACAAACCTGGAGACAAGGTTTATCTCAGCACGGAGAATTTACCAGTCATTCGAGCCACGAAGAAACTAGACGGAAAATTCGTCGGACCATTGGAAGTACTTGCGAAAATAGGAGAATCCTCGTATAAATTAAAAATTCCGGCCTCATGGAAGGTCTACAACGTCTTCAACGAAGTCCTTTTGAAGCCGTATAGGGAACCAGTGTTCCCAAAACAACAAGCTAAGGCAGCAGCGCGCAAGGACGCGCAAATGGTGGAAGAATCGCAGGAAGGCGAATATGAGGTTGAAGAAATTCTAGAAAGCCGAGTTAGCGGCAGAGGAGGAGCGAGGCTGGAGTACCTCGTTAAGTGGAAAAATTACCCAGTGGAGGAAGCCACCTGGGAACCGGTCAAGAACGTTGTCAATGCACCCGCCATAGTAAAGAAATTCCACAAGGCAAATCCTGATGCTCCCAAACTCGTCAGAAACATTCGAGATGGGATTCTGTATATCCAATACACCGAAATAGAGCCAAGGAAGGGTCCAAAAGCACCCAAGCAATCCACTAGTGCATCAAGGCACAACAAGAGTCGGGGGACTCATTGGAAAGATTGGCAGAGATTGTTTGGATGGGAAGATGGCCGTTTTGGGCCAAAATACCTGGAAAACATGGAGCGCAGATGGTGCAACTGGAAAGGCGAAAGAGCAGCAATTATGGAGCTGCCAGACGACACCGATGGGACGTTCTCCAGAGACCTGGAGCGCGGCGGGCGGTCTGTACCCATACTTAATTTCCCTCAGATGATGGAAGCGGAGGAGCTAGCAGAGGAGAAAAGAGCTCAGGAGAAAGACATGGCAGTACTTGCCAAGAAAATATTAAAGAGGGAGACGGTAGTGGCTGCTAAGGAGAGCAGCGAGTCGGAAGAAGACCGACAGAGGAGGATCAAGGGCACAAGTCGCCAGAAAAAACCATTGGTCAGTTGCAAGACCACCATTGAAGATGTCGAGGACGTCGACTCAGAGCAATTCGGGCTGTCGCCCAATGAACAACAAGCACACTTGGCCGCGTTTTATGCAAGAATGAAGGAGGACCCAAGATATGTGGACTCCGCCACGTCAGCCTCTCGGGACGCGAGGCCTTGAGGGGGGGGTGATGTTATGAGCACACCTCTTATTTTCAAACCATCACAGTAACGACACAACAACGATTATGCAGATACGCACCTAGAGACAACACTGTCAATAGAAGATCGGAAGATACGGACTTGGAGAGTCGGGCTCTATTTTTCATTTCTTTTTATCTATTTTATCAAGCTCAAACGTCTATGTACAAGACTACGCAACGGGACTCTAGGAGGATGGCCTACGTGAACCGCGGTCCTTATGAGGAAGGTGGTTAGGTCAGCATCAGCTATGGGGATAGACCGAGTGCCGACAGGAGATGCAGCCCAATGATGGGCCTACGCCATGAAAGGAATCATGAGCGGTATGGCACCTGAGGGGCGACATGGGAACACCAAGGAGAACCGAGTCAACGGTACGGCAAGCATGGGAATCGGCCGAAGTCCTGAACAATAGAAAGGCCGCATGCGGATAACCCAAGAGATGGGCAGGGATGAAACTCTCCACGAATGGTTAGATGGGCGCAGAGCGGCTGCTGCGCATTGATCCCAGCATGAGGGACTTTAGCTGCGCGCTGTCTGCGCACAGACCAGGGGAGCGGTATATAAGGGCCGTAGTTTAGCGTAGGAGACTCTTAAGTCTCTAGATAGTCTATTGTCACTAGACATAGCTACAGAGCAATCAGAATCATTTCAGACCTAACAAGTCATCGCTCGAGTCAGATAGGTTGTGTCTAGGGCAGTCCTGACAATTGCCAGCCAATCACTCCAATTATCCTGTTTTTCATTTACAAACATGGATAACAATATTTTGACCTCTTGATTTGCTCTTTCTGACTGTCCATCTGTCTGTGGACAAAACATGGTAGATGGATTTCCTTTTATTCCCATTAGTTCAACAAATTCTTTCATAAATTTGGAGACAAATTGGGGCCCTCTATCACTTATCACTTTCTTTGGGATTCCATGTTCTCTGAACACATGATCTCTAAATAATATTGCTACCCCTTTTGATGTGAGAGTGGTATTCATTGGAATGAAGTATGCCTTCTTGGTAAATTTATCAATGACCATTAGAATTGCATTGTATCCTTTAGACTCCAGTAATGGTCCTATTATATCTAACACAATATCTTCCCATGATTGTTTAGGTATCATATGAGGGACTAGGGGCACCACTCATCTCTGCCTGTCTGGCTTTACAGTTTGACAAGTCCTGCATCCCTTTATATATTTTTTAATGTCTTCCCTCATGTTAGGCCACCAATAATCCTGGGTAATGAGTTCTAATGTCTTGGCTATTCCCAGATGTCCCCATCAATGATGTAATGAAATTGCTTCTTCCCTTAATTTCATTACTGCTGGAACATATATCCTTCCTTTCCAAGTTACTTGATTTGTTTCTTTATTGAACTCATACCCATCCTCATTACTTTCTACACCCTTTCATACTTGGGTGTCCCATTTTCTCTTATTGGTTTTCTTTATTCCATTAACCAATGTAACCCATTCTCCCATCCAATCATCTAATCATACAAACAGTTCCTCTTTTAGTAGTAATACATCTTCATTATCTTTTTCTCCTTTATTATAGTCCACTCTTCTTGATAACAAGTCTGCTTTGGAATTGGATTTTCCTGATCGATGTTTGATAATGAAATTATACTCCTGTAGGTCTATTACCCATCGAGCTTGTCTTCAGTTCAGGTTCTGTGGTCTCCTGAAGTATGTAAGATTTTGATGATCTGTCAAAATCTCTATTGTTTCTTTAGCTCCTTTTAGGTATTGTGACCATTCATATAAGGAATGCATGATTGCTAGCATCTCCTTATCATATATTTCATAATTTCATTCTGCAGCATTCAAAGCTTTTGAAATAAATGCCACAGGTCTCCATATCCCCTCTTGTTGTTGTGACAAGATTGAGCCCATAGCAAAGTCTGATGCATCCATTTCGATCCAGAACTGTCCATTTTCATTGGGTATAGCCAATACCACCTCTTCTGCTATTCTTTCTTTTAATTTATGCATGGCTTCACTCTGCAACTTTCCCCATTCCCATTCCTTTTTTCCTGTCAACTCTGTTAATGGTTTTGCTTCTTTAGCAAATCCTCTTACAAATTGTCAGTAAAAATTGACAAAGCCCAGGAATTGCTGTACTTCTTGTTTACATTTCGGTTCTGGCCATTCTTTGATTGCTTTCACTTTAGCTGGATCCATTTTTATTGAATCTTTAGTAATGATTACTCCTAAAAATTCAATTTCTTCTTTATTGAAATAACATTTCTCTGGCTTCAATGACAATTTGTTCTGTTCTAATTTTGCCAGTATCTGGTGAACATGTTCTACATGTTGTTTTTTATCATTGGAGAATACTAGAATGTTGTCCATGTAGATTACTACCCATCCCTCAGTGAGTTCCTCCCAGAACAAATCATTCATCATGGTTTGAAAAGTAGCAGGTGAATTTGTCAATCCAAAGAACATAACTAATGGTTCAAATAGTCCTCTGTTTGTTCGGAATGCTGCTTTCCATTCATCCCCTTCTTTTATATGAATGTTGTTATATCCCCACCTGATATCCATTTTGGAGAAGATATTAGCATGGCTGAGTTTGTCTATTAATTCAGAGATTAATGGTAATGGATATCGATTCTTGATTGTCATTTTGTTAAGTTTTCAATAATCCTGTACTGGGCGTAGTGATCCATCTTTTTTCTTAACAAAGAAGAATGGTGAAGCCATTGGTGACTTGCTTGGCTTTATTCTTCCTGTATCTAGATTTTCTTTTAAGAAATCTTCTAATGCCTTTTGTTCATCTCTGTTTAGTAGGTATATCTTGCAATCTAATGGTTTTGATCCTGGAATTAATTCAATAGCATGATCCCATGGTCTTCTTGGTGGTAATTCATCAAATGTGGTTTTTTCAAAGACTTTTCGATGTTCCAAATAGTGCTTTGGAACTATATCTTCAACTTTCCTTTTTTTTACGTTTGCTGATGCGATTTCAGTGGCCTTTGACTGGTATGCCCTTGTCTTTAATTCTTCAGGTCCAATGTAGACTGCCAATAGTCATTCCCCATCCTCCCAATGGACTCTATCCATCTCTTCTTCTGGTTCTAGACTTCCTGAGCCTTTCCAACATGTGCTGGGACATTGAGAAAATCTTATTTTTTGATTTCTCCAATCAATTTCCGGATTATGGTACTTCAGCCAATCATGTCCTAGAAACATGTCTGTTTTTCCTAATGCTGAAATTCCAAATTCCAAGGACTCATAGTGATTACCTATTTGTACTTTTAATTTGATCATTTCCTCCAATTGTCCTGCTATGTTCCAGGTTCCATCTGCATTGAACACTGGTATTGGTCTTGGTAATTTTCTAGTATTCAATTGATGACGTTCTACCCATTCTTTATTTACACAGGACCCTGTGCATCCTGAATCTATCAGGGCTTTGATCTTGAATTGTTCAACTGAGTCCACAGTTGCTGTTATTACATCTACATCCATCTGATTTCTTCCAGTTGTTCATACAAATCTTGGTTTATGTTTTAGATGGTTTAAATACCACAGTGCATCCGTTTCCATCATTCTGTTTAAGTCTGTAACTAGCTGTTCATTTATTTCCTCTGTTTGATCTTTTTTAACCCACAATCAAAGATCTCTCACAGCTATTTCCATGGATCAATCCCATATTCTCCTCATTATCCATGGTGTGGACCAAGTTTTGAATTTTGGTTTTGTTGCACTTATGGGTGCATTCCTCAAACAATTTTGCATAGAATGACAGTCATGTAATAGTTCTGGTACTTTTACATGAGAATCATCATACTGTACATTGTCTGTGACTTGTGAGGGAGAATGCATCCTCATGAGTCATTTTGAAAACCCAATGCCCCTGCCATCTCTCTTTTTTCTTCCTCCATCATTTCTTCTGCAAACTCCTTAACTGTTGACCAGGTTCTAATGACCTGTTTTCCTTTATCTTTCTTGGGAGCTCAGCAATCTCTCGCAAAGTGGCCTTTCTTACCACAGTTATAACACTCCACTATTCATTTTTGTCAATCAACATCCATGGCATTTGGATCCTTCTTTGGAGCTCTACATACATTTGCAGTATGTCCCTGCTTTCCACAATTGAAACATGTGATGGGGTTTCATCCCCCTGTGGATGTGGATGCAGTGGCATTAGTATTTTGAGCTGGGTGATTTTGTTGAGGTTGGTTTGTAGTTGTTGGGTGGCTTTGAGGATAAATCTGTTGTGCATCCCTCCAGCTTCTTTCAACTTGTATTGCTCTATCAAACCAACATTGTAGATCACCTTCTTGCGATCCATCCACCATTCTTCCTCCATTAAGGACTTGTAATTCAACTAGTCTCCTTCCCAATGGTGGGTGTAATCCTGCTCGAAACTGTGTGACCAGTGCTATTTTGTTGTACTGGGTGAGAGATGCTATGCTTCAAAAGTTGACCATGTAGTCTTCTGCTTTAAGACTTCCCTGTTTCATACTTTGAATTGTTCAACATGCTTGACTCCCCATTTCAGTGGCCAAGAAGTATTCTTTCATTTCTTCTATCATGTCATCAAAGGTGGTGAAAGGGAATTTATGAGTAATTGGTGTTATTACCCATGTTTGTCCATCAGCACTTCTTATCCCATCATTCCACTGTTGTCAAGTATAGGTTGGCACTGGAGTTCCATCTGCCCCAATCATTTCCTCTCTTCTTCGGACTTCTATTCTAGCCACTTCTATTTCAGCCATCTTGGCTGCTGCCCAGTTTCCTCGACCTTTTCAAACCCTGTGTAACACCATCTGAATCATGACATTGTTGTTATAGACCCCTACTATTGCGAAATATGATGCCATTTGTCTTAACCAGGCAGCTATTTCCTTTGGGTCTCCTTCATAATAATCTGGCATGTCCATGTGGATAGTGGGATGTGGCTCTCTTGGAGGGTGAATTGCCGCATCAATAGCTTGTATTGCTTGGGCCAGGTTAGTTCCTTGGAGAACTTGTTCATTATTTTGAGCCAGTGTGGCTGCTCCCCAAGTTGCCAAATATTCATGAGCAAATACAGTTATTCCCACCATAATGAGTCCTATACACCCCTGCACCACTGCCTGAGTAATTTCAAAACCAACCAAGAAATGTCTTGTGACAGAGTTGTCTCCTCTGTAGTATTCCAAGATGTCTGCTACTTTTGGTAAAGCATTGTCCTCATCTTTCTTGTGTGTGATGTGGTACTGACATGTCTTTGAGTTCATTTTTACTTTAAAACCCAAGACTGTATTTCTCATGTCTGGTTCATATTGTGCAATGGTGTGCCAGGAAGGGTTTTTGGGCCAGGCATAACAGTTCCAAAACTGTCTTTTGAAAAGAGCCAGATAACACCAGCCATTGTCACTAGGGGTGTGGTTGCCATGACCAGGGGGAGGTAATGTCACTTTTTGGTATTCCTGAACTAAATGATTCCATCGTGGAATGTTGATTTTTTGGGTTAGTTCAATACCATGAATATCCTCAACCCAGTCCTCCACTCGTGTCTCTAGTCCATGAAACCAGTATCTCTGTGGTTGTTCTGATTTAACAACTCCTTTTCTTTTTGCTCCAGTTCGGGCAACTTGAGCATAAGTCCTTGGGATCAGGACTATATCACTTCCTACCCTTAAGTGTTCTTCTTTATGGAGTCATAAATCTGCCAGGAAATTCCTTATTCCTGCTGCTGACCAAAGTTTCATAAACTTTTGTCCCTGCGTGTGCTGGGTTGACACATCCTTAATGTGGATTTGTTTGTCAATGAACATTTCCATTGTGTACATCCCATCTTTTCTTAACGCTTCAGGAAACATGTTACATACTCATTGTAATTGATCCACTGTCGGGTTTTTTGGAAGCTCCTTCCATATCCAAGACCTGTGTTCCATTTTTACCATGGCTAACCAACAGTAGCCATGGTCATGCTCTGTTGGAATTGGAACAACCTTCCCCTCAGGTTCTTGGATTTTGATTCCTACAACCAGTTTCTTACTTTCAACTGGTTTCACAGTTGAAGGCTTGGTGACTATGGGTTTCTTTTCTTCTTTCGGTGCTTCAGGAAGCTTTGGCATAAAAGAGGCAAGAGATGGTTGTGCCCTTGGCCAGTACGTCAATTGGACTCTGGTGTCCTCATCAACTTCTTGTAAGTTGATCTCCTCAATGTTGTCTTCATAGTAATCCAACTCATAAGCATAAGCTTGAACCAAATTGGATTCTTCCCTATCATCATTACAATTACAATATTTCTCAACTCAGTTGCAGTTGATGCAATACTGAGTCAGCATTCCAAATGTCCCTGTCTTTTTTACTACTACTTGTCCATGGCACTGAGTACAGTGCTTACTAGAGACCATCACAGAACAAGCACCCTTCTTATCATGACCTATTTTTCCACCTAAACGAATATGCTCCCATAGACTGGGATCCGAGTTCCTAAGCTGTTCAAGGTGTTGTTCCTGACATTGTCTTGCAACACAAAATGGTATTTTTCATTCTGCAGTTCCAGTTCCCAATCCAAGACTTCCTTAACTGTGGGCCATGCTGGCCAAATATATTCATTATAGTACTCTTCCTTGAAGAGCACCATGTAACAGTAGCCATTTTTCAGTATGGCTGGTTCCCCATAACTGGCATCCGGATTGGACCTGGTAACTTAGCGTGGCCCATTGCTGACTTCCTCCATGTGCACACTTGGTTGCGGCTTTCTCTGATGTCCTTCAAAAACAGATTGAGACTCATGTTGAGTCTCAGGTCCAGCATTTCCCAGATCCCTTGTGTTGGATCATTGGGTGTAGGTGCACGCACCTTCCTCTTTGGCTTGGTGGTGAGGTAAGGGTCATACCGGACTGCTGACCTTCTTTCTGTTTGGATCTGTTCCCAGTGTATCTGGGCATATGTGGTGGCCCTGATGTTGCCATTCTCTGTGTGTTTGATTCAATTCCGCTCCTCTGCAGACAAGACAAGACCCCAGTATCTCAACAATGGAATGTCTGGGCTGCCTCCAAACTGCTGCAGCAACAACAAGTTGCTGTTGATGCTGAGAAGTGCCTCTCATACCATCGTTCTGGTACCGAATGTCTGGAGGCACTTGAGCAGTGCCTCAAACACTGCATCCTGTTCAAGCATCTCCTGCTTGACCTGCTTCTGTTTGCAGAGTTTCTCCACCTTCTCATGTTGCAAGGCCATCCAGGCCTCCTCCTGCTCTTTGATTGAAAGTTGTTTGATCTTCCACGCCTCAATGCATAGACACTGTTCCTGTTGTCGCCACTCTTTGATCATATGCCAATATGCTTTGACATGCACATCATGTTGCACATGCCTGATGGGCATTGTGATGGTGGTAACAGTGTGTTACAAACTAGACCCTAACTTTTTACCCCTGTTTTAACCCCTGTTTCACCCCTGGTTTCACCCCTTGTCTCATCCTTGAACCCCTTGATACTTGTTTCACTTACCTGGGTCCTTAGGTATATAAGTAGCTAGTTATCACTGTAGCTACCCATCTTGACCTTAGTCAAGTACTAGTCTTAGCTCTGTACTTCCTCCTCAGCTACATCGCTCCTAGCCTAGGGTTGAACCTTAGAGCTCTGGCTATCGACCTTAACACAGTGGCCTTTTTAATTTCCATGGCCTTGGTGGCAACTTTCTTAGTTATGGCACATCCTTGTGCCCATCCAATCTCAAAAGTGGTGGCAATCTCCACCAAGGACATCCCCACATGGGGCAGAACATATTTGAAAGTCAGATCCATCCTGATCTGGCTTTATGAAACCTGTGAAAAAAGTCTTCAACTAATTTCCGGCCCTCCATGGACAATTAGTCTCTTTGTGTGGCTGTTCTGCGAATCCAATGACATTTCCCCAGATGGGAAAGATGCTGACATTGCCAAGAAAGGAAAGACAAAACTCGACCTGAAGTGTGCACCTGGCAATTCACTTGGGTGTCCTTGTGCCTAGTTATCAGTGGCAAACTTAAATGCCACTGCTAGTACAGAGGGTATCCCAAGATTTAATCTCAGCCTTGATACAGACACACAACAGATTGTCTTCACCCATTCCTTGGGTTTTTCCGATCCACTCAGTGTGACCTGCCCAGGTGTGCCTGCCTGCAACTACCACTGGTGTGCAATCACTCTCGTCTGAGAGGACTTTGTTGACTAGCCCACTTGAGGGAGACCTCGTTCAAGGGGCTATTAAGAGAGTCAGACATGTGGATGCAATGCCTGAGACAATGAGTTTTGAAGGGAGGTAGATGCATCAGCACCTTTGACAAGGATGGTGGTGGTGAGAGAGTAAGAGTACTGTAACCCTAGCATAGGATTACAGCGAGAGAGAAGATTCGTTGAACACATGTAACAACAAGCAAAGACTTTGCAGTGTCATGTAACAATGCTCAAATGGTAGGTTTAAGAAGCCTTAAGATTATGTTAAGACATTGTCTCACACAACCTAAGGTTTGAGAGAAGAGAGAGAGCAAGCACAGAGTAGATTGTGTAGGCAACACAAACTATCTTAAGGCTAAGGACTATGGCTCTGGAGGTCCTACTTATATACTACTAAGCCTCATGCCCTTTCCATATAAGGATGTTTATGTAACTAAAGAAATGAAATGAAATTGTATGTTGTACATTCTTAACAAAAAGAGCCTGACATTGTCCAGCCTGTCACCATCACAGAGGATGAGTTTGAGCTGGTCATGGGGTTGTTTGAGAAAGTGATGCATGAGAAGACAGTTTCTCCATCATGTTTGTGGCAATGATATTTGACTAATGACATATATACAGGGCTTGAAAATGGAATCCTGTTATCTTCCTTTTCAGAGTATCAAGAAACTTTCTTGTTGCCTCTCACTCATCCTGAACACCCTCTCACCACTTGATGGGTCCTTCACCACCCTCTATAGTCCTCTATGGCCTTCTTGGCACACTTCCTCTCATCCTTGCCACATATAGCACCCTCTTTCCACTCAATGGCCTCCTTGCCACCCTCAACCATCAGGAAAATATTGCCCTGGACTTACCATCTTTTGTACTTATATGGTACTTAAACATGGAAAATAAGGTCAAATATAAGGTACCCCCCCCCTCACTTTTATGAACTTTTTGGCTTATTTAAGTCACAAAGTACAATAAGTCAAAATAAGGTGAATGCATTTTTTTCCTGATGATGGCCCTTTGACTGCACTCAACATGCTTCCTCTCACCCTTGCCTCCCTCTGAATGCCCCCTCAACACTCTCAATGCCCTCTTGTCACCCTCTTGCTATGCTCAATGACCCTCTTGAGATACCAATTAATGACCATACTATCCCTATTATAATGCCATATGATTTGTTATATTTCTGTCTCAGTGCAAATGAAAAATGAGAATAAAAATAAACAGAATGCATAAGAGAGGATTGGGGAGGAAGGTGAGGTGAGAGGTAGGAAATAAGACAGAAATGAGGGGATAATCAGAGATGTCCTCACCCATGCACATTTATTATCTGTAGGCAGGTATGAGTACAAGTGGAATGGTCACACCTGCAGGTAAATAGATCTCTACAAGTAAAAACATTTATTGTATACACTATTTAGTAATGACAATTAGTGTTGCCAATGGCTAAGCCACTTTTTTTCAAAAAATCGCAGTATCTCCTTGAATAAAATTGATGAAGAATCGAGAAAGTTTGAGCAGATAGATCTTCCACATAGCTGAAGGGTCTTCTGCCAACTCTAAGCGATCCTGTGAGCTAGTGATGAGGTATTCAATTGGCTACAATTTTTGGCTAAGCTGGCTGGCAGCCTCACCTCTTGCTCCTACCTTCCTTACTCTCCCATTCACACCCTCCTCACCTTTGCCCTTGCCCTTGCCCTTGCCCTTGCCCTTGCCCTTGCCCTTGCCCTTGCCCTTGCCCTTGCCCTTGCCCTGACTTTGCCCTGGCTGCTCTCATCCTCTCATTATCTTTTCCTTGCTCCTGCTGCTTCATCTACCTGCCTACCTGTATTTTCTAGCATAAAATACTTAAGTTGAGTTATATTGTAACATGAGATAGCATGTTTCAATTCTGCAGTCAAAATACACAAATTCTTAACTCTCAAACATACTCAAGCCCACTTTCTGAGCCTTCATTCTCTCGATCCTCCATGGCTCTGGTCACTTCCTCAATGATCTTCTCCAGCTCATCTTCATCCTGTCCTGCATGCCTCAAATTCCTGCCATAACTGTCTGGATCTTCTGGCTGGGAAATCCTGGCCATGTATTCAAACTCCCTGACTTCATCATCCCATGATAATCCATCTGTGAAGCTCAGGGAGGGGCCTTTCCTAATTGTAAACTTCAAAACCTGAAGGGCCTCCATCAATTCAGGAGTAATCCACCTCCTCCTAGGTGCCATGGTTTCTTTCCAGAAGAAAAAACTCTTTCACATGGAGCACTGGTGGCCTGAATAGGTAGGATGTCCATGGCAAGCTGGAATAAGTGAGGGTACTCAGATTGCTTTGCCTTGTGTCAAGACTCAAAGTCAGTCAATTCAAAAGAGATTGTAAGCTTAAGTACCTGCCAAAATTCCAGAATCCCAGTCTCCTTGCTTGGAGAGCCTAGATACTGATTAACCTCTATATCCAAAGTCTGTGATTTTCCCACTCCCCCTTTGGAAATGTCTCAACTGTGACAGTGACCATACAGCCATCTCCCAGGATTGCCCTTCTACCGGGCTCACTTCAAATCTAAGGCCCTAGCCCCTCTCGAGGCTGCACACCTTCCTCATGTCCAGGCCAATTGACATTATAGCACTTGCCAGCATGCCAAACACACGTCTTACTTGCACTCAGTTCATTAACACACCCATGTCGTGATTTCATTCACATGCCCTTTACACATTTCTGGCTGCAATGTGGCTCGGCTTGCTTATCTACGTGTTGATAGTTTTCTGTCTTCCCCTCCCTTGGGAGGGTACATATCTACCATATGCCCAATATATCTTTGCATATGCATTCAAAAAAAAAAAAACAGAATGAAAGCAGGTCATGCATGGCAGCTGCAGAGAGCGAATCACCTCTTGCCCTGAAGTGCTTAAACTGTGATAGTGGCCACTCCACCATCTCTCACTCCTGCCCATTCTACGGGGCTTGCTTCAATCCCAAGCCACTGGCCACCCTTGAAGCCCAGTGCATTACTCATGTCTGTGAACATCAACTTGTTAGATCTCACCAGCATGCCAATGCATGCCTTACTCATCACTTGCCCACTTCTGCAGAGGCCTTTTGAAGGCCTCACACTGGTTGTCCATATGATGTGCACAGGTATAGATTCTGCCATTTTACATCTAAGTTTCCAGCTTCCTTGCCTGGTTTCACCTTTTATGCATAAGATAGTTACATTTGTCTTGTCCTCCCCTTACTATGGGGTTTACGCTGTACATAGGTCGACATGACCAATACATAGCTCTCTTGGTTAAAAAAAAACAAAAAAAAAGCAGGTCACGCAGACAATCAGAGAGGGACCCCGGAACCAGGGCAGACCCCATGTGAAATGCTTGTACGTTTTAATTCCCTCCACTCCACTCCACTACAATGTCCAAGCCTGACGATGATGTTGATCTTTTTAGTGAGGCGCCAATGGATGTTGAAGAGTTGCGTGATGAGATCAGACCTCTCACCCCGAGTCCAACACACACACAAAATGCCGATTCGCCCACTATAATAAAAGCGTGCCAGGACTTTGCCAACCATTTTCAATTGGGGCCCATGGGAGACCCCCTGGACCAGCCCCTGGAGGTCCTTCTTCATGGTATTTGGTTTATTGCTACAGTGGCTTTCCCTCAGAGGAACCCATGCTTAATTTCCCAAAGAAAGAAATGGAGGAGCCAATAGAGGAATGACAGGCTCAGGAGCAAGACATGGTGGAGCTCACTAAGAACATCTTAAAATGACACGAGACGGTGGGGGCTGCCAAGGAGAGCAGCAAATCAGAAGCTGATTGACAGTGGAGGATTGCAGGCGCTGTGCACCAGAAAAAGGTGGTCAGATACATGACCACAGTTGAAGAAATAGAGGATGAGGACTCGGAGCACACAGGGCTCATGCCTGACAAAAGGAGGGAGCAGCTAGACCGCTTTTATGAACAAATGAGGAGGGATCCACATTATGTGGATGCAGCTACTTTGGCCTCTCAGGACACGAGGCCTTAAGGGGGGGGGTGATGTTACGAGCATAATCTATTTTACAGTAATGACATCAATGACATATATGAAGATATGGGTCTGGAGAGTTGGACTATATTTTTCTTTTCTTTTTCTCTATTTTATCTCACTGAAACGATACAAGGGCAGGATGACAAGACTTAGCAGTGGGATGCCTATGCGAACACTATGGCCCTTATTAGGAAGGTGGTTAGGTCAGCATCGGTTAATGGACATACCAAGTGCTGACACAGACAATGGCCCGATGATGGGCCTAGACTGCAACTGGAACACAGGTCTAGATGTGCCTGAGGGATAACATGGGAATGCCTGAAGGTACCAAGGGAATGGTACTGGCATTGGTGGGAATGCCTGAAGGCACAACACAATAAGACACTGCCATATGGAGATGAAGGCTGTGGATTGGTCATATGGGCATTGCCCTTAGCTCAATGCTCAGAGCGCCGACACAATGCTAGCCAGGTGTGGAAGGTTTGGGTGATTGGTGTGGGAGGATACTCACAGGAATGGTATGGTGGGCGCAGACTCGGCTGCTGTGCATTGATCCCAGCTGAGGGACTTTAGCTGTGTGCTGACTGCGCACAGACCATGGCTTGGAGTATATAAGGGCTGTAGTATAGTGTAGGTAGCCCTTAAGACTCTAGATAGTTTTTGTGTCCTAGACACTAGCTATAGAGCAACTTGAATTGTCTTTGGCTTAACAAGCCATCACTTGTGGGACTTGAGGATTGTGTTTAGGGTACTCCTAACAGTTGGGTTATGGTGCCTTAACCAGTCAAATCCTAAGAACAAGTCTGTCTTTCCAATGCATGTCACAGTGCAGTCTATGACCTCTTCATGTTCTCCAATCTGTAACTTCACCAGTACCATATATTCTAGACTTCCCATAGAGTTTCAGGCTCCATCTGTGTTATATATGGGTACTGGTCTCACCAAGCATCGTTTCACTAACTGGTGTCTCTCCACAAACTCTTCACTAATACAAGACCCAGTACTTCCTGAGTCTAGTAGCATATTTACATTGATTGTTTTCAATGTGTCCATTGTTGTAACTGTCCCTCTCAGGTCCAGCTCTTCCCTGCCTGATCCTTGTACTACTTTCTCTCATAAGTGTACTAGGTTCCATAATGCCTCCACCTCTGTCATTGCATTTAACTGTTGCACTAACTTAGTGTCCACTTTCATTTGTTTGGTGTGTACCCATTGCTGTAGACACTCCACTGCAACTTCCTTGTTCTGTTCCCAGATTCGCCTCAATACCCATTGAGGTGACCATGACCATAATCATTCTCCTTTTCTTGTGCTCACTTGTAGGTTTCTTAAATGATGTACACTCCCACTGCATTCATAGAGTAAATCATGCATGTTAATTTTGGAGTCTGTGTATACTGGTACATCATTATTTGAAACCTGTTTAGTAGCCAGCAGTGCTGAGTGCTCACCTACTGGCTTTCTGCAAAACCCTGGAGCTCCCTGAGCTACTTATATTCCTCTGCCATCATCTCTCTGGCTGTTATGCTCCACATGGCTCATTTGCCTTTCTCTCCCATTGTAATTCTTTTGGGCTTGGTGCATGTCATTGACATGTGCCCTTTCTCTCCACAGTTGAAACAAGTGGTGGCTTTCTCAGGCCTTTGACAATCCTGACTGTAGTGTCCCTTCTTTCCACAGTTGAAAAAAATGCCTGGCACTCTTTTGTTTCTATCAACATCCATGGTGTTGATACACAGGTGGTGCACCTAGTGCAGAGTCAAAATAGATGGGTACTAGCATTATCAAAGCAAGCACCGAAGCATTCAAAGTCTTGACAGATTTCCGGAAAGGATAGTGGTACTGGCAGTTCCAGGGTCAACAAGCTCATTGATGATCATTCAGGCTCAAAGGAGGATCAGTGATAGGCAAGCACCATTGAAGTTCGAAACTTGATCAGCTTTAAATTGGCATCTCAGCATCAATTGATGGTTGATCAAGCATATCAGTCCCAGCTATTTTTAACATGGCTGTGGGGCCGCTATGCCCATACAAGTGATCCGCATTTGAATTGCAGCCCTGGTGCATCAAGAAAAGACAAATTTGGTCCCTGAAAAGTTTGTGACCATCACCTTGCAATTCTTGCCAATTCTTGCCTACACCCATATTGGAACCAGCATGCCTTTTTGTTTCTAGGTCTTCCTTATACCATGCCATCGATTATCAGACCTGTAAATGGCCATTCAGGACCTGTCGAGGCAGGTTCACTCCTTGAAAGATCGTCAAGCTTGTCTTTGCCCTCATTAGCATCCAAGATCTCTAGTCGACCTACTTCCCCCAATATAGATCCCAATCTGTCAATGCAGGACACCTCAGAAGGTGCCCTTTCTCGTTCCTCATACCTTGAACCTGAGCCAGGTTTATTCTGGGACCCCCTGGGTCTTCCCAGCATTCTGCAGGGTATTCCAGCACTTGAGCAGTCAACCATGTTATTCTCAGAGTCAATTGGATATCATTTTGGGGAGTCAAACACTCAAACAAGTTATCTAGGAAATGGGATCACATGTCACATTTGAGCTAGGGGAGGTCAAGAGCCCATGTTCTATGACAGGGACAAGCTGTCATTTTTACAGGCACCTTTGGACCATTTTCATGAGGATCAGTTCCACCTGGAGCTGTTAAATTGCTCCACCAATGCCAGAGACACTGATTCGAACCTTTGTGCTTCATTCACCCTCAGACAAGTTGTATGGCACATCGACTGCATAGCTGACGCAAGAGGATGGCACAGAGAAGTCCTACCAAACAGCCCATTTGTCAGCATAGCATGGGAAGTCATCAGTGGACACAATGAACATTATGTCCTAATTGATAAATTCGGTTCCCTGCATCCTAGACCTGTTTCAGCACACAGTTTAATCCCATATCAGTCTACCTGGCATGCAGTCAGGCTCCCCAGGAGTTCATCACATCACCCAAGTGTACTGGCTCTACTTTGAATGCCACTAAGCCCATAATCAGTTTTGGCTGCCTTTGATGCCGCATCACTTAGCATAAAAGGCTGTACTAGGACTGTCAGATATGGTGGAGATGTCAGGTGGTAACTGTTTTCAAATGGTTTCAGTATTTGGTTTTATTCCTTTATTTTGGCCTTTGTTCCTGGCCTAGTTCTTTGTTGCCTTCAACAGTGCGGTATCCCAGAGGTATCCAACATACCCTTGCTTGATGCTCCAGTTTTGGACTATTTTTATCATTTACCTATATATATATTCTCCTGTCTTTGGAATACAATAGAGAAGAATCACCCATTGTTCCCCTCTCCCTTGGCATCTCAGAGCTTGTCTGGGTAGTGCCTTGTGTTCCCACTTTGTCCTTGACTTGTCTCACCTAGCCTTTGCCTTGATTAGCCTCACCTCGCCTCAACTTGCCTTGTCTAGCTTCATCTTGCTTAGTCTCTCTCATCTGCCACACTTGTCCTCCTTGCCACACTCGTTGCTTTGTTCCCATACTTGAATTTGCCTAGTCCTCGACTTGTCACCTTGACTATTGCCCTCACCCTCTTTGATTTGACTTGCCTAGCCCTCATCCCAGCCTCATCCTGCCATTATTCAGCCCCTACTTGCATTACTCATCCTCACCATAGTCCTTTAGTCCAGTATAAGTCTGGTTCCCTGAAACGACCTCGCATTTTGCAGTTTCGAGTTAGTTGTTACCTCAGCCACCCTCAAGCCTGCTTCAGTCAGCTTTGGTTGTTTTCCCTGAAGGAGTGCCCATGCACCTCAGTTGAAGAGGTTAGGTGTGTTGAGCTCAACACTGCGCATCAGTGTTGGGGTCCAACCAACTTCCATATGTAGCTGGTGGTGGAGCTTTGAACTGGTATTGAGGTCAACTGTTGGTTGTTGGGGTTCTTTCCTTGTATTCTCCTTTTGACTTGGAGAACCCATAAGCCTCATTGGCTTTTTGGTATGCCCTTGCCAATTCCGTTGCTCTGACCTGGATCTGGTGCAGAGTTGTAGTCTCAGCTAATCCCCCATATTGAATCAACTCTCTTCCTAATGCTGGCTTAATATGGCCCTTGAATTGTGCTATTAAGGCCTGGTCATTCCAGTCCATTAGAGGTGTCAGAGAATTGAACTTTATGATGTAGTCCTTGACTAGCATCATTCCCTGTTGTAATGCCAAGAGTGCCTCGATGGCTTTCTCCTTCGTTTCTGTTGACATGAAGAAGTTGTGCATCTGGTTTTTAAAATCCTGCCAATCCATGAACAGGAATTGGTTCTCCAGAGGACTCCTCCTCCAGGCTCTGCCATCATTGGTGTCTTCCCCTGCATTTAGTTGGGCCCAGTTCAAATCTTGGTGCCACCTGCTGTTGTCTATTTTGTCCTGAAACTCCTGTTGCACTTCTTGGAATGCTCTGAGTTTCACCCCACTCCAGTCTCCCACTCTGTTGCCTTTTCCACCTTTAATCCTATAGAGGCAGATCAAGATCTTTCTTAGATCTTTCATTTCCCTTGCCAGCATGAAGTACATCTGCATCTGATGTAGCCACCCATCCACAGTTTGTGGATCTCCCTGGTAGAAGTCCAGCATGTCCATTTTTGTGAGAGGCCCCAGCTCTGTTTGACTTGACTGTTGGTATTCATTTATCATACTGGCAATGGCCTGTCCCATACTGGTGACTGTCTGTTGCCTTGCCTCAGCTTGTCAGTGGATTTCATTTTCTCAGGCCACTATTGCCACCACTGGTTGTGTGTCTGCCAATGGTTGTACCATCTCAGAGTCTGCCCAGTGCTCTCTCCATCCTAGTAGGGCATGATATGCATGTGTTATCATGTCTACTGTGATTCAAAATGGCGTTGCACCTATCTTGTAATGTCCCATGCCTTCTCTGTTTAAAACCTCGACATGGAACCATTCTCTGCAGTTGCTATTGTACTTTTCAATGTGCAGGATGGTTGGGTGTGAGTACAATTTTCGGATCATCATAATTACATCTTCTTCTCGTAGGTTTCTATCCCAGGTGCATATCTCCTGGATTTGCAGGTAGGCCAGCCACATAAACTCGTCCCAGTAGTCCTTTTTGATTAGTATCAGGTAACAATATCCTGGTATGTCAGGATTAAAACTGCTGTTGGCCCAAGACATTTTTGGATAAGGGTATGGCAACCATGCCTCCCTTTCTACAATCCTCCTCCATGACTCAATGTCTTGTTTCTTGTGGGCATTGTTAGCCCCTTGCAGATACTCTTCATTTGAGAGCCAGTCTGCCACTGTTGGTATCCCTCCACCCCAATGTGCAGCATCACCTCCCTGAGTGACCTGTCATGATATAATTTCCCTAACAGCTTGTGCTGCCGCTGTGTATGATTGCACTGGTTGCACAACTGGTTTTGGTTCTACTATCACTGGGTAACTTCTTCCAGCCACTTGTGCTACTGCTTGTTCAACAGTGACCATCATTCTGAGGTTAACCCTCTTTATTGGTGTTTGGGCAAGCTGCCATTGCTTAACCCTGCGCTTGGATTTTGACTGACCTCTGAAGCATACCATCCATGTATAGTGGGAGACCTTGTGCAGGTCTACCAATTTGTCCCACATATATTCAATGTTGTCTCATTGTATCACCAACTCTTCAATGATATGACACTGCCCAGGTCTGATACTGTCCTGAATGGTGAAGACAATGCTGCCATCATGTAATTCTGGTTCCCAGCTGAGAATGTTGTAAAGCATGGGCCACACAGGCCAATTATATTTGTCATAGTATTCTGCTTTAAACAGGTACATATAACAGTACCCATTCTGCCTCCACTGGTTTGGTGCAATGGGACTCTGAGCCCTTGGCCCAGGCAAGGCTTATTTGATGCTAGCATGCCAACCCAAGACCCTGGATTTGTGATTGTTCCATGACTCCTCCCTGACTCCTTTTAAGAAATGGTCCATTCCAATAGTTTGGAGTTTGGGTACACGCTTGGTCAAGAGTCATTCTGGTGTCCTGGCCAATATAGCCCCAGGTGGCTTTGTGATGAGAAGAGGATCAAAACGGATCCCCTTGCGATGCTCGTCCTCCTCCTGTTCACACTTCCATTTTGTGTAGTGGGTTGCTTGTATGTTCCCATTTAGGGCATGCATCCATGCATTCCAATCTGCATGCTCCATAGTCTTTCCTTCATGCTTGTACAACTCCTGTACATGGTGTGCATGATCTAGCCTTTCCAATGCTACCCTATATCTTTGGATAGCTTTGTCACCATTATTGATTAAGAGGAGCCATTGGTTGTACTTTGACACTACCAGTGCCAACCAGACTGGGTTGGATGTGTCTCCTTTGTATTGGACCTCCAATAATTCAATGAGGGTTTGATATTCCCTCTCCACTTTCCTCATAGCATGCTCTGCTCATAGTACCACTCAAGTGGCCACTCATTCCATTAACAAAGCCTCCCAGGCTTCCTTTTGTTCCAACTCCTGTTTGGCTTCTTGTTGCCACAGGATGATTTGTGCTTGTGCACATTTGACTCATTGTTCCTCTTTCCAGTGTTTCCAATACAACTGGATGTGGTTGTCATATTGGCAAATGACTGTGTTGCCAATAAATTCTCTTGGTCCCATCTGGACCCTGTCATCACTGGTAACCCAGTCTGCTTCGAAGATGCACTTGATCTCTGAAAGTGTCACCTGGGCATATGGTAAAATGTAGGTAAATGAGTACTGCTGTTACAACGTCTTTTTCTTACATTTACTTATTACAATAACCTTTCTTCACTTTGTCGCTATGCTCTGATACCTGTTTCATCTGCCTGAACTACTCCTCGTTTTACTTCCTTTTATATTTCTTCATTGTTCTCCAGACAGTATATAAACCCCCACATGTACCGTAGTTCTTTGGTTCCAACTTAATCGAGTATTGTCCTTTACTGAACAACCCTCTCGCTCTCGTCCTCTTCATTGCTCAAGCTACCTTCGTCGTCGTCCCGCACAACGTCGAATAGCATTCTTGTCCAGTGACTGGGATTAGACCAAGACTCTAGTCGTCATTGTTGGCTTGATAACGAACCAAGGGCATCGATCCTAACACAAGTTGGAACTCACTGAACCGCTTAGTGCATCGTCACTAGCTAGGCAATATAGATCCAAAACAACCCGAAACCAGACTCTCTAACCAGAGACCACCGAACGATTCCTTTCTCTTTAAAGGAACATATTATCTAGAAAAACAGGAGCTCTTTTCTCAACACTAAATAAACGTTGGGAATTTCGAGGAGTAGGAAAGAACAGAAACACCCCAGTACCTAATGAATACTTTGAAGGGGATTACATTGAAGGAGACGAACACTCACTACCTGGAAAACTTTGGGTTGAGTGGAGAAACGAACAAAAAGAACCAGAAGAAGAACTAGAACTATATTTCGAGAGACCCAAAGAAACCCTTTGGTGGGAAGAATACTGTGACAAGGAATTTGATTTCGACGGTACTGATCCATACTACTCTCTCTCGGAAACATCCATAGCAGGGTGGAACGCCTTTTTGGAACAAAAACAAATCGAATACAAACTAGAAAACCCGAGACCTGAAACAGACGCCAAAACCGACACCAAACAGATGGCAACTAACGTTGAAACCACCGATGCCCCCAGGGGAGACATCAAACCAGTCTCAGCATGAATTTTCACAGGAGATTGGACCGAAGCTAAATCATTCATCAACTGGTTTAGCGATTTCTTTGCAATAAACGCCCACAACTATGAAGGGAAACATGAAAAGAAAATCAGATACGTCCTCCAATGCCTAGGAAAGGAACTAGACGACTGGAAGGAAATAATCCGCGACAAATTAGACAAAAAGGATGAACTCACTTGGGAAAACTATGACACCTTTGTCAAACGATTCCTTGATGATTGGGGAGAAGTCAACACTGCAGTCAGGGCACTGAATGAGCTCACTAAATTATGAGTTGGAGGAGAGATCACTGTCCCGATCTATGTCCGAAAATTTAGAATGCTCATAGGATCCTCCGGACTAATCGGAATTACCGCTCAACTCCAGGCATTCGTCCGAGGCCTACCAACCACCATTGCTGCCAAGATCCTCGAAGGACAAGGCGACTTTAAAACTATCACAGATGCCTACAGAAAAGCGGAACAACTCAACGCAGCATGGGAAATGATGAAAGTGCTAGGGAAAACTGATACAGGGCGCCGATTCAATAAAACAGGGGGACCTAAAACAATCCATACCATACCAACCGGACGCCTTACTGATGGGCAACAAGAAAAATATATGCGTTCTGGGAAGTGTTTCAGATGTGGGACCATCGGTCACTTATCCCGAAACTGCCCAAAGAAAGACACTGCCAAGAACCCACCCCCTTCAGGACGATTCACTAGAACAATCACCGAGGATAACGATGCTAAGAAAATTTGCACTATGATCGCGGCTCTCAGCACAGAGGAACGAGAAACTCTCCTCACTGATCTTGAAACCGAGGGTTTTTAAAGCGGAGGAACCAGAAAGCGGTTGGAACCTCCAAGAACAATTATGGACAGTTAGCACTCGACTCTGTAATAGTAAGATTGAATAATAATCAATGACTCTCAATAACTGTCCAATCACCCAAATTACCCGCTGAGATATCTGCCCTTGTTGACTGCGGAGCAGAAGGAAATTTCATTGATGAAACTATAACAAAAACCATGAACAAGAAACCACTAATTCGACCAATACGAGTTAAGAACGCCAACGGAACAGTAAACCTAAATGGAATGATCACACATAAAGTCAAGATCCCCTACCACATCGGAAATCTACAAATCGAAACAAGCTTCCTAATCACTAAACTAGGAGACCAAAAGCTTATACTCGGACTCCCCTGGCTAGAAAAATACAACCCAGCAATAAACTGGAAGGAACGGACCCTTCAGCTTGACCACCAACCAACAAAACAGACAGAAAAGAATCTAGATCAGGAAATCAACGAATACTGGATCAGAGTCAAAACTTCGGCGTCACAAGCGCTAGAACATACACTACGAAAAGAAACCATAACCACTCTACCAGACGAGTACCAAGAATGGAAATCCACCTTCGAAAAAGCGCCCTCAGAACGATTCCCAGTCAGACGCACATGGGATCACGCAATTAACCTCAAAACCGGATTTACCCCAAAGATCAGCAAAATCTATCCGCTATCAATAAAAGAGCAATCATCCCTCGACGAATGGATCACCGAACAACTAGCCAAAGGATATATTAGACCATCCAAATCCCCACAAGCTTCGCCATTTTTCTTCGTCGCAAAGAAGGAAAGTGGAGCACTCCAGCCATGTCAAGATTACCGATACCTGAACGAGTGGACGATAAAAAACGCGTACCCGCTACCGTTAATCCCCGATCTAATGACCAAATTATCCGGCGCTCAATATTTCACGAAACTTGATCTCCGATGGGGATACAACAACGTTCGGATAAAGGAAGGAGATGAGTGGAAAGCTGCCTTCATAATGAACAAAGGACTATACGAACCAACAGTCATGTTCTTTGGCCTATGCAATTCCCCATCTACTTTCCAGACAATGATGAACAAATACTTCCAAGACATGATCAATGAAGGATGGTTAATCATTTACATGGATGACATTTTGATATGCGGAACAACACCCGAGGACTTAGTAACTCGAACAAAATGTGTCCTAGAACGGCTGAAAGAAAACAATTTATTTCTCAAACTCGAGAAATGCAAGTTCTGCACTCAAGAAATCGAATTCCTCGGAATGATCATTAGACCTGGGGAAATAACAATGGACCCAATCAAGCTGGCAGGAATAGCAGATTGGCCAACGCCAACAATGGTCAAGCAAGTACGATCCTTCTTAGGATTTGGGAATTTCTACCGACGATTCATTGGAAACTTTGCAACCCTTGCTCGACCACTTATTGATCTCACAAAAAAAAACGAAACATTCCTTTGGACACCAGAACGACAAGCGGCATTCAACAACCTAAAACAACGCTTTACAACAGCCCCCGTACTCCGAATGCCAGACGTCACCCAGCCATTTATCCTGCAAACCGATGCCTCGAATAAAGCAACAGGAGCAGTACTGAAACAAGCCAATGAAACAGGACTCCTACACCCTTGCGGCTTCATCTCACACGCCCTGACCACGGCAGAACAAAACTATCAGATTTACGACAGGGAACTACTAACAATCGTCAAAGGACTCGCAGCATGGCGACACCTTCTCCATGGATCACCTCATACCACTATCGTTCATTGTGATCACAAGAATTTATCCTTTTACCGAACCCCACAACGCCTTACCCCCAGACAAGCCAGATGGTCCTCCTTCTTGAGCGAGTTCAATCTCCGAATAGAACATGTCCCTGGAACTAAGATGTTTGAAGCAGACACCCTATCTCGACGACCAAATCACATCGGAATGGATGACACCCCTGAAGAGACCACAGTACTACCACCCGAACGATTCATCAGGCTTATAGCAGATGACCTAGCAGAGAAGTTGCGCAAAGGCATGATTAAAGACGACTTCGGACGAATATTAGTCGAAGTAATCCAGAATCATTGAGCGCCACCAATAAAATCAAAACTGCAAGACTGGACATACGTTGACCGCATCGTGCACTACCAAGGAAAAACCTACATACCTGATCAAGACGGACTGCGCACTCAACTCATTAAACTGACACATGAATCGCCTACATCAGGGCACCCTGGACGATTTAAAACACTAGAATTACTCAAACGAAACTACTGGTGGCCCGGAATGAATAAACATACCAAAGAATGGATCAAAGGATGCGTGCTCTGCCAGCAAATGAAAATAAACACTCACCCCAACACCCCTGCCCTGCAACCAATCAAATCTAATGCAACCCGACCTTTCCAACAAGTCACAATTGATTTCATCACAGACCTACCAATCGCTGATGGCTTCGACTCAATCATGGTCACGGTGGACCATGGACTTACAAAGGGGGTAACCTTTTCCCCTTGTCACAAAACAATCGACGCACTAGGAACCGCAGATCTATACATAAATGAAAATTTCAAATGATTCGGTTTACCCGATATCCTCATATCTGACAGAGGACCACAGTTCGCATCTAAAGTATTCCGAGAAATAGGAAAAGCGCTGGGAATAAACCATAGAATGAGCACAGCCTTCCAACCAACGTCGCATACACAAAGATGTTCTCTCTCGTCGCCATCCTCACCATCCTCGTTTTTACCTTCTTCCCCTCTATCCTCATCGGAGGACTCATCCTCGCCACCCTCCTCGCCACCCTCGCCCTCGCCTACTCCTTCCCCGAAAAACTCCCCGAGTTCGACATTTTCACACCACCCCTCGAGGTTCTCGTCAAAACCGAGACGACGGTCCACATCGACGACGACTTACATATTCATCCGTCCGAACTCGCCGAAGAACTACCCACCGAAGAAGAAATTGTCCCCGCACCTGCCCCAAAATCAAATCCTCTTATCGCCGCCGCCTCACTCGAAGCCTCATACGTTACGGCCAATCTCCGGGACCTCTCCGCCCCCCTTGGGGCCCTCGTAGGACTCACCCTCACCACCGATCCCAATGCTATGACCTACGCCAAACGAGACCTCGTGCTTCGAGAACTTCGCCAACTGAAAGTCACCCTCGACGCCGTACGATGGCATATAGACTCGGCGCAGAAGGACGTCGAAAATATCGTCCATTGGTGCGAGTCTAGGGCAGATCATGCCTGGACCACTCAGGGATGGCCTTGAGAAGTCGGTGACTTCTCGCATAGAGAGGGGGTAATGTTACAACGTCTTTTTCTTACATTTACTTATTACAATAACCTTTCTTCACTTCGTCGCTACGCTCTGATACCTGTTTCGTCTGCCTGAACTACTCCTCGTTTTACTTCCTTTATATTTCTTCATTGTTCTCCAGACAGTATATAAACCCCCACATGTACCGTAGTTCTTTAGTTCCAACTTAATCGAGTATTGTCCTTTACTGAACAACCCTCTCGCTCTTGTCCTCTTCATCGCTCGAGCTACCTTTGTCGTCGTCCCGCACAACGTCGAATAGCATTCTTGTCCAGTGACTGGGATTAGACCAAGACTCTAGTCATCATTGTTGGCTTGATAACGAACCAAGGGCATCGATCCTAACAACTGCATTGTGTCTCATCTTTCAATTTGTTCTGCTGTAAAAAATCTTCAAACTATTTCAGGCCTCCACTGACAATAGATCTGTTCATTCAGCTTTGTCTGCACCTGTCATATAACACCTTGGGGAAACCAAGGGATAGTGTCTGAGTGTCATGGAAACCTGATACTTCCAACTGCATGTGCCTGGCAATTTGCCCTGGTGTCCTTGTGCCAAGTTATCAAGCGTGCAGCAAATTTTGTGCTTGCTTGTACAGAGGGTATGAAGGGACTTTGGCTCAGCCTTGATACACACTAACAGTTGGTTTGTTTTGCTCATTCCCTGAGCTCTTCTGCAATTATGGTATACATTACCCTGGGCATGTCTGTGGACTCCTGCCTACACTAACACCCGAGTGATCTTGTATTCTCTTCTGTAACTGTGGGTAGACAGACCCAAAATGGGTGTATTGAGGACATCTCATTTGACGCCCATTAACAGTGTGTGTGGTGTAGTTGATGTCACCTGGAGAGGTTGCAGGCTATGCAGTTACTACCTCTCAGAAGAAAACTAGGCCTCTGTGTGCACTGTGAGTGACAATGAGCAAGGCATGCTTGGTGCTGTATGACACAACAAAGGGGTAGAGATGTAAAGACTTTAGGTTATGTTAGGACTGGCCTAAACAACCCCCAAAGACTTAGAGAATGGATGGCTTGTTCAGCCAAAGATGATTTGGATTGACCAAGTAGCTGTCTAGGACAACAAACTACCTAAAGTCTTAAGGGCTACCTATGCTACACTACAGCCCTTATATACCCCAACCATGGTCTGTGTGCAGTCAGTGCGCAGCTAAAGTCCCTCACAATAGAGACAATGCACAGCAGCCTATCCATGCCATGAAAGATGTTTATGAAAAGGAGTATGTGAAAGGTGCTTAATGATTGAGTGCAGGGCCCATAACCTATTGTCATTATACAGGGAATGGAATGATTTGCGAGTTTAAAGGCATCTATTGACAACATGTAATACATAATATATATGAATAAAATATATGAAATAAAGGGTCCTGTAATGATGATGGTACCTTGTCTCAATATCAGGTGCACTTGCATTGAATTATCTTTGTCATCCCTAAAACCAATTCCCTCTTGCATGTGAAAGTCTTTATTCTTCTCCTCATCTTGTGACCTACTGTGCACACTCACATGCTTCCTTCTTGTTATGAGCATACCTCCTATTTTCAACTTGACAGTAATGATGTCAATGACAATCATGAAGATACGTTCACGAGGAGTCAGGAGATATTTTCCTTTTCTTTTTATCTATTTTACTTCACTCAAACGTCTATGAACAAGACTACTCAACGGGACTTTAGGAGGACGGCCTATGTGAACTGCAGTCCCTATTAGGAAGGAGGTTAGGTCAGCATCAGCTATGGATATAGACCGAGTGCCGACAAGGATATGGCCCGATGATGGGCCTACGCCATGAAAGGAATCATGAGTGGCATGGCACCTGAGGGGCGACATGGGAATGCTGAAGAGAACTGAGTCAACGGTACAGCATGCATGGGAATCGGCCGACAAGCTTGAACAATAGCAAGGCCACATGCAGATAACCCAGGAGTTGGGTGTGGGAGGAACTCTCCATGAATGGTTAGATGGGCGCAGAGTTAGCTGCTGCGCATTGACCCCCAGTGAGGGACTTTAGCTGCACGCTGTCTGCGCACAGACCAGGAGAGCGGTATATAAGGGCCGTAGTTTACAGTAGGAGACTCTTAAGTCTCTAGATAGTCTATTGTCACTAGACATAGCTACTGAGCAAACAGAATCATTTCAGACCTAACAAGTCACCACTTGAGTCGTATAGGTTGTGTCTAGGGCAGTCCTGACACTTCTTGTTATGAGCTCACACTTGCAGACAAAACCCCACAGCCTCACAGAGGGGAGTGTTACTCCAGAGATGAAACTAGGCTATGTTGCAAGCCTACACTACTACAAGAGTGGTCTGCATATGAGTGAACTCATAGTGTGAGTAAAACCATCTTCAGTCTTAGAGACTCAAGACTACAACCATCCAACTTATATACCACCAGGGAATCCCCCCTTGTACCTCCCTCAGACCAACAACACTCCCACCATGCCCCAGCACCCATCCCTATTGTCCTGTGCATGTTTCATGTGAGTGCATATGAGTGTGATCTTCCCATGATGACTCTATCCTTAACCAGCTGCCTCTAGCCAAGCCTGGATCTTTGTGGACTTCCCTAGACTGTCTGGACCTCAATGCCTATCAGTGTGCATATGTCTATATGCATGATCATATGCTGCTTGGCCTATTCTGTACTCAAGCCTTCCCATGGCCACTGAGTCTTTGTCTTCTATTGAGTGTCTGCATCTCTATCCAGTATCCCTAAGCCTGCTGTCTCTTCCCAGCATATGCCATAAGCACCAAGTGTGAGTGCTGCCTCATGTTCATCATGCAGCCTTTCTGCTATTGGTCTAATGACCCTCTACCATTGTCTTGGGTTCGTCTGGGCTGTGCCTTCGTCTAGACTTCATCTAGACCTCTCCTAGACCTGTTGCCTTGAGTTGCTATTGCTGCGCACCTTTTATATGGTTAAGCAATCCATGATCCTGGTCCTGCAATGCCTCTATCCATAGCCATCTTGTGGCTGTGCCTCCTGACTAATCCTCCCTCGAGTCCCGAATTGGCAAGTGATGAGCTAATCCCACATAGGGGTTTCTGTGGCTGTGTCTTTAAAGACTTTGGCCCTCCATGTTTCTGTGCTCTCAGCCCTGTCCGGCCCTGTGGCTATGCCACACCATATCCTTGCTGTGACTCATGATGCTGATGTAATGCACCTGTAATGATAGGGGTGTCTCTCTCCTTCCTGGTATGAGCATTTAACCCTGTGCCCTATTGGGCACGGTATCCCAGGCAGAGTGTTATGTGATATCCCAGGCAGAGTGTTATGTGATATCCCAGGCAGAGTTTTATGTGATATCCCAGGCAGAGTTTTATGTGAGATCCCAGTTGAGAGTTTTATGCTTCATCCCAGTTACCCCCCACCCCAATGGCCTAGCGGCCATTGGGGTGGCAGGTGACTTTGTTATGAAATTGTATGTGATATCCCAGATGAGAGTTTTATGCTTCATCCCAGTCACCCCCTACCCCATGGCCTAGCAGCCATGGGGTGGGGGGTGACTTTGTTGTGAAATTTTATGTGAGATCCCAGTTGAGAGTTTTATGCTTCATCCCAGTCACCCCCTACCCCATGGCCTAGCAGCCATGGGGTGGGGGGTGACTTTGTGGTGAAATTATATGTGATATCCCAGTTGAGTATTTTATGTGATATCCCAGTTAAGCATTTCACATGATATCCCAGTTGAGCATTTTATGCTTCATCCCAGTCAAATTTTATCTGATATCCCAGTTCAGAGTTTTATGCTTCATCCCAGTCAAATTTTATCTCATATCCCAGTTCAGAGTTTCATCTTTCATCCCAGTCACCCAGCTGTTATGTCATATCAAGCTCCAAGTGTGCACAAATCCCAGTGGTATCCTCCCCACCCTCACTGCCCTGTCCCAAACTGCCATGTCCTGCTCACCTCTTGCTGCCATCCACTGTCATCACCATTTCTACCCTGTCCTCACCCTCCCTGCCATGTACCTGTACTCCCTGCCCTATATTTGCTCACCCCTTCCAGTCCTCACCTGCCATGTCCTCCTTACCATCTTTGTCCTCCTCTCCAAATTGCTGCAGTGTCCTCATCCTCTCCACCCTCTCCTAACCCTCCCCACCCTGTCCTCACCCTCCTTGCCCTGTCCTTGCCCTCCCCTCCAGGCTGTGTATGTGTGTGTGTGGAGGAAAAGGCAGAAAGAAATTGCTTGCACTGTCCTCATCCTCTCCACCCTCTCCTAACCCTCCCCACCCTGTCCTCACCCTCCTTGCCCTGTCCTTGCCCTCCCCTGCCAGTCCTCCCCTGCCATGTCCTCACCCTCACTGCCCTGTCCCAAACTGCCATGTCCTGCTTGCCTCTTGCTGCCCTACCCTGTCCTCACTATTTCTACCCTGTCCTCACCCTCCCTGCCCTGTACCTGCTCTCCCTGCCCTGTATTTGCTCTCCCCTGCCAGTCCTCACCTGCCATGTCCTCCTTACCATCTTTGCCCTCCTCTCCCAATTGCTGCCCTGTCCTCATCTTCTCTACCCTGTCCATGCCCTCCCCTGCCAGTCCTCCCCTGCCATGTCCTCACCCTCACTGCCCTGTCCCAAACTGCCATGTCCCAAACTGCCATGTCTGGCTCACCTCTTCCTGCCCTACCTTGTCCTCACCTTCCCTGCCCTGTACTTGCCCTCTCATGCCTGTCCTCACCTGCCATGTCCTTCTTACCATCTTTGCTCTCCACCCCCAATTGCTGCCCTGTCCCCATCCTCTCTATCCTCTCTACCTGTCCCAACCCTCCCTGCCCTGTACTTGTCCTCCTTACCCTGTCCTTGCCCTCCTCTCCAGGCTGTGTATGTGTGTGTGTGGAGGAAAAGGCAGAAAGAAATTGCTGCCATGTCCTCATCCTGTCTACCTGTCCTAACTCTCCCTGCCCTGTACTTGCCCTCCCTACCCTGTCCTTGCCCTCCCCTCGATTCTGTCCTCACCTACCATGTGCTCCTTACCCTGCTTGCCCTCCCCTCCCAATTGCTGCCCTGTCCTCATCCTTGTGTGTGCTGGAGGGAATGGCAGAAAGAGTGTTTGATATATCTCAGTGTGAGAGTTGGCTTACAAATGTGCTTACCAATGCTTAGTAAATATATTAGTCAGGCTGACTAATATTTGTCAGCCTTAGCTAAGAATTATGGCATGGTTATGGCACAGTTATGGCATGCTTATGAAAGAATTATGGCATGATTTATCAGCCATTACTCAGCAGTACCTTTCTCACCCTTTGTTCCCTTCTATATAGACGAGCATTTAACCCCGTGCCCTATTGGGCACGGTATCCCAGGCAGAGTTTTATGTGATATCCCAGGCAGAGTTTTATGTGAGATCCCAGGCAGAGTCTTATGTGAGATCCCAGTTGAGAGTTTTATGCTTCATCCCAGTCACCCCCCACCCCATGGCCTAGTGGCCATTGGGGTGGGGGGTGACTTTGTGGTGAAGTTTAATGTGATATCCCAGTTGAGAGTTTTATGCTCCATCCCAGTCACCCACCACCCCAATGGCCTAGCAGCCATTGGGGTGGTGGGTGACTTTGTTGTGAAATTTTATGTGATATCCCAATTGAAACTTTTATGCTTCATCCCAGTCACCCCCCACTCCATGGCCTAGCGGCCATGGGGTGGGGGGTGGCTTTGTTGTGACATTTTATGTGATATCCCAGTTGAGAGTTTTATGCTTCATCCCAGTCACCCCCCACCCCAGTAGCCTAGCAGCCACTGGGGTGGGGGGTGACTTTGTTGTGAAATTTAATGTGATATCCCAGTTGAGAGTTTTATCTTTCATCCCAGTTGAGTATTTTATGTGATATCCCAGTTAAGCATGTTATGTGATATCCCAGTTGAGCATTTTGTGCTTCATCCCAGTCACCCCTCACCCCATGGCCTAGCAACCATCGGGGTGGTGGGTGACTTTGTTGTCAAATTGTATGTCATATCCCAGTTGAGAGTTTTATGCTTCATCCCAGTCAAATTTTATGTCATATCCCAGTTTAGAGTTTTATGCTTTGTCCTTCATCCCAGTCAAATTTTATGTCATATCCCAGTTTAGAGTTTTATGCTTCGTCCCAGTCAAATTTTATCTGATATCCCAGTTCAGAGTTTCATCTTTCATCCCAGGCACCCAGCTTTTATGTCATATCAAGCTCCAAGTGTGCACAAATCCCAATAATGTCCTCCCCACCCTCACTGCCCTGTCCCAAACTGCCATGTCCTGCTCACCTCTTGCTGCCCTGCCATGTCCTTGCCATTTATACCCTGTCCTCACCCTCCCTGCCCTGTACCTGTGCTCCCTGCCCTGTATTTGCTCACCCCTTCCAGTCCTCACCTGCCATGTCCTCCTTACCATCTTTGCCCTCCTCTCCCAATTGCTGCCCTGTCCTCATCCTCTCCACCCTCTCCTAATCCTCCCCACCCTGTCCTCACCCTCCTTGCCCTGTCCTCACCCTCCCCTGCCAGTCCTCCCCTGCCATGTCCTCACCCTCACTGCCCTGTCCCAAACTGCCATGTCCTGCCCACCTCTTGCTGCCCTACCCTGTCCTCACCATTTCTACCCTGTCCTCACTCTCCCTGGCCTGTACCTGCTCTCCCTGGCCTGTATTTGCTCTCCCCTGTCAGTCCTCACCTGCCATGTCCTCCTTACCATCTTTGCCCTCCTCTCCCAATTGCTGCCCTGTCCTCATCTTCTCTACCCTGTCCATGGCCTCCCCTGCCAGTCCTCCCCTGCCATGTCCTCACCCTCACTGCCCTGTCCCAAACTGCCATGTCCCAAACTGCCATATCCCAAACTGCCATGTCCCAAACTGCCATGTCCCAAACTGCCATGTCTGGCTCACCTCTTGCTGCCCTACCCTGTCCTCACCTTCCCTGCCCTGTACTTGCCCTCTCATGCCTGTCCTCACCTGCCATGTCCTTCTCACCATCTTTGCTCTCCACCCCCAATTGCTGCCCTGTCCCCATCCTCTCTATCCTCTCTACCTGTCCCAACCCTCCCTGCCCTGCACTTGCCCTCCTTACCTTGTCCTTGCCCTCCCCTCCAGGCTGTGTATGTGTGTGTGTGAAGGAAAAGGCAAAAGAAATTGCTGCCATGTCCTCATCCTGTCTACCTGTCCTAACTCTCCCTGCCCTGTACTTGCCCTCCCTACCCTGTCCTTGCCCTCCCCTCGATTCTGTCCTCACCTACCATGTGCTCCTTACCCTGCTTGCCCTCCCCTCCCAATTGCTGCCCTGTCCTCATCCTTGTGTGTGCTGGAGGGAATGGCAGAAAGAGTGTTTGATATATCTCAGTGTGAGAGTTGGCTTACAAATCCGCTTACCAATGCTTAGTCAATTTATTAGTCAGGCTGACCAATATTTGTCAGCCTTAGCTAAGAATTATGGCATGGTTATGGCACAGTTATGGCATGCTTATGGCACAGTTATGGCATGCTTATGAAAGAATTATGGCATGATTTATCAGCCATTACTCAGCTGTACCTTTCCCACCATTTGTTCCCTTCTTTATAGATGAGCATTTAACCCCGTGCCCTATTGGGCACGGTATCCCAGGCAGAGTGTTATGTGATATCCCAGGCAGAGTGTTATATGATATCCCAGGCAGAGTGTTATGTGATATCCCAGGCAGAGTGTTATGTGAGATCCCAGTTGAGAGGTTTATGCTTCATCCCAGGCAGAGTGTTATATGATATCCCAGGCAGAGTGTTATGTGATATCCCAGGCAGAGTGTTATGTGAGATCCCAGTTGAGAGTTTTATGCTTCATCCCAGTCACCCCCCACCCAATGGCCTAGTGGCCATTGGTGTGGTGGGTGACTTTGTTGTGAAATTTTATGTGATATCCCAGTTGAGAGTTTTATGCTTCATCCCAGTCACCCCCACCCCATGGCCTAGCAGCCATGGGGTGGGGGTGACTTTGTTGTGGAATTTAATGTGATATCCCAATTGAGAGTTTAATGCTTCATCCCAGTCACCCCCCACCCCATGACCTAGCGGCCATGGGGTGGTGGGTGACTTTGTTGTGAAATTTCATGTGATATCTGTTAGGATCGATGCCCTTGGTTCATTATCGAGTCAACAATGACGACTAGAGTCTTGGTCTAATCCCAGTCACTGGACAAGAATGCTGTTCGACGTCGTGCTAGGCAGTGACGAAGGTAGCTCGAGCGATAAGGAGGACGAGAGCGAGAGGGTTGTTCAGTAAAGGACAATACTCGATTAAGTTGGAACTGAAGTACTACGGTACATGCGCAGGGTTTATATACTGTCTAGAGAACAATAAAGAAGTATAAAAGGAAGTGAAATGAGGGGCAGTCCTGACAGACGAAACAGGTATCAGAGCGTAGCAATGAAGTGAAGAAAGGCTATTGTAACAGGTAAGGAAAAAAAGAGAAGAATCGTAACATTACCCTCTCCCTATGCGAGAAGTCACCAACTTCTTAAGGCCAGCCTTGAGTTGTCCAGGCATGATCAGCCCTGGACTCGTACCAGTGGACGATGTTTTCGACGTCTTTTTGCGCTGTATCAATGTGCCATCGTACGGAGTCGAGGGTGACTTTCAGTTGTCGGAGTTCACAGAGTGCAAGATCCCGTTCAGCATAGGTCATGGCGTTGGGGTCGGTGGTGAGGGTGAGTCCTACAAGGGCTCCAAGTGGGGCAGAGAGGTCTCGGAGATTGGCTGTGATGTATGAGGCTTCTAGCGAGGCAGCGGCAACAAGGGGGTTTGATCTGGGGATAGGTGCGGGAATGACTTCTTCTGCGATAGGTGGTTCTTCGACGAGTTCGGGCAGATGAATGTGTAGGTCGTCATCGGCGTAGGTCATTGTGTCGGTCTCGACGAAGATTTCGAGGGGTGGCGTGAAGACGTTGAGCTTGGGGAGTTTTTCAGGGAAGGAGTAGGCAAGTGCGAGGGTAGTGAGGAGGGTGGCGAGAACGAGTCCTCCGATGAGGACTGAGGGGAAGAGAGTAGAGATGAGGGCGATGAGGATGGCGATGAGCGAGAACATCTGTGTATTTGCGACGTTGGTTGGAAGGCTAGGAAGTGGGAATCTTGTTCTTTTATAGGTTGACTTCATCAAAGTATTCCACGTCCCAGAATGAATCGTCTGTGTCCATAGAGAGAATGTCTCATAAGAGTTGATCGGCCAGTGCCTCCGGTCTGGGAGTATTAGGTCGTGTGGGAGGTCCTTCAGCCAAATATGGTTCGTGTAGTGATCTAGGTGGAATTCGATGTGTAATCGTTCCTTGATCTGTGTGATAAATGATGCCCATGATCATTGGGTATCCAGGTTCCCATTCAAAGTCGCGGTAGTGGGGTGGTGGTGGTGGATTCGGGTATGGAGGCGGTATCCCTCCGTGTGGGATGTATAGGTAGTGCGGGGGTAGGTTAAAGTTCAGCGATCCGCTGGATGGGAAATTGATTTTGTCTGGGAATAGTGCCTCTGTCCGGTGTAGGCAGGTTACTCCCACCGCTTCCAGGTCTCTTGTTCGGTCGATGATCCATAAGGCCAGTGCTCTTCGCGCTTGTCTGACCTGGTGATCTCTGCTGAGGGCATTGGTTGGCGTCTGGGAGTTGGGGCTGGTCTGTGTCTTATATGCTGGGTGTAGTGATGGTACTTTTGTTCGATAGAGCAGGATTTTGCGTATTTCAATGAAGGCTGTTCCTATTGCGCGTCGTCCTTGGTGAGGATGGGTTCGATTAGGGAGTTGGATGATTAGGTGTCTAAGTTTTGGGATAGATTGTCTGGGAGAGAATCGGGAGTAGGGGGAGGCGATGTTTTTGGTATGTCTAGCATTCTGTCTGAGGATCTGCTTGTTGCGATACTGGACCATGGTTTTCATAGTAGGTTTCGGCGGTTCTTATATGCTCTAAGGATGTCCGCAGCGTTTTTCAGATTTGTTTCAGGTTCCCATGAGTTTTCGTTCGGTCCATACCCTTTCCATTTGACTAGGTATTGATAGCTGGTTCCTCGTTTTCTGTGTGTGATGATTGCTTCTATTTCGAACTCTTCTTGTCCGTTGATGAGATCAGGGGGTGGTTTCATGAAGTTCAGTCCATGTACCATTGTTTCTTTATATGGAGTTAACAATGTAGTATGAAACACGGGATGGATGCGCCATTGTTTGGGGAGTTTCAGTTTGTAGGTGACAGGTCCTAGCACTTGCTCAATCGTGAAGGGTCCTTCTCTTTTGGGCGCTAGCTTCCTTGACTCATAGGGTATTCAGAGATTTCGATTTTCGAGCCAGACTTTGTCTCCTTTCTCGAATCTGATACTCTTGTCTTTTGTTCTGAGCGCTACCATTTGTCTAGCGAGTTCGTGTGCAGCGAGTGCTTCTTCTCTAGCCTTTTGTAGCATTCGTAATCGGTTCTCGGCTGCTGGGGTCGTCATGGGGGATGCGGCTGTGGGAATAGCGACAGGGTCTATTCCATACATTAGCTGGAACGGTGATGCTTTGATGGTATCATGGTGTCGGTTATTGTGAGCGAATTCCGCAATTGGCAGTAGCGATTTCCATCTGTGCGGTTCGTTTGTGCAGAACATTCGGAGGTAGACTTCTAGTTCTTGATTGACTCATTCTGTCTCACCATCTGTCTGGGGATGGTAGGCTGTGCTCATTCTATGGTTTATTCCCAGCGCTTTTCCTATTTCTCGGAATACTTTAGATGCGAACTGCAGTCCTCTGTCAGATATGAGGATTTCCGGTAAACCGAATTGTTTGAAATTTTCGTTTATGTATAGATCCGCGGTTCCTAGTGCATCGATCGTTTTGTGACAAGGGGAAAAGGTTACCCCCTTTGTAAGTCCATGGTCCACCATGACCATGATTGAGTCGAAGCCGTTGGTGGTTGGTAGGTCTGTGATGAAGTCAATTGTAACTTGTTGGAAGGGTCGGGTGGCATTAGATTTGATCGGTTGTAGGGCAGGGGTGTTGGGGTGAGTGTTTACTTTCATTTGTTGGCAGAGCGCGCATCCTTCGATCCATTCTCTGGTATGCTTGTTCATTCCGGGCCACCAGTAGTTTCGTTTGAGTAATTCTAGAGTTTTAAATCGTCCGGGGTGTCCAGATGTAGGTGATTCATGCGTCAGTTTGATGAGTTGAGTGCACAATCCATCTTGATCGGGTACATAGGTTTTTCCTTGGTAATGTACGATGTGGTCGACATATGTCCAGTCTTGCAGCTTCGATTTTATTGGTGGTGCTCGATGATTTTGGATCACTTCGACTAGTATTTGTCCAAAGTCGTCTTTAATCATGCCTTTGCGCAACTTCTCTGCTAGGTCATCTGCTATAAGCCTGATGAATCGTTCAGGTGGTAACACCGTGGTTTCTTCTGGGATGTCGTCCATTCCAATGTGGTCTGGTCGTCGAGATAGGGCATCTGCTTCAAACATCTTAGTTCCAGGGACGTGCTCTATTCGGAGGTCGAATTCGCTTAAGAAGGAGGACCATCTGGCTTGTCTGGGGGTAAGGCGTTGTGGAGTTTGATAAAAGGATAAATTCTTGTGATCACAGTGAACAATGGTGGTATGAGGTGATCCGTGGAGAAGGTGTCGCCATGCCGCAAGTCCCTTGACGATTGCCAGTAGTTCTCTGTCGTAAATCTGATAGTTTTGCTCTGTCGTAGTTAAGGCGTGTGAGATGAAGCCGCAAGGGTGCAGGAGTCCTGCTTCATCGGCTTGTTTCAGTACCGCTCCTGTTGCTTTATTCGAGGCGTCGGTTTGCAGGATGAATGGTCGGGTGACATCTGGCATTCGGAGTACAGGGGCTGTTGTAAAGCGTTTCTTTAGGTTGTTAAACGCCACCTGTCATTCTGGTGTCCAGAGGAACACTTCATCTTTTCTTGTGAGATCGATAAGTGGTCGGGCAAGGGTTGCGAAGTTTCCAATGAATCGTCGGTAGAAATTTCCAAATCCTAGGAAGGATTGTACTTGTTTGACCGTTGTTGGTGTCGGCCAATCTGCTATTCCTGCCAGTTTGATCGGGTCCATTGTTATTTCCCCAGGTCTAATGATCATTCCGAGGAATTCGATTTCCTGAGTGCAGAACTTGCATTTTTCGAGTTTGAGAAATAAGTCGTTTTCTTTCAGTCGTTCTAGGACGCATTTTGTCCGAGTTTCTAAGTCTTTGGGTGTTGTTCCACATATTAAAATGTCGTCCATGTAAATGATTAACCATCCTTCGTTGATCATATCTTGGAAGTATTTGTTCATCATTGTCTGGAAAGTGGATGGGGAATTGCATAGGCCAAAGAACATGACCGTTGGTTCGTATAGTCCCTTGTTCGTTATGAAGGCTGCTTTCCATTTGTCTCCTTCTTTTATCCGAACGTTGTTGTATCCCCATCGGAGATCTAGTTTTGTAAAATATTGAGCGCCGGATAGTTTGGTCATTAGATCAGAGATTAATGGTAGTGGGTATGCATTTTTTATTGTCCATTCATTCAGGTATCGGTAGTCTTGACATGGTCGAAGCGCTCCGCTTTCCTTTTTTGCGACAAAGAAGAATGGCGAGGCTTGTGGGGATTTGGATGGTCTAATATATCCTTTAGCTAGCTGTTCTGTGATCCATTCATTGAGGGATGATTGCTCTTTTATCGATAGTGGATAGATTTTGCTGACTTTTGGGGTAAATCCGGTTCTGAGATCAATTGCATGATCCCATGTGCATCTGACTGGGAATCGTTCTGAAGGCGCTTTTTCGAAGGTAGATTTCCATCCCTGGTATTCATCCGGTAGCACCATTATGGTTTCTTTACGTAGTGTGTGTTCTAGCGCTTGTGATGCCGAAGTCTTAACCCTGATCCAGTATTCGTCGATTTCCTGATCCAGGTTTCTTTCTATCTGCCTCGTCGGTTTGTGTAGAGGTTGGTGATCGAGCTCAAGGGTCCGTTCTTTCCAGTTTATTGTTGGGTTATGTTTTTCTAACCAGGGGAGTCCAAGTATAAGTCTTTGATCTCCCAGTTTAGTGATTAGGAAGCTTGTTTCGATTCGTAGCTTTCCGATGTGGTAGGGAATCTTGACTTTATGTGTGATCATTCCGTTTAAGTTTACTGTTCCGTCGGCATTTTTAACTCGTATTGGTCGAATTAGTGGTTTTTTGTTCATGTTTTTTGTTATAGTTTTGTCAATGAAGTTTCCTTCTGCTCCGCAGTCAACAAGGGCAGATATCTCAGTGGGTAATTTGGGTGATTGGACAGTTATTGAGAGTCATTGATTATTATTCAATCTTACTATTACAGAGTCGAGTGCTAACTGTCCATAATCGTTCTTGGAGGTTCCAACCGCTTTCTGGTTCCTCTGCTTTAAAAACCCTCGGTTTCCAGGTCAGTGAGGAGAGTTTCTCGTTCCTCTGTGCTGAGAGCTGCAATCATAGTGCGAATTTTTTTAGCATCATTATCCTTGGTGATTGTTCTGGTGAATTGTCCTGAAGGGGGCAGGTTCCTAGTAGTGTCTTTCTTTGGGCAGTTTCGGGATAAGTGACTGATGGTTCCGCATCTGAAACATTTTCCAGAACACATATATTCTTCTCGTTGCCCATCAGTAAGGTGTCCGGTCTGTATGGCATGGATTGTTTTAGGTCCCCCTGTTTTATTGAATCGATGCCCTGTATCAGTTTTTCCTAGTGCTTTCATCATTTCCCATGCTGCATTAAGTTGTTCCGCTTTTCTGTAGGCATCTGTGATGGTTTTAAAGTCGCTTTGTCCTTCGAGGATTTTGGCAGCAATGGTGGTTGGTAGGCCTCGGACGAATGCCTGAAGTTGGGTGGTAATTCCGGTTAGTCCAGAGGATCCTATGAGCATTCTAAATTTTTGGACGTAGATCGGGACAGTGATCTCTCCTCCAACTCGTAGTTTGGTGAGCTCATTTAGTGCCCTGACTGCAGTGTTGACTTCTCCCCAGTCATCAAGGAATCGTTTGACAAAGGTGTCATAGTTTTCCCAAGTAAGTCCATCTTTTTCGTCTAGTTGGTCGCGGATTATTTCTTTCCAGTCGTCTAGTTCCTTTCCTAGACATTGGAGGACGTATCTGATTTTCTTTTCGTGTTTCCCTTCATAGTTGTGGGCGTTTATTGCAAAGAAATCGCTAAACCAGTTGATGAATGATTTAGCTTCGGTCCGATCTCCTGTGAAAATTCGTGCTGAGACTGGTTTGATGTCTCCCCTGGGGGCATCAGTGGTTTCAACATTAGTTGCCATTTGTTTTGTGTCAGTTTCAGCGTCTGTTTCAGGTCTCGGGTTTTCTAGTTCGTATTCGATTTGTTTTTGTTCCAAAAAGGTGTTCCACCCTGTTATGGATGTTTCGGAGAGAGAGTAGTATGGATCAGTACCGTCGAAATCGAATTCCACGTTGCAGTACTCTTCCCACCAAAGGGTTTCTTTGGGTCTTTCGAAATATAGCTCTGGTTCTTCTTCTGGTTCTTTTTGTTTGTTTCTCCACTCAACCCAAAGTTTTCCAGGTAGCGAGTGTTCGTCTCCTTCAATGTAATCCCCTTCAAAGTATTCGTTAGGTACTGGGGTGTTTTTGTTCTTTCCTACTCCTCGAAATTCCCAACGTTTATTTAGTGTCGAGAAAAAGAGCTCCTGTCTTTCTAGATAATATGTTCCTTTAAAGAGAAAGGAATCGTTCGGTGGTCTCTGGTTAGAGAGTCTGGTTTCGGGTTGTTTTGGATCTATATTGTCTAGCTAGTGACGATGCACTAAGCGGTTCAGTGAGTTCCAACTTGTGTTAGGATCGATGCCCTTGGTTTGTTATTGAGTCAACAATGACGACTAGAGTCTTGGTCTAATCCCAGTCACTGGACAAGAATGCTGTTTGACGTCGTGCTAGGCAGTGACAAAGGTAGCTCGAGTGATAAGGAGGACGAGAGCAAGAGGGTTGTTCAGTAAAGGACAATACTCGATTAAGTTGGAACTGAAGTACTACGGTACATGTGCAGGGTTTATATACTGTCTAGAGAACAATAAAGAAGTATAAAAGGAAGTGAAACGAGGGGCAGTCCTGACAGACGAAACAGGTATCAGAGCGTAGCGACGAAGTGAAGAAAGGCTATTGTAACAGGTAAGGAAAAAAAGAGAAGAATCGTAACAATATCCCAGTTCACAGTTTTATGCTGAATCCCAGTCACCCCCACCCCATGGCCTAGCGGCCATGGGGGGGGGGGGGGGGGTGACTTTGTGGTGAAATCTTATGTGATATCCCAGCTCAGAGTTTTATCTTTCATCCCAGTCACCCAAGTCTTATGTCTTATCAACCTCCAAGTTTGCACAAATCCCAATATCCCAATATTATCTAGCTACTATCTTACAATCTTAACCCTCCCAGTATCTCATTATACACTATCTTAGCCAGCCATGGGGGTAAACTGTCACCTGTCTTGTCCATGTTGGTGTATTGTGAACTCTGTTGTCTATGGCCTGGGGTAGGGTCACTCCACTTCTTTCCTACTTGCTGCCCTGTCCTCACCCTTTCTGCCTTGTCCACCCTCACTGTCCTTTCCCTCTCCCTGCCCTATCCCAGACTGCCATGTCCTGCTCACTTGTTGCTGCCCTACCCTGTCCTCACCATTTCTACCCTGTCCTCACCCTCCCTGCCCTATACTTGCCCTCCCC
The DNA here is from genome assembly GCA_023014405.1 of Amanita molliuscula. Lineage (NCBI taxonomy): Eukaryota > Fungi > Basidiomycota > Agaricomycetes > Agaricales > Amanitaceae > Amanita > Amanita molliuscula. The sequence continues at coordinate 304,593 of JAEBUP010000029.1, read as the reverse complement.
TGCCAGTCCTCCCCTGCCATGTCCTCCCTACTCTCACTGCCCTGTCCCAAACTGCCATGCCTGGCTCACCTCTTGCTGCCCTGCCCTGTCCACATCATTTCTACCCTGCCCTCACCCTCCCTGTACTTGCCCTCCCCTGCCAGTTCTCCCCTGCCATGTCCTCACCCTCACTGCCTTGTCCCAAACTGCCATGTCTGGCTCACCTCTTCCTGCCCTACCCTGTCCACATCATTTCTACCCTGCCCTCACCCTCCCCACCCTGTACTTGCACTCCCTACCCTGTACTTGCCCTCCCCTGCCAGTCCTCCCCTGCCATGTCCTTACCATCTTTGCCCTCCACTCCCAATTGCTGCCCTGTCCTCATCCTCTCTACCTGTCCTAACCCTCCCTGCCCTGTGCTTGGCCTCCCTACCCTGTCCCCACTCTCCCCTCCAGCCTGTCCTCACCTGCCATGTCCTCCTTGCCCTGCTTGCCCTCCCCTCCCAGTTGTTGCCCTGTGGTGGCCATGGGGGCATACTGTGAGCTCTGTCCCACTTGCTGCCCTGTCCTCACCCTTTCTGCCCTGTCTGCCCCACTTGCTGCCCTGTCCTCACCCTTTCTGCCCTGTCTGCCCCCACTGTCCTGTGCCTCTCCCTGTCCTGTCCCAGACTGCCATGTCCTGCTCACCTCTTGCTGCCCTACCCTGTCCTCACCATTTCTACCCTGTCCTCACCCTCCCTGCCCTGTCCTTGCCCTCCCCTGCCATGTTCTCCCCACCCTCACTGCCCTGTCCCAAACTGCCATGTTCTCCTCACCTCTTGCTGCCCTACCCTGTCCTCACCATTTCTACCCTGTCCTCACCCTCCCTGCCCTTGCTCTCCCTGCCCTGTATTTGCTCTCACCTGCCAGTCCTCACCTGCCATGTCCTCCTTACCATGTTTGCCCTCCCCTCCCAATTGCTGCTCTGTCCTCATCCTCTCTACCCTGTCCTAACAACCCTCCCTTTCCTGTAACAACCCTCCCTGTCCTGTAACAACCCTCCCTGCCCTGTAACAACCCTCCCTGCCCTGTATTGTGTGTGTGTGGAGGAAAAGGCAGAAAGATTGTTTGATCACAGAAACTGCTTACCAATGCTTAGTCAATTTATTAGTCAGGCTGACCGATATTTGTCAGCCTTAGCTAAGAATTATGGCATGGTTATGGCACAGTTATGGCACAGTTATGGCATGCTTATGGCACAGTTATGGCATGCTTATGAAAGAATTATGGCATGATTTATCAGCCATTACTCAGCTGTACCTTTCCCACCATTTGTTCCCTTCTTTATAGACAAGCATTTAACCCCATGCCCTATTGGGCACGGTATCCCAGGCAGCATTTTATGTGATATCCCAGGCAGAGTTTTATTTGATATCCTAGGCAGAGTTCTATGTGAGATCCCAGGCAGAGTTTTATGTGAGATCCCAGTTGAGAGTTTTATGCCTCATCCCAGTCACCCCCCACCCCATGGCCTAGTGGCCATGGGTGTGGTGGGTGACTTTGTTGTGAAATTTTATGTGATGTCCCAGTTGAGAGTTTCATGCTTCATCCCAGTCACCCCCCACCCCATGGCCTAGCGGCCATGGGGTGGGGGGTGACTTTGTTGTGAAAATTTATGTGATATCCCAGATGAGAGTTTTATGCTTCATCCAAGGCACCCCCCACCCCATGGCTGCTAGGCCATGGGGTGGGGGGTGCCTTTGTTGTGGAATTTAATGTGATACCCCAGTTCAGAGTTTTATGTTATATAGCTACTAATCAGAGGGTGTATCATACATTAGTTTCTATCTATTAGTTTCTATCTATTAGTTTCTATCTATTAGTTTCTATCCATAAGTTACAAATTTAACCCTTGCAGTATTTCATTATATACTATGTTGGGTACTTTTTTGCTTTCATTATCCTCTGGCAATAATACTTTTATCCTCCCTCCAGAAGTGCACCTTGACAATGCAACATACATTTGCCCATGTGAAAACACATCAGTTTGCAAGTTTAATCCTACAAACTTCACTGATTGCCCTTGAGATTTATTAATTGTCATAGCAAAGGCCAGCCTGATGGGAAACTGTCTTCTTTTCAGTGGAATGGGCATATTTTCAGCTGATGGTTGAAGTGTTATCCTTGGAATCAAGGCAATCTTTCCAGCAAATCTTTCATCCCCAGAAATGATTTCACATTTAATAACCCTGTTCCTGATGTCTCTCACAATCATTCTGGTCCCATTGCATAGTCCTCTAGATGGGTCAAGATTCCTGAGAAGCATTACTGGACATCCAATCTTCAATGCCAACTTTGATAATGGCAATCCACTGGCATTCAGAGAATTCAAATATTCTACTGGATAAGGCTGATATCCACCCTCAGCCTCATGTTCCAAATCAATTGAATCTGCACTGTTCAGTACTTTCTCTCTGCCTGACATCATGTCAAGGATCACTTTGTTGATCTCATCCACATCATCATTTTTGCAGCAGAGAATTGTTCTGTCCAAATAATACTGATTTGGTCTGTTGCCCAGATGAATGTCAGGATATGTATGTTGGATCAACTTCTCAATGGTACTTGGATTGCAGCACATGTTTGCTGGCATTTGAACTTTTCCTGCCTCATCCAAGTTGGTGCCTGCACCAATCTCCAAGAGCCAAGCTGCATGAGCTTCACTTTCTGGAGTCCTCTCCAACCTCATATTCACAGTTAAATAATGCACTTCCACATGTCTCCAAAGTTCACTTCTGGCAATAGAAGCTCCCACAATCTCCTGTCTCAATGCTCTTGGCACAACTGGCAATGTCTGGCGAAAATCACCTCCAAAGATCACTGTGATTCCAGCAAATGGTATATCTCTCCTGTTCAGAAGATCCCTGAGAAGCCTATCCACAGAGGCAACTGCATGTTTGTGTTGCATAGGCACTTCATCCCATATAATTATCTTGGTGTGTTCCAACACCTGTTCCATGTCTGAGTTCACATTACAATTCAAACTATAGATATTTCATACCTGATGCATTTTTGAGTTCCTTTTCACTGCTGCTACAGATGTTTCTGTAATGGGAATGGGAATTTTGAAAGTGGAATGAGCTGTCCTTCCACCTTGCAGCAACAGAGATGCAATTCCAGAAGATGCCACACACAGGGCTATTTGATTCTGAGATCTGACTGCTGCAGCAATGGTGTTGCACACAAAGGTTTTGCCACACCCTCCAGCACTGTGAACAAACAGAAGCTTGCCTCTATTGTTGTTGACAGAGTCCATGACTGCATTAAACACATTGGTCTGCTCCTCATTGAACCTGCCTACATTCAGAGTCACCAATTCAGCTTGTTGTACTGGATCATAATCCAACTGTTGAGCCAACAAAAAGTTGTCCATGATATCCTCCCAGCCTTGACCATCAACAGGTCCTTGAGGCAATGGCATCTGTGGAAAGTCTGCCAGAGTTTTTCCAGACCTCATGACAATTCTGTTCAGAAGGTGTAATCCATAGTCATAGATTTTTCCATCCTCAAACTCATGATCATGATATTGAGGGAGTCTCTGAAGTCTGTGTCTCAAGTCATCACAGATATGTACCTTGTATCTGTCCCAGAGAATTTCAGGAGAGACTGGAAAACAGCTGAGAAGAATCACTGCAAAAAGGGATCTCAAAGCAGACCCAGTCTGCATCTGTGATGCCTCTCTCAGACACTGATCCCATTCTCTGTCATCCTCAAGTAACCCTCTGGCATAGCAGGCATCCTTGTAAGTGGCATGAGTAATCCCATTGAACTTCCTCAAGTCTTCAAATGACTGTGCCCCAGCAACCACTGTCAGAAGCAGCCTCAGATAAAACCTTTCTCCCTGAGATGGAGAGGCAAAGTACATCCTGCCAATGGCTGGAGGATGTCTACCACTTCTTGCTCTCCATTCATGACTCCTCTTCACATACCAATATTTCTTGGGAAAGTCTTGGTAAAGTACAGTCCTTGCTGCAGGATCAACTCTGTTCATCTCAAACCAAGCAGTCAGGGGTGTGTGCTTCACATGTCCCCTCTCAACAACTTCATCCAGCATGTCATCCTCATTGAAGTAAACCAACTGCTGATCCTTCTCATGCACAGGCAACCTTGTCACAGATGGAACCTCCTTGTGCATGTTGAACTCAAATATATGCCAACAGGACTCTGCAGCAGAGATATATCTTGAATCAAGATATTCTTTAATCTCATTTCTGGCCTGGCCTCTGCCAATCTCCAGAGTGGTTCTGTCATGACCTTTGTAGATGTACTTGTGGATGTATTTGACTGCATGCACAGAAGCACATACTTCCACATTGATATGACAGTTGTATTTTGCAGACAAATATGGGTTGTAGGGAACAACATCTCTGTTGTCATATCTGTGCCCATGCTTTTCAAAAAATGACCCATTGTCAGGTCTAGCATACTTGGGATAGCCATCATCACCAAAATGGGTGGTTGCACGAAATTCCTTGGGGAACTGCTTGGAACATCTCCCATTCACCATGCATTTTGCATGAGGCTGCTCAGCACCACATGGACCATGAACCATGTTCTTGGTAATGACCTCATAAAGAACAGGCTGAGTGACTTGGTCAGGAATTTGAGCAGAGACAACAGAATCCACATCAGCAGCATTTCTAATCTTATCCTCAGGATGGAGAAACACCAAAAGGTGCATATGAGGAAGACCTCTCTTCTGGAACTCAATGGTGTAAACCATTGCTACAGTTCTTCCAAAAAGTCCTTTTTGAATTTCTTTATAGAGGGCTGCTCTTTTTCCCTCAAATACCCTTGACATGATGTCAGGTCGATCTGCAGCAGTTTGAGGACTGCCATGGGGCCCTGCTTCTTTGAAAAGTGCCTCCTTCACTTCTGGCCAGTTAGGATTGGCAGTCATAGTGATGAAGAGATCAGGCTTTTGGAATGCTCTACAAATGGCCATGGAATCCTGAAACAATTGAAGCATGTGTCTTTCACTTCCAATGTGAGTTGAAGGCAGGATGACCTTTTGACCCATATTTTCCATAGTAACTCCATCACCTGTTGCAGCATCTCTGAGTCCCTGATAGACATCTGCTCTGAGTTCCTTTTGATGAGTTCTGGCCCAGTTCAAAGCACTTTGCTCAGTGGAAGCCCAAGCATCAACAATATACTGCTGGAATAATTTTCCACCTCTGAAGAGTGGAGGCTGGTTCAAATATCCAGGTCTGACATGGAGTCTGTAGGCATAGTAACACCTCTGAGTGACCTTGGTACTTCTACCTCTGCCATCAGGTCTAGGCTGAGTTGGAATGTTGATATGCCACCCATCTTCACCACATGGGAAAAGCAAAACATAATGCAAAGGTGAGTATGCTGGATTTAAATGACTTATGCGATGCAAGCCACCACCTTGAAGGCGCAAAACAATGTCTCTGTGATCAGAAACCTCCTCAGAGCCATCCCCTGGAATAACTGCTGCAATTTCATCAGCAGTTGGCAAATTATATCTTCTTTGATCCTGAGTCCTCTCCATGCGCAACAGCATTTGAATGTTTTGTCGCTGATTGGCAGGTGTTTCAGCCATAATTTGATGAGCTGATTTGTACAGAGCAACATAAGGGTGGGTTTGAAGGATCATGGCTTGCAATTCAATCATAACAGCAGGCTGCAAGTTAGGATTATTTGCCATCCTCATATTGAATTGTGTTTCAGCACTATCATGAATATAGATCTGGGCATAGCGCTCTGGCTGATTTTCTTCTGGAAGCAAGGCACCTGAATGGTGATGCAATTCACCATGAATGCGAAATGAATAAGGCCCAGCTGCATTGGTGACAGCATGATCAACCTTAACACCAAGAGAGGTAAATGCAAAGGCTGCATTATACTGGCGAATGTCTTTTCTGAATGCTTTTGAGTGAGGTGAAATGCCATCCAGCAAATCTCTAAGAATTCTTGGAGCCTCTCTCAGTGGAGGCAACTGAATTTGGCCTTGCAAACAGCAGCTGCCAAACTTGACATTCCTGGCAGTTGAAGAGGCCAGCTTCTCAAAATCCCAATGCAAGGCATTGCAGTGAGAACAAACAATGTTCATGGAACCCAGGCTGTGGATTTGATCTGGTTGAGGGTCTAGATAGGGTCTCCTGCCTCTTGGTAGATCTCTGGGATTTCTTGCAACATGATGATCAGGAATATCATCCTGTGGGTGTTGGATTTCTCTTCTGACCTCATTCTCAAACCTCCTGTTCTGTTCATAATTATCAGCATCTTGCTGTTGCTGTTCCTCATTCACAGGCAAAGCCAAAGTCTGAGCTATGGCATCATCCAATCTTTGCCAGTCCTCAGCATCAAAGTCATCAAAGTCAATATCATTGACATCAAGATCCAGTTCTCTGTCATGCTCTTCTCTCCATTGATTATGAATGAAATTTCTCCTTTGAGCATTGTCTGCAGGATTGTCTATGTATTCCAAACCCAGAACTTGACGCAAAAGATCTTCCTGCTCATGTTGTCTTTGAGCCTCCAAGTCCAGCTGCCTTTGAATTTCAGCTTGTGTTTGCAGCTCTGCCAAATCTCTCTGCCTTTGCTGTTCAGCCTCCAGATCTCTCTGTCTCTGCTCCTCAATCATCTGAGCCTGTGCAAGTTGAATTTGGTAGTCAGTGAGCTGCCTTTGTCTTTGCTCTCCAAGCAGCATGGCATGTTGTCTCTCTCTAATCTCCCTCTCCCTTTGCTCCTGCAACTGTTGCAAAAGTAAAGCCTGTCTTTGTCTTGCCTGTTCAGCTTGCAAGGCTTGGACTCTAAGCCTCTCTTGCACCTGAGCATCCAAGGCACTCTGTCTATGATTCCCCATATGCTCTCTATGAGCAATCTGTCCTCTGTGGATATTGCTTAGATTGGCATCAGCCTGAGGCCCAGATAAAATAGATCTTGGTGCAGCTCTGCCTGTGCCTCTTCTAGCAGGCTGAGCAGGGATAGCAGGTAAGTTAGCTGCCATGTCTCTCCACCCAACTATGGGTCTACTTTGTATTCCAGCAACATTAACAGCTCCAAATAATCCAGGAGCAGGAACAGGATTTGCTTGAACAAAAGGAGCCACCACTGGCATAGGATATTGTCTAGGAGCATTGAAATGCTCAGGGATCTGCACTTCTGGAATCTGTGCAGCTAAAGTCCCTCCAAAATTGGGCTGTTCAATGCCCTCAGGTAAAACAGGCTGTCTCAGACGCCTCCTTCTATTATCTGGATCTGTCATGTTCTCTATCTGATGCATCCTAGCTGCATTTCTTGTATTTTGACGCTCATGTTCAGGAGTAGTAGGCCTAGACCTATGCAACATGATATAAACAGTGATATTATGCAAGATATGGTTGATGAAGGCTCTTACATGATTACAGAATAAGTGACTGGAGAGGCAAAAGAGATTTGTCAATCTTTGAATTGATTTTGATTGTAATTACTCACTTGGTTGATTTAGGAATAAATGTGACTTCAAGAATAATATTGAGGTTGATTATGCAAGTGACTGGAGGGTCAAAAGAGATTTATCAATAAATTTGATTTATTTTCATGACAAATACTCACTTGCTCAGTCAGGGAACAGATTTGACTTCAGATATAATGTTAAAGTTGAACACAACCAATGTACTAAAGCCATATCAGTTCCATTAGTGATAGGAAAAGAAAAGTGACATGCATGGATCCAAAATATGCAAGAGACTGGAAGGGCAAGGGTTTCATTAATTTTTAGGATTTGTTTTTGATAATAATGACTTACTTTCTCAGTCAGGGAACAAATCTGGCCTCAAGAATAGTGTCAATGTTGAGCACAATCAAGCCAGTATGTTTCCTAAGGCCTTATCAGTTCATCAGTCAAGAAAAAGCAAAGTAAGCATACAGGATGCAAAAAAATATGCAATTACTGTGCCAAGAACATTAGATAATGGTCACCCAAGGCATCTAAATGTTTACTTACATTTTTCTGAGATTTTCCTGATTTTAAACACTGTATGACTCCTTGAATAGCAGACTAAGGCCTTATCAGCACAATCAGCACAATCATAAGCCTTATCTGCACAAATGTCATACCTAGTCACTAAATTACTGTGCCAAAAGCATTAGATAACAATCATAAACATGCACAAATTTCCCTACATTTTTCTGAATTTTATTTGAATTTTGAGCTGTGTGTGTGTGTGGAGGGAAAGGCAGAAAGGGTGTTTGTACAGAACAAACAAACATTCACTTTCGCTTACAAATGCTTAGTAATTATTAGTCAGGCTGACCAATCTTATGTCAGCCTTAGCTAAGAATTTGTCAGCGATTACTCAGTGGTACCTTTCCCATGCTTTGTTCCCTTCTATATAGACGAGCATTTAACCCCGTGCCCTATCGGGCATGGTATCCCAGGCAGAGTGTTATGTGAGATCCCAGGCAGAGTGTTATGTGATATCCCAGTTGACAGTTTTATGCTCCATCCCAGTCACCCCCCACCCCAATGGCTGCTAGTGGGGTGGGGGGTGACTTTGTTGTGAAATTGTATGTGATATCCCAGTTGAGAGTTTTATGCTTCATCCCAGTCACCCCCTACCCCATGGCCTAGCAGCCATGGGGTGGGGGGTGACTTTGTGGTGAAATTATATGTGATATCCCAGTTGAGTATTTTATGTGATATCCCAGTTAAGCATTTTGTGTGATATCCCAGTTGAGCATTTTATGCTTCATCCCAGGCAAATTTTATGTCATATCCCAGTTGAGAGTTTTATGCTTCATCCCAGTCAAATTTTATGTCATATCCCAGTTCAAAGTTTCATCTTTCATCCCAGTCACCCAGCTTTTATGTCATATCAAGCTCCAAGTGTGCACAAATCCCAGTGGTATCCCCGCCCTCACTGCCCTGTCCCAAACTGCCATGTCCTGCTCACCTCTTGCTGCCCTCCACTGTCATCACCATTTCTACCCTGTCCTCACCCTCCCTGCCATGTACCTGTACTCCCTGCCCTGTATTTGCTCAGCCCTTCCAGTCCTCACCTGCCATGTCCTCCTTACCATCTTTGTCCTCCTCTCCCAATTGCTGCCCTGTCCTCATCCTCTCCACCCTGTCCTAACCCTCCCCACCCTGTCCTCACCCTCCTTGCACTGTCCTTGCCCTCCCCTGCCAGTCCTCCCCTGCCATGTCCTCACCCTCACTGCCCTGTCCCAACCTGCCATGTCCTGCTCACCTCTTGCTGCCCTACCCTGTCCTCACTATTTCTACCCTGTCTTCACCCTCCATGCCCTGTACCTGCTCTCCCTGCCCTGTATTTGCTCTCCCCTGCCAGTCCTCACCTGCCATGTCCTCCTTACCATCTTTGCCCTCCTCTCCCAATTGCTGCCCTGTCCTCATCTTCTCTACCCTGTCCATGCCCTCCCCTGCCAGTCCTCCCCTGCCATGTCCTCACCCTCACTGCCTTGTCCCAAACTGCCATGTCCCAAACTGCCATGTCTGGCTCACCTCTTGCTGCCCTACCCTGTCCTCACCTTCCCTGCCCTGTACTTGCCCTCTCATGCCTGTCCTCACCTGCCATGTCCTTCTCACCATCTTTGCTCTCCACCCCCAATTGCTGCCCTGTCCCCATCCTCTCTATCCTCTCTACCTGTCCCAACCCTCCCTGCCCTGTACTTGCCCTCCTTACCCTGTCCTTGCCCTCCCCTCCAGGCTGTGTATGTGTGTGTGTGGAGGAAAAGGCAGAAAGAAATTGCTGCCATGTCCTCATCCTCTCTACCTGTCCTAACTCTCCCTGCCCTGTACTTGCCCTCCCTACCCTGTCCTTGCCCTCCCCTCGATTCTGTCCTCACCTACCATGTGCTCCTTACCCTGCTTGCCCTCCCCTCCCAATTGCTGCCCTGTCCTCATCCTTGTGTGTGCTGGAGGGAATGGCAGAAAGAGTGTTTGATATATCTCAGTGTGAGAGTTGGCTTACAAATGTGCTTACCAATGCTTAGTAAATATATTAGTCAGGCTGACTAATATTTGTCAGCCTTAGCTAAGAATTATGGCATGGTTATGGCACAGTTATGGCATGCTTATGAAAGAATTATGGCATGATTTATCAGCCATTACTCAGCAGTACCTTTCCCACCATTTGTTCCCTTCTTTATAAACGAGCATTTAACCCCGTGCCCTATCGGGCATGGTATCCCAGGCAGAGTTTTATGTGATATCCCAGGCAGAATTTTATGTGAGATCCCAGTTGAGAGTTTTATGCTGAATCCTTGTTGTGAAAATTTATGTGATGTCCCAGTTGAGAATTTTATGCTGAATCCTTGTTGTGAAATTTTATGTGATATCCCAATTGAGAGTTTTATGCTGAATCCTTGTTGTGAAATTTAATGTCATATCCCAGTTCATGATTTTATGCTGAATCCCAGTCACCCACCACCCCATGGCCTAGCGGCCATGGGTGGGGGGTGACTTTGTAGTGAAACCTTATGTCATATCCCAGTTCAAAGTTTGATATTTCATCCTAGTCACCCAGCTTTTATTGAATATCAACCTCCAAGTCTGCGCAAATCCCAATATCCCAATATTATCTAGTTACTATCTTACAATCTTAACCCTCCCAGTATCTCATTATATACTACCTTAGCCAGCCATGGGGGTAAACTGTCACCTGTCTTGTCTATGTCAGTGTACTCTGAACTCTGTTGTCTATGGCCTGGGGTAACATCACTCCACTTCTGTCCCACTTGCTGCCCTGTCCTCACCCTTTCTGCCCTGTCCACCCTCACTGTCCTGTCCCTCTCCCTGCCCTGTCCCAGACTGCCATGTCCTGCTCATCTCTTGCTGCCCTACCCTGTCCTCACCCTCCCTTCCATGTCCTCCCCACCCTCACTGCCCTGTCCCAAATTGCCATGTCTGGCTCACCTCTTGCTGACCTCCCATGTCCTCACTATTTCTACCCTGTCCTCACCCTCCCTGCCCTGTACTTGCCCTCTGTGCCCCTGTACTTGCCCTCCCCTGCCAGTCCTCCCCTGCCATGTCCTCCTTACCATCTTTGCCCTTCCCTCCCAATTGCTGCCTTCTCCTCATCCTCTCTACTCTGTCCTTCCTCTCCCCTGCCAGTCCTCCTCCCCTCCCATGTCCTCACCCTCACTGCCCTGTCCCAAACTGCCATGTCTGGCTCACCTCTTGCTGCCCTGCCCTGTCTGCATCATTTCTACACTGCCTTCACCCTCCCTGCCCTGTACTTGCCCTCTGCCAGCCCTCCCTGCCATGTCCTCCTTACCATCTTTGCCCTGTCCTCATCCTCTCTACCTGTCCTCATCCTCTCTACATGTCCTAACCCTCCCTGCCCTGTGCTTGTTCTGCTTGCCCTCCCCTCCCAATTGCTGCCCTGTGCTGGCCATGGGGGTGTACTGTCAGCTCTGTTGTCTATGGCCAGGGGTAGGGTCACTTCAGTTCTGTCCCACTTGCTGCCCTGTCTTCACCCTTTCTGCCCTGTCCACCCTCACTGTCCTGTCCCTCTCCCTGTCCTGTCCCAGACTGCCATGTCCTGCTCACCCCTTGCTGCCCTACCCTGTCCTCACCATTTCTACCCTGTCCTCACCCTCCCTGCCCTGTACTTGCCCTTCCCTGCCAGTCCTCCCCTGCCATGTTCTCCCCACCCTCACTGGCCTGTCCCAAACTGCCATGTCCTGCTCACCTCTTGCTGCCCTACCCTGTCCTCACCATTTCTACCCTGTCCTCACCATCCCTGCCCTTGCTCTCCCTGCCCTGTATTTCCTCTCACCTGCCTGTCCTCACCTGCCATGTCCTCCTTACCATCTTTGCCCTGTCCTGTCCTCATCCTCTCTACCCTGTCCTAACAACCCTCCCTGCCCTGTAACAACCCTCCCTGCCCTGTATTGTGTGTGTGTGTGGAGGAAAAGGCAGAAAGATTGTTTGATCACAGAAACTGCTTACCAATGCTTAGTCAATTTATTAGTCAGGCTGACCAATCTTATGTCAGCCTTAGCTAACAATTATGGCATGATTTGTCAGTGGTTACTCAGCGGTACCTTTCCCACGCTTTGTTCCCTTCTATATAGACGAGCATTTAACCCCGTGCCCTATCGGGCACAGTATCCCAGGCAGAGTGTTATGTGATATCCCAGGCAGAGTGTTATGTGATATCCCAGGCAGAGTTTTTTGTGATATCCCAGGCAGAGTTTTATGTGAGATCCCAGTTGAGAGTTTTATGCTGAATCCCAGTCACTCCCCACCCCATGGCCTGGTGGCCATGGGGTGGTGGGTGACTTTGTTGTGAAATTGTATGTGATATCCCAGTTGAGAGTTTTATGCTGAATCCCAGTCACCCCCCACCCCAATGGCCTAGCAGCCATTGGGGTGGGGGGTGACCTTGTTGTGAAATTGTATGTGATATCCCAGTTGAGAGTTTTATGCTGAATCCCAGTCACCCCCCACCCCAATGGCCTAGTGGCCATTGGGGTGGTGGGTGACTTTGTTGTGAGATTGTATGTGAGATCCCAGTTGAGAGTTTTATGCTGAATCCCAGTCACCCCCCACCCCAATGGCCTAGCGGCCATTGGGGTGGGGGGTGACTTTGTTGTGAAATTGTATGTGATATCCCAGTTGAGAGTTTTATGCTGAATCCCAGTCACCCCCACCCCAATGGCCTAGCGGCCATTGGGGTGGTGGGTGACCTTGGTGTGAAATTGTATGTGATATCCCAGTTGAGAGTTTTATGCTGAATCCCAGTCACCCACCACCCCAATGGCCTAGCGGCCATTGGGGTGGTGGGTGACTTTGTGGTGAAATTTAATGTGATATCCCAGGTGAGAGTTTGATGCTGAATCCCAGTCAATTTTAATGTGATATCCCAGTTCACAGTTTCATGCTGAATCCCAGTCAATCCACAAATCCCATATCCCAATATTATCTAGCTACTACATTACAAATTTAACCCTCCCAGTATCTCATTATACACTATATTAATTACTTTTTTCCTTTCATTATTCTCTGGCAATAATACTTTTATCCTCCCTCCAGAAGTGCACCTTGACAATGCCACATACATCTGCCCATGTGAGAATACATCTGTTTGCAGGTTTAGCCCCACAAACTTCACAGACTGCCCTTGAGACTTGTTGATGGTCATGGCAAATGCCAGTCTCATTGGAAACTGCCTTCTTTTCACTGGAATGGGCAAGTTCTCTGCTGATGGCTGCAGTGTTATCCTTGGAATCAATGCTATCTTCCCAGAAAATCTCTCATCTCCAGAAATGATCTCACATTTCACCACTCTGTCCTTTATCCCTCTGACCACCATTCTGGTCCCATTGCACAGTCCCCTAGCTGGATCAAGATTTCTGAGAAGCATCACTGGACTCCCTATCTTCAATGCCAACTTGGACAATGGCAGTCCACTTGCATTCAAGGAGTTCAGGTATTCCACAGGATAAGGCTGGTATCCATCTTGAGCCTCATTTTCCAAATCAATTGAGTCTGCACTGTGGAGAACTTTTTCTATCCCTGGCATCATCTCAAGGACCACTTTGTTGATCTCATCCACATCATCATTCTTGCAGCACAGAATTGTTCTGTCCAAGTAATATTGATTTGGTTTGTTGCCCAGATGAATCTCAGGATATGCATGTCCAATCAAGTTTTCCATGGTACTTGGATTGCAGCACATGTTTTCTGGAATTTGCACTTTTCCATCCTCATCCATGTTAGTCCCTGCTCCAATCTGCAATAGCCAAGCTGCATGTGCTTCACTGTCAGGAGTTCTCTCCAACCTCATATTATGAGTCAAATAATATACTTCCACCATCCTCCATAGTTCACTTCTGGCAATAGATGCTGCCACAGTCTCTTGTCTCAACCCCTTTGGCACCACTGGCAGAGTCTGACGAAAATCCCCTCCAAACATCACTGTAATCCCAGCAAATGGCACTTCTCCCCTGTTCAGGAGATCCCTCAACAGTCTATCCACAGATGACACTGCATACTTGTGTTGCATGGGTACCTCATCCCAAATGATGATCTTGGTGTGTTCCAACACCTGATGCATCTGTGAATTGGCTCTGACTTTGGCTACAGATGTTTCTGTTGCTGGAATGGGAATCTTGAATGTAGAATGGGCTGTCCTTCCACCTTGCAGCAACAGAGCTGCAATTCCAGATGATGCCACACACAGAGCTATCTGATTCTGTGATCTGACAGCAGCAGCAATGGTGTTGCAAACAAATGTCTTGCCACACCCTCCAGCACTGTGGACAAAGAGAAGTCTTCCTCTGTTGTTGTTGACAGAGTCCATGGCAGCATTGAACACATTTCTCTGCTCATCATTGAACCTGCCCACATTCACAGTCACCAACTCAGCTTGCTGTACAGGGTCATACTCCAACTGCTGTGCCAACAGGAAATTGTCCATAATGTCCTCCCAGGATTGACCATCACCAGGTCCTTGAGGCAATGGCATAGGTGGAAAGTCTGTCAATGTCTTTCCAGACCTCATGAGAATCTTGTTCAGCAAGTGTAAGCCATAGTCATGGATCTTGCCATCCTCAAACTGGTGATTCTGGTACTGAGGCTGTCTCTGAAGCCTTCTTCTCAAGTCATCACAAATTGAACCCTTGTACCTGTCCCACAGTATTTCAGGAGATACTGGAAAACAACTGAGAAGAATCACTGCAAACAGTGATCTCAAAGCAGACCCAGTCTGCATCTGTGATGCCTCTCTGAGACATTGGTCCCATTCCCTGTCATCCTCAAGAAGTCCTCTTGCAAAGCAGGCATCCTTGTAAGTGCCATGAGTGATCCCATTGAACTTCCTCAAGTCTTCAAAGGACTGTGCCCCAGCAACCACTGTCAGAAGCAGTCTCAGGTAAAATCTTTCTCCCTGAGTTGGTGATGCAAAGTACATCCTACCAATGGCTGGAGGATGTCTACCTGTCCTTGGTCTCCATTCCTGTGCACTTTTCACATACCAATACTTCTTTGGAAAGTCTTGGTACAGCACTGTCCTTGCAGTAGCATCCATACTGTTCCTCTTAAACCAAGCTGTCAGAGGGGTGAGTTTCAGTTGTCCCCTTGCCACCACATCATTCAGCATGTCATCTGCATTGTAGTACATCAAGTGCTGATCCTTGTCATGTACAGGCAACCTTGTCACTGATGGAACTTCTTTGTGCATGTTGAATTCAAACATATGCCAACATGACTCTGCAGCAGAGATGTATCTTGAATCAAGATACTCCTTGATTTCATTCCTCTCCTGACCTCTGCCAATCTCCAGAGTAGTCCTGTCATGTCCCTTGTAGATGTACTTGTGGATATATTTGACTGCTTGAACTGAAGCACAAACCTCCACATTGATATGGCAGTTGTACTTTGCAGACAAATAAGGGTTATAGGGAACAACATTACTGTTGTCATATCTGTTGCCATGCTTTTCAAAGAAGATGCCATTGTCAGGCCTGGCATACTTGGGATACCCATCATCACCAAAAAATGTGGTTGGACGAAATTCTTTTGGAAATTGCTTTGAGCATCTCCCATTCACCATGCATTTAGCTTGAGGTTTCTCAGCACCACATGGACCATGAACCATGTTCTTGGTAATCACCTCATATAGCACAGGCTGAGTGAGTTGATCTGGAATCTGTGCAGATACAATGGAATCCACATCTGCTGCATTTCTGATCTTATCCTCTGCATGAAGGAACACCAACAGATGCATGTGGGGAAGACCCCTCTTCTAGAATTCAATGGTATAGACCATTGCCACAACTCTGCCAAACAGTCCCTTTTGAATCTCTTTGTATAGGGATGCCCTCTTTCCCTCAAACACTCTTGACATGATATCAGGTCTATCAGATGCAGTCTGAGGACTGCCATGGGGTCCAGCTTCTGCCAAAAGAGCCTCCTTCACCTCTGGCCAATTAGGGTTGGCTGTCATGGTAATGAATAAGTCTGGCTTTTGAAACTCTCTGCAAATAGCCATGGAATCTTGGAACAGTTGCAGCATATGCCTTTCACTTCCAATATGTGTTGAAGGCAGGATCACTCTTTGACCCATGTTTTCCATAGTTGCATTGCCATCTCTGTCACCTTGTGCTGCATCCCTGAGTCCTTGGTAGACATCAGCTCTCAGCTCTCTTTGATGAGTTCTTGCCCAGTTCAAGGCACTCTGCTCTGTTGAGGCCCATCCATCCACAATGTACTGTTGGAACAGCTTGCCACCTCTGAAAAGTGGAGGCTGCTGGTCTGGTCTGACATGGAGCCTGTATGCATAGTAGCATCTCTGAGTCACCTTGGCTGCTCTGACTCTACCATCAGCTCTTGGCTGAGTTGGGATGTTCATGTGCCACCCATCTTCACCATGTGGAAACAGCAAGACATAGTGCAAGGGGGAGTAGGCTGGATTCAAATGACTTATTTGATGCAATCCACCACCTTGAAGGCGCAGTACAATGTCTCTGTGTTCAGAGACCTCCTCAGAACCATCTCCTGGAATGACTGCTGCAATCTCATCAGCAGTTGGCAAATTGTATCTCCTTGCATCTTGGGTCCTCCTGTCCATGCGCAACAGCACTTGAATATTTTGCCTTTGATTGGCAGGAGTTTCAGCCATGATTTGGTGGGCTGACTTGTAGAGTGCAACATAGGGATTGGTTTGAAGCATCATGGCTTGCAACTCTATCATGATAGCAGGCTCCAGCTGTGGATTGTTGGCCATCCTCATGTTGATCTGAGTTTCAGCATCATCATGAATGTAGATTTGAGCATAGCGCTCTGGTTGATTGGCAGCAGGGACTAAAGCACCTGAATGGTGATGCAATTCACCTTGAATGCGAAATGAATATGGCCCAGGGGCATTGGTGACAGCATGGTCAATCTTGACACCCAAAGAAGTGAAGGCAAAGGCAGCATTGTACTGCCTGATATCTTTTTTGAATGTTTTTGAATAGGGAGAGAGACCACATAGCAGGTCTCTGAGAACTCTTGGGGCCTCTCTGAGTGGAGGCAAGTGAATCTGGCCTTGCAAACAGCAGCTGCCAAACTTGACATTCCTGGCAGTTGAAGAGGCCAGCTTCTCAAAATCCCAATGCAGGGCATTGCAGTGAGAACAAACAATGTTCATGGAACCCAGGCTGTGGATTTCATGTTGCTGAGGGTCTAGATAGGGTCTCCTGCCTCTTGGTAGATCTCTGGGATTTCTTGCAACATGATGATCAGGAATATCATCCTGTGGGTGTTGGATTTCTCTTCTGACCTCATTCTCAAACCTCCTGTTCTGTTCATAATTATCAGCATCTTGCTGTTGCTGTTCCTCATTCACAGGCAAAGTCAAAGCCTGAGCTATGGCATCATCCAGTCTTTGCCAGTCCTCAGCATCAAAGTCATCAAAGTCAATATCATTGACATCAAGATCCAGTTCTCTGTCATGCTCTTCTCTCCATTGATTATGAATGAAATTTCTCCTTTGAGCATTGTCTGCAGGATTGTCTATGTATTCCAAACCCAGAACTTGACGCAAAAGATCTTCCTGCTCATGTTGTCTTTGAGCCTCCAAGTCCAGCTGCCTTTGAATTTCAGCTTGTGTTTGCAGCTCTGCCAAATCTCTCTGCCTTTGCTGTTCAGCTGCCAGATCTCTCTGTCTCTGCTCCTCAAAGAACTGAGCCTGGGCAGCTTGTCTTTGCTGTTCAGCTGCCAGATTTCTCTGTCTCTGCTCCTCAATGATGTGAGCCTCAAGTTGTCTCTGGTGTTCAGCTGCCAGATCCATTTGTCTCTGCTCCTCAAGGATCTGAGCATGGGCAGCTTGTCTTTGCTGTTCAGCTGCCAGATTCATTTGTCTCTGCTCCTCAAACACCTGAACCAGGGCAACCTGCCTTTGCTGTTCAGCCTCCAGACCACTTTGTCTCTGTTCCTCAAAAAACTGAGCCTGGGCATCTTGTCTCTGCTGCTCAGTTGCCAGATCTCTTTGTCTCTGCTCATGAACCATCTGAGCTTGTGCAAGTTGAATGAGCTGCCTTTGTCTTTGCTCTTCAAGCAGCATGGCATGAGGTGTCTCTCTAATCTCCCTCTCTCTTTGCTCCTGCAACTGTTGCAAAAGGATAGCCTGTCTCTGTCTTGCCTGTTCAGCTTGCAAGGCTTGGACTCTAAGCCTCTCTTGCACTTGAGCATCCATAGCACTCTGTCTATGATTCCCCATATGCTCTCTATGAACAATCTGTCCTCTGTGGACATTGTTTAGATTTGCATCTGCCTGAGGCCCAGATAAAATAGATCTTGGTGCAGCTCTGCCTCTGCCTCTTCTAGCAGGCTGAGCAGGGATAGCAGGCAAGTTGGCTGCCATGTCTCTCCACCCAACTATGGGTCTACTACTTTGTATTCCAGCAACATTAACAGCTCCAAATAATCCAGGAGCAGGAACAGGATTGGCTCCAACAAAAGGAGCCACCACTGGCATAGGATATTGTCTGGGAGCATTGAAATGTTCAGGGATCTGCACTTCTGGAATCTGTGCAGCTAAAGTCCCTCCAAAAATGGGCTGTTCAATGCCCTCAGGTAAAACAGGCTGTCTCAAACGCCTCCTTCTATTGTCTGGATCTGTCATGTTCTCTATCTGATGCATCCTAGCTGCATTTCTTGTATTTTGACGCTCATGTTCAGGAGTATTAGGCCTAGACCTATGCAACATGATATAAACAGTGATATTATGCAGGATAGGGTTGATGAAGGCTCTTACATAGTTATAGAATAAGTGACTGGAGGGGGGAAAGAGATTTGTCAATCTTTGAATTGATTTTGATTGTAATTACTCACTTGCTTGATTTATGAATAAATGTAACTTCAAGAATAATATTGAGGTTGATTATGCAAGTGACTGGAGGGTCAAAAGAGATTTATCAATAAATTTGATTTATTTTCATAACAATTACTCACTTGCTCAGTCAGGGAACAGATTTGACTTCAGATATAATGTTAAAGTTGAGCAAAATCAATGTACTAAAGCCATATCAGTTCCATTAGTGACAGAAAAGGTAAAGTGACATGCATGGATCCAAAATATGCAAGAAACTGGAAGGGCAAGAGTTTCATTAATTTTTAGGATTTGTTTTTGATAATAATGACTCACTTTCTCAGTCAGGGAACAAAGCTGGCTTCAAGAATAGTGTCAATGCTGGGTACAATCAACCCAGTATGTTTACTAAAGCCTTATCAGTTCATCTGTCAAGAAAAGGCAAAGTAAGCATACAGGATGCAAAATACTGTGCCAAGAACATTAGATAATGGTTACCCAAGGCATCTAATAGTTTACTTACCTTTTTGTGAAATTTGTCCTGAACTTTTAACAGTGTATAACCCCTTGAATAGTTGGCTGAGGCCTTATCAGCCCAATCATGAGCCTTATGTGAACAATCATCCTACATGTCACTAATCACTAAATTACTGTGGCAAAGCATTAGATAACATCATAAACACATGCACAAATTTTCCTACATTTTTCCGAAATTTATTTGAATTTAAGCAATGTGTGTGCTGGAGGGAATGGCAGAAAGAGTGTTTGAATTTCGCAGTGTGAGAGTTGCCTTACAAATGCGCTTACCAATGCTTAGTCAATTTATTAGTCAGGCTGACTAATATTTGTCAGCCTTAGCTAAGAATTATGGCATGCTTATGGCACAGTTATGGCATGCTTATGAAAGAATTATGGCATGATTTATCAGCCATTACTCAGCAGTACCTTTCCCACCATTTGTTCCCTTCTTTATAGATGAGCATTTAACCCCGTGCCCTATCGGGCACGGTATCCCAGGCAGAGTTATATGTGATATCCCGGGCAGAGTTATATGTGATATCCCAGGCAGAGTTATATGTGATATCCCAGGCAGAGTTGTGATATCCCAGTTGAGAGTTTTATGCTTCATCCCAGTCACCCCCTACCCCATGGCCTAGCAGCCATGGGGTGGGGGGTGACTTTGTGGTGAAATTATATGTGATATCCCAGTTGAGTATTTTATGTGATATCCCAGTTAAGCATTTTATGTGATATCCCAGTTCAGCATTTTATGCTTCATCCCAGTCAAATTTTATCTGATATCTGAGTTGAGAGTTTTATGCTTCATCCCAGTCAAATTTTATCTCATATCCCAGTTCAGTGTTTCATCTTTCATCCCAGTCAAATTTTATCTGATATCTGAGTTGAGAGTTTTATGCTTCATCCCAGTCAAATTTTATCTCATATCCCAGTTCAGTGTTTCATCTTTCATCCCAGTCACCCAGCTTTTATGTCATATCAAGCTCCAAGTGTGCACAAATCCCAGTGGTATCCTCCCCACCCTCACTGCCCTGTCCCAAACTGCCATGTCCTGCTCACCTCTTGCTGCCCTCCACTGTCATCACCATTTCTACCCTGTCCTCACCCTCCCTGCCATGTACCTGTACTCCCTGCCATGTATTTGCTCACCCCTTCCAGTCCTCACCTGCCATGTCCTCCTTACCATCTTTGTCCTCCTCTCCCAATTGCTGCACTGTCCTCATCCTCTCCACCCCCTCCTAACCCTCCCCACCCTGTCCTCACCCTCCTTGCCCTGTCCTTGCCCTCCCCTGCCAGTCCTCCCCTGCCATGTCCTCACCCTCACTGCCCTGTCCCAAACTGCCATGTCCTGCTCACCTCTTGTTGCCCTACCCTGTCCTCACTATTTCTACCCTGTCCTCACCCTCCCTGCCCTGTACCTGCTCTCCCTGCCCTGTATTTGCTCTCCCCTGCCAGTCCTCCCCTGCCATGTCCTCCTTACCATCTTTGCCCTCCTCTCCCAATTGCTGCCCTGTCCTCATCTTCTCTACCCTGTCCATGCCCTCCCCTGCCAGTCCTCCCCTGCCAGTCCTCCCCTGCCATGTCCTCACCCTTACTGCCTTGTCCCAAACTGCCATGTCCCAAACTGCCATGTCTGGCTCACCTCTTGCTGCCCTACCCTATCCTCACCTTCCCTGCCCTGTACTTGCCCTCTCATGCCTGTCCTCACCTGCCATGTCCTTCTCACCATCTTTGCTCTCCACCCCCAATTGCTGCCCTGTCCCCATCCTCTCTATCCTCTCTACCTGTCCCAACCCTCCCTGCCCTGTACTTGCCCTCCTTACCCTGTCCTTGCCCTCCCCTCCAGGCTGTGTATGTGTGTGTGGAGGAAAAGGCAGAAAGAAATTGCTGCCATGTCCTCATCCTCTCTACCTGTCCTAACTCTCCCTGCCCTGTACTTGCCCTCCCTACCCTGTCCTTGCCCTCCCCTCCATTCTATCCTCACCTACCATGTCCTCCTTACCCTGCTTGCCCTCCCCTCCCAATTGCTGCCCTGTCCTCATCCTTGTGTGTGCTGGAGGGAATGGCAGAAAGAGTGTTTGATATATCTCAGTGTGAGAGTTGGCTTACAAATGTGCTTACCAATGCTTAGTAAATATATTAGTCAGGCTGACTAATATTTGTCAGCCTTAGCTAAGAATTATGGCATAGTTATGGCACAGTTATGGCATGCTTATGGCACAGTTATGGCATGCTTATGAAAGAATTATGGCATGATTTATCAGCCATTACTCAGCTGTACCTTTCTCACCCTTTGTTCCCTTCTATATAGATGAGCATTTAACCCCATGCCCTATCGGGCATGGTATCCCAGGCAGAGTGTTATGTGAGATCCCAGGCAGAGTGTTATGTGAGATCCCAGGCAGAGTTTTATGTGAGATCCCAGTTGAGAGTTTTATGCTGAATCCCAGTCACCCACCACCCCATGGCCTAGTGGCCATGGGGTGGTGGGTGACTTTGTTGTGAAATTTTATGTGATGTCCCAGTTGAGAATTTTATGCTGAATCCCAGTCACCCACCACCCCAATGGCTTTTGTTGTGAAATTTAATGTCATATCCCAGTTCACAGTTTTATGCTGAATCCCAGTCACCCCCCACCCCATGGCCTAGCTGTCATGGGGGGAGGGTGACTTTGTGGTGAAATCTTATGTCATATCCCAGTTCAGAGTTTGATATTTCATCCCAGTCACCCAGCTTTCATCAAATATCAACCTCCAAGTCTGCACAATTCCCAATATCCCAATATTATCTAGTTACTATCTTACAATCTTAACCCTCCCAGCATCTCATTATACACTATCTTAGCCAGCCATGGGGGTAAACTGTCACCTGTCTTGTCCATGTCAGTGTACTGTGAACTCTGTTGTCTATGGCCTGGGGTAACATCACTCCACTTCTGTCCCACTTGCTGCCCTGTCCTCACCCTTTCTGCCCTGTCCACCCTCACTGCCCTGTCCCTCTCCCTGCCCTGTCCCAGACTGGCCTGTCCTGCTCACCTCTTGCTGCCCTACCCTGTCCTCACCCTGCCATGTCCTCCCCACCCTCACTGCCCTGTCCCAAACTGCCATGTCTGGCTCACCTCTTGCTGCCCTGCCCTGTCTGCATCATTTCTACACTGCCTTCACCCTCCCTGCCCTGTACTTGCCCCCCCTGCCATGTCCTCCTTACCATCTTTGCCCTGTCCTCATCCTCTCTACCTGTCCTCATCCTCTCTACCTGTCCTAACCCCCCCTGCCATGTGCTTGTTCTGCTTGCCCTCCCCTCCCAATTGCTGCCCTGTGCTGGCCATGGGGGTGTACTGTCAGCTCTGTTGTCTATGGCCAGGGGTAGGGTCACTTCAGTTCTGTCCCACTTGCTGCCCTGTCCTCACCCTTTCTGCCCTGTCCACCCTCACTGTCCTTTCCCTCTCCCTGCCCTGTCCCAGACTGCCATGTCCTGCTCACCTGTTGCTGCTCTACCCTGTCCTCACCCTCACTGCCCTGTCCCAAACTGTCATGTCCTGCTCACCTCTTGCTGCCCTACCCTGTCCTCACCATTTCTACCCTGTCCTCACCCCCCCCTGTCCTATACTTGCTCTCCCTGCCCTGTATTTGCTCTCCCCTGCCAGTCCTCACCTGCCATGTCCTCCTTACCATCTTTGCCCTCCCCTCCCAATTGCTGCTCTGTCCTCATCCTCTCTATCCTGTCCTAACAACCCTCCCTGCCCTGTACTTGCCCTCCTTACCCTGTCCTTGCCCTCCCCTTCAGGCTGTGTGTGTGTGTGGAATGTATGGAAGAATGGAATGTGTGTGTGTGGAGGAAGAGGCAGAAAGGTTGTTTGGTCACAGAAGCTGCTTACAAATGCTTAGTAATTATTAGTCAGGCTGACCAATCTTATGTCAGTCTTAGCTAAGAATTTGTCAGCGATTACTCAGTGGTACCTTTCCCATGCTTTGTTCCCTTCTATATAGACGAGCATTTAACCCCGTGCCCTATCGGGCACGGTATCCCAGGCAGAGTGTTATGTGATATCCCAGGCAGAGTGTTATGTGTTATCCCAGGCAGAGTGTTATATGATATCCCAGGCAGAGTGTTATGTGATATCCCAGGTAGAGTTTTATGTGATATCCCAGTTGAGAGGTTTATGCTGAATCCCAGTCACCCCCACCCCATGGCTTAGCAGCCATGGGGTGGGGGTGACTTTGTTGTGAAATTTAATGTGATATCCCAATTGAGAGTTTTATGCTGAATCCCAGTCACCCACCACCCCAATGGCCTAGCGGCCATGGGGTGGGGGGTGCCTTTGTTGTGAAATTTAATGTGATATCCCAATTGAGAGTTTTATGCTGAATCCCAGTCACCCACCACCCCATGGCCTAGCAGCCATTGGGGTGGGGGGTGACTTTGTTGTCAAATTTCATGTGATATCCCAGTTCACAATTGTATGCTGAATCCCAGTCACCCACCATCCCAATGGCTGCTATTTATCTCATATCTCAGTTGAGAGTTCTATGCTGAATCCCAGTCACCCCTTACCTATGGCCTAGCAGCCATCAGGGTGGGGGGTGACTTTGTGGTCAATTTTTATGTCATATCCCACTTCACAGTTTTATCTTTCATCCCAGTCACCCAGGTCTTATGTCATATCAACCTCCAAGTCTGCACAAATCCCAATATTATGTAGCTGCTGTCTTACAAATTTAACTGGGTGCACTGTCACCTGTGCTGTCCATGGCCTGGTCACCTGTTGCTGACCTCCCCTGTCCTCACTATTTCTACCCTGTCCTCACCCTCCCTGCCCTGTACTTGCCCTCTGTGCCCTGTACTTGCCCTCCCCTGCCAGTCCTCCCCTGCCATGTCCTCCTTACCATCTTTGCCCTCTCAATTGCTGCCTTGTCCTCATCTTCTATACCCTGTCCTTGCCCTCCCCTGCCAGTCCAGCCCTGCCATGTCCTCACACTCACTGCCCTGTCCCAAACTGCCATGTCTGGCTCACCTCTTGCTGCCCTGCCCTGTCTGCATTATTTCTACCCTACCCTCACCCTCCATGCCCTGTACTTGCACTCCCTTGCCATGTCCTCCTTACTGTCTTTGCCCTCCACTCCCAATTGCTGCCCTGTCCTCATCCTCTCTACCTGTCCTCACCCTCCCTGCACTGTGCTTGTTCTGCTTGCCCTCCCCTCCCAATTGCTGCCCTGTGGTGGCCATGGGGGTGTACTGTCAGCTCTGTTGTCTATGGCCTGGGGTAGGGTGACTCCACTTCTGTCTCACTTGCTGCCCTGTCCTCACCCTTTCTGCCCTGTCCACCCTCACTGTCCTGTCCCTCTCCCTGTCCTGTCCCAGACTGCCATGTCCTGCTCACCTCTTGCTGCCCTACCCTGTCCTCACCATTTCTACCCTGTCCTCACCCTCCCTGCCCTGTACTTGCCCTCCCCTGCCATGTTCTCCCCACCCTCACTGCCCTGTCCCAAACTGCCATGTCCTGCTCACCTCTTGCTGCCCTACCCTGTCCTCACCATTTCTACCCTGTACTCCCCCTCCCTGCCCTGTACTTGCTCTCCCTGCCCTGTATTTGCTCTCCCCTGCCAGTCCTCCCCTGCCATGTCCTCCTTACCATCTTTGCCCTCCCCTCCCCATTGTTGCTCTGTCCTCATCCTCTCTACCCTGTCCTAACAACCCTCCCTGCCCTGTACTTGCCCTCCTTACCCTGTCCTTGCCCTCCCTTCCAGGCTGTGTGTGTGTGTGTGTGTGTGTGTGTGTGTGGAGGAAAAGGCAGAAAGATTGTTTGATCACAGAAACTGCTTACAAATGCTTAGTAATTATTAGTCAGGCTGACCAATCTTAGTCAGGCTTAGCTAAGAATTATGGCACAGTTATGGCATGCTTATGCAAGAATTGGTCAGCCATTACTCAGCAGTACCTTTCCCACGCTTTGTTCCCTTCTATATAGACGAGCATTTAACCCCGTGCCCGATAGGGCACGGTATCCCAGGCAGAGTGTTATGTGATATCCCAGGCAGAGTTTTATGTGATATCCCAGGCAGAGTTTTATGTGAGATCCCAGTTGAGAGTTTTATGCTTCATCCCAGTCACCCCCCACCCCAATGGCCTAGCAGCCATTGGGGTGGGGGGTGACTTTGTTGTGAAATTGTATGTGATATCCTAGTTGAGAGTTTTATGCTTCATCCCAGTCACCCCCTACCCCATGGCCTAGTGGCCATGGGGTGGTGGGTGACTTTGTTGTGAAATTGTATGTGATATCCCAGTTGAGAGTTTTATGCTTCATCCCAGTCACCCCCTACCCCATGGCCTAGCAGCCATGGGGTGGGGGGTGACTTTGTGGTGAAATTATATGTGATATCCCAGTTAAGCATTTTATGTGATATCCCAGTTGAGCATTTTATGCTTCATCCCAGTCAAATTTTATGTGATATCCCAGTTGAGAGTTTTATGCTTCATCCCAGTCAAATTTTATCTGATATCCCAGTTCAGAGTTTCATCTTTCATCCCAGTCACCCAGCTGTTATGTCATATCAAGCTCCAAGTGTGCACAAATCCCAGTGGTATCCTCCCCACCCTCACTGCCCTGTCCCAAACTGCCATGTCCTGCTCACCTCTTGCTGCCATCCACTCTCATCACCATTTCTACCCTGTCCTCACCCTCCCTGCCATGTACCTGTACTCCCTGCCCTGTATTTGCTCACCCCTTCCAGTCCTCACCTGCCATGTCCTCCTTACCATCTTTGTCCTCCTCTCCCAATTGCTGCACTGTCCTCATCCTCTCCACCCTGTCCTCACCCTCCTTGCCCTGTCCTTGCCCTCCCCTGCCAGTCCTCCCCTGCCATGTCCTCACCCTCACTGCCCTGTCCCAAACTGCCATGTCCTGCTCACCTCTTGCTGCCCTACCCTGTCCTCACCATTTCTACCCTGTCCTCACCCTCCCTGCCCTGTACCTGTTCTCCCTGCCCTGTATTTGCTCTCCCCTGCCTGTCCTCACCTGCCATGTCCTCCTTACCATCTTTGCCCTCCTCTCCCAATTGCTGCCCTGTCCTCATCTTCTCTACCCTGTCCATGCCCTCCCCTGCCAGTCCTCCCCTGCCATGTCCTCACACTCACTGCCCTGTCCCAAACTGCCATGTCTGGCTCATCTTGCTGCCCTACCCTGTCCATATCATATCTACCCTGCCCTCACCCTCCCTGCCCTGTACTTGCACTCCCCTGCCATGTCCTCCATACCATCTTTGCCCTCCACCCCCAATTGCTGCCCTGTCACCATCCTCTCTATCCTCTCTACCTGTCCTAACCCTCCCTGCCCTGTGCTTGGCCTCCCTACCCTGTCCCCACCCTCCCCTCCAGGATGTCCTCACCTACCATGTCCTCCTTGCCCTGCTTGCCCTCCCCTCCTAATTTCTGCCCTACTGTGAGCTCTGTTGTCTATGGCCTGGGGTAGGGTCACTCCACTTCTGTCCCACTTGCTGCCCTGTCCTCACCCTTTCTGCCCTGTCCACTCTCACTGTCCTGTCCCTCTCCCTGTCCTGTCCCAGACTGCCATGTCCTGCTCACCTCTTGCTGCCCTACCCTGTCCTCACCATTTCTACCCTGTCCTCCCCCTCCCTGCCCTGTACTTGCTCTCCTTGCCCTGTATTTTCTCTCCCCTGCCAGTCCTCACCTGCCATGTCCTCCTTACCATGTTTGCCCTCCCCTCCCAATTGCTGCTCTGTCCTCATCCTCTCTACCATGTCCTAACAACCCTCCCTGCCCTGTACTTGCCCTCCTTACCCTGTCCTTGCCCTCCCTTCCAGGCTGTGTGTGTGTGTGTGTGTGTGTGTGTGTGTGTGTGGAGGAAAAGGCAGAAAGATTGTTTGATCACAGAAACTGCTTACAAATGCTTAGTAATTATTAGTCAGGCTGACCAATCTTAGTCAGGCTTAGCTAAGAATTATGGCACAGTTATGGCATGCTTATGCAAGAATTGGTCAGCCATTACTCAGCAGTACCTTTCCTACCCTTTGTTCCCTTCTATATAGATTAACCCCGTGCCCTATCGGGCACGGTATCCCAGGCAGAGTGTTATGTGATATCCCAGGCAGAGTTTTATGTGAGATCCCAGGCAGAGTTTTATGTGAGATCCCAGTTGAGAGTTTTATGCTTCATCCCAGTCACCCACCACCCCATGGCCTAGCGGCCATGGGGTGGTGGGTGACTTTGTTGTGAAATTTTATGCGGCCATTGGGGTGGTGGGTGACTTTGTTGTGAAATTTAATGTGATATCCCAGTTCACAGTTTTATGTGATATCCCAGTTCACAGTTTGATATTTCATCCCAGTCACCCAGCTTTTATCAAATATCAACCTCCAAGTCTGCACAAATCCCAATATCCCAATATTATCTAGTCACTATCTTACAATCTTAACCCTCCCAGCATCTCATTATACACTATCTTAGCCAGCCATGGGGGTAAACTGTCACCTGTCTTGTCCATGTCAGTGTACTGTGAACTCTGTTGTCTATGGCCTGGGGTAACATCTCTCCACTTCTGTCCCACTTGCTGCCCTGTCCTCACCCTTTCTGCCCTGTCCCACTTGCTGCCCTGTCCTCACCCTGTCTGCCCTGTCCACCCTCACTGTCCTGTCCCTCTCCCTGCACTGTCCCAGACTGCCATGTCCTGCTCACCTCTTGCTGCCCTACCCTGTCCTCACCCTCCCTGCCCTGTACTTGCCTTCTGTGCCCTGTACTTGCCCTCCCCTGCCAGTCCTCCCCTGCCATCTCCTCCTTACCATCTTTACCCTTCCCTCGCAATTGCTGCCTTCTCCTCATCCTCTCTACCCTGTCCTTGCCCTCCCCTGCCAGTCCTCCCCTCCCATGTCCTCACCCTCACTGCCCTGTCCCAAACTGCCATGTCTGGCTCACCTCTTGCTGCCCTGCCCTGTCTGCATCATTTCTACACTGCCTTCACCCTCCCTGCCCTGTACTTGCCCTCCCCTGCCAGCCCCCCCCCTGCCACGCCCCCCTTACCATCTTTGCCCTGTCCTCATCCTCTCTACCTGTCCTCATCCTCTCTACCTGTCCTAACCCTCCCTGCCCTGTGCTTGGCCTCCCTACCCTGTCCCCATCCTCCCCTCCAGCCTGTCCTCACCAACCATGTCCTCCTTGCCCTGCTTGCCCTCCCCTCCCAATTGCTGCCCTGTGGTTGCCATGGGGGTGCACTGTGAGCCCTGTCCCACTTGCTGCCCTGTCCTCACCCTTTCTGCCCTGTCCACCCTCACTGTCCTGTCTCTCTCCCTGCCCTGTCCCAGACTGCCATGTCCTGCTCACCTCTTGCTGCCCTACCCTGTCCTCACCCTCCCTGCCATGTCCTCCCCACCCTCCCTGCCATGTCCTCCCCACCCTCCCTGCCCTGTCCCAAACTGCCATGTCTGGCTCACCTCTTGCTGACCTCCCCTGTCCTCACCATTTCTACCCTGTCCTCACCCTCCCTGCCCTGTACTTGCCCTTCCCTGCCATGTTCTCTCCACCCTCCCTGCCCTGTCCCAAACTGCCATGTCCTGCTCACCTCTTGCTGCCCTACCCTGTCCTCATCATTTCTACCCTGTCCTCACCTTCCCTGCCCTGTACCTGCTCTCCCTGCCCTGTACCTGCTCTCCCTGCCCTGTATTTGCTCTCACCTGCCAGTCCTCACCTGCCATGTCCTCCTTTCCATCTTTGCCCTCCCCTCCCAATTGCTGCCCTGTCCTCATCCTCTCTACCCTGTCCTAACAACCCTCCCTGCCCTGTATTGTGTGTGTGTGTGAAGGAATGAAGGAAAAGGCAGAAAGATTGTTTGATTGCAGAAACTGCTTACCAATGCTTAGTCAATTTATTAGTCAGGCCGACCAATGCTGACCAATCTTAGTCAGAATTATGGCACAGTTATGGCATGCTTATGAAAGAATTATGGCATGATTTATCAGCCATTACTCAGCTGTACCTTTCTCACCCTTTGTTCCCTTCTATATAGATACTGATGGCTCTTTGTCTGCCATCATCTTGTAGTCTGATGAATGCTCCCATGCCTTGATGCACACAAAGTGTTCCCCTGTTCTCTTATGACAGTCTCTGACAGTCTCCTGTCTTCCCACAGTGGTCCCTGACCACTAGAAATGAAAAAATAAAGTGACTGCTAGGATCTGCTCCTAACACTTCTGCCATCAATCCATCTCTCCCAACAAGATCAAAATGGTGCCTGGTGCCTTGTGAGTAGTGGCACATTTTGCTTTCAGGATCATGAATGGCATTTGCCTTGCTAATCTCCAGCCTGCTGGAGGAACAAGGAAGAGAGCAGTCACACAGCTAAGATGTCTGAGTTGGACATCTTGGCAACAGCAAGTGCATTGAGGATGCCATCAACAAGTGCAGGTGATTTATATTATTGTGTGAATGTCTGATATTTTGATTCACCATGGTATCAAGCCTATTATTTGTCAAGAAATCTCCATATTTCTGCTTCCCTGCCCCCATAAGCTGAGCTTCTCACAGGACACCCTGGATGAACATGAATGAAAAGAACTGTTTGCAGCTGAAGTGCTCATCTTCCCATGGTAGACTTTCCTGCTTCAACCATTGTCTGGTTATCCATCCACCCACTCTTATGTCTCATCATATGTGTCTGAGTCCTCTCAGGCTTCATAATTACCAAGGCAGATATCTTCACTCTCATCACAGCCTGTAGTACAGGCCAACTCCTTCTCAACATTGCTTATCCATGTCTGATGTTTTTGCAGATTGTTCCTGTGTTTAATGCTTCCAACATACATGTCCTTGGTCTGCTTGTCATGCTTGCAATTACATATGAGCTTATCAGCATTATTATTGCATGGTTGATTAAGCAGATCTTCTGGGTTCCACATCAATTCAGATATGGTCTGCTTGTTGTGGGCAGATGGGCCAACATTGGAGACATCCCAACCACTGTCCTGCTCAGCCTCACCAGCTCTGCACCATTCAACAGCAATACAAATCTGGATGCTTACATCTCTGCATTCATCCTCATATTCTCAATTTCTTTGTTCCCACTCAGTAGGCACAAGCTCATCATGCTTTGTTGAGCTGCACACCATGCACTGTGAGCAGCATGTTGCGCTAGTGAAAGTGCCAAGGTGCACTCATAGCAGCAACCATTGACGATACTACCAGAGGTAGGAGAGCTTACTTACATGCTGGTGGGCAAGGAAGAGCAACTACTTTTATTAGCGCAAACCACTGTCCTTATATACATTTTATGTATTTGTACATATTTGCGCTTATTCTAAATAAAAGTGAGACAGATAAGAGAAATCTAATCTACAATCTATCTACAAAATGAAATAGCCCCTAAGGGCATTTGGCAGGCAAATTTCTCAATACCCCCCCATGATCAGTACCATGTACTGATTATTTTTGGATGATTTACTTTTCCTAGAAGTCATCAAAAGAAAGGTGGCCTGACCATCCTTCTCTCTTCCATTGTTTGTACAACTGCCACACCCAAAATGCTTTCTCAGGCAGAGTCCATGGATCCTGTCCAGCATTGACACGATCTATCCACATGGCGATGGCTGGGGACATGGTTATTCTGGGGCGTGTAGGTGGAGATGGTGGAGGAGGATTCTCAGGAAGGTTGCAGTGGGACAAGTTCACGCAGTTATGTCCAACATTTGCATATCCATTGATATGGAGTACAGTCTTCTTTGTTGATTTTTGTCGGTTATTTTTTCCCATCATAGCAAGAGGTTGTTCTGTGGTGTCAAGCTCTGAGTACAGTTCAGCAGATAATCAAGGAAGAACAAAGCAGTTTAAGGTCCTACTCCAGGACCAAGTGCAAGCACTGTTATGCTGATTTTATTAAACCAAGCATTGGTAAGAACTTATGGAACAATATCTGTCCCAAGTTTTTTGTGAGCATGTCAGCAGGGTTATGCTTTCCTTCAATGAAGAAAAGTGCAACAACTTTTTCAGCAACAAGGTCACAAATGTAATGATACCGTATATCAATATGTTTTGACCTCTTTTCTGTGACAGCATTTTGTGCAATAAATAGTGATCCCATATTGTCACCATAAATTGGAACAGTAGATAAGGATAATGAATCTCACTAAACAAGCTTTTAATCCAAAAGTTGTTTTTTGCACAATCTGATAATGCAATGTATTCAGCCTCTGTGGAGGATAGCAACACTGAAGTCTGCTTGCAAGAGGTCCAACATACAGTTCCTCCAGCAAGAACACTAAAGAAACCTGATGTTGATTTCTGGTCATTAATATCCGATGCCCAATTGGAATCCGTATAACTGGCGAGACCTTCCCTGGACTTCCCATTATATCTAATGTAATAATTGGTGGTACCAACCCAATACTTTGCTATACCAACAGCCTTATTGTAGTGGTCAAGCATTGGGTTTGCCAAGAACTGCAACATTTTTATCACAGCAAAGCATATGTCTGGCTGTGTTCCAATCATTAAATATAATAATGATCCGATTACAGATTGATATCTGGATCGCAAAGTGTCATCTACAGATCCAACATGTTTTAATGGGGTATAATCATGTGGCAAGGGAGTATCACTGGTGGTGATATTTTCCATTCCAAGTCGTGACAGTACCTTAAGTAGGTATGGCTTTTGATCAATTAAGATCATCTTGCCCTGTCATTTGATGTTAATGGAGAGGAATGTTTTCGATTCTCCCTGATCCTCCAGGTTTCCTAGGTCTTGGCATTCCCATACTGACATGAACTCTTGTTTCTTTTTCAGAACCAATGCTCTATTTGATCCCATAAAGATGGAATCATCAACATAAATCATGGCAATCACAATTTCACCATTGTTAACAAAAACAAATATTCCAGCATCAGAATAAATTCGTTTGAAACCCATTTTTCCCATAGATTTGTCTAAAGAGCACCACCATGCAAGGGCTGCTTGCTTTAGACCATATAAAGCTTTGAGTAAGCGATATACAAGGGTTTCCTTCCCCTTAGTGATAAAGCCAGGGGGTTGTTTCATGAATATTTCTTCATGTAATGTTCCATATAGGAATGCAGACATTATGTCTAAAAAAGATATGTGAAAGTCTTCTAACACACTCAAAGCAAGCATTAGTCGGACAGATTCATATCTAACTACTGGTGAGAAGATCTCATTGTAGTCAATCCCATCTACCTGGGAGAAGCCTTGTGCTACAAGGCATGCTTTTTTCTGTCCATTGGACTTTAAATCATAGACCCATCTGCAACCAATTGCCTTTCAGCCGTCTGGGAGATGTTGTAGACCCCTGATTACCCTGTGCCCAAGAAGTTCATTCCATTCCTTCTTTTCAGCTGCATACCAATCGTTTCTCTCACTGATTGGTAAGCAGATGATATCCCTGTGATGTTCAGGGATCGCAGGATTTGCGATTTCCTCATAATGAGGAATAGCTTGGGAAAGAAGCTGATTCAACATTACTTTCCCTGATTCAGGGAGGCGCCGGCACCTATCCATGGCATCAATCTCGGCTGGAGTGCGATCTCCATATATATTATCAGGGCGAGATACTGGTCATCTATCTCTTTGTGACTGCTGAGGTGCATCAGAGAATGGATCCTCATCAGATGATTCTGATTGATTTAAGTCATGTTGAACCCTAGATTCATCATCTGAATCATCATCTTCTCTATCTGAGTTATCATTTTCTGATGATTCGTCATCTTCATCTGACGATTCCGAAGAATTAGATGGTGTCTCTGGATGAGGCTCTAGTTCCACTGGGTTATTTTCCTGATCATCTCCCGACGATTCAAATGGTGTATCACTTGTTGGTTCAAAAGGAGAAAGATCCTTGAACTCATTATCAGGATTAATAAAGCTAGGTTTCTCAGGATTGCGGGAACACCTAGGAAAGCGCATTTCATTGAAAAGTGCCGTAGCAGCCATGACAAGAGTATTATTTTTGGGATTCATGAAGTGATATCCCTTCATTCCTTGTTTGAAACCTAGGTAGATCATCATTTCAGATCTTGGTTCCATTTTAGTTTTTCTATGCTCTTCTGGAGTGTAGACATAGGCTTGGCATCCAAATACTCGCAAATTCGAGATATTTGGCTTTTCCTTAATAAGGAAGAAATAAGGTGTCTGCCATTTAAGGCGCACCATTGGTGTCCTATTATACAGGTACACAGCATGCTCTAAGGCAAATTCCCACCATGATGGTGGTAGGCAGGCATCAAAGTGTAAAGACTGAGCCTTTTCCCATATAGTGCAGTTCATCCACTCAGCATGCCCATTTTGCTGCGCTTGATAAGGAAGAGATGTCTGGATCTCAATTCCTAGATCTTTCATTTGCCTTTCAGATTTCAGGAATTCTGATCCTCCATCATATCTCCATGCTTTTGGAGTTCTGTCATATTTATTTTTGATAGTTGCTATAAACTGCGCAATAGCTGTTGTTGTGTCTGATTTTTTCCTTAATAATCCAATCCATAGATATCCCAAATAGTCATCAATGAACGTCACAAAGTATTTGTATTTGTGGTATGATATTTTGGATATCTCTTTGAGATCAGAATGAATTAAGTCAAAAGGAGCTTTTG
Source organism: Amanita molliuscula (assembly GCA_023014405.1). Classification (NCBI taxonomy): domain Eukaryota; kingdom Fungi; phylum Basidiomycota; class Agaricomycetes; order Agaricales; family Amanitaceae; genus Amanita; species Amanita molliuscula. The sequence goes on along the minus strand of JAEBUP010000029.1, from coordinate 270,680 downwards.
CTCTACTTTCTGAATCAGGAAAGGATTTGCTATGCATTTTCCCTTTTGCACAGCCTGGACATATGTGACGATGTGAGGGAATAATAATATCTGGCATTCCAGAAAGAGTTTTCTTTCCATTTTTAATAGCTGCCTCTTGGGGATGTCCCAGGTGCTTATGCCAAATTAAAAAATCTGGTGCTTTTGTGATGGCATTTATTGATTGGCTGATAGTTTTTGAATCAAGCCAAAAAATGGTTTGACCTTTATTATGAGGGGTGAACTGAATCATTTTATTTTTACTTGTGAGATCGATTTTCACAAGATTTCCGAATAGAGTGAATCCTTGTTGAAGGAATGTTCCCATGGATAGTAATCTGGTATCCATATCAGGAATATAAAAGACAGGTCTCAATAGATTCATCTCGTCTTTTCCATTTAAGGAATGTGAAACCATAATGGTTCCAACACCTACAATTTGTAGGGTCTTTCCTTTAGCAGCTGTTTGTACAAAGTGCTTATTTGGTAATGGATGATAATAGTAAAAATTGTCGATATCATGAGTAAAGTGAAGGGATGCTCCTGAATCCAAGATCCAGGATTTTGTATCTTTGTTCTGACATTTCACACAGTTCGAAAATGAGAAAAATAATATATTAGAGTTTTATCTAATATTTTCTCTATACTACCATAGCGCTGAAAGCAGCCATTAGTAATATGATTGCAAATGTGTTTTATGACATACTCAAGACCCTTGTTATCATCCCCAAGACTTACAGCGTCTTTGTCATCTTCATCCTCAGAGAAGAGTGGCACCATGAAGGTGTCGTCAGGCTCCCCATCTAGGGGAGGAGTCATCATTTTTATTTGCTTGGCAAGTGGTTCAGAAGACGGAATATTGACCATTATTTCATCAAGAATTTTAAGGGTGCCAATAGTTGGCATTACCCCAATTCTTTGAGCCAATGATCTAGTGTCATTGGAATGCTGCCAAACACCTTGCTGAGAGGTGGAGTGTCCAGTAAATCTATTTGCTGGAGGGAATCTAGATTCTGTGACTTTTCGGGCTGCATCAGAAAGTTCAATAATAGCCAGAGATACAATCTCAACGGTATTGTCTTCTGTGGACTGAGTTTCTGCTTCTTGTGCTCAATGTTTCCCACATCCTCCTCGGCATCTGCATTGTCGAGATTGGGATCAATTTTTCACCAGAGATTGACAACCAGACTGATGGGGCTGGACTTCTTTTGGTTGATCAGGAGTCCTCTGATCTTTCCATCCCACATCCTTTTCTTTACATTTGACGCTGCTAATTTTATTAGCGCGATCTCTATTATTCTGAGGAGGCTGCATAGAAAACTTGCACCTGTATTCTCCAATGATGCTCTCACTGATGGCCTGGAATGTAAATTTATCTGTGCTGTAGATCTGAAAAATCCTGGTGGATAGCACATTCCATTCTTTTGGAAGCACTTGTGCAAGTAAGAGTGCCTGCATGAAATTGGGAATATCTATGCCATCCTCTTTAAGATGTGAGAAAAGGCCACCGAGTTTTTCTATTTCTGGAACAGGGTCTTTTCCAGAGAGCTGGAATGAGATGGCAGTATGGAAATCTGCGAAGATCTGAGATGGAGCTGTTGTTTGATATTTGGCTTGAATGATGTTCCAAGCCCCTGCCACATTTGCCTCTTCTGCAATATGTTATTGGAGAGAGTCGGAAACTTTGAGGCAGATTGCACCGAGGCCTGCATCATTAAGTTTCTGCCACTCCCTAAGGTCTTTTCTGTATTCGGCCATGGAGTATCCTTCAGTTACTTCTGCTGCTGAAGGCTCAGAAGGCCTGGGAAAACTGTCTGTCATAGCTGCCCAAGCACCAATGTGTAGGAGATATGACTTCATTTTTTCTTTCCATACTCAGTAATCGATTCCAGTGAAAATGGGAATAGCATCAATGCCAGTAGGACAGGAAGACATTTGCAAGATAGTGATGCTAGTACTAAAAATTGTATTAGCATTTTTGTATTATAATCAGAATGATTAGAATATGAATAAGATTCCACTTAGCATCATTATATCTTTTGGATAGAGACGTCTATTGTTAAGGTAGTATGGTCTGGTTGTGACTGAATGATGTTCACCATTGTTCCAAATGATGTGGAGATAGGGTCTATCATTGTGCTTTAAGCACTACCCATTGCTCTAATTGTTCAGAGTCATGACAACCATCCAGTAGTGCCAAAGGCTGCTAACTGGGGCCCATAATCTGTTGAGCTGCACACCATGTGCTGTGAGCAGCATGGTTGTGCTAGTGGAAGTGCCAAGGTGCACTCATAGCAGCAACCATTGACGATACTACCAGAGGTAGGAGAGCTTACTTACATGCTGGTGGGCAAGGAAGAGCAACTACTTTTATTAGTGCAAACCACTGTCCTTATATACATTTTATGTATTTGTACATATTTGCGCTTATTCTAAATAAGAGTGAGACAGATAAGAGAAATCTAATCTATGATCTATCTACAAAAGGAAATAGCCCCTAAGGGCGTTTGGCAGGCAGATTTCTCAATATGCTTGACCAACATATGTTGACATTCCTCATATTCTCAATTTCTTTGTTCCCACTCAGTGGGCACAAGCTCATTGTGCTTGACCAACATATGTTGACATGTGTCTCAAACACAAGTTGCTCTTTCATCAATTCTGTCTTAACCCATCTGCTACAACCACTGAAAAAAATCCTGAGTCCCAATCCAGCACTCCTTTCAAGATAGATACAGCTAGTGTTGCCAACAGCTAGGCTAATCAACCCAGGCCAATCCCTATGTACACAAGCACACACAGACAAAGTCTAAAATTTTGTCAACAAGAGCAAATGAAGGTTTTGCACTTTTAATTAGGGTTTATTTAGCATCTCATTAAATAATGATTTAAAGTATTCTGGGTCATGGATTCAATACTCATGACTCCAGATCTTTTTTTTTTTTTTTTTTTTTTTAAGAATAGAAATATTCATTAGAAACCTAAAAAGTACCTACAAGATACTGTAGACAACCGACCAGATTGACTGTCAGGATACTATATAATGATGATATGCATAAACGAAACCCAAATTTTAGCAAAGAGAGAAAAAAATGGCTGCAGAATTGTTAGGGATGACCTAAACACAACCTCAAGACTTCAGAGAGATGGCTTGTTCAGCCAGAGAAAAGAAAAGACAAGACTAAGCTTGTTGCTCAAGTAGAAGTGTCTAGGACACAAACTATCTAGAGTCTTAGGGACTTGCTACCTAAGACTACAACCCTTATATACCTCTCTCCTGGTCTGTGTGCAGTCAGTGTGCAGCTAAAGTCCCTCACAATAGAGATGATGTGCAGCAGCTGAGTCTGTGCCCATATGACCTTACTTGGAGATGTCCTTCCCACACCAACACTCTGTCCTTCCATATATGGCCACACCTATTGTTGTGCATCTCGGCATTCCCATGTCATCCCTCAGGTGCTGTTCCGCTCATGTATCCTATCATGGTGTAGGCCCATCATTGGGCCACTGTTCCTATTGGCACTTGGTATGTCCATAACCAATGCTGACCTAACCACCTTCCATATAAGGGTCACAGTCCTAATGTAGTCTGTCCCTGTGACCAAGGTATCGTCTGAGTTCTGTATCTAACATTTGAGTGAAGATGAAAAGCTAAAATGAAAAGAAAAATAGAATCCGACTCCCCAAAACCATATCCTTGTAATCATCATTAGTGTCATTACTGTGAAAATTGAATGGGATGAGGTATGCTCATAACATCACCCCCCCCTTAAGGCCTCGTGTCCTGAGAGGCTGAACTTGCTGAGTCCACATAGTGTGGATCTCTTTTCATACATTCGTAAAAGCGGGCAAGCCGCTCTGCTTGTTCCTCAGGCATCAAGCCCGATCATTCTGAATCAACATCATCCACCTCTTCTATGGTGGTTTTCCATTTAATTGTGTTCTTTGCAGGGCATGCAATGCCCTTGATTCATTTCTGTCGGTCCTCCTCCGACTCACTGCTTTCTTTTGCAGCCTCTGGTTTCTCTGTCCTTTTCAAGATTTTCTTCTGAAGACACTCAGTGTCCCTTTCGTGCACTTTGCGCTCCTCCTCCAGTTCTTCCTTTTCTCCCCTTTTTGGGAAATCAAGCATGGGTGACCACCCGCCATGCTCCAGGTCTCTGGAGAATGTCCCATTGGTGTCATCTGGTAGTTCCATGATCCTCCTCCTGTCACCTTTCCAATTGCGCCATCTGCGCTCCATGTTTTCTAAATATTTGGGGCCAAACCATCCGTCATCCCATCCAAAAAGCCGTTTATCTTTCCAATGAGTTCCCCACCTTTGTGTGTGCCTTGGTGCACTGGAGGGTTGTTGGGGAACCGTTTCTGTGAATTGGATATACACCTTTCCATTTTTTAAGTTTTGAATGTACTTTGGTGCTTTCAGGTTGGCTTTATGAAATTTTTTAACTAAGGCCATTGCATTGGCCACATTTCCTGCTGGTTCCCAAGTGGACTCTTCCACTGGGTAATTTTTCCATTTGATGAGGTATTCCAACCTCCCTCCTTGGTGTCCACTGACGCAGCTATCCATTACCTCCTCTACTTCATATTCATCCTCCTGGGATTCTTCCACCATTTGCGCATCCTTGCGTGTAGCTGCCTTTGCTTTTTGTTTTGGGAATTCCAGTTCCCGATACAGCTTCAACAAGACTTTGTTGAAGACATTGTAGATTCTCCATGCTGCTGGTATTTTTAATTTATATGACGACTCGCTGACTTTGGCAAGGACTTCTAATGGACCAACAAATTTTCCATGAGGCTTCTTGGTTGCTTGAATGACTGGGAGGTTTTCCATACTGAGGTACACCTTGTTGCCAGGTTTGTACTCTCATGCTGCCTGGCGGTGGCTATTGTACCGCTCCTTCATGATTTGAGCGGCTTTTTCCAAAGCCTTCTTTGCTTTTTCATGCACATCCTCTAGTTCCTTTGCCAGTTGCTCCACCACTACCACCTTCGGCACGTAGGTGGGGTCTAGACCCTTGTTTGGGTGTCGTCCATAGTTCATGAAGAAGGGCGTAAAGCCCGTAGCAGAATGTACTCAGTTGTTGTGGCAAAATTGTGCCACTGACAGCCAATCACTCCAGTTGTCTTGGCGATTGTTGACAAACATAGTCAGGAACTCTTTTACTTCCTGATTCACACGTTCTGTTTGTCCATCTGTCTGCGGGTGATAGGCTGTCGATCTGTTGGCCTTGATACCCAGCATCCCATATAAGTTGTTCATGAATTTAGAAGCAAACTGCGGTCCACGGTTGCTAATTACTTTTCTTGGAAGGCCATGCTCCCAAAATATGTTGTCTCTGAACAGCTCTGCTGTTCCCTGCGATGTAATGTCTTTTGTGGTAGGTAAGAAGTATGACTTCTTAGTGAACCTGTCCACAACCACCATGATCGTATCGTTCCCTTTTGACATGGGTAGGGGTCCCATGAAGTCTACTGAAATGACTTCCCATGGTTCTGTTGGAACCTCATTTGGTCGGAGTGGTGCTGCATGCGCCTGTCGATCTGGTTTTGCCTTTTGACAAGTTTCGCAACCTGGAATGTATTTTTCAATGTCCTTGCACATATTTGGCCACCAGAAATTCCTCATCAAGGATTCTAATGTTTTTGGACCCCTGAGTGTCCCCACGAATGATGTATTGCGATAATATCCTCTCGCAACGCCACGACTGCTGGTATGTATACTCGTCCCTTCCAGGTAACGAGTCCTTTTTCAAATTTATATTCCCCATCTGCCTTCTTGAGGCCTTCAACAACCTGTGTTTCCCATTGCCGCTTGGGTACATCTTTTATATCTTTCATGATGTCGTCGATTGCTTGATCATCATCAAATACTCATACAAAAAGGTGTTCTTTGAGCAGAACTACCCCTTCGTTATCATTTTCTCCACGGGTGTGTCCTGCCCATCATGATAGCAAGTCAGCTTTCATGTTGGACTTTCCGCTCCTATGTTTTATGATGAAATTGTATTCCTGCAAGTCCATCACCCATCGCACCTGCCGTCGATTTAAGTTTTGCGCTTTTCTGAAATATGTCAAATTCTGGTGATCTGTCAGAACTTCCACTGTATGTTTAGCCCCTTTTAGATAGTGGGACCATTCGTAGAAAGCATGCATAACTGCAAGCATCTCTTTGTCATAGATCTTGTAGTTTCGTTCGGCATCGTTTAAGGATTTTGAAATGAAAGCCACAGGCTTCCAAATATCATTTTCTACCTGCTGCAACAAGATTCCTCCAATGGCGAAATCAGAGGCATCTACCTCCACTCAGAATTGTCCATCTTCATTTGGGATTCACAGCACTACTTCCTCTGCAATAGTTTCCTTTATCTTCCTGAAAGCTATGTCCTGTAGCTCTGTCCAATTCCACTCGTCCTTTCCAGTAAGGTGAGTCAGAGGTTTTGCTGACTTGGCAAAGTCTTTTATAAAATGCCTGTAGAAGTTGACAAAGCCCAAGAACTGTTGGACCTCCTTGCACGTAGGCGTTGGCCACTCAGTTACTGCTTTTACTTTCACAGATTCCATTCAAACCAAGTTTTCACTGATGACAACTCCAAGGAAGTCCATTTCTTTTCTGTCAAAGAAGCACTTTTCTGGTTTTAATGATAGTTTGTGCTCCTCTAGCTTTGCCAATATACAGGTGACCTGTACCGTATGTTCTTCCTGATTTTTCGAAAATACAAGGATGTCATCCATGTATATAACAACCCATCCCTCTGCTATCTCAATGCAGAAGATATCGTTCATCATTGTTTGGAAGGTGGCAGGTGAGTTGGTGAGCCCAAAGAACATAACCAAGGGCTCGAAGAGTCCCCTGTTAGTTCTAAAAGCTGCCTTCCATTTGTCCCCCTCCTTTATACGTACATTGTTGTATCCCCAACGTATGTCCATTTTTGAGAAGACTTTGGCCTGTGATAGTTTGTCTACCAGCTCTCCTATCAGTGGTAGCAGATATCGGTTTTTTACCATCATCTCGTTGAGTCACCGGTAGTCCTGTACCAGCCTTAACTTTCCGTCCTTTTTCTTTACAAAGAAAAAGGGTGATGCCATGGGCAACTTGCTCGACTGGATTCACTGCAAATCCAGGTTTTCTTTTAAAAATTCATCCAGTTGCTGCTGCTCGTCCCTATTTAGCAGGTATATTTTGCAATCAACTGGGTTAGACCTGGGGATCAACTCTATAGCATGATCCCATTACCGCCGTGGTGGTAATTCATCGAAAGTCTCTTTTTCAAAGACCTTTCAATGTCCTAGATAATGTCTGGGGAATGCCTCCTCCAGAGTTCGTTTTTTGGTTTTCTCTGCCTCTTCCACTGCTATTTTTGTTGCTGTGGATGCGTAGGCCCTGGTGTTGAGTTCCGGTTCACCAATGTGAACAGCTAATAGTCGATCCTCTGCTTCAAGGTCCTTGACTACATCCATTTCATCCTCTGGTTCTGAAACAGATGAGCCCTTCCAACATGAGCCTGGACAATGGTTAAACTCCAGTGTCTGTTTTTTCCAGTTGATGGTTGGGTTGTGTTTCCTCAACCAATCAAAACCTAAGAAGATGCTTGTTTTTGAGAGATGTGTTACTGCGCACTCAATGACCTCTTCGTGTTCACTGATGCATAGTTTTATTTTCGCCATGTACTCTAAGGCGCCTCTCGAGTTCTTTGTCCCATCTGCGTTGTATATTGGCATGGGTGTACCAAGCGTCATTTTGGTATCTGGTGTTTTTCTATGAAGTCGGTACTGATACAAGTTCCTGTTGCACCGGAGTCTAGTAACTGTTAAGAATGCAAGAGTTTAGTTTCATTTCTTTTGTTTTATTTCTTTGTCTTTTCTTTTCTTTTCTTTTCTTTTATTAGGTAAGCAACCGTATATGGGAAGAGACATGAGGTTAGAGGTATATAAGAAGGGCTCTCAGAGCCATAGTCCTTAGCCTTACAATAGTCTGTATTGCCTATACAGCTACTAAGGTCTCTCTAATACATACTCTTCTCCAACCTTCGGTTACTGTTAAGGCTTTGTCTTGACATAATTGTAAGGCTCTATAACCGACCATTGGCATTAGGTACATGACGCAGCATAGTCTTGCTCGTCGTTACATGTGTTAACGTATCTCTTTACTCTTGTCGAAGCCCTATGCTAGGGTTAGGCACATCTTCTACTCTCACTACCATCAGCCTTGTCAAGGTTGTTGGTACATCTTTCTCTCATCAAGAAACCATTGTCTCAGGCGTTGCATCCGCATGCTCGACTCTCTTAATAGCCCCTCTGAACAGAGGTCTCCCTCAAGTGGGCTAGTCGACACAGTCCTCTTGGACGAGAATCGTTGCGCACCGGTGGTAGTTGCAGGCAGGCACACCCGGGCAGGCAATACCTCGAGGATCGGAAAAACCCACAGAACAGGTGAAGAAAATCTAGAGTGTGACTGTATCAAGGCGGAGATTAAATCTCGAGATACCCTCTGTACTAGCTGTGTGAAATAAGCTGCGCACAGATAACTAGGCACAAGGACACTCGAGTGAATTGCCGGGCACACACTCTAGGTCAAATCTCGTTTCCTTCTTCTTGGCAACAGCAACATCTTTCCCAACTGGGAAATGTCATTGGATTCGCAGAACAGCCGCACAAAGAGATTAACTGTCTGTGGAGGGCCAGAAGTTAATTGAAGAATTCTTAATCACCATTAAAGTTTCATAAAGCCAGGTCCCGATGGATCTGACTTTCAAATACGTCTTACCCCATGCGGGGATGTCACTGGTGGAGATTGCCTCCACATTCGAGATCGGATGGGCATGCGGATGTGCCATCAAAAAGAAAGTTGTCACCATGGCTGCGGAAATTAAAAAGGCCACCACCACCATCATCACCACGCCCATCAGGTGTGTGCAACATGACACACACATCAAAACTTACTGGCGCTTGATCAAGGAGCAGCGACAACGGGAGTGGCAAGCACACATTGAGGCGTGGAAGGTTGAACAAGCTTCCATCAGGGAGCAGGAGGAGGCCTGGAGGGCCTTACAGCACGAAAAGGTGGAGAAACTCCGCAGACAATGGCAGATTGAGCGCGAGATGTGTGAGGAGGACGCAGCATTTGAGGTGCTTCTCAAATGCCTTCAGACATTCAGTACTGGCACACCGGTACGAGAGGCACTTCTCAGCGTCAAGAGCAACCTCGTGTTGCTCCAACAGTTCGGCGGTGGCCCGGGGTTACCTTTGTTGAGACACTGGGGTCTCATCTTATCCACGGAGGAGTGGAACCGAATTAAACACATGGAGAATGGCAACATCAGGGCCACTGCGTACGCCCGATTCCATCGGGAACAGGTACAACAAGAACGAAGGTCGGCAATCCGATACAACCCTTACCTCACCACCAAGCCAAAGAGGAAGGCTCGTGCCCCTACTCCTGATGATCCGACGCAAGGGATCTGGGAGATGCTAGATCTCAGGCTCAACATGAGCCTTGACTTGTTTCTAAAGGAAGTCGGGGAGAGCCGCAATCAAGTGCAGACATGGCAGAAAGCAGCAACAGGGCGCGCTAAGTTACCGGGTCCAATCGGGATGCCGGTTATGGGGAACCAGCCGTATTGAAAGAACGGCTATTGTTACATGGTACTCTTCAAGGAAGAGTACTATAACGAATACGTCTGGCCTGCATGGCCCACTGTAAAAGAAATCCTGGATTGGGAACCGGAGTTAAGAAATGAGAAATACCGCTTCGTGTTACAAGACAACATCAGGAACAACATGTTCCACATCGTCGAAAACGCCGCTATTCGCCGCAGAGAGGAGGTGTATACATGGAAGCACCTCGAACAACTCAGGAACTCAGACCCAGAACTCTGGGAACACATTTGGTTGGGAGGAAGAATTGGCCGAGATAAGAAAGGCCCCCATTCCACGACAGTCTCAAGTAGGCACTGTACTCAGTGCAATGGACAAATTATAGTTAGAAAAATGGGCTGTCTAGGTGTTCCTACTTGGTTTTGCATCGACTGCAACCGAGTAGAGAAATATTGTAATTGTAACAATGATAGAGATGAATGCATTGGGGTTTCCACCTATGCGTATGAGTCCGATTGTGAGGATGAAATTGAAGAACTCGACCTACAAGAGGTCGACGAGGAAACAAAAATCCAGTTGACATACTGGCCAAGGGCGCAACCTTCTCTTGCCTCTTTCATGCCGCCACTTCTGAAAGAAGAAGTTAAGGTGCCCGTTGTTACCAAGTCCATGCCTAAAAACACTGCATGGAAACCAGTTGAAATTCCAAAGCCAGTTGTAGGAATTAAAATACAGGAACCCGAAAAGAAAATCATCCCAGTTCCAACCGAAAATAACCATGGTTATTGTTGGCTGGCAATGATAAAGACTGAACATCGTTCCTGGATGTGGAAGGAACTTCCAAAAAACCCGACTGCCGATCAATTAAGAAGAGTTTGCAATATGTTCCCTGAAGCACTAAGAAAAGATGGAATGTACACAATGGAGATGTTCATTGATGAACAAATCCATATCAAGGATGTATCCATTCAACATGCACAGGGACAAAAATTCACTAAACTTTGGTCAGCAGCTGGCATTAGGAATTTCTTAGCTGATTTAAGACTCCACAGAGAAGAACACCTAAAAGTAGGAAGCGACATAATCCTTATTCCAAGGACTTATGCTCAAGTCGCAAAGGTGGGAACAAAACAAAAAGGAGTCATGAAAACCAAACAACCGCAGTACTACTGGTTTCACAGAACTGGTACATGAGCTGAAGACTGGGTGGAGGACATTAACAGAATTGAACTAGTCCAAACAATAAATGTTCCACAATGGAACAGACTAGTACAAGAATACAGAAAAGTCTCCTTACCTCCTCCCAGACATGGCAACCACACTCCAAATGACAATGGGTGGTGCTATCTATCACTCTTCAAGCGACAGTACTGGAACTGTTACGCATGGCCAGAAAACCCTTCATGGCACACTATTGCCCAGTACGAACTGGACATGAGAAACACGGTCTTAGGTTACAAGATAAACATGAACTCCAGGACATGTCGATACCACGTCATGCATAAGAAAGACAAGGACAATTCTTTACCAAAGGCAGCTGACATCCTAGAGTATTATGGAGGAGATGACTCCGTAACAAGACATTTCTCAGTAGGGTTTGAAATTACACAAGCAGTGGTGCAAGGATGCATTGGTCTTATTATGGTGGGGATAACCGTATTCGCACATGAGTATTTGGCAACTTGGGCAGCACCTACACTGGCTCAAACAAATGAAAGAATTACTCAAGGAACAAATTTAGCTCAAGCAATACAAGCAATTGATGCAGCGATACACCCCCCGCGAGAACCACATCCTACAATCCGAATGGACATGCCGGATTATTACGAGGGAGACCCAAAAGAGATAGCAGCATGGTTGAGGCAAATGGCCTCCTATTTCACCATAGTTGGGGTCTCGAATAATAATGTCATGATCCAAATGGTATTACAAAGGGTAAGAAAAGGTCAAGGAAACCAGGCAGGAAATTGGGCAGCAGCAAAGACAGTGGAAATCAAGGTGGCAGGAACAGAAGTTCAGAGAAGAGAGGAAATAATAAGTGCAGATGGAACACCAGTGCCGCAATATACTCAACAACAATGGAATGAGGGAATAAGAACTGCAGATGGACAAGGATGGGTGGTCACTCCCATCATCCACAAATTTCCCTTCATAAACTTTAACAACATGATGGAGAAGATGAAAGAATATTTCCTGACTACCGAAACAAGGGATCAGGCATGTCGAACAATTCAATCAATGAAGCAGGGAAGTCTGAAAGCAGAAGACTACGTAGTCAATTTCCGAAGCGTAGCCTCCCTTACACAATATAATGAGATCGCACTGGTCACGCAATTCCGTGCAGGGTTACACCCACCACTCGGAAGGAGGCTTGTTGAATTACAAGTTCTCAATGGACAAAGAATGGCAGACAGATCACAAGAAGGAGATTTACAGTGTTGGTTTGATAGGGCCATACAAGTCGAAAGAAGCTGGAGGGATGCACAGCAAATTTATCCCCAAAGCTGCCCAACAACGACAAACTGACCGCAACAAAGTCGCCCGGTTCAAAATACTAATGCAACGGCTTCCACCTCAACAGGAGGACAAACCCCAATCACATGTTTCAATTGTGGAAAGCTGGGACATACTGCAAATGTATGTAGAGCCCCAAAAAAGGATGCAAATGCCATGGACATGGATAGACAAAAACGAGTGGTGGAATGTTACAATTGTGGCAAGAAGGGCCACTTTGCACAAGATTGCCGAGCACCAAAGAAGGACAAAGGGAAACAGGTTGTTAGGACCTGGTCGACTGTAAAAGAGTTTGCAGAAGACATGACGGAAGAAGAAAAAAGAGAGATGGCGGGGGCATTGGGTTTTCAGAATGACTCATGAGGAAGCATTCCCCCTCACGAGTCACGGACAATGTACAGTACGAGAATTCATGTGTAAATATACCAGAACTATTATATGAATTTCGTTCTATGCAAAATTGTTTGAGGAATGCTCCTATAAGTGCAATAAAGCCGAAATTTAAAACATGGTCCACCCCATGGGTAGTAAGACGAATATGGGAACAACCTATGGAAATAGCTATAAGAGATCTTTGATCTTGGGTAAAGAAAGATCGAACGGAAGAAATAAATGAACAGCTAATCCAGGACTTGAATAAAATGACGGAAACAAATGCACTGTGGTATTTAAACGATCTGAAACATAAACCAAGATTTGTGCGAACAACAGGGAAACATCAGATGGATATAGAAGTAATAACAGCAACTGTAGACTCAGTTGAACGATTCAAAATCAAAGCCCTGATTGATTCAGGATGTACTGGCTCTTGCGTAAACAAAGAATGGGTAGAATGACATCGGTTGAATACCAGGAGATTACCACGACCAATACCAGTATTCAATGCAGATGGAACTCAAAACATAGCAGGGCAATTGGAAGAAATGATTGAATTGAAAGTACAAATAGGTGATCATTTCGAATCATTAGAATTTGGGGTTTCAGCTTTAGGAAAAACAGACATGTTCCTAGGACACGACTGGCTAAAATATCACAACCCTGAAATAGATTGGAGAAATCAGAAAATACGATTTTCTCGATGTCCTGGAACATGTTGGAAAAGCTCGGAAAGCCTTGAACCAGAAGATGAAATGGACAGGGTCCAATGGGAACAGGGAGAAAGACTGCTAGCAGTCTATATTGGACTGGAAGAACTAAAAACAAGGGTGTATCAATCTAAAGCAACGGAGATAGCCTCAGCAAATGTTAAAAAAAGAAAAGTAGAAGATATAGTCCCAGAACATTATTTGGGATACAGAAAAGTCTTTGAAAAAACAACATTTGATGAGTTACCACCACAATGACCATGGGATCATGCCATTGAATTAGTTCCAGGATCGAAACCACTAGATTGTAAAATCTACCCATTAAACAGAGATGAACAACAGGTGTTAGAGGATTTCTTAAAAGAAAATCTTGATACAGGAAGAATAAAGCCAAGCAAGTCACCAATGGCTTCACCTTTCTTCTTTGTAAAGAAAAAAGATGGATCACTACGCCCAGTACAGGATTATCGAAAACTAAATGAGATGACAATTAAAAATCGATATCCCTTACCTCTAATCTCTGAGTTAATTGATAAACTCAGCCATGCAAATATATTCTCAAAAATGGACATAAGATGGGGATATAACAACATTCGTATAAAAGAAGGAGATGAATGGAAAGCAGCATTCCGAATGAACAGAGGATTATTTGAACCATTAGTTATGTTCTTCGGATTAACAAATTCACCTGCCACCTTTCAAACTATGATGAATGATTTGTTCTGGGAGGAACTCACTGAAGGATGGGTAGTAATCTACATGGATGATATCCTAGTGTTCTCAGAAAACAAGAAGCAACATGTTGAACATGTGAATTGAATACTGGCAAAACTAGAGCAAAACAAGCTGTCATTAAAACCAGAAAAATGCTACTTTGATAAAGAGGAAATCAAATTTTTGGGAGTAATCATTACCAAGGATTCAGTAAAGATGGATCCGGCCAAAGTCAAAGCAATAAAAGAATGGCCAGAACCAAGATGCAAACGAGAAGTACAGCAATTCTTGGGATTTGTAAATTTCTACCAATGGTTTGTAAGAGGATTTGCCAAAGAAGCAAAACCGTTAACTGAGTTAATGGGAAAGAAAGAATGGGAATGGGGAAAGTTGCAGAGCGATGCTATGCTCAAGCTAAAAGAAAGAATAGCGGAAGAGGCGGTACTGGCAATACCCAATGAGAATGGACAATTCCGAATCGAAACAGATGCATCAGACTTCACAATGGGTTCAATTTTATCTCAACAACAAGAAGGAATTTGGAGACCCGTAGCATTTATTTCGAAAGCTCTGAATGCAGCAGAACAAAACTACAAAATTTATGACAAAGAAATGCTGGCAATAATGCATTCCTTGTATGAATGGTCACAATATCTAAAAGGAGCAAAAGAAACAATAGAGATTCTGACGGATCACCAGAATCTTACATACTTCAGGAAACCACAAAACCTGAACAGAAGGCAAGCTCGATGGGTAATAGACCTTCAAGAATATAATTTTGTAATAAAACATCGATCTGGGAAATCCAATTTGAAAGCAGACCTATTATCGCAACAAGCTGACTATGAAAAAGGAGAAAAAGACAACAAAGATGTATTATTACTTAAAGATGAACTATTTGTACGATTAGATGATTGGACAGGAGAGTGGGTCACATTGGTCAATGGAATTAAGAAAACCAATAGAAGACAATGGGACAAACAAGTATGAAAAGGAATTGAAAGTAATGAAGAAGGGTTTAAGTATGATAAAGAAACCAACCAAGTAACCTGGAAAGGAAGGATATATGTTCCAGCTGTAATGAAACTAAGAGAAGAAGCAATATCATTACACCATAGATGGGGACATCCAGGAATAGCTAAAACCCTAGAACTCATTACCAGGGATTATTGGTGGCCAAACATGAGAGAAGATATTGAAAAATACATCAAAGGATGCTGGACTTGTCAAACAGTAAAACCCGATCGACAGAAAAGAGCAGCACCTTTGGTTCCTCATGCAATACCGAAACAACCATGGGAAGACATCGCATTGGACATTATAGGACCCTTACCAGAGTCAAAAGGATATAATGCGATCTTAACAGTCATCAATAAATTCACAAAAAAAGCATACTTTATTCCTACAAACACCACTCTCATGTCAAAAGGAGTAGCCATATTATTTAGAGATCACGTATTCAGAGACCACGGAATCCCGAAGAAAGTAATAAGCGATAGAGGACCACAATTCGTTTCGAAATTCATGAAAGAATTCTTTGAATTAATGGGGATTAAAGGAAATCCCTCCACTGCATTCCATCCTCAAACTGATGGACAATCCGAACAAGCAAATCAAGAGGTTGAAATACTATTATCCACGTTTGTAAATGAAAAACAAGACAATTGGAGTGACTGGTTGGCAGTAACGCAATTCTGCTACAATGATAGACAACACTCGGCAATGGGATATTCACCTTTTATGATGAACTATGGATATAACCCAAGTAAGGGGACAGTGGACCAACCATCCCAACCAAGAGTAGAAGCAGTAGGGCAGTTTATAGAAGAACAGAAGGAAGTATGGGAAAAGGCGCAAAAGTCACTTAAAAAGGCACAAGACTCCATGAAGGCTCAATACGACAAGACAAAGCGAGAGCCTATCGAATACAAAAAAGGAGATAGAGTCTATCTTAACGCTGAAAATATTCCATCTGTTTGACCCACAAAGAAACTAGGAGAGCAATTTATAGGACCCTACAAAATTATTGAAAAAGTAGGAGCATCCTCATATCGACTTTTAATCCCTGCAAGCTGGAAAGTGTATAATGTTTTCAATGAAACATTGTTAAAACCGTACAAGACACCTACTTTTCCACAACAAAAACACCACAAATCTGACTGCGAAAAGAAACAAGAAAAGGAGGATGAAACCAGTGATTATGAGGTGGAAAGAATACTGGATAGTCGCATCAATAAAAAAGGAAAAGGACGGTTGGAATATCTGGTAAAATGGAAAAATTACCTGGTAGAAGGCTCCACATGGGAACCGGCAATGAATTGTCAAAACGCCAGCTGAAGTATCGACGAGTTCCACCGCCTTCATCCAAGTGCACCACAAAAAATAAGAATGAGTGACCTAACATTCACACAGTATCAAAATTATACACAGCCACAAATACCTAAAACTCTATTTGGATGGGAAGATGGAAAATTCGAAAAAGAATACCTAGAAAAGTTAGAATGAAACTGGAAAAGGTGGAAGGGAAACCGTAAAATCGCTGAAAAGGATAAACGAGGATTCCATGGAACTGAATCCCTAAAGAGAGGGTTATGTTAAGAACGCAAGAGTTTAGTTTCATTTCTTTTGTTTTATTTCTTTGTCTTTTTCTTTTCTTTTCTTTTCTTTTATTAGGTAAGCAACCGTATATGGGAAGAGACATGAGGTTAGAGGTATATAAGAAGGGCTCTCAGAGCCATAGTCCTTAGCCTTACGATAGTCTGTATCACCTATACAGCTACTAAGGTCTCTCTAATACATACTCTTCTCCAACCTTCAGTTACTGTTAAGGCTTTGTCTTGACAGTAACATTTTTATGTGGACACTCTTTGATCCATCCATTTTTGTTACAACCCCAGTTAAGTCTATTTCATTGTATCCAGTTCCCTGTACTGTTTTCTCTCGTAGATGCACCAGATTCCACATTGCATCTGTTTCTGTCATGGCGTTTAAGTCATCCACCAACTGTTCATCCACTTCTTTTATTCTTCTAGTGTTTACCCATTGCTGTAAACATTCCACCGCTATTTGTTTGGGTTGTTCCCAAATTCTTCTCAGCATCCACTGAGGTGTCCATGTTTGTAATCTCTGTCCCTTTTTTGCACTCACTCTGAGGTTTCTCAAGTGATGTACATCTCCACTGCATTTGTAAAGTATATCATGCATGTTTATTTTGGAGTCTACTAGTACATCACTATTCGAAACCTGAGTAGCAGCCAGCAGCACTGAGCGCTCACCTACTGGCTTTCTGCAAAATCCGAGACTTCCTCTATGTGTGTGACTGGGGTCGTTTCCCTATTGTCGACATATCTGACAACCTGCTTTCCTTTGTCGCTGGTTGTAATTTGCTTCGGTTTTTTACACTGCCATGCCGTGTGTCCTCTTTCGCCACACATGTAACAAGTGCTAGTTTTCTGTCTGCATTCCTCTACAGAATGATTTCTCATTTTGCAATGGGAACAAACTTTTACTATTTGTTTGTTGATGTCCATTGCATTGGGATCGGATCGGCTTCCTGATGTGACCAGTGGTGGTGCTCTGAATTGCCACTGAGGGCGACCGTTAGGGGCTGGTGCTTGTTCTTTGTATTCCTGCCATCCAGCCAGAAATCCATAAGCCTCATTGGCTTTGCGATATGCTCTAGTGAGCACTGTGACTCGTGTCTGAATTTGATGAAGAGTGGCGTTTTCTGGTAATCCTCTGTATCGGATTAGTTCTCGGCCTAGTGCTGGATTGAGATGATTTTGGAACTGTGAGATCAGAGCTTGATCATTCCAATCGGTCAGTGAGGTGAGGGAGTTGAATTTGATGATGTAATCTTCTACAATCATTGTCCCTTGTTGTAATTTCAATAGTGCCTTGATGGCCTTTTCCTTTGTCTCGGTGGACATGAAGAACTCATGCATTTGATTTTTAAAATCTGTCCAGTCTGTGAAAGGAAATTGATGTTCTAAGGGTTGTCTGACCCATGCTCGATCGTCGTCGGTTGATTGTCCCACATTAAGCTGTGCCCAATCTAATTCTGCACTCCATCTGCTAATGTCCTGTTTATCCTGAAAGTCTTCGCGCAATGGGGCTAGCTGAGGAACGCGATGGTGGTATAGGAGCGCCACGGTGAGAACCAGTATTGCGACCTGATGCAGGATGCTAATAGAATCGTATACTTTGAAATAGACATTGATGATCGCCATTGGCGGCAACACTGGGATTCATCTGGCTTGATGTGTCCCTGTGCTCTATTTTCTGCAGACCTGACTGGTCTATACTGTAGTTGGTCGTCAGCCAATGGGTTTACTCGTCTGCTAGGGGCCTGATCCGCTATGTTGGTGCGTCGCTAGGGATGACGTGGCATCCGTGTATGGGTGACCCTGGCATCACAAAAGGTAGATCTGTTCCTAACACAGATATCGCTTTGATGGTGCCTGTCCCTTCTCCAGTGAACTAAGCTGGGCTGGCTAGCAATTTTTATGTGGATCGGCCAACAGTGTGCTTTGTTGGGGGCAAACGACTGACTGGCGTGGGGTTTGGACAGTGTACTTGGAAGACGACTTGGCCATTGAGCATGGGCGACGCTTGCCTTATAGCGGATAATCGTGGAGTTGGCGGAGTTGCTCTTGGCTAGCACGGAAGACTTGTGGAAGACCTTGGGTGAGTGCAAATGCTAAGCGATGGGGTCAGGGCAAGTATAATCCTAGTGAGGGTAAGGTTTCTAACGTCTAGTGCTGAGACTAGTCCATTCGATACCTATACACCGTCACATCGGAACGATGCTCATCATCTCCCCCCCACTTAAAAATCTGACTGTCCTCAGTCAGTCGCGTGAAGGGATTGGATAGCCAATTGTTGGTGGTTCAACTGCAGTGCTTTTTCGTGTGGTGTGCGACCTATAAATGAAAAGAGAACTATACTACGAATGAAACTGAAAAAAATAAAATGAAACATGCGTGGAAGCTTCCTGGGCTTTATACGTCTTGGTCCGACTGTGGGCAGAAGTCTTCTTTATACTCGGAATAGTGGGGTCCATGGAATTGGGCCTTGACTGTGCGCGCTACCCGGGTATGTTGACTTCCGGTCACGGGATCGTGTGATTGAGGCCTCTGTCGAATTAGCTTAAAGTTCATTCTCCTACTCCCTTTCATCCCCACCATCATGTCTTCTCCTCACCAACTCTCTGAATCCAACTCCAATGAAGAGATTGTGCGCATGGAGGCGCAACTGGAATGGGAGGAAGAGGAGCACCGAATGTGGGAAGAGGCGGAGAAGAAGGCCCACGACGAGGCCGCCGCTCGTTTGGCTGTATTAAAGGCTGAGCAGGCCTGCAAGCAGCAAGAGGCAGCTGAGCGGAAGGCTCGTGAAGAGCGGGAGGCAGTGGAACGAAGAGCCCGAGAAGAGGAAGAAGTGTGGCAAAGGGCTGCAGAGGAGGCGGAGCGGATATGGCGAGAGGAGAAAGAGGCCGCAGAAAGGAGGGCTTGAAAGGAAGAGGAAGCGCGACGGAAGGCTTGTGAAGAGGAAGAGGCATGGTGGCTAGCCGCAGAAGAGGAAGCCATGGAATTGGAGCGGAGCCGACAGGAGGCTGAGGCCCATCTCCAGCAAGTGTCTTTGCCTTGAGTGCGACTTCGCCTACCTGAACCTCAACCGGGCTCTTCTCTGAACGTCGCAACAGTCTGGGCGCAGGTAGAGGCGGACGAAGCGAGAATGGAGGAAGAAGATGAAGCGATGTTGGCAGCGCTTGTTGCTGCAAATCGAAAGGAGACCACGCAGGCTCAACGAAGGCAGAAGTGGGCACGCACATCGAGCGCGGGGTTGGAGGCTGGTCCATCCAAGCGGGCCAAATCGACATCACCCAACGAGCTGCTGTGCGACCGGTGAGTTTCTTTCTTTCCCTTTCAATGTCTTCCTGATCATCTTGTTAGGTGCAAGCTGGCAGGTGTAGCCTGTTACCCGGCCCCTGGGCCCAAGAGCAGAGTCTGCACAGAGTGCCAATGCCTCTGTCAGAGATGTTTCGTAAGTGGCATTCCCATGTCTGGGCGGGAGAAGAAGAAGAAGAAATCGAGGGTCATTGTGGTGAGCGATGCTGAAGACGATATCCGGGCCACTGAAGAGGCCATTCCACGGGACACCAGCACTAGGGCCCTGGCCTCGGAAAGCGGCTTAACCTCAGGCTCAAGGAGGGAGGCTATCTCCCTGCTTCAAGAACAAAACCGGCTCCTCTGTGAGCAGAACCAGCGGCTGCACGATCAGATGTGACTCCTCGCCGCCCTTTCCCAAACATTTATCGGTTCCTCCAATGTGCAAACCGCAATACTGTGGGAGTTGGGCTCTCTCTGCGGGTCCTCTGGTCGCGTTGAGGATTTGCTCAAAAGGTCGCTAGGGCACTCGTCCACTCTGTATGATAACAAGGGCGGGGTGAGCAATGCTAGCCCATCCGAGGTGAGTTGGAGCCCCATGCCGCCTAGCGATGAGCTGGAGTACATCGAGGAATCAGAGCTGGATCAAGTGGTAGCGGAACAAATGGCGTCCACGGATGAGACTGGTGACTTGGCTATGGAGCCGCCTCCTCGCTTTGCTCCTAGCTAGTATTTCTCCACAGCCTTCGTCGCATTGTGTATTTTCCGTTTCCTGGTGTAATCTTATCAATATACATTTTTCTTGCATGCTGTGGGGCGAATTAGTAATCTTCAATTAGAAAGTATAATGGTTGAGGAGTCTATTGAAGTTACAGGTGAAGTAAAGGTAGGTAAAAGTAGGTGACAGAAGGCGAAACACTTTACTAGTGAACCAGGGTATGTTTTTAAATTTTTAAGCAGTGTGGAATTGGTGGAATTGGCGGACTTCTAGCGGGATTGAACATTGTAGTTATCTAAGTATAGTACATTTCATCCTCATTATCTTCTATGTCAGAAAGATCGTCGTTTGAGTCTTCATTACCTTCACCATTTGCTGGCGTCATGTTGGTTGGGTCGTCATTGCCTAAAGAAGCGGAGTTGGACATGCCCCGGACGTGTTCCTTGGAGGTGTCAAGCACATTCTCTGGTATAGTTAGTCTTTTGCGGGCAAAGTAGGGGATTACGTGGAATGCCACATATGGTCTGTCAAGTATGGTGCCATCAAGCTCGCAAATAATGTAGGCTCCTCCGCGGTTACGGGATAGAACCACATAGGGACCAATGTAGCAGGGGCACATTTTCTTGTTGAGCGACTTCTCTATGGCTGTGTTGCAGACCAAAACTAAGTCCCCTTGCTGGAAGTCGAAGTCTCTGATGATCATCAGGTGCTCTTGCTTGAACCATTTTGCTGCAGCTATGTGGGCTTGGTAGACCTTGTCCTTGAGAGCCTCTGTTTGGGCATGGCGCTTCTGCAACTCCGTGGCGCGGCGAGCTATTAACTCCATTGTTGATAAGAATGCAGAGGGCGGAGGAAGCAGGTAAGTAGCCTCAGTGATATCCAGCGGAAGTAGCGGCTGTGTCCCGGTAACTGCAAAGTAGGGCGATACTCCCATGCAATGCCTAGCTGTGACGCGTTCTGACCAGAATACCGAGTGTAATGCTGTGGACCATTGGGATTCGTTGCCGTCGGTTGCTTTGTATAGCGCCTGTCGGACATCGTAGTGACTTCATTCGACAATTCCATTCGCACGGGAGTTGTAACTGGAGATGCGGATGTGGCAGATGTGGTATTTGTTGGTGAGGTACTCCGCGGCTCTCAGTATTGGTGCTCCATTGTCCGTGACGATCTCGACCAAGCTTCCCCAACAACATATCAAATTTTCGAAGATCCAGTCCCCAATGGCGTTGGCGGTTTCTCGACATAAAGCGCAGTATTCTGGGTAATGCATCAGAGAGCAGCGGGCTTGAATCAGGTACTTGTACTGATTAGATGGTGGGAGGTGCATCGTATCCATATACACCTTAGTGGATATTGGCGCGGGGACAGTGATGACTGGCAGAATGCGGAACTGTTGTAGTTGTCATTCTTGACATGCATGGCAGGACTTGATGTACCACTTGATATCATCCTGCATCTGTGGCCACCAGAACCGTTCCATGATTGCCACATGAGTAGCGTAATATCCACAATGTCCCAAACCGTCATGGCAGTCGAATAGCACTCTAAGCCGTTTTCTGTTTCTACCACCACTTTGTGAGCTCCGTCCTTGTCTCTATACCATAATCGTTCAGCGTGGACGAAAAACTTGACACAATACTGCATGAAGCTAGGCCACTCCTCATCCGATACCTCTGCAGGTCTCTCCAACTCCGTTAAGAACCGCTTTACGAGTAAAAGTCGCACCTCATCTTTTCTGGAGGTGTTGACACGCCACGGGAAGACTTCTTCGTACATCCTGTCTATTATATCTTCAGCGGGCAGTAGCGTGGGGTTAGCGGAGTTGGGCAGAACTGAGTCAGAAGTGAAGGTGGCAGCTGGGTGACAATCACGGTGTTCCCTGTTGGTTTCATAGTGCAGGAGTGTCTTCTGAAGGCCGGGGTTGATCTTTTCTCATCCACGGGGCAAGCTCGATGTGCAGTCTCTAGAAACCTTGTTAATCTGATGCATGAACCCATACAAATTATTGATCCAGTTGTCAAACTCCTCATCCTCGTCCCTGCTTGGCAGCTCATTGAGTGGCTGTTGCGGGTGTCTTGATAATCCGTCGGGGGCGTGCAATTTTCCGGGAACATGGACCAGCTCAAAGTGGAAAGTGAGAATCGAGAGGATCCAACGGTTGATGGAAGCTGAGGGTGCAATATCCGGATTCTTGAGCATGTCCTTGATGTAGTGGGCATCCACTTCGACAATGAGGTTCCGTACTCCAATGAGATACAACTTTAGTGCCTTCAGGGCACGATAGAGCCCGTAGATCTCGAGCTTGGGCTGCGAAAAGCGGGCTTCTCGTTTGTTCAGCGTGATTGATCCAAAACGATTGTAATAGTGAACTGAGGGCCTGTCGGGGGTCGCACTGACATAAGAAAAACCCTACCGCGATATAGGAAGTGTTGATGGATAATATAATGGGAGCGTCAGATTTGTAGTCGATAGGGCACAGCGCTGGTGATGCGATGAGTGCCTTTTTGAGGTCCTCCTGTGCCGCGACTTCTGCGGGGCCGAATGTGAATGGCGTGGCCTTCCTGGTTAACGTTACGAGTGGGTGCACATGCTTGGCGAAGTTTTTGATAAATATCCGGCCAACCCCAATGGTGCCAAGGAAGGCACAGACTTCTGATAACGACTTGCAGGGTCCCCAGTTGGTGATGGCGGCTACCAAGTCCTTCTCAGGTTTGTGGCCTTCGTACGTGCATAAATGACTGACTACCGTGATTTCTGGTGCACAAAGGACGAGCTTCTTTCCCGAGAATGTTCCGCCGGCATACTTCATGTGTTGAACGATGCAGTTGAGCCCCTGGAAGTGTTCCCATATGAAACGTCGAATTCCAGGATTAGCGGGGATAGTCTCATATGTCCCGTCGAGTTGTTGATAGCGGGTCGGGGGGCCTTTCACTGGAACGTCGTCAATGTACAGAATAGTGAGGTCTGGGATCTCCGGCTGCAGGATGGAGGTGACATTGTTGTGGAAAATAGGGATGGAGTTCGTCCAACCCATAGGCAGCGTTGTCAGGTGCATGGCTCCAAAGGGCGTCTGGAATGTCATCAAGTTGTGAGATCCTTCTGCAAGCGGGTGCTCATCATATCCGACGTAGAGATCTAGCATTGCGCTGCAAGCCCTTCCAGCGAAATTCTCCACGATGTGTTCCGGGATAGGTGTGACACCGGAGTGGCAGATGGTGACGGCATTGAGGGGCTCGAGCGAGTGTACTAGGCACAGCTTACCATTTTTCTTCAGCATGCAGAACCAGCGGGATCGGTACAAGGAGTTGGACAGCTCATAAACACCAGCATCGATCTTGGTATGGATGATCTCACAGATTTGGTCGTACAGTCCCGGCAGAATTGGGATATTGCATTGTACCCATGGCATATGCGGAACTGTCAGAATGTCAATAGGTGGGAAATACTCCATTTTAAACTGTCCACATTCACTGTTTGTCCCAGGTGAATGCTTGGTCGTGCTTGGTCATAAAATGGTGCATTAGCTTCCATTCCTCAGGCCACAGGAAGTCCTTGTTGTGTTCTTGGTCTAAATTTTCCATACCTTCCAATGGGCACGAAGTCCGGTGGGTTTGTGCTAAGTTCCGGTAGGCTGGCTAGCGGGTCGCCTTTGATGTCTCGAACAATTCTAAATTCTTGCGGTAGCTGACTGATGATGGGCTTGACTTTCTTATTGACTGGCTTGTACTTCTTCTTTTGTGGGGATAAAAACACTGGTGAAACGTTCTCACAGCGAGGGTTGCAGGACTTGGAGCAGGATGGTTCCACAGAGTTGGACTTGCTAGGGCATCGTATGGTGTCATGAAGGAAGGCACAGGTTATTGGGTCGCATTTGGTCATGTTGAATTCATTAAGACCTTGTACTTCTTCTTTTGTGGGGATAAAAACACTGGTGAAACGTTCTCACAGCGAGGGTTGCAGGACTTGGAGCAGGATGGTTCCACGGAGTTGGACTTGCTAGGGCATCATATGGTGTTGTGAAGGAAGGCGCAGGTTATTGGGTCGCATTTGGTCATGTCGAATTCATTAAGACTTAGCGTGGCTCCGAGGTACAAGCGAGCAAGGTGTGTATTTGTGCTACTGCTATGTACATCGGAGGGGCACTGTATCGAGGGGACTGGGGTATATGCTTCTATCTCTATGGGGTTCTGAGCTCCGTCAATCGTGATGATACAGGCTACCTCTCCGTGATTTTGAATCAGTTCCTTGAGGCTACTTGAAAACCCTCCTTCTCCTCGTGCATTTTGACAAAACGTGGTGGTCCGCGGGGTATTGTTGGGATTGTAACAATGGCGTCACTGTTGGGATCGTGGATCATGATAGTTTGTTCTTCGTTTTGATAATTTTTGACCACTGATTGTGCTAGCACGTCGAAGGGGCGGCCAAGGAGGATGTCATAGGTGGGGGAGCGGATGACGTGGACCTGGAAGTATAATTCAATGTTGCCCACCTTGAACAGCACGTCCTTGGCCAATCCGAGCGACATGTCGACCTCGCCGTTTGCTGCTTCCATGTCAATTTTGATGGCGGGGTTGTACACGATCCCGAGCTGGTGGCTGACGGTGTCAGACATGCATATGATGGAGCAGCCCGGGTCCACGATGCAGTCAACTATGGTGCAGTCATCAACTCTTGCCTGAATGCAGCACAGCGCGTGGGACTCCTTGCCGACCTTGAGACGAGCCTTGTATTGGGGGTCTGCCATGTAGTACGCTTCGGCTATGTCTGGCAGGACAAAGATGTTGCACATGTCCGCGGGGTTGGCGGGGTTGGTAGCAGGATTGGTGGAGTTGGCGACAGGGACATGACATGGAGTCAAGAACTCGCGCATCTTGTGGCGGACGTCGGGCGAGGCAGCTAGCAGCTCCTCGAAGCTAAGGTTGGCGGCGGGACTCGTGAGGATGCGTTTGAAGATTTGATCGATGGCCTGTGGGTTTTGCGCAGGAGTAGCAGTGGTGTACGAGGGGTCCTTGCTCTTGGGTAGTGCCCCAAATGGCTGATCTGTCAGCGGCTGGTAATTGGCGTTGCAAGCATTGGCAAAAGGGTGCGTAGGCGGCTGGTTGTGGGCTTTGGCGACTCCTGGTGAGGTGATTTCTTCGGGTGGCAGGGCTGGTGCTGCTGGTGGTGCTGGTGGGCGTGGTTCCTTTCCTTTTGCGCGTAGCAGAATCTCTACTCCGTCAAACACTACCTTGCTCTTTTTGGCTGCTTGCAATGCTATAAGAGCCCTCTGCATCCATTCAATCTCCTCGTCAACGTCGTCTGTGGGGTTTGCTGCTGTCTCGTAACTCAATACTGGCGCGGTGCTCGAAGTTGTTAGTTCCTGGTGATTGGGTGAGTAGAACATAGTGGGCGGATCCCGGACTGCTGGGTTGGCTGGGCATTGACTTTCCAGTGGTACTCGTCGACACACTCCTTCATATTGTTCCCGGGTAAGTATCTTGATACGTAGTTGCCAGTTGGCAACACTATGTGTCCCTCGAGGTTTCTCATGATTTTTCCACTTGTGATGTAGCCGTCAACCTCTGGGCATTGACCGATAAAGTGGGCCAAGTTGCCACAGAATGTGCAACCTGGGATGGCGGGGCATGTACTGGAGTTGGATCCTAGTGGAACTGCATTGGAACCCATTGCTGGTGTTGTTTGCGACCAATTCTGTGGAGCTGGCGCACGCGTCTGGGTGGTTGCGAGCGATTGCGTGAGGGATTGCAGCATCATCTGCATCTGTAGCGAACTTTGCACCATCTTCTCCATAAGACTGAACATGTCTTCAGTCTTTACACCAGACGTTGCTGCTGGCTTGAGTTTGGCTGGCAGGGTTGACGCGGGGTTGGCAGGGTTGGTGGCAGGGTACTCTTTCCTAGTGGCATGGGGTGCAGCGGGCTTGTTGATTAGCTTATCGTAAAAAGACGCACCCTGGATAACCTCTTGCATGGTCGCTAATGTTTGTTCGAGGGAATAGGGGTCGTCACGGTGTACGTTCGGGTACTGGCTGCGCATATACCTGTACATTTCTGTTCCAACGTGGACCTGGAATCCCTTGAAGAAGTACTCGCTTTGCTGGTGTGTCGAGAGCTGCCTGTTTTTGATAAGATACTTCATTATTACCAGAAAGCGCTGGTAATAGCTGCAGAGGTCTTCCGTGGTTTGGATTCCGAGGTGGAGTGTCTCTTCAATTAGGCAGTCCAAATCTGCCTGCGTGTGCTCGCGCTCGTTTATTACTCCAGTATATAGTGCGGTTATGGATGCTTTGAAAGCCTCATATGTAGAGGTGGTGTCGAAGGTGTCTACTCCTCCCAATAAGTCGTACTCCATGTCGTGGAGGTAGCACAGCGTGTAGACCTTTTTCTGCTGCACGGAGGTGACACCAGCTTCACTAAATAATAGTTCGAGCTCATCGAAGTAGCATGGAAGGCAGCGGGGTTGGTTTGAATCAAAGCGGGGTGCAGCGGAGGCATATCGCATGGGCATGGGCTTGGTTTGTTGTGCGTGGTCAGCCATCTTGACTATTGGTGGTGGAACTGAGTTGTCGAGGTTTGAGGTTGAACTACTGGAACTGGAACTTGAACTTGAGCTTGAGGAAACTGGAGGTGGGCTTGGCAATGGTTGTGGGAGTTCCGATGGCGACGAGGTGAGCAGGCTTGATTCTTCTGAGTGGGGTTGTCCTGGTGGGTTGGCTGGTGGGGTGCTGGTGGAAACGTCGAAGGAATGGAATGTCTCAGATTGATCTGGCGGGCTACGAGAGGATGTTGAGGGTTGGCGGAAGGCTCTGTCAATGTCATCGATGGCTTGGAATTCTGGGGCGAGGCCTAGTTGTCAGCGGGATTGATGTTGGAATGTGTTGGTACCTTTGAATATTTCGCTTAGTGCTTCGCTGGGATCCTGCTGCAAAAGTTGCTGCGTGTTCTTGGCTCTTTGTTTAAGCAATTTGTACCAATTGGAGAAGACGTTGGCGGATGAGGGAGATGGGGCATAGTGGCCAGGGAATTGCTGGTCCCGGGGTGACTCGGGCGGTGTTGATGGCGTAATTCTTTCAGAAGCCTCACTGGGGCAGCCAATATGATAAGTTCACCCTGCTATTGGAAATAGCGAGGATCAGGAAGGGGTGAGGTCATTGAGGAGTTCCCGTCAACTCCGGTGTGCTCGATGACAATGCTACGACACGTGGAACTGGCAACTCCATGGATAATAATGTTCATCACACCAGGCGTAACAGCGATGAACGTGGGATGTGGAGTACAACAAAAACTCAGAGGCACAAAAAAATGAGGAGGACATAGCTGAAAGGATGAGACTCGAAGGCTGGGGTGTACTATATTATTTTTCTAAGTGTTGTACATGAGCTTATATACATTTTTCTACCCTACTAATGATGAAGTGGCTCTGCAAATTTTCACCTTGCAACCATATATCCAAATCCATCTTGAAAGTCTTTGCGCAATGGGGCTAGCTGAGGAACACGATGGTGGTATAGGAGCGCCACGGTGAGAACCAGTATCGTGACCCAACGCAGGATGCTAATAGAATCGTATACTTTGAAATAGACATTGATGATTGCCATTGGCGGCAACGCCGGGATTCATCTGGCTTGACACATCCCTGTGCTCTATTTTCCACGGACCTGACTGGTCTATACTGTAGTTGGTCGTTGGCTGATGGGTTTACTCATCCGCTAGGGGCCTGATCCACTATGTTGGTGCGTCGCTAGGGATGACATGGCATCCGTGTATGGGTGACCCTGGCATCACAAAAGGTAGATCTGTTCCTAACACAGATATCGCTTTGATGGTGCCTGTCCCTTCTCCGGTGAACTAAGCTGGGCCAGCTAGCAATTTTTATGTGGATCGGCCAACAGTGTGCTTTGTCGGGGGCGAACAACCGACTGGCGCAGGGTTTGGACAGCATATGTGGAAGACAACTTGGCCATTGAGCGTGGGCAATGCTTGCCTTATAGCGGATAATCACAGAGTTGGCAGAGTTGCTCTTGGCTAGCACAGAAGACTTGCAGAAGACCTTGGGTGAGTGCAAATGCTAAGCGATGGGGTCAGGGCAAGTATAATCCTAGTGAGGGTAAGGTTTCTAACGTCTAGTGCTGAGACTAGTCCATTCGATACCTATACACCGTCACATCGGAACGATGCTCATCAGCGCCTCCTGGAAGGCTTTGAGTTTTACTCTGCTCCAGTCTGCAGCTCTATTCCCTTTTCCGCCTTTGATTCTGTATAGGCAGATTGAGACTTTTCGACGTTCCTCTTTTTCGTTAGCCAACATGAAGTAGGTCTCCATCTGTTGCAGCCAACCGTCCACCATTCGGGGATCCCCTTCATAAAAGGCAGGCATCTCTGCTTTCGTAAGAGGTCCCGGTTCTTGACGGTTGGAATGCTGGTATTCATTGATCATTGCAGTAAGAGCTTGTCCAGCACTGGTGATAGCTCATTGTCTTTCCTCTGCTTGTCAATGAATCTCGTCCTCTCATGCTGCTACTGCTGCAGCTGGTTGGGTATCAGGTAACAATTCAAGTGTTTGAGTGTCTTGCCAGTATTCCCTCCAGCCCATTACTGCATGATAGGCATGTGTAATCATGTCGACAGTAAGTTGAAAGGTTCCAGCACCAACTTGGTGAGAACTGTATCCTTGCCACATCATAGCCTTCATCCATGGCCAGCCACCTGGTTCTCCTGATACACGGACACAATGCCACATGCGGTTACACCCTTTGGTGTGTCTCCAGTATATGGGTCGGTGCTTGTCCATGAGTTCCGGATCCCATCCGTAAATTTCTCTGATTGTGGGATATGCTGGCCATTTGTATTCGTTCCAGTACTGTCATTTTACTAGCCAAAGGTAACAGTATCCTGGGTGTTTTGGATGTAGCTTATTCTGCGCTTGTTCCAAGAGTCCTGGTCTCTCATTCCATAAGCATGGATCTATTTCTACTAGAGCTGCCGCTGCGTTTGATCGCGCTGGTTGCTCTAGCTCCTCTCCATTATCTTCCCTTTGGCTTATGATTTCGCCTACTTCAGGGTTGTTTGTTGGGTCCGCTCCAACTCATAATTCTTTGTGACCACTGGTGAGCAATATCTCCACCATGTCCCAACCATTGACGTCAGCCATTTCTAGGCCCACATGCACCACGTCTGTTCGTTCAGTGGCAGTCCACCTTGTATGAACACCTTCATTTCGGAATTCTGCCTCCATTTCCCATATGGCTGTAATTGTAGGATAAGCAGGCCATTCGTACTTGTTCCAGTACTTTGGTTTAATGAGATTGAGGTAACAGAATCCTGGTACTGATGGTGCAAGCTGTTCTGGGATGGGGCCCATATGAATGGTCCACCAAAAGCTGGGTGATATGTTTCCGTTTATTGCATGCATCCATGCATTCCAATCTTCATGACTCATCGTCATGCCTTCATGCTCGTACAGTTCCTGTATGTGGTGCTGGCACTGTAGTTTTTCCATAGCTATCTTGTATCGTTGGATAGCTTTGTTGCCGTCATTTATCAATATGAGCCACTGGTTATATTTCGATGAGACCAGGGCTAGCCAAATAGGGTTGGAGGTGTCATTGTTGTATTGGACCTCCAATAACTCCATGAGTGTGCAGTATTCTTTTTCCGCTTTCCACATAGCATGCTCTGCTCATAGGACTGTGTGAGCGGCAGCTCATTCCATAAGAAGGGCCTCCCAGGCTTCCTTCTGTTCCAGCTCCTGTGCAGCTTCTCGTTGCCTGAGGAGTGTCTGCACTTGAGTGCGTTCGAGTCAGCGTGACTCTTTCTGGTATTTCCAATATAGCTGGACATGATTATTGTAGCGGCAAATGATAGTGTCGCCAATAAAATCTCTTGGTCCTGTCGTGACTGTATCATCAATAGTGACCCAGTCCACCTCGAAGATGCACCCGATCTCTGAGAGTGTCACCTGGGCGTAAGGTAGTATATATGTAAATGCGCACTGCATTGCACTAAACGTATGTGTTGAGTCTGTAAAAGAATCTTCAACCAATTTCAGGCCCTCCACTGACAACTGGTCCATTCTATTGGCTGTCCAGTTCGGAATCTGCTCCTGTCGATGACGTCTCTTGGGAAACAAGAGAGATAATGTCTGAGTGTTGTGGGTCCGCAAGCTATCAATGTACGTGTGCCTGGCAATTCGCCTCAATGTCCTTGTGCCAAGTTATCAACCCGAAATCAGGTAGGGTTGCTTGTACAGAGGGTATGAGAGGACTTTGTATCAGCCTTGATACACAACGTATATCAAGTGTTTTCACTCGTTCCTGAGCTTTTCAGCAATAACAGTGTACTACACCCGGGGCACATCTGTGGTCTCCTGCCTACACTCTCCTGGCAATGCTAGTACTCTCGTCTGTCACTGTGTGTAGACTACCCAAGCAGGGTTTGTTGTCAGGCCCAATGGGGCATATTGAGGATCTCTTGTTCGAGACCCATTGACAGTGATGTGTTGATATCAATGTTGCCTGGAGAGGATGTGGGCTATGTGATTACTTCCTCTTAGAAAGAAACTAGGCCATTGGTGCTGTGAGCAATGACGAGCCAAACGTGCTCAGTGCTGTAAGACCAATGGGGTAGAGTGGTAAAGACTCTAGATTATGTTAGGGACAACCTAAACACAACCTCAAGACTTCAGAGAGATGGCTTGTTCAGCCAGAGAAAAGAAAAGACAAGACTAAGCTTGTTGCTCAAGTAGAAGTGTCTAGGACACAAACTATCTAGAGTCTTAGGGACTCGCTACCTAAGACTACAACCCTTATATACCTCTCTCCTGGTCTGTGCGCAGTCAGCGTGCAGCTAAAGTCCCTCACAATAGAGACGATGTGCAGCAGCTGAGTCTGTGCCCATATGACCTTACTTGGAGATGTCCTTCCATATATGGCCACACCTATTGTCGTGCATCTTGGCCAATTCCCACATACGCCGGTACCTAGTCATCAGTACATCTCAGTGTTCCCATGTCATCCCTCAGGCGCCATTCCACTCATGTATCCTATCATGGCATAGGCCCATCATTGGGCTGCTGTTCCTATTGGCACTTGGTATGTCCATAACCAATGCTGACCTAACCACCTTCCATATAAGGGTCGCAGTCCTAATGTAGTCTGTCCCT
Organism: Amanita molliuscula; assembly: GCA_023014405.1. Classification (NCBI taxonomy): domain Eukaryota; kingdom Fungi; phylum Basidiomycota; class Agaricomycetes; order Agaricales; family Amanitaceae; genus Amanita; species Amanita molliuscula. Next base: position 238,986 of record JAEBUP010000029.1, on the reverse strand, counting down.
GTGACCAAGGTATCGTCTGAGTTCTGTATCTAACATTTGAGTGAAGATGAAAAGCTAAAATGAAAAGAAAAATAGAATCTGACTCCCCAAAACCATATCCTTGTAATTGTCATTAGTGTCATTACTGTGAAAATTGAACGGGATGAGGTATGCTCATAACAAGAATGACGACACTGCAATGGTCAACTATTGAACAAGGAAATTGATATCTTCAAATGAACCCGCCAAAGGGTTATCTTTCAAAAAGTTGGCAATATCTAAGTAGTTATTTCTTCTTCGAGAAAGAGAAAACAAAGAGAAAAATGAATGAGAATAATTCACGCACCTACACATGATGTGTTCCCGCAAGAACCAAGGTTTAGATGTGCAAAAGGGGCATCTTAAGTTGCTGTCTGGGAAAAACCTCACTCTATAATCTGCCGACGGCATATGACCTGTAACAATTCTTGTAAATCTTGCAAAGTGTGTGACCTTCTTGTCACACACATTCACAAAACACCATCACCTTGCTCCTAACAACGGTAAAGCTTCCTTCTTCCTCACATTAAGAAGTTTGATAACACTTCTCCCTTTGACTGCATAGGACTTCCATAGATGTCTCCAATGTCTGCCCACCTCTTTCTTGAAATGACTTGTCAACTTTGCTCTAGTGCACAGCCCCCTCTGCACTGCCACGTCATCCACATCCAGCTTCACTAAGGCATCCACCACCTCATTCTCCTCAATACCCATATGACTCAGGCACCACAACAAAATGATTGCTCTCTTGGCATCTTCGCTAAGCCATTCCTGTAACTTTTTCATCGCATTTATCAACGTATACTGATGATCTTTCATGTTTGTATTGAAGATCCCCGTTATTACTGCTTGGTTGTCAACCAACACGACCACTTGACCTTCGACGCTTTCTTCTGCTAAAAAACCAAACTCATCTTCAAGTGCCTGCAATTCCATCTCAAAAGCTGAAGACATGCTAAACCTCCTCGCACTCTTAACATCATTCAGTCCCACAAATCCAGAGCACCCCACTCCCCCACAAAACGCTCCATCAGAAGCAAAATAGAGCTTGATTGTCTCCAAGTGTCCAGCTTATGATGGAAGCTGACCATCCAGGCCCAAAATATATCCGAGTCTTCTTTTCTCAGGTGAGACAAATTTGCTAGATGAATTTGATCTTTAAAGATCTCTCTAATTTTCCCTCCAGGAATGTTCTCCTCGTTGCACAGACAAAACTCTTCCTCCACATTGTTCACAATATCGCACAAGAATGGAAATGTATCCTTTGGGGTACTGGTATGTCTCTTTCTCTGGAATTTCAAAGCCAGCGCATGACATGGTAAAGTCATAAAGAATAACCAAAGGATTCGTAATGGGTGGTGTTCATTGAGCATGGCGAGTCGTAGACCCATTCATTTCACCAGAAGATTGCAATATATTTGTACTGGCGCGACTCCAAGTAGAAATTCCAGTGTCACTGTTGGCGAAGTTCAAAAACCCCCACTCATCCACAAAAGTGCACGCCTCTGCACTTTTTCAAGAATCACTACCTTCTTCTTGATTCCCTTCCCATCTAGGTGATACCACAAACCAAGGCCATACAATAGGATCGGCCAAATGCAAGACTTGAACACTTGAAGCTGTCTTCTGACATCTAAACCCTGAATCGCATTCCCAATCATGCATAGGGCACTAATTGATGAAAGAGCTTTGTTAGCATAGTATTTAATGTGAAAATCGAAAGTCAACCCCGGGTCGAAGAAAAACCCTAAGTATCTCCATATTTTTTTACACCTGATCGTTGACTTCTTTCCCTTTCCATCTTCTAGTTCGATTTCAAGGTTATTGACCTGTTGATTGTAAGTATGGTCCACTGAAAATTGCACTACAAAATTCTGAAACTCTTGAGCTGACATTTTACTCTTTTTAGCTCCTTTTTTTTTTGAAACTTTTGGGCTGACTTTGTTTTCGTTTATAGCCTCCTTATTTTTAATTGATCTTTTAAAAGGCAAGAAACAGAAAATTTCCATCTTCTCCATCTCCACAATCATCCCAAGCCTACCCATAGCTGACAAAAACTCTTTGAACCAAGTTCACAACTTGTTAACTCCATCCTGTAAATCAAAAGTGGAAATCATTAAGTTCCCATCATTGACGTAAGTTACTAAAGCTTTGTCAGTTAACCAATCCCAAGCAAACTCTTTCTTTAGAACAGGCACAACTAGAAGATTTAGCATGATCGGAGAATCAGGACTACCTTGGGGAGCACCATCTCCTGCCAACAATTCCGGAGACACCCCACCTCCCCAAACAAACCTCGTAAGCCTCCCTTCATAAAACGAAAGTGTGAATTTGACAAGTTCTGCTGGAAAACCTTGCTTTTCCAACATTGTAGCCATAACTCTCCCTTGAAGTGAAGGGAAGTATTGCGCTATATCCACACTGAGACAAAGGGTGAACTTCCCTGCTTGTCTCGCTTGTTGCGCCCAATTTACAATAAACATACCCACGTCCACTGTAGATCTCTGACAAACTCCACCAAATTGTAATGGGTGAAGGAGGTCAAACTTTGCAGCATCGTATTGCAACCTCGCTGCAGTCATCTTCATGAATAATTTGCCAATACAGTTGAGGAGCACAATAGGCCGATAACTCTTGATCTTCAAGTAATCATCTTTTTTGGCTTAGGGATCACCAGCGTCGTGGACTGTTTGAATTGGGAAGGCCAAACTCCCTCTTTCATAATTCGATTAAAGACCTCCATTAGTTGGCATAGAAACAAATCTTCTCCAAGCATGACTTTTAAAAGTCTCCAGCTTATCATATCCGGTCCTGGTGCAGACAAGTTCGATGTATCCTTCACTGTCTCCAAAATCTCCAAGCTAGAGAATTCAAGCCATTCCTGTGTCGGTAACTGTGGTAAGTCATTGATATATTCCCAATCAACTTTTCTTGACTGCTGTTGCCCCACGAATTGATGATGCGCTGCTGACCAAAGTTCGTCCAAATCTTGGATTGCCTTCCCCGAGGCATCTACTACCTTCGGAATCTTGGATGGTTTCCGATCCTGCGTCCATCTCACTGCATCCCACACCTTCCCTTTTGCTACCATTTCATCTAACTTCTTATCGAAAAAGGATCTTTTTGCTTCCTTGGTTTCTTTCCACAATTCCCTTTTCAACTGAATAGAGGGACTATTCTCATACTCTTCTTTGGTGGCCCTACACTTATCATTCCACCATAGGTTAGGACTTGAATTCTCTTTTGGAATCTTGGCGAATCTCGACCATGCTTCCTGTATTCCCTTATACAGAATATCAACACTATGTTGTGCATCCTCCACAGCAAATGATAAACTTGAAATTTCCACAATAAAAGCTAATTCCTCTTCTGACAAAGCTGGGATATAAGGTGCATGCGGACAAGCTGGAGGCCTTCTGTGAGTGGTAAATCTAAGAGAAATAGAGCAATGATCTGATTTCACTCCTTTGACGTTGATTGTATAGTTGAATCGTGAATCCTCCAAGACTGAATCGTGTACCCATACCAAGTCCAACACGCTAGAGTACTCTCCTCCCCTCCTGTTCCTGTAAAAGGTAGGAATAGCAATGTCATTTAGACAATTAAAACTGTTGTCCATCATAGCTTCAACAAGAGCCGTAGAACTCGAATTCTTGAAAACAACAGAATTGTCCCATATAGAAGAATGTAAGTTGAAATCGCCTTGGATTAATGCAATGTCTTTAATGAAAGCCAGACCGTGAATCAGTGCCATCAGCGCTCCCAAAGAAATTGGGTTTCGATAGAAATTTAGAATCTTCTGGACTTTCCCATCTGATAACCTCATAAGTGAAACTAATAGAATGTCATCATGGTCAAATGATACAGGATCGATCATAATCATAAATGAATGAATCAAACGAATGTTAACATAACACACTACCTGCGACTTGTCATTTAGCACGATAAGTTGCCACGCTGGGTGTATTGGACCACTGTCCGGATGAAGACTACTTGGAACTTTCCTGAGCCCCTTGATGTAAGGGAACTGCTGAATAAACAAAATATCCATTGTTGTTTGTTTCATTTCTAGAAGAATTTCCACTTTTTTGAAAGATTTACTAGTGTTCAAGAACAAGAACCTGAAGTCTTGAATGAATCCAATCATGATGAAGAAGCCTGTTTCCAGGCTACCATGCCTGCAATGTTGTTAGACTGACTCTCTTTCATGATGTCAGATAGGCAATCCCAGATGGTACGCCCTCTTCTTGCCGCAATATGTGTCTTATCCAATTGAATTAGTTTCTCCACATTGAAACAAAGCCCAAAGTAAGGGCAGTCTCGACTATTTGAAGCATGATTTGAAACACCTCCACCCCCAATGCAATTAATGCAGATCTCCCTGTTGCAATCCTGTTGAGTCCTACATTTTCCACAATACATTTTGTGTTGCTCCGTTTGATGGTTTTGACTGCATCTCCCACATGTCGCGCAGCACTGATAAGTTCACCCCGCTATTGGAAATAGCGAGGATCAGGAAGGGGTGAGGTCGCGAAAGAGTTCCCATCAACTCCGGTGTGCTCAATGACAACGGTACGCTGCGCGGAACTGGCAACTCCGCAGATAATAATGTTGGTCACACAAGGCGCAACAGCGATGAATGCAGGATGTGGAGTATGACAAAACTCAGAGGCGCGAACAAGACGAAGAGGGCATAGCTGAAAGGACAAGACTCGAAGGCTGGGGTGTACTATCTTCTTTTTTTTAAGTGTTGTACATGGGCTTATATACGTTTTTCTACCCTACTAATAACAAAGTGACTCTGCAAATTTTCACCTTGCAACCATATATCCAAATCTGTCTTGAAAGTCTTCGCACAATGGGGCTAGCTGAGGGACACGATGGTGGTATAGGTGCGCCGTGGTGAGAACCAGTATCGTGACCCGACACAGGATGCTAATAGAATCATATACTTGAAATAGACGTTGCTGATCACCATTGGCGGCAATGCCAGGATTCATCTGGCTTGATGCGTCCCTGTTCTCTATTTTCCGCAGACCTGACTGGTCTATACTGTAGTTGGTTGTCAGCTGATGGGTTTACTCATCCGCTAGGGGCCTGATCCGCTATGTCAGTGTGTCACTAGGGATGACGTGGCGTCCGTGTATGGGTGACCCTTGGATTGTAGACTGTAGATCCTTCCTAACGCGGAGTTGGCGGAGTTGCGCATAACTAGCGTGGAAGACTTGCGGAAGACTTTGGATGAGTGCAGATGCTAAGCGACAGGGTCAGGGCAAGTATAATCCTAGTGAGGGTAAGGTTTCTAACATCTAGTGCTGAGACTAGTCTGTTTGATACCTGTACACTGTCACATCAGAATGATGCTCATCATCTCCCCCCCACTTAAAAATCTGACTGTCCCCAGTCAGTCGCGCAAAGGGATTGAATTGTGGATTGCTGGGTTTTCGGCTGCAGTGCTCTCTGTGTGGTATGACCTATGAAATGAAATAAAAGAAACTATACTACAAATGAAACTGCGATAAAAAGAAACATGTGTGAGTGCCTGCTGGGCTTATAATATGCAATACGTCTTGGTCCGGCTGTGTGCAGACGTCTCCTTCATATCCGGAAAAGCGGGGTCTGTGGGATTGGGCCTTGGCTGTGCATGCTACTTGGGTGTGTTGGCTTCCAGTCACAGGATCGTGCGATTGCAGCCTTCATTGAATTGACTTTAACTTCATTCCTCCAGTTCTCTTCATCATCCTTAACCACCATGTCTTCCCCTCAACAACCCACCAACTACAATTCTGACGCCGAGATCGCGCGCATGGAGGTGCAATTAGAACGGGAGGAAGAGGAGCGCCATGTGTGGGAGGAAGCTGAGAGAAAGGCCCGTGAGAAGACCGCAGCTCGCTTGGCGTTACTAAAAGCTGAGCGGGCCAGAAAACTACAGGAGGCTGCTGAGCAGAAGGCTCGTGAAGAACAGGAGGCAGCGGAACAAAAGGTGCGAGAGGAGGAAGAAGCACGGTGACAGGCTGTGGAAGAGGTGGAGCAGAAGTTACATGAAGAGAGAGAGGCTGCAGAGGAGAGGGCTCGAGAGGAGGAGGCATGGCAGAGAGCTGCTGAAGAGGAACGAGAGGAAGCGGAGAGGCAAGTGCACGAGGAGGAAGCTGTGGAAGTCGAGCAGCAATGACAGGAAGCCGAGACGCATTGCCAACAAGTGTCATTACCCCGGGTACGACTTTGATTGCCTGAGCGTCAACCAGGCTCTTCATTAGACGTCGCGATGGTATGGGCGCAGGTGGAGGTGGAGGAAGTGACAATGGAGGATGAGGATGAAGCAACATTGGCGGCACTGGTTGCCGTGAATCAAAAGGAGGCCACACAGGCTCAGCGGAAGCAGAAGTGGGCACGTGCTGCGAGCACGGGGGTGGAAGCTGGTCCGTCCAAGCAGGCCAAGTTGAGGTCACCAAACAAGCCACCTTGCAACCAGTGTGTTTTCTTCTCTTTCCTTTCCACGTCTTTTCCTGATCATTCGCTAGGTGCTCATTGGCAGGCATCACCTGCTACCCGTCTCCAGGGCCTAGGAGCCAGGTGTGCGTGGAGTGCCAACACCTCCACCAGAAGTGCGTGATAGGTGGCATTCCTGCATCCAGGTGGGACAAGAAGAGGATCAAGTCAAAGGCCATTGTCGTGAGCAACGACGAAGATGAAATCCGGGTCGCTGGAAGAGACTGTTCCATGGAATATGAGCGACAGGGTCCGGGTCACGACAGATGGCCCTACAACGAACTGGACGAGGGAGGCTGTCTCCCTCCTTCAAGAACGGAACTGACTCCTCTTTGAGCAAAACCAACGACTCTTTGACCAGATGCAGGCTCCTTACCCCGCTGTCTCAAACTTTCATTGGGTCATCGAACATGCAGACAGAAATGCTCCGGGAGCTGAGCTCCCTCCGCAGGTCTTCTGGTCGCATCGAGGACCTTCTCGAGAGGTCACTGGGGCACTCACCCACCCCATATGATAACAAGGGCAGCATGGATTACGATAGCACGTCAGATGTGCGTTGGAGTCCCATTCCCTCTAGCGAGGAGCTAGAGTATGTTGAGGAGTTGGTGCCGGAAGGGGTTGTGGCAGAACAAGCAGGGTCATCAGCAAGCATGGGGGCAGGGGTGTCAGTGGCAGTAACAGGCGAGGAGGCAATGGATGAGACTGGCGACTCCCCTATGGAGCCGCCTGCTCGTTTTTCTTCTAGCTAGTTGTTTCTTCACGGCTCTCTTCATATCGTTTTTAGTTTCTTGATGTACCAATGCAATACAACTATTTCTTGCTCACTGTGGAATGGGTTAGTAGTCTAAGCCAGAAAAGATAGTGGTCTGGAAGTCTGTATCGAAATTGCAGATGAGACAACTGTAGGTAAAAGTAGGCGAGGAATGAAGAAGAACTTTACTAGTGGTCCTGGGTATGTATTCAAAAATTAAACAGCATGGAGTTGGCGGAATTTGCACGGGATTAGGAGTTGTTATCTAAGTATCATACATGTCTTCATTTTCTTCTATGTCGGAAAGATGGCCAGTCGAATCTTCATCATCTTCATCGTTTGTTGGCACCATGTTGGTTGGGTCATCGTCACCTAATTGTCAGGACTGCCCTAGACACAACCTATACAACTCAAGTGGTGACTTGTTAGGTCAAAGACAATTCTATTGCTCTGTAGCTATGTCTAGTGACAATAGACTATCTAGAGACTTAAGGTCTCTCTGTGCTAAACTATGGCCCTTATAAAGCCCATCCCCAGTCTGTGTGCAGACAGCGCGCAGCACAAGTCCCTCACAATAAGGCGACTCGGTGCAGCAGCCATCCTGCGCCCATATGACCATACTCGGGGTCATCTCTCCATATACGGCTGCGACTTATTGTGTTGCGCATTCAACTGTTCCCATGTTCCCCTGTACTGATATCTTGGTACTCCCAGGTTTTCCCATGTCGCCCCTCAGGTGCCGTTCTGCTCATGTATCCTTCCATGGTGTAGGCCCATCATTGGGCTGCCTCCTAAGTCGGCATTTGGTCTATATCCATAGCTGATGCTGACCTAACCTCCTTCCATATAAGGGCCATAGTGTTCGCACAGAGTTCCCATCCTAGTGGCATCTCGTCCAGCCCTTGTATCCTATTGTTTGAGTGAAGTAAAATAGATAAAAAGAAATGAAAAATATCCTCCAACTCCTTGTGATCGTATCTTCGTAAGTGTCATTGATGTCGTTACTGTAAAGTTGAAAATATGAGGTGTGCTCATAACATCACCCCCCCCTCAAGGCCTCGTGTCCCGAGAGGCTGATGTGGCGGAGTCCACATATCTTGGATCCTCCTTCATTCATGTGTAAAACGCAGCCAAGTGCGCTTGTTGATCATCAGGCGACAGCCCAGTTTGTTCTGAGTCGACGTCCTCGACTTCTTCTATGGTGGCCCTGTAATTGACCAATGGTTTTTCTTGGCATCTCACGCCCTTGATCCTCCTCTGTCGGTTGTCTTCCAACTCAGCTGCTTTCTTTTGCAGCCACTTCCGTCTCTTTCTTTTTCAAGATTTTCTTGGCGAGGACCGCCATGTCTTTCTCCTGAGCTCTTTTTTCTTCTGCTAGCTCCTCCTCTTCCATCTTCGTTGGGAAATCAAGCACGGGTTTAGACCGCCCGCCATGCTCCAGGTCTCTGGAGAACATCCCATTGGTGTCGTCAGGTAATTCCATAATTCCTGCACGATCCCCTTTCCAATTGCGCCATCGGCGCTCCATATTTTCTAGGTACTTTGGTCCAAAACTGACCATCTTCCCATCCAAATAGCTTTTGTCTGTCTTTCCAATGAGTCCCACAACTTTTCTTGTTTTTTGTCGATTGTTTGGGTGTATCCAGGACTCGTTTTGGCTTTGTCTCAGTGTACTGAATGTATAGAATTCCATCTCATATGTTTCTGACGAGTTTGGGGGCATCAGGGTTCACCTTGTGGAATTTCTTCACTATGGCGTGTGCATTGATGACATTTTTGATCGGTTCCCAGGTGGCCTCCTCCACCGGATAGTTTTTCCATTTTACGAGGTATTCCAGCCTCGCTCCTCCTCTGCTGCTCACTTGGCTTTCTAAGATTTCCTCAACTTCATATTCGCCCTCCTGCGATTCTTCTACCATCTGCGCATCCTTGCATGCTGCCGCTTTGGCCTGTTGTTTTGGGAATACCGGTTCCCTGTATGGCTTCAACAGAACTTCGTTGAAGACATTATACACCTTCCAGGATGCTGGGATTTTAAGTTTATATGCTGATTCGCCTATTTTTGTGAGTATTTCCAAGGGGCTGACAAATTTCCCATCCAATTTCTTTGTTGCCCGTATCACTGGTAGGTTTTCTGTACTTAAGTAGACTTTGTCACCAGGTTTATACTCGCTGTGCTTTCCATCGATGTGAATTGTAGTGTTCCTTCATTATTTGTGCTGCTTTTTCCAACACTAATTTTGCTTTAGCGTGAACTTCCTCTAATTCTTTGGCCAGTTGTTCAACGGCGACTGCTTTGGGTGCGTAGGTTGGATCCAACCCTTTGTTTGGATGTCTTCTGTAGTTCATGTAGAAGGGGGTGAAACCCGTCGCAGAATGTACCCTGTTGTTGTGGCAAAATTGAGCCACCAATAGCCAGTCCGACCAGTTATCTTGTCAGTTATTGACAAAGATGGTTAAGAACTCTTTTAGTTCTTGGTTTACTCACTCTGTTTGTCCGTCCGTTTGAGGATGATAGGCTGTAGACTTGTTGGCTTTAATTCCCAATATTCCATATAGGTCTGTCATGAATTTCGAGGCAAATTGGGGACCTCGATCGCTAATTACTTTTCTGGGGAGTCCATGCTCCCTAAAGACGTTGTCCCGGAACAGCACAGCGGTTCTGTGTGAAGTTATTTCCGATGTGGTTGGTAGGAAATATGATTTTTTTGTAAAACGATCTACAATTACCAGAACCATATTGTTTCCTTTTGATTCCGGTAACAGTCCGACGAAATCGACTGAAATGATTTCCCAAGGTTCAGAAGGAATTTCATTGGGTCGTAGGGGTGCTGCTCAGGCAGTCCTGTCTGGCTTTGCTTTCTGGCATGTTTCACAGCCAGGAATGTATTGCTCGATATCCTTGCGCATGTTAGGCCACCAGAAGTTCCTGGTGAGCGATTCCAGTGTCTTAGCTACGCCTGAGTGTCCCCAGGAATGATGTATCGCAATGATGTCTTCTTGTAATGCTGGCACTGTTGGTACATAAATTCATCCTTGCCAGGTGACCAGCCCTTTATCGAGTTTGTATTCTCCTCCTGTGATCTCCAGACCTTTGATAACCTGCATTTCCCACTGACGATGAGGAACATCTCGTATATCCTTGATGATATCTTCTATAGCTCTGTCATCATCAAATACTCAGACAAAGAGATGTTCTTTGAGTAGAACTACCCCTTTGTTGTCGTTTTCTCCTTTTTCGTGTCCTGTCTGCCTGGATAATAAGTTGGCCTTTGTGTTGGATTTTCCACTCCTGTGTTTTATTACAAAGTTGTAATCCTGCAGGTTGGTTACCCATCTCGCCTGATGCCTATTAAGGTTTTGCACTTTTCGGAAATATGTTAGGTTCTGATGATCTGTCAGAACCTCAATGGTTTGTTTTGCTCCTTTGAGGTAATGTGCCCACTTGTAAAAGGCATGCATTACCGCAAGCATTTCTTTGTCGTATATTTTGTAATTGTGCTCTGCGTCATTTAATGATTTCGAAATAAAGGCCACTGGTAGCCACAACCCATCCTCCCTTTGTTGAGATAGTATTCCTCCAATGGCAAAGTCCGAGGCATCTACCTCTACTCAGAATTGTCCCTCTTCGTTTGGGATTCGGAGTACCACTTCCTCTGCAATAGTTTGTTTGAGCTTATCAAAAGCTTCGTCCTGTAGCTGTGTCCACAGCCACTCCTCCTTTCCTGTAAGCCGTGTCAACAGCTTTGCTAGTTTTGCAAAGTCTTTTACGAATCGACGGTAAAAGTTGACGAAGCCCAAGAACTGTTGGACTTCTTTCTTGCATTTTGGTTTGGGCCAATCAGATACTGCCCTAACTTTTGCCAGGTCCATTCGGACAGTGTCTTTTCCAATGATGACTCCCAAGAAATCAATTTCTTTTTTATCAAAAAAGCATTTTTCCGGTTTCAGAGATAGCCTGTGTTTTTCCAGTTTTTCCAAGATACGATTAACGTGCTTCGTGTGCTCTTCTTGATTCTTTGAGAACACCAGGATGTCATCCATGTAGATTACCACCCATCCTTCCGCGATTTCGACTCGAAATATGTCATTCATCATCATTTGGAAGGTTGCAGGTGAGTTTGTTAAACCGAAAAACATGACTAGCAGTTCGAAGAGCCCCCTATTAGTTCTGAAAGCAGCTTTCCATTCATCACCTTCTTTAATGTGTACGTTGTTGTACCCCCAACGTATATCCATTTTTGAAAATACTTTTGCTTGGGACAACTGATCGACTAGTTCCCCTATCAGTGGCAAAGGGTATCGGTTTTTAACCGTCATTTCGTTTAATTTCCTGTAATCTTGTACAGGCCTAAGTTTTCCATCTTTTTTCTTGACGAAGAAGAAAGGTGATGCCATGGGTGATTTACTGGCTTGGAGTCATCCGGAATCCAAGTTTTCCTTCAGGAACTCGTTGAGCTGTAGTTGTTCGTCTCGATTTAATGGGTAGATTTTGCAATCCACTGGAGTAGATCCTGGAATTAGTTCTATAGCGTGGTCCCATCATCGTTGTGGGGGAAGTTCATCAAAGGTTTCTTTTTCAAAAACCTTTCTGTGCTTTAAGTAATGATGAGGTACTGCTTCCTCCAGCGTACGCTTCTTTTCCTTTCCGGCCTGTTCTGCAGCTATTTTTGTGGTGGTGGATGCGAAAGCTCATATGTTTAGCTTGGGGTCTCCAATATGAACGGCTAGAAGGTGCTCTCCTTCTTGCAAACAGTAAGACGCTTCTATTTCGTCTTCAGGTTCTTGTACCGAGGATGGTTTCCAACAGGTTCCCGGACAGCGGTTAAATTCTAAGGATTTCTTTTTCCAATTAATGGTTGGATTATGGTGTTCCAACCAGTCATGTCCTAGGAATAAATCAGTTTTACTAAGTCTGGCAACCGCACAATCCATAACTTCTTCATGAGATCCTATACGTAGTTTGAATTGAACAAAGTATTCAACATTTCCCAAACCGTTCCGAGTCCCGTCGGCGTTATACACTGGTATAGGTCGTAGTAATTTTTTCTTGTTCATTCCATGCTTCTCAATGAATTCCTCACTTATGCACGAGGCGGTGCATCCAGAATCTAGAAGCATTGTTATGTTTGCAGTTTGGAAAGTGTCCATGGTAGTGAGTGTTCCTTTTAGATCTAGTTCTTGTCTTCCGACCCCTTGTACTACTTTTTCTTGTAAGTGTACTAAGTTCCAGAGGGCATCGGTTTCTGACAAAGCGTTTAACTGCTGAACTAGTTGCCCATTTACTTCGTTGACCCTTCTATCGTCCACCCATTGTTGTAAACATTCTATTGCAGTTTGTTCTGGTTGCTGCCAAATTCGCCGTAATACCCATTGAGGGGTCCATGCTTTTAATCTTTTTTCGGGTTTCATGCTCATTTCCAAATTTCTTATCCAGTGTACGTTCCCTCTGCATTCATAGAGTAATTCATGCAAGTTAATTTTTGAATCTATGGGTACTAGTACACCTTTACTCGAAACTTGTCTAGAGGCCAGTGAGACAGAGCATTTGTCTACTGGCTGTCTCCAAAATCCGAGACCTCCTCGATTTTGGCACATCCTTCTGGGGTCGTTTCCCCGTTATCTATCATTTGTAATACCCTTTTTCCTTTATCTTTGGTGGCTTCCTTTTTCCAACATCTTTCTATGGTATGACCTTTTCTTCCACAGTTACTGCACTCTGGTATGGGTTTTCTTCCCCGTGGTAATGGACATCGTCAACTATAGTGGCCCTCTTTCTCACAGTTGTAACACCATGGTTTGTTTTCTCGTTTTTTATCTACGTCCATGGCATTTGGGTCTCGACTACTTGACGCGAAGGGAGTGGGCGCCTTGTACTGATACTGAGGGCGGGAGCCAGTGTTTGGCGTTTGCTCTCGGTATTCTTGTCTTTTTGGGAAACCATATGTCTCATTCACTTTCCGATAAGCCTGAGCAAGTGCCGTAACTCTTGTTTGAATTTGGACAAGAGTTGCATTATCTGCAAGTCCCCCATATCTAATTAAATCCCTTCCAAGGGCTGGGTTGAGGTTGTTTTGGAATTGGGAAATCAATGCCTGATCATTCCAGTCTGTTAACGAAGTAAGGGAATTAAACTTTATGATGTAGTCCTCGACTATCATTGTACCCTGTCATAATTTAAGCAATGCTTTGATTGCTTTTTCTTTCGTTTCTGTGGACATGAAGAAGTCATGCATTTGATTTTTAAAGTCAGGTCCAGTCCGTAAATGGGAACTGGTTGTGCAGCGGTCTTCGTACCCATGCCCTGTCATCATCTGTTGATTCTCCTTCATTTAATTGTTGCCAGTTCAGTTCTGTGCTCCAACCACTATTGTCTATCTTGTCTTGATACTCCTGGAGTGCTTCTTGAAAAGCTTTTAGTTTAACCCCACTCCAATCGGCTGCTCGGTCTCCTTTTCCACCCTTCATTCGGTATAGACAAATCGAGATTCGTCTCTTGGCGTCAGGTTCTCTTGCCAACATGAAGTACATCTCCATCTGCCGTAGCCATCCATCAACTGTTCGGGGATCCCCTTGATAATAGTCGGGCATTTCTGCCTTGGTGAGGGGTCCCAGCTCTGGTCTACTACTTTGCTGGTACTCGTTGATGATTGCTACGAGGGCTTGCCCTGCATTGGTAATCACCCGTTGTCTATCTTCTTCCTGGCGATGGATTTCGTTTTCTTGTGCCGCTACCGCTGCTGCCGGTTGCATATTGGGAAGGGATTCTAGCGTTTCAGAATCCATCCAAAAATTTCTCCATCCCAGTACTGCATGGTAGGCATGGGTGACCATATCTACTGTTAGCCTGAAAGGTCCTGCTCCGATTTTATAATGTCCCATGCCTTCATGATTGAGGCATTTGACGTGGAACCATCCCCTCGTGTTGCTGTTATATTTTTCGATATGCAACGTGGTTGGATGAGAATAGGATTTTCGAATGATGGTGGAAACATTCTCCTCTCGGAGGTTTTTATCCCAATTGCAGATTTCTTGCAACTGTGGGTAGGCTGGCCACATAAATTCGTCCCAAAACTCTTTTTTGATCAAGACCAAGTAACAGTATCCTGGTATGTCTGGGTTGAATCCGCTGTTAGCCCAGGACATCTTTGGATAAGGATAGGGAAGCCAGGATTCTTTTTCCACAATCCTTCTCCACTCATCGATTTGCCTTTTCTTATGGGCATTATTTGCCCCTTGAGGATATTCCTCTGTTGATAACCAATCCGCCGTGGTGGGAACCCCACCATTCCAATGTGCCGAATCTCCTCCAGTGGTGATGACCTTGGCTTTGTTTTCTTTTCCAGCTAGTGCTGCTGTTGCGTACGATCGTGCTGGTTGCACTACTGGTTTTGGTTCAACAACTGCTGGGTATGTTCGTCCGGCTGCCTGATTTTCAGCTTCTTGTACTGTGATGGTGGACCTAAGGTCAACTCTCTTTATGGCGGTGGTGGCGAGAGGGTGATTCTTTAATCGACGCTTTGATTTTGACTGTCCCCCAAATCGTATAGTCCAGGTGTAGTGGGTTAATTTATGAAGGTTGATAAATTCGTCCCATGTATATTCGATGTCATCTCATCATATTGCCGATTCTTCAATAATGTGGCATCGCCCGGGTCGGATGCTATCCTGGATGGCGAAGACGACCAAGTCATTTCTGAGCTCTGGTTCCCAGTTGACTATATCATAGAGGGTAGGCCATGCTGGCCAATTGTATTTGTCGTAGTATTTGGCTTTGAACAGGTACATATAACAATACCCGTTTTGCCTCCATTGATCGGGAGCAATTGGACTCCTTGCTACTGGTCCTGGTAGGTATGCTTTAACGTGGGCATGCCATCCCAGTAATCTAGCTTTATGGTCGTTCCAGCTGTCCTCTCCTATCTTGGGTAGAAAGTGATCAAGTCCTGATTGGGAGTCTTAGCAACGGTTCCGTAAGCAGGCATTCCGGTGTGGTGGGAAGAAGGCGTCCTGGTGGTTTGGTGATGAGAAGGGGGTCGTATTGAATTCCCTGACAACGCTCCTCTTCTTCTTTTTCCTTCTTCCACTTGGCGTAGCGGGAAGCTCATATATTGCCATTCATGGCGTGCATCCAGGCATTCCAGTCCTCATGCGACATGGTCATGCCTTCGTGAGCATATAGTTCCTCTACATGGTGAGCACACTGAAGTCGTTGGACTGCTACTCGGTATCACCCAATAGCCTTGTCCCCATTATTGATCAACATTAACCACTGATTATATTTTGATGAGACAAGAGCCAGCCATATTGGATTAGAGGTGTCACCTTTATATTGGTCCTCTAATAGTTGTATGAGAGTTTGATACTCTCGTTCTGCTTTGCGCATTGCGTGTTCCGCGCGTAGCATGGCTTTGGTAGCCACGCGTTCCATAAGAAGGGCCTCCCATGCTTCCTTCTGTTCAAGCTCTTGCTGAGCTTCTCGTTCTCTAAGTAATTTTTGCGCCTCGGCGCGTTCTTGTTTCCGCTCATCCTTGCGGTATCGCCAGTACAGTCTGACGTGGTTGTTGTATCGGCATATGATAGTATCACCGATAAAGGTTGGTGTCCTTGTGAGGACGGGTTCAATAGTGTTGGCCCAGTCTGCCTCGTAAATCTGTCCGATTTCCGAGAGTGTCGCCTGGGCATGTGGGAGTATGTATTGGAAGTAGTAGTTCATTTTGGATGAGGGATGGTAGGTTGTTCCTGTAAAAAATATCTTCAACCAAGTTCAGGCCCTCCACTGACACTTGATCTGTTCGTGCGGCAGTCGAATATCCACGCCTGTTGATGACGTCTCTTGGGAAACAAGAGAGATGTTGTCTGCAGTGTCATGGGTCCGCAAGCTACTCAACTATGTGCACCCAGCAGTTCGCCTCAATATCCTTGTGCCTAGTTATCAGCCCGAAATCAGGTAAGGCTGCTAGTACAGAGGGTGTGAGAGGACTTTGTCTCAGCCTTGATATGCACAATAGTCAGTTTGTTTTGCTTGTTCCTGAGCTTTTCTGCAATAAAGGTTTACTATACCCGGGGCGCGTCTATGGTCTCCTGCCTATGCTCTCCCAGCAAACTAGTAATCTCGTCCTTTACTGTTTTGTAGACAGGCCCAATGGGCGTATTGAGGATCTCTCATTCGAGACCCATTGACAGTAGGTGTGTCGTAGTCAATGTCGCCAATGGTTCTGGGATAATCAGATTACAACCGTCAAAGTAGAAACTAGGCTTCTGATTGTCTGGAGCAACTACGAGCGGTGTGCTCGGTGCTTGGACAGCACAGAAGGGTAGAGAAGAAAGTCTCTAGATTATGTCAGGACTGCCCTAGACACAACCTATACGACTCAAGTGGTGACTTGTTAGGTCAAAGACAATTCTATTGCTCTGTAGCTATGTCTAGTGACAATAGACTATCTAGAGACTTAAGGTCTCTCTATGCTAAACTATGGCCCTTATAAAGCCCATCCCCGGTCTGTGCGTAGACAGCGCGCAGCACAAGTCCCTCACAATAAGGCGACTCGGTGCAGCAGCCATCCTGCGCCCATATGACCATACTCGGGGTCATCTCTCCATATATGGCTGCGACTTATTGTGTTGTGCATTCAACCGTTCCCATGTTCCCCTGTACCAATATCTTGGTACTCCCAGGTTTTCCCATGTCGCCCCTCAGGCGCCGTTCTGCTCATGTATCCTTCCATGGCATAGGCCCATCATTGGGCCGCCTCCTAAGTCGGCATTTGGTCTATATCCATAGCTGATGCTGACCTAACCTCCTTCCATATAAGGGCCATAGTGTTCACACAGAGTTCCCATCCTAGTGGCGTCTCGTCCAGCCCTTGTATCCTATTGTTTGAGTGAAGTAAAATAGATAAAAAGAAATGAAAAATATCCTCCAACTCCTCATGATCATATCTTCGTAAGTGTCATTGATGTCGTTACTGTAAAGTTGAAAATATGAGGTGTGCTCATAACACTAATGAGCTGGAGTTGGACATCTCCCGAATGTTTTCCTTGGAGGTGTCGAGCACATTCTCTGGTATGGTTAACCACTTGCAGGCAAAGTATGGAATTACGCGGTATGCCACATATGGTCTGTCAAGTACAGTGCCATCAAGCTCGCAAATAATGTAAGCTCCTCCACGGTTACGGGATAGAACAACGTAGGGGCCAATATAGCGGGGGCACATCTTCTTGTTGAGCGACTTCTCTATGGCTGTGTTGCGGACCAAAACTAAATCCCCTTGCTGGAAGTCAAAGTCCCTGATGATCGTCGGGTGCTCTTGCTCGAACTGTTTTGCTGCAGCTGTGTGGGCTTGGTAGACCTTGTCCTTGAGAGCCTCCATTTGGGCACGACGCTTCTGCAACTCCGTGGCATGGCGGGCTATTAACTCTGTGGTCGACAAGAATGCAGAGGGTGGTGGGAGCAGGTAGGTGGCCTCAGTGATATCTAGCAGAAGTAGCGGCTGTGTCCCAGTAACTGCAAAGTAGGGCGACACTCCCATGCGACGCCTAGCTGTGACGTGTTCTGACCAGAATACTGAATGCAATGCAGTAGACCACTGCAACTCATTCCCGTCAGTTGCTTTGTACAGTGCCTGTCGGACGTCGTAGTGGCTGCATTCGACAATTCCATTGGTGTGGGAGTTGTAACCAGAGATGCGGATGTGGCAGATGTGGTATTTGTTGGCGAGGTACTCCATGGCTCTCAGTATTGGTGCTCCGTTGTCCGTGACGATCTCGACCAAGCTTCCCCAATGACATATCAAATTTTCGAAGATCCAGTCCCCAATGGCGTTGGCGGTTTCTCAATGTAAAGCACGGTATTCTGGGTAATGTGTCAGAGAGCAGTGGGCTTGAATCAGGTACTTGTACTGATTAGACAGCAGGAGGTGCATCGTATCCATGTACACCTTGGCGAATATTGGAGCAGGGATGGTGACGACAGGCAGAATGTGGAACTGTTGTAGTTGTCATTCTTGACATGCATGACAGGACTTGATGTACCATTTGATGTCGTCCTGCATCTGTGGCCACCAGAACCGTTCCATGATTGCTGCACGAGTAGCATAATATCCGCGATGTCCCAAACCATCATGGCAGTCGAATAGCACTCTAAGTCATTTCTGTGTTTCTACCACCACTTTGTGAGCTCCATCCTTGTCCCTATACCATAATCGTTCAGCATGGATGAAGAACTTGACACAATACCACGTGAAACTAGGCCACTCCTCATCCGATACCTCCGCGGGTCTCTCCAACTCCGTTAAGAATTGCTTTACGAGTAAAAGTCATGCCTCGTCTTTTCCGGAGGTGTTGATGTGCCACAGGAAAACTTCTTCGTATGTCCTGTCTATTATATCTTCAGTGGGCAGTAGCACGGGGTTACCAGAGTTGGGCGGAACTGAGTCAGAAGTGAAGGTGGCGGCTGGGCGATAATCGCGGTGTTCCTTGTTGGTTTCATAGTGCGGGAGGGTCTTCTGAAGGTCAGGGTTGATCTTTTCGCTTCCGCAGGGCAAGTCTAATGCACAGTCTCTAGGAACTTCATTAATCTGATGCATGAACCCATATAACTTATCGATCCAATCATCAAACTCCTGGTCCTCGTCCTTGTTTAGTGGCTCATCGAGTGGCTGTGGTGGGCGTCTTGACAATCCGTTGGGAGCATGCAATTTTCCGGGAACATGAACCAGTTTGAAGTGGAAAGTCAGAATCGATAGGATCCAGCGGTTTATGGAAGCGGAGGGTGTGATATCTGGGTTCTTGAGCATGTCTTTGATGTAACGAGCATCCACTTCAATGATGAGGTTCCATACTCCAATGAGATACAACTTTAGTGCCTTCAGGGCGCGATAGAGCCCGTAGATCTCAAGCTTGGGCTGTGAAAAGCAGGCTTCTTGTTCGTTCAGCATGATTGATCCAAAACGATTGTAATAGCAAACTGAGGGCCTGTTGGGGTTGCACTGACATAGGAAAAAGCCAACCACGATATAGGATGTGTCGATGGATAATATAATGGGAGTGTCGGATTTGTAGTCGATAGGGCGCAGCACTGGTGACGCGATGAGTGCCTTTTTGAGGTCCTCCTGTGCCGCTACTTCCACGGGGCCGAATGTGAACGGCATGGCCTTCCTGGTTAACATTACAAGTGGGTGCGCATGCTTGGCAAAGTTTTTGATGAAGATCCAGCCAACCCCAATGGTGCCAAGGAAGGCACGGACTTCCAACAACAACTTGCAGGGTCCCCAGTTGGTGATGGCAGCTACCAAGTCCTTCTCAGGTTTGCGGCCTTTGTAGGTGCATAGGTGACCGACTACCATGATCTCTGGCATGCAAAGGATGAGCTTCTTCCCCGAGAATGTTCTGCTGGCATACTTCATGCATTGAATGACGCAGTTCAGCCCCTGGAAGTGTTCCCATACGAAGCATGGGTGGCGAGGGCAAAGTCACGGCTGCACGAGGGCAAAGTGAAGCCAAGGGTCACAGTGTGGGTTGGCATGTAGTAACTGGAACATGGGGCAACAGTCTACGAAATGGTGGCCGGCACCAGTGTTGGTGGGTGGGGTGGGCAATGGTGAAGGTGTGGGTGTGCAAGGACAAGGACTGAGGGGCGATCAGCGGCCAGCGCCAGTGAGCGGCATGCACGCTAAGTGAGGGCATGGCGAGGGTGCGCAACGAGCCAGGGTGTGGCCGAAACGAAGCTGGTGAGGACAAGTGTGATGGCATGGGCACAGGCATGGCTGGGCGAGCAAGGGTGTGGGTGTGGGCTAGGCGAGGGCTAGGGTGAAGGCGCAGGCATGGCTAGGCAAAGGCGGAGGTGGCGAGCAAGGGCGCAGGCGAAAGTGCTTGACAGTGAGGGCCCGGGCGCAGCCGGAAATGCACGGGTAAAGTCGGAAAGTGCATGCAAACGTCGAAAAGTGGGCGCTCTCGGTGGGAACAGGTGTGTCAGGTGTAAAAATGATCGTCGAGGTCGTAAACGAGGGTGTGGTGGGTGTCCGATGAGTTCTGGAGGTAGAAAATGGGTGCAGGCAGAGTCAGAAAAGCACAGGCACCATTGGAAACATGCAGGTACAGTCGCCAAGTGGGCGCTTTCGTCAGAAACTGGGCGCTTTCAGCAGAAAAAGGGCTCTGGAGGCAAAACAACTCGTTAAATTGTCAAACAAAGTTGTGGCGAGTGTCAGGGAAGTGAAACGAAAGTTTTCGCGCACTGAGGGGGTTCGTCGAGAGCAGGGCCAAGCCATGGTGCTGGTGGTTGTCTTCCAAAGGCCTCACTGGGGCAGCCAATTTGATGAACCTACTCTGATGCCAGCTGGCAAGGGAGTGGTGAGGGGGTTGAGTCCAGGAAGGTTCCCAGCACCGAGGCTGAGTGCTCAGGTGTCATCCGTGGGTGCTGCGTGCAACTGGAGGCTGTGATGATGGCAGAGGCTGCATGTGATGAATGCAACTAGTGTACAAAGGTGCAGGGAAAGGAGTGTGGCCGAAACGAAAGAGATTATCGTGGCAGGAGGTAAGCTACTTCATTTTTGTGACATGTGACTATGTGACTATATAATGCTACACTGAGCCAGTGCTCATCAACGTATTCCTCAGATAATCAGCATTGACACCCTGCTGAGTGTCATAAATTTCAAGCATGACCATACTGGTTGGCCCCAATGTGGTAAGCCTGCGCACTTTGATCCATCTGGGTAAACCAAAGAATTTGACATCCTTCCATTTAGGATGAGCTTTGATATCCTCCAAAATTTGTTCTGGTGAGTACTTGTTGCTGTTCATATCCCTAGTTCTGACTGCAGAGAATTTCATAGACGACATGGTGGGACAATTTAAAATAATTGCATTGCTCGCTGTGATATTGACATAATCCACCAATGCATCTATCAAAACCTTCCTTTGCTCTTCTGTGATATCCGAGCGACATTTGACAATGAGAGCTTTGCGCACAGTCCATGAGACTGACACAATTGTATTGGGTTGATTACCCTGGAAACTCTCTTTGAAGCCTGGTAACCAGCGAATTGCTCTGTCCAGATTGTCTGTCAAAATCTGACCATCCACTCTCTTCCCTATTTCAAAGCCCTTTAATGCATGCATCGGTGGTTTCCAATGTAACACGTTCTTAGCCGTCCCTCTAGCTGTACATTTTCTTTCCCTTTCTTTGTTCGCTAAGACCCATGCTTCAACAGATCCAGACGCAACAGATGCAAATGACTTCTTTCCTTCCGAGCTCTTCCCACTTTTTCCTGAGGCTAGCTTTCAGCGTGACTGGCCACTCCTCCGAGTTTAACTCCCACTGCACAGATTTGTCTCCATCTGAGCCAGCTTTACTTTTCACAAATCTCACTGCCACCTCAAGCTGATCTTCCACCAACGTCTTACGTATACTCGCCATTGATTTAGCAAGATCCCACACACCACCCAACTGTTGTACTGGGACCATGTTCTCCTTTTTAGGCACTACTGCCTTTCATTGTGGTACAATAGACACAGAGTCTGATTTCTTCACAGATTTGATTGAGACCTGAACTTTATTGTGGTCTTCAGGCTTCATTTTCATTTTGAGGATCTCTATCCCACGAAGAAAAACCTTCCACCAACAGCTCTTCAGTTTCTCCTAAAACCATACCAACAGCCAAATGACTTGTACGAACATGTGCCTGCAGCCCTTTCTCTAACTTCAAGTAGTTTTCCATAGCCATCTTGTTGCATTCCGCCATTGTTACAAAATCCTTCTTCACATCATCTGCAAGAAGCCACCCCTCTTCTGTCTGTTTAAAACTTCCCACCATATTCTCATGTAGCGCTTCTGTGTCCCAGTCATCACTGTCATATCCACTGCTTTCCTCTTTATCCACTGCCATACTATTCTCCTTGACAAAAGTACTCTTCATCAGCTCCTGTTGAGCTTTCAACTGCTTTTCATCTTGAATTTTGCCATAATTCACTAATGGCAAGAAATGGTTTTTCCTTTCTTTTTCCGCAGTGATCCTCCTTAACTCCTCTTCTTCACGAAGAAGCTGAATCTGCTTCTCTTCCTGTCATTGTCGTTCCAAAGCCTCCAAGCATTTCTTCTCTGCTTCTCTTTTGGCTGCTTGCACACACTCAATCTCTTTGATGCGTTCTGCCTTCAGTCTTTCTGCCTCTCTTTCCGCTTCCACCAATGCATCCACCTTTTCCTTCTCCAACATCCTCTCAAAAGCATTCTTCCTCTCCAGCAATTTCACTTGCTGCCTATTACTATCATCCCTAATCAATTTCCCCACAATGTCCAAGCAAATCCTGAATTGTTGATATTCGTCTGCCCAAATTTTTGTCTGGTCTTTCTTCCCAAAAGAATTAATCCACTGTTTTGCCTCCACTAAAGTTGACAGTGCACCTAAATAACCCGGTGGAGGCAGCATCTTGTACCAGATGGGAGTAACCTGTTTACTCAAGAAAAATTCGCCACAGTGTGGCAATTCCACTTCTGACTTTGAAGAAGACGAGACTGATTTAGGACCCTCCAAGTATAACTCCCTAGCAACAACTGCATGAGCCGCCCTTTCCTTCTCTGATAAAGGGGGAACACTATCTTGACTTTCATCTCTTGCCATGGATGCTTGACTGCTCTCATAGTCTACCAGCTCCTTGCTCAGAGCAATGTCCTTGCAAGCTGCCTCAAACCTGCTGAATGACTTGGCTGGATCATACGAGATATTCTCTCCACAGCTTTCTCTGAAAATATGTTCTTCCTCCCATTCTGCAGGCATCATCTTCAAATCTACACAACTCTCTCTGAAATTCTTGATGTCTTCAGCCTCTTCCGGGGTGATATCTATATAAGAGAGTGCTGGGGTTGGTGACAAGACTCCTCTCCTAGACGAAGGATCAGCCAACTTGCTGCACCTAGATGACTTTGATTTTGATCTACCAGCCTTGCTCCAATGCGTTGCTGTACCATCCGAAGCGCAAGAGTCTGAATCAGAGTCAGACATTTCTTCATCTTCAATGTCACATCCCAAATCTGACGGGGACTTTAACAATGATAACAGATTAACAGACGGCCTCATAGAGACCCCATCCCAATTGAAGGAATCCAAAAGATGCGGTTCCGCTTTCGTGTTATGAGCACACCTCATATTTTCAACTTTACAGTAACAACGTTGATGACACTTATGAAGATACGATCATGAGGAGTTGGAGGATATTTTTCTTTTCTTTTTATCTATTTTACTTCACTCAAACGTTAGGATACAAGGGCTGGGCAAGACACCACTAGGAAGGGAACTCTGTGTGAACACTATGGCCCTTATATGGAAGGAGGTTAGGTCAGCATCGGCTATGGATATAGACCAAGTGCCGACTTAGGAGGCGGCCTGATGATGGGCCTACACCATGGAAGGATACATGAGCGGAACAGCACCTGAGGGGCGACATGGGAAAACCTGGGAGTACCAAGATATCGGTACAAGGGAACATGGGAATGGTTGAATGCACAACACAATAAGTCGCAGCCGTATATGGAGAGATGACCCCGAGTATGGTCATATGGGCGCAGGATGGCTGCTGCGCCGAGTCGCCTTATTGTGAGGGACTTGTGCTGCGCGCTGTCTGTGCACAGACCAGGGATGGGCTTTATAAGGGCCATAGTTTAGCATAGAGAGACCTTAAGTCTCTAGATAGTCTATTGTCACTAGACATAGCTGCAGAGCAATCAGAATCGCTTCAGACTTAACAAGTCATCACTTGAGTCGTTTAGGTTGTGTCTAGGGCAGTCCTGACATAATCTAGAGACTTTCTTCTCTACCCCTTTGTACTGTCCAAGCACCGAGCATGCCGCTCGTAGTTGCTCCAGACAATCAAAGGCCTAGTTTTTCTTTGACGGTAGTAACCCGATTATCCCAGGACCGTTGGCAACATCAACTACAACACCTTTACTGTCAACGGGTCTTGAACGAGAGATCCTCAATTCGCCCGTTGGGCCTGTCTACCACACAGTTGCAGACAAGAGTACGAGTTTGCCCAAGAGCAGTGTAGGCAGGAGACCATAGACACACTCGGGGTAACGTACACTGCAGTTGCGGAAAAGCTCAGGAACGAGTGAAAACATTTAATTGGTGCCACATATCAAGGCTGATCCCAAATTCCTCACACACTCCCTGTACTAGCAGTCCTACTTGATTTCGGACTGATAACTAGGCACAAAGATAGCAAGGTGAAGTGCCGGGTGTGCCCAATTAATAGCTTGCAGACCCACGACGCTGCAGACAATAACTCCCTTGTTTCCCAAGGGACACCATCGACAGGCGCGGATTTTTCGACTGCCAAACGAACGGATCAAGTGTCAGTGGAGGGCCTGAACTTGATTGAAGATTATTTTACAGGAACAACCTATCATCCCTCCTCACAAACAATGAATTGCCATTTCACATACATACTCCCACACGCCCAGGTGACACTCTCAGAAATTGGTCAGATCTTTGAGGCGGACTGGGCCAATGTCATTGAACCCGTCCTAACTAGGACACCAACTTTCATCGGTGATACCATTGTATGCTGATACAACAACCACGTCAGATTATACTGGCGGTACCGCAAAGAGGAGTGGAAACAAGAACACGCCGAGGCGCAAAAATTACTTAGAGAACAAGAAGCTCAGCAAGAGCTTGAACAGAAGGAAGCTTGGGAGGCCCTTCTCATGGAACATGCAGCCACTAAAGCAGTACTGCGCGCCAAACGCACCATGTGCAAAGCCGAACGAGAGTATCAGACTCTCATACAATTATTGGAGGACCAATATAAAGGCGACACCTCCAACCCTATCTGGCTGGCTCTTGTCTTGTCAAAATACAATCAGTGGTTGATGTTGATCAACAATGGGGACAAAGCTATTGGGCGGTACAGAGTGGCAGTCGAACAACTTCAATGCACTCACCATGTAGAGGAGCTGTATGCACACGAAGGAATGACCATGTCTCATAAGGACTGGAATGCCTGGATGCATGCGATGAATGGCAACATACGAGCCTCCCGTTATGCCAAATGGAAGCAGGAAAAGGAAGAGGAGGAATGTCGCAAAGGGATTTGTTATGACCCCCTACTCCTTACAAAACCACCAGGGCAAATCCTCCCTATAACACCAGAACGCTTGCTCACAGAACCATTGTTAAAACTCCCAATCGCATTAGATCGTTTTCTACCCGAAATAGGAGAAGACAGTTGGAATGACCATAAAGCACGGTTATTAAAATGGCGAGCAAGGGTTAAAGCATACCTACCTGGGCCCAGAGCCCAAAGCCCTATTGCTCCAGACCAATGGAGACAAAACAGATACTGTTATATGTATCTGTTCAAAGCCGAGTATTATGACAAATTCAATTGGCCTGCTTGGCCCACGCTTTATGACATTCTGTCATGGGAACCAGAACTGCGAGATGAAACAGTGATTTTGCAATCCAAGACAGTATTCAACCAGGGAGATGTCACATCATTGAGGAGTCAGCTGTCCGACGAGATGACATCGAATACACATGGGATGAATTAGAAGACCTTCACAAGGTTTCTCACTACACCTGGACCATATGGTTTGGTGGGCAATCAAAGTCAAAATGATGGTTGAAAAATCGACCCCTCGCCACTACATCTATTAAACAGGTCGATTTGCGATCAACAGTTACTGTCCAGGAAGCAGTAAACCAGGCAGCCGGACGAACATACCCGGTAGTGGTCCAACCCAAGCCAGTAGTGCAACCAGTGCGATCATACGCAGCGGCAGCACTAGCTGGAAAAGAAAACAAGGCCAAGGTCATCACCGCTGGAGGAGACTCAGCACATTGGAATGGCGGAGTTCCCACCACAGTGGACTGGCTATCAACAGAGGAATATCCTCAAGGGGCGAATGATGCCCATAAGAAACGACAAATTGACAAATGGAGGAGGATTGTTGATAAAGAATCCTGGCTCCCCTATCCTTATCCAAAAATGTCCTGGGCTAACAGTGGATTCAACCCAGACATACCAGGATACTGTTACTTGGTCTTGATCAAAAAAGAGTTTTGGGACGAATTTATGTGGCCAGCCTACCCACAGTTGCAAGAAATCTGCAATTGGGATAAAAACCTCCGAGAGGAGAATGTTACCACCATCATCCAAAAATCCTATTCTCATCCAACCACGTTGCATATCGAAAAATATAACAGCAACACGAGGGGATGGTTCCACGTCGAATGCCTCAATCATGAAGGCATGGGACATTACAAAATTGGAGCAGGACCTTTCAGACTAACAGTAGATATGGTCGCCCACGCCTACCATGCAGTACTGGGATGGAGAAATTTTTGGATGGATTCTGAAATGCTAGAATCCCTTCCCAATACACAACCAGCAGCGGTGGTAGCGGCACAAGAAAACAAAATCCATCGCCAGGAAGAAGATAGGCAACGGGCGATTACCAACGCTGGGCAAGCTCTTGTAGCCATAATAAACGAATACCAGCGAAGTTCCAGACCAGAGCCCAGACCCCTCACAAAGGCAGAAATGCCCAACTACTATCAAGGAGATCCGCGAACGGTCGATGGATGGTTACGACAGATGGAAACGTACTTTATGTTGGCAAGGGAGGTAGACCCAAAACGAATGATTTCCATATGTCTCTACTGAATGAAAGGAGGAAAAGGAGACAGAGCCGTGGACTGGAGTGGCATTAAGCTGAAAGTGCTTCAGGAAGCACTCCAGGAATATCAGGACAAAATAGAAAATAATGGCTGGAACACACAGTAGGACTGGGCGCAATTAAATGCCGGGGAATCTACGGATGATGATAGAGCATGGACACGACGGCTGTTGAACAATCAATTCCCATTCACGGACTGGACCAATTTTAAAAACCAAATGCATGATTTCTTCATGTCCACAGAAACGAAGGAAAAAGCAATTGAGGCACTGCTCAAATTGCGACAAGGGACAATGATAGTCGAGGACTACATCATAAAGTTCAACTCCCTTACTTCATTAACAGATTGGAACGACCAGGCATTGATTTCCCAGTTCCAAAGTAACCTCAATCTGGTATTAGGAAGGGACCTGATTCGATATGGAGGACTTCCGGATAATGCAACATTACAACAGATACAGACGAGGGTAACGGCACTTGCACGGGCCTACCGAAAAGCCAATGAAACGTATGGCTTCCCAAAAACCCAGCAAGAGTATAGAGAACAAACCCCGAGTACAAACCCTCATCCTCAATACCAGTACAAAGCGCCAGCTTGTTAGGGACGACCTAAACACAACCTCAAGACTTTCAGAGTGTGGCTTGTTCAGCCGAAGACAAGACAGACAGATCAGTCCAGACAAGGTCAAGACTAAACCTGTTGCTCAAGAAGAAGTGTCTAGGACACAAACTATCTAGAGTCTTAGGGACTCGCTACCTAAGACTACAACCCTTATATACCTGTCCCCTGGTCTGTGCACAGTCAGCACGCAGCTAAAGTCCCTCACAATAGAGACGATGCGCAGCAGCTGAGTCTGCACCCATATGACCTTACTTGGAGACTTCCTCTCACACCAACACTTCATCCTTCCATATATGGCCACGCCTATTGTTGTGCGTCTCGGCCGATTCCCATCTACGCCAGTACCTAGTCGTTGGTACATCTTGAGTCTGCACCCATATGACCTTACTTGGAGACTTCCTCTCACACCAACACTTCATCCTTCCATATATGGCCACGCCTATTGTTGTGCGTCTCGGCCGATTCCCATCTACGCCAGTACCTAGTCGTTGGTACATCTTGGCGTTCCCATGTCGCCCCTCAGGTGCCGTGCTGCTCATGTATCCTTCCATGGCGTAGGCCCATCATTGGGCCATTGTTCCTGTCGGCACTCGGTCTATGTCCATAGCCGATGCTGACCTAACCACCTTCCGTATAAGGGTTGCAGTCCTAATGTAGTCTGTCCCCGCGACCAAGTATTGTCTGAGTCCTGTTCCTAAACGTTTGAGTGTAGTGAAATAGATAAAATGAAAAGAAAAATATAGTCCGACTCTTCTAGATCGTATCTGCATAGTTGTCATTAGTGTCGTTACTGTGAAAATTGATGGGGATGAGGTATGCTCATAACATCACCCCCCCCTTAAGGCCTCACGTCCCGAGAGGCTGAACTGGCTGAGTCCACATAGTGTGGATCACTTTTCATTCTTTTATAAAAGCAGGCAAGGCGCTCTGCTTGTTCTTCAGGCATCAAGCCCATCCGTTCTGAATCCACATCTTCCACCTCCTCAACAGTGGCTTTCCATGTTATTTTCTTCTTTTCTGGGCGTGCGACGCCCTTAATCCTTTTTTGTTGGTCATCTTCTGACTCGCTGCTTTCCTTTGCAGCTACTGGTTTATCTGCTTGTTTTAAGATTTTCTTTTTGAGACACTCGGTGTCTCGTTCATGTGCTCTGCGCTCCTCCTCCAACTCTTCCTTTTCACCCCTTTGTGGGAAATTAAGCATGGGTGACCACCTGCCACGCTCTAGGTCTCTAGAGAACGTCCCATCGGTGTCGTCTGGCAATTCCATGATTGCCCACCTGTTGCCTTTCCAGTTGCGCCATCTGCGCTCCATGTTTTCTAAGTATTTTGGGCCGAAACGGCCATCGTCCCATCCAAACAATCGTTTGTCCTTCCAATGGGTTCCCTTGCTTTGTTTGTGCCTTGGTGCACTAGGGGGTTGCAGGGGAACTGTCTCTGTATACTGGATATACACCTTTCCATTTTTAAGATTTCGAATGTACTTTGGTGCCTTTGGGTTTGCTTTATGGAACTTTTTTACTAAGGCCATTGCATTGGCCACATTTCCTGCTGGTTCCCAAGTGGACTCTTCCACTGGATAATTTTTCCATTTAATGAGGTATTCCAACCTCCCTCCCTGGCATCCACTGACGCAACTGTCCATAACTTCCTCCACTTCGTATTCATCCTCCTGGGATTCCTCAACCATTTGCATGTCCTTGCACGCTGCTGCCTTTGCTTTCTGTTTTGGAAACTCAGGTTCCCTGTACGGCTTTAACAAGACTTCGTTAAAGACGTTATAGATTTTCCAAGCTGCTGGTATTTTTAATTTATATGAGGATTCGCCGACTTTGGCAAGAACTTCAAGTGGTCCGACAAATTTTCCATTGAGCTTCTTGGTTGCTCGGATGACTGGTAGGTTTTTGGTACTGAGATAAACCTTATCGCCCGGTTTATACTCTCGTGCTGCTTGGCAATGTGTGTCATACCGCTCCTTCATGATCTGAGCAGCTTTTTCCAAAGCCTTTTTTGCTTTTGCATGCACGTCTTCCAATTCCTTTGCCAACTGTTCCACAGCTACCGCCTTCGGCACATAGGTGGGGTCTAATCCTTTGTTCGGGTGTCTTCCATAGTTCATGAAGAAGGGCGTGAAGCCCGTTGCTGAGTGTACCTGGTCGTTGTGGCAAAATTGCGCCACTGACAGCCAATCGCTCCAGTTGTCCTGGCGATTGTTGATGAATATAGTCAGGAATTCTTTTACTTCCTGATTAACTCTTTCCGTTTGTCCGTCCGTCTGAGGGTGATAGGCCGTTGATCTGTTGGCCTGAATTCCCAACATCCCATATAAGTTGGTCATGAATTTTGAAGCGAACTGGGGTCCTCTGTTGCTTATTACTTTTCTTGGGAGGCCATGCTCCCGGAATATGTTGTCTCTAAACAGTGCTGCTGTTCCTTGTGATGTGATTTCTTTTGTAGTGGGCAAGAAGTATGACTTCTTGGTGAACCTATCCACTACCACCATAATTGTGTCGTGTCCTTTTGATGTGGGGAGGGGTCCCATGAAGCCTACCGAGATGACTTCCCATGGTTCAGTTGGAACCTCGTTTGGTCGGAGTGGTGCCGCGCATGCCTGTCGATCTGGTTTTGCCTTCTGGCAAGTTTCACAACCCGGAATGTAGCGTTCTATGTCCTTGCGCATATTCGGCCACCAAAAGTTCCTTGTTAGAGACTCCAAAGTTTTAGCGACTCCAGAGTGTCCCCATGAATGATGTATTGCGATGATGTCCTCTCGCAATGCCACGACTGCTGGTACGTATACTTGTCCCTTCCAGGTGACGAGTCCGTTTTCAATTTTATATTCTCCATTGGCCCTCTCAAGGCCTTCGACAACCTGTGTCTCCCATTGCCACTTGGGCATGTCTTTAATATCTTTCATGATGTTGTTGATTGCTCAATCATCATCAAAGACCCGTACAAAAAGGTGTTCTTTGAGCAGAACTACCCCTTCATTGTCATTTTCTCCACGGGTATGTCCTGCCCATCATGATAGCAGGTCTGCCTTTGTGTTGGACTTCCCACTTCTGTATTTTATGACGAAGTTGTACTCCTGCAAGTCCGTCACCCATCGCGCCTGTCGTTGATTTAGATTTTGTGCTTTTCTACAATAGGTCAAGTTCTGATGATCCATCAGAACTTCGACTGTATGTTTGGCCCCTTTGAGATAGTGGGACCATTCATAGAAAGCATGCATTACTGCGAGCATCTCTTTATCATAGATCTCGTAGTTTCGCTCGGCGTCGTTTAAGGATTTTGAGATGAAAGCCACAGGCTTCCATATATCATTTTCCACCTGTTGCGACAAAATTCCCCTGATGGCGAAGTCAGAAGCCTCCACCTCTACTCGAAATTGACCATCTTTGTCAGGGATTCGCAACACCACTTCCTCAGCTATAGTTTTCTTAAGCATGTCAAATGCTTTGTCTTGTAACTCTGTCCATTTCCATTCGTCTTTTCCAGTAAGACAAGTCAAGGGTTTTGCAGCTTTAGCGAAGTCTTTCACAAAACGCCTATAAAAGTTGACAAAGCCCAGGAACTGCTGGACTTCTTTTTTGCACGTAGGCGTTGGCCACTCGGTTACTGCCTTAACCTTGGCAGATTCCATCCGGACTGAGTTTTCACTGATGACGACCCCAAGGAAATCCATTTCCTTTTTGTCGAAGAAACATTTTTCTGGTTTTAGTGAGAGCTTATGCTCTTCCAGTTTCGCTAGTATACAGTTAACCTGTACCGTATGTTCCTTTTGGTTTTTTGAGAACACGAGGATGTCGTCCATGTATATGACGACCCATCCTTCCGCTATCTCGACTCTGAAGATATCATTCATCATGGTTTGGAAGGTGGCGGGTGAGTTCGTGAGCCCAAAGAACATAACCAAGGGCTCAAAGAGCCCTCTATTGGTTCGGAACACTGCCTTCCATTCGTCTCCCTCCTTTATTTGTATGTTGTTGTAACCCCAACAGTATGTCCATTTTTGAGAAAACTTTTGCTTGTGA
Source organism: Amanita molliuscula (assembly GCA_023014405.1). Lineage (NCBI taxonomy): Eukaryota > Fungi > Basidiomycota > Agaricomycetes > Agaricales > Amanitaceae > Amanita > Amanita molliuscula. The sequence goes on along the minus strand of JAEBUP010000029.1, from coordinate 207,397 downwards.
CAATTTATCCACTAGCTCTCCTATTAGCAGTAGTGGATAGCGGTTTTTGACCGTCATCTTGTTGAGTCACCAGTAATCCTGTACCGGCCGTAGTTTCCCATCTTTCTTCTTTACAAAGAAGAAAGGTGATGCCATGGGCGATTTACTGGACTGGATTCGCCCTGAATCCAGGTTCTCTTTCAGAAATTCATCCAGTTGCTGCTGCTCATCTCGATTGAGTGGATATATCTTGCAGTCAACTGGGTTAGACCCGGGAATCAACTCTATGGCATGATCCCATCACCGCCGTGGTGGTAATTCGTCGAAAGTCTCTTTTTCAAAGACTTTTCGATGTCCTAAGTAATGTCTGGGGACTGCCTCCTCCAGAGTTCATTTTTTCGTTTTCTCAGCTTCCTCTGCTGCTATTTTTGTCGCCGTCGACGCATAGGCCCTAACGTTGAGTTCTGGTTCACCAATGTGAACAGCCAATAGTCAATCCTCTGCTTCGAGATCGTCTTCTATATCCATCTCGTCTTCGGGTTCTTGGACTGAAGAACCTTTCCAACAAGTGCCTGGACAGCGGTTAAACTCTAACGTCTGCTTCTTCCAGTTGATGGTTGGATTGTGTTTTCTCAACCAATCGAAACCTAAGAAGATGCTTGTTTTAGAGAGGTTCATTACTGCACATTCGATGACTTCTTCATGTTCACCGATGCATAATCGTATTTTTGCCATATATTCTAAGGCTCCTCTTGAGTTTTTTGTTCTGTCCGCATTGTAGATGGATATTGGTTGTACCAACTTTCGTGTGGGTATCTGGTGCTTTTTTACAAACTCAGTGCTTATACAGGTTCCTGTTGCACCGGAATCCACCAGCATTTTTATTCGAATGCTTTTAGACCCATCCATTTTGGTGACGATCCCTGTCAGATCTATTTCGTGGTAGCCGGTTCCTTGCACTATTTTTTCCCGTAAGTGCACTAGGTTCCACATGGCATCCACTTCTGTCATGGCATTTAAGTCATCCACTAGGTGTCCATCCACCTCTTTTATTCTCCTGTTGTCTACCCATTGTTGTAGACATTCCACCGCAATCTGTTTGGGTTGTTCCCAAATCCTCCTTAACATCCATTGAGGGGTCCATGGTTGTAATCGTTCCCCTTTCTTTGCGCTCACTCTTAGATTTCTTAAGTGATGTACGTCTCCTCTGCACTCGTAAAGTAAATCATGCATGTTTATTTTGGAGTCTACTAGTACATCACTATTCGAAACCTGAGTAGCAGCCAGCAGCGCTGAGCGCTCGCCTACTGGCTTTCTGCAAAATCCGAGACCTCCTCTATGTGTCCGACTGGGGTCATTTCCCTTTTGTCGATGTATCTGACAACCTGCTTTCCTTTGTCGCCGGTTGCATTTTCTTTTTTGCATTTCCATGCTGTATGCCCTTTTTTGCTACATTTGTAGCAAGTGCTGTTTTTCTGCCTGCACTCTTCCACTGAGTGGTTCTTCATTTTACAATAGGAACAGAATTTCTGTGTGTTGACATCCATGGCATTTGGATCAGGTCGACTCCCTGCTGCTGCTGGTGTAGGTGCTCTGTATTGCCAATGAGGGCATCCACTATGAGCCGGGGCTCGCTCTTTATACTCCTGCCTTTGTGTAGGGAATCCGTAAACCTCATTGGCTTTTTGATATGCTCGGGCGAGCGCAGTGACTCGTGCCTGGATCTGCTGTAATGTAGCATTGTCCACCAGCCCTCCATATCAAATGAGTTCTTGACCTAATGCAGGGTTGAGATGGTTTTAAAATTGTGAGATTAGAGCTTGGTCATTCCAATCGGTCAGCGAGGTGAGGGAATTAAACTTGATGATGTAGTCTTCGACGATCATCATTCCCTGTTGTAGTTTCAGCAATGCTTCAATGGCCTTTTCCTTTGTTTCGGTAGACATGAAGAACTCATGCATCTGGTTTTTGAAATCTACCCAGTCCGTGAAAGGAAATTGGTGCTCTAGGGGTTGTCTGACCCATGCTTGATTGTCATCAGTGGATTGTCCAGCATTAAGCTGTGCCCAGTCCAATTCAGCACTCCAGCCACTGGTCTCCTGTTTATCTTGAAACTCCTGTAACGCCTCCTGAAAGGCTTTGAGTTTCACCCCGCTCCAATCAGCTGCTCGGTTCCCTTTTCCACCCTTTATTCGATAAAGGCAGATTGAGACCTGTCGTTTGGGATCTGTTTCGTTGGCCAGCATGAAGTAAGTGTCCATCTGGTGTAACCACCCATCCACTGTTCGAGGATCTCCTTCATAGAAGGCAGGCATCTCTGCTTTGGTAAGAGGTCTGGGCTCCCGACAATTAGATTGTTGGTATTCGTTTATCATTGCTGCCAGTGCTTGACCTGCACTGGTGATAGCCCGTTGTCTCTCTTCTGCTTGTTGATGGATTTCATCTTCTCGAGCTGCTACTGTGGCTGCTGGCTGTGTGGCAGGTAGTGGCTCGATTGTCTGAGTATCTTGCCAGTACTCTCACCATCCCATTACTGCATGGTAAGCGTGTGTGACCATGTCTACTGTTAGTCGAAAGGTTCCAGCACTGACTCGGTGCGATCCGTATCCTTGCCACATCATGGCCTTCATCCATGGCCATCCACTAGGTTCTCCTGAAACACGAACACAATGCCACATGTGGTTGCATCCCTTCGTTCGCCTCCAGTATATGGGTCGGTGCTCATCCATGAGCTCCGGATCCCATCCGTAAATTTCCCTAATCATGGGGTATGCTGGCCATTTATACGAGTTCCAATATTCTCATTTTACCAGCCACAGGTAGCAGTATCCAGGGTGCTTTGGATGCAGTTTGTTTTGTGCCTGTTCTGAGAGTCCCAGTTGTTCGTTTCGTAGACAGGGATCTATTTCTACTAGAGCTGCCGCTGCGTCTGAGCACGCTGGTTGCTCCAATAGCTGTTCCCCATTATCTTCCCTTAGGCTTATAATTTCGCCTACTTCGGGATCGTTTGTTGACTCTGCTCTGACTCGTAGCTCTTTGTGACCACTGGTGAACAAGATTTCCACCATGTCCCATCCGTTGACGTCGGCCATTTCTAAGCCTACGTGTACCATGTCGGTCCGTTCTGTGGCAGTCCACCTTGTATGGACTCCTTCGTCTCGGTATTCTGCTTCCATTTCCCATATGGCTGCGATTGTAGGATAAGCAGGCCATTTGTACTGGTTCCAGTACTTGGGTTTGATGAGATTAAGGTAACAGAATCCTGGTACCGATGGTGCGAGTTTTTCTGGGATGGGGCCCATGCGAATGGTCCACCAAAAGCCGGGTGATATGTTTCCATTTAATGCATGCATCCACGCATTCCAATCTTCATGACTCATGGTCATGCCTTCATGCTCATACAATTCTTTTGTATGGCATTCGTATTGTATTGTGTGGGGTTTTATTTCTGAAGTTCGAATTGCCTTCTCCCTGTCGATGATAAGTATAAGCCATTGATTGTATTTTGATGTCATCATGGCTTTCCAGATGGGACTGGATGCATCCCCTTTGAACGAGTCGTTCAGTAAGTTGGTGAGGGTAAGGTATTCCCTCATTGCTCTTTCCAGGGCTTTGCTTGCCCGTAACACAGCTCGTTTTGCTGCTCGCTGTACTAGTAAGGCATCCCATGCCTCTGACTGAATTTGTGATTCCTCGGCTTCTCTTTGCTGGATGATCTCTTGTGTGCGTGTGTGCTTCTCTCGACGTTTCTCTTTTAGGAATGTCCACCACAATTGTACATGGTTGTCATAACGGCGATAGATGGTGTCGCCTGTAATCTCTGTAGGTTTAATAGAAACCTTGTCACTGTCGGTGACCCAGTCCGCTTCGAAGATGCATCCAATCTCTGAAAGTGTCACTTGAGCGTGTGGTAAAATGTATGTAAATGCGCACTGCATTGCGCTAAACGTATGTTTTGAAGCTGTAAAAGAATCTTCAACCAATTTCAGGCCCTCCACTGACAACTGGTCCGTTCTATTGGCTGTCCAGTTCGGAATCCGCGCCTGTTGATGACGTCTCTTGGGAAACAAGAGAGATATAGTCTGCTGTGTCATGGGTTCGAAAGCTATCAAGTTACGTGTGCCTGGCAGTTCGCCTCACTATCTTTGTGCCAAGTTATCAACCCTGATAACAAAGTAGGGGTTGCTTGTACAGGGAGTGTGTGAGGATCTTTGTATCAGCCTTGATACACAACGTAACCCAAGTGTTTTCACTCATTCCTGAGCTTTTCGGCAATAACAGTATACCAAGCTCGGGGCGCGTCTGTGGTCTCCTGCCTACACTCTCCCGACACTCTAGTATTCTCTTCTGTTACTGTTTGTAGACTACCCAAGTAGGGTTTGTCGTCAGGCCCAATGGGGCGTATTGAGGATCTCTCGTTCGAGACCCGTTGACAGTACTGTGTCATGCGTCGATGCCGCCTGGAGAGGATGCGGGCTATGTGATTACTTCCTCTCAGAAAATGAAACTAGGCCGTTGGCACTGTTAGCAACAACGAGCCAATCATGCTCGGTGCTGTAAGGTCCAATGGGGTAGAGTGGTAAAGACTCTAGATTATGTTAGGGATGACCTAAACACAACCTCAAGACTTTCAGAGTGTGGCTTGTTCAGCCGAAGACAAGACAGACAGATCAGTCCAGACAAGGTCAAGACTAAACCTGTTGCTCAAGAAGAAGTGTCTAGGACACAAACTATCTAGAGTCTTAGGGACTCGCTACCTAAGACTACAACCCTTATATACCTGTCCCCTGGTCTGTGCACAGTCAGCGCGCAGCTAAAGTCCCTCACAATAGAGACGATGCGCAGCAGCTGAGTCTGCGCCCATATGACCTTACTTGGAGACTTCCTCTCACACCAACACTTCATCCTTCCATATACGGCCATGCCTATTGTCATGCATCTCGGCCGATTCCCATCTACGCCGGTACCTAGTCGTCAGTACATCTCAGCATTCCCATGTCGCCCCTCAGGCACTGCGCTGCTCATGTATCCTTCCATGGCGTAGGCCCATCATTGGGCCGTTGTTCCTGTCGGCACTCGGTCTATGTCCATAGCCGATGCTGACCTAACCACCTTCCATATAAGGGTCGCAGTCCTAATGTAGTCTGTCCCCATGACCAAGTATTGTCTGAGTCCTGTTCCTAAATGTTTGAGCGTAGTGAAATAGATAAAATGAAAAGAAAAATATAGTCCGACTCTTCTAGATCGTATCTGCATAGTTGTCATTAGTGTCGTTACTGTGAAAATTGATGGGGACGAGGTATGCTCATAACACAGCTCCCTTTGCGTCCAGCAGTCGAGACCCAAATGCCATGGACGTAGATAAGAAACAAGATGTCAAACCATGGTGTTATAACTGTGAGAAAGAAGGACACTACAGTCGCAGATGTCCATTACCACGAGGAAGGAGACCTATACCAGAATGCAGTAATTGTGGAAGAAAAGGTCATACAATAGAAAGGTGTTGGAAGAAGGAGGCCACCAAAGACAAAGGAAAAAGGGTGCTACGAATGATAGATAACAGGGAAACGACCCCAGAAGGATGTGCCAAAATCGAGGAGGTCTCGGATTTTGGAGACAGCCAATAGACAAACACTCTGTCTCATTGGCTTCTAGAAAGATTTTGAGTAATGGTGTACCAGTACCAATAGATTCCACAATAGACGTGCATGACTTACTTTATGAATGCAGTGGGAACGTACACCATGTACGAAATATGGAAATGAGCATAAAACCTGAAAAAAGGTTAAAGGCATGGACCACACCTTGGATGTTAAGGCGCATTTGGCAACAACCAGAACAGACAGCAATCGAATGTCTAAGGCAGTGGGTGGAACCCAAACAAATAAAAGAAGTAGACGGAAAATTAATCCAACAACTGAATGCTCTATCAGAAACCAACGCTCTGTGGAACCTGGTCCACTTAAGAGAAAAAGTAATCCAGGGAGTTGGAAGACAGGAATTAGACCTAAAAGGCATACTTACCATGATGGATACCTATCAATCCACCAACATTACTATGTTACTGGACTCTGGCTGTACCGCTTCATGTATAAGCGAAGAGTTTGTGGAAAAACATTGAATGAACAAAAAAAAGTTGTTATGCCCAATCCCGGTATATAATGCAGACGGAACCTGCAACGGATCAGGAAGCATAGAATATTTTGTTCAATTTAAACTATGCATAGGATCCCACGAAGAGGTTATGGATTGTGCGGTAGCACGACTCAGTAAAACAGACCTCTTCCTAGGACACGATTGGTTGGAACACCATAACCCAACCATTAACTGGAAAAAGAAATCCTTAGAGTTCAACCAATGTCCGGGTACATGTTGGAAGCCGTCCTCAGTACAAGAACCGGAAGACGAGATTGAAGTATCTTACCAGTTGCAAGAAGGAGAGCAGCTTTTAGCTGTTCATATCGAGTTACGAATATGAGCCTTTGCCTCAACTGCAACAAAGATAGCAGCAGAACAGGCAGGAAAGGAAAGGAAACGTACCCTCGAAGAAGCAGTCCCTTGTCACTACTTAAAACACAAAAAGGTTTTCGAAAAAGAAACCTTTGATGAACTACCACCTAGATGACGATGGGACCATGCAATCGAGTTAGTTCCAGGGTCTACTCCAGTAGACTGCAAGATCTATCCATTGAATCGAGATGAACAACAACAGCTTGATGAGTTTCTAAAAGAAAATTTGGATTCTGGGCGAATCCAAGCCAGCAAATCACCAATGGCATCACCTTTCTTTTTTGTTAAAAAGAAAGATGGAAAACTCAGGCCTGTACAGGACTACAGGAAATTAAACGAAATGATGGTCAAGAACCAATACCCCCTTCCCTTGATAGGAGAACTTGTGGATCAGTTATCTCAGGCAAAAGTCTTTTCAAAAATGGACATATGTTGGGGTTATAACAACGTACAAATCAAAGAAGGGGACGAGTGGAAGGCTGCTTTCAGAACCAATCGAGGATTGTTCGAACCACTCGTGATGTTCTTTGGGCTTACTAACTCCCCTGCAACCTTTCAAACCATGATGAATGACATCTTCCGAGTTGAGATAGTGGAGGGATGGGTAGTCATTTACATGGATGATATCTTGGTATTTTCAAAAAACCAGGAAGAACATATCAAACATGTAAATCAAATATTGGAAAAATTGGGACAACATAAACTTTCCTTGAAACTGGAAAAGTGTTTTTTCGATAAAAATGAAATGGATTTCTTAGGAGTTATAATTGGGAAGGACATGGTATGAATGGATCCGGCAAAAGTTAGAGCCGTGTCGGAATGGCCAAAACCCAAATGCAAAAAAGAAGTCCAGCAATTCCTGGGTTTTGTAAACTTCTACAGAAGATTTGTGCAGGATTTCGCAAAACTAGCAAAGCCGTTGACACAGCTAATGGGAAAGGAAGAATGGCTGTGGACACAGCTACAGGATGAAGCCTTTGATAGGCTTAAGGAAACTATCGCAAAAGAAGTTGTCCTTCAAATCCCAAACGAAGAAGGACAATTCCGAGTAGAGGTGGATGCCTCGGACTTCGCTATTGGAGGAATACTGTCTCAGCAAAGAGAAGATGGGTTGTGGAAGCCAGTGGCCTTTATCTCAAAATTGTTAAATGACGCAGAACGAAATTATGAAATATACGATAAAGAAATGCTCGCAGTAATGCATGCCTTCTATGAATGGGCACATTACTTAAAGGGCGCCAAACAAAAAATCGAAGTTCTGACAGACCATCAGAACTTAACATATTTCAGAAAAGCACAAAATCTCAATCGGCATCAGGCGAGATGGGTAACAGACTTGCAAGATTACAACTTTGAAATTAAACACCGAAGTGGCAAGTCTAACACTAAGGCGGATTTACTATCACAATGAGCAGGACACAAGAAAGGAGAAAATGACAATGAGGGAGTGATTCTACTCAAAGAACACCTTTTTGTCAGAATCTTTGACGATGATAGAGCCATTGAGGACATCATTAAAGACATAAAAGACATTCCTCGTTGTCAATGGGAAACTCAAGTGTTGAAAGGACTAGAAATCGCTGGAGGAGAATACAAGTTGGAGAAAGGACTAGTCACCTGGCAGGGACGCATTTATGTACCAGCGTTACGAGAAGATATCATAGCTATTCACCACTCATGGGGACATTCAGGCGTTGCTAAAACACTAGAGTCGCTCACTCGAAATTTCTGGTGGCCAAATATGCAAAAGGATATCGAACGTTACATCCCAGGTTGTGAAATGTGCCAGAAAGCAAAGCCAGATAGGACTGCCCGAGCTGCGCCTTTACGACCCAACGAGGTTCCTTCTGAACCATGGGAGATCATCTCGATTGACTTCGTGGGACCATTACCAGAGTTGAAAGGAAATAATATGGTTCTGGTAATTGTGGATAGATTCACAAAGAAAACTTATTTCATTCCGACTACCTCTGAAATAACCTCACAAGGAACAGCTGTGCTATTCTGGGACAATGTCTTTAGAGAACACGGACTTCCCCGAAAAGTAATTAGCGATCAAGGCCCGCAATTCACCTCCAAATTCATGAACGATTTATATGGAATATTGGGAATTAAAGCCAATAGATCAACGGCTTATCACCCACAGATGGATGGACAGACAGAGCGAGTAAACCAAGAACTAAAGGAGTTCTTAACTATCTTTGTAAATAACTGACAAGACAACTGGTTGGACTGGTTATCAGTGGCTCAGTTCTGTCACAATGACCGAGTACATTCTGCCACAGGGTTTACCCCCTTCTATATGAACTACGGACGTCACCCGAACAAAGGACTAGATCCAACCTACGCTCCCAAGGCAGTAGCAGTGGAACAGCTAGCAAAAGAATTGGAAGCAGTACATGAGACAGCTAAGAAAGCCCTGGAAAAGGCAGCGCAGGTTATGAAACAGCGATACGACACACATCGACGACAGGCAAACGAGTACAAGCCTGGTGATAAAGTGTATCTTAGTACCAAAAATCTTCCGGTTATCAGAGCTACTAAAAAACTGGATGGGAAATTCATTGGTCCGTTAGAAGTACTTGCCAAGATAGGCGAGTCATCCTATAAACTCAAAATTCCAGCATCCTGGAAAGTCTACAACATCTTCAACAAAGTTCTGTTGAAGTCGTACAGGGAACTGGCCTTCCCAAAACAGCAAGCTAAGGCAGCAACGCGCAAGGACACGCAAATGGTAGAAGAATCGCAGGAGGATGAATACGAAGTAGAGGAAATTCTAGAAAGCCGAATCAGCAGAAGAGGAGGAGCGAGGCTGGAGTACCTTGTAAAATGGAAAAATTACCCAGTGGAAGAAGCCACCTGGGAACCAGTCAAAAATGTTGCCAATGCACCTGCCATAGTGAAGAAATTCCACAAGGCAAACCCTGATGCCCCTAAACTCGTTAGGAACATTCGAGATGGAGTATTATACATCCAATACATGGAGACCAAGCCGAAAAAGACAAGTCAACCTGTTAGTGCCGCAAAGCACAAAAAGAGTCGAGGAACACACTGGAAAGATTGACAAAGGTTGTTCAGATGGGAAGATGGTTGTTTTGGACCAAAGTATCTGGAGAACATGGAACGCAGATGGCGCAACTGGAAGGGCGATAGGGCAGCAATCATGGAGCTGCCAGACAACACCGATGGGACATTCTCCAGAGACCTGGAGCGCGGCGGGCAGTTTAAACCCGTGCTTAATTTTCCTAAGAAGATGGAAGAGGAGGAGCTCGTGGAGGAAAGAAGAGCTCAGGAGAAAGACATGGCAGTACTTGCCAAGAAAATATTAAAAAAGAAGATGGAAATGGCTGCTAAGGAGAGCAGCAAGTCGGAAGAAGACCGACAGAGGAGGATTAAAGGCGCAAGACACCAAGAAAAACCATTGGTCAGCTACAGGACCACCATTGAAGACATCGAGGATGTCGATTCTGAACGGACCGGGCTGTCGCCCGATAATCAACAAGCGCGCTTGGCCATGTTTTATGCACAAATGAAGGAGGACCCGAGATATGTGGACTCCGCCATGTCAGCCTCTCGGGATGTGAGGCCTTGAGGGGGGGGTGATGTTATGAGCACACCTCATATTTTCAACTTTACAGTAATGATGTCGATGACACTTATGAAGATACAATCACAAGGAGTCAGAGGATATTTTTCTTTTCTTTTTATCTATTTTACTTCACTCAAACGCTAGGATACAAGGGCTGGGCAAGATGCCACTAGGAAGGGAACTCTGTGTGAACACTATGGCCCTTATATGGAAGGAGGTTAGGTCAGCATCGGCTATGGATATAGACCGAGTGCCGACTTAGGAGGCGGCCCGATGATGGGCCTACGCCATGGAAGGATACATGAGTGGAATGGCACCTGAGGGGCGACATGGGAAAACCTGGGAGTACCAAGATATCGGTACAAGGGAACATGGGAACGGTTGAATGCGCAACACAATAAGTCACAGCCGTATATGGAGAGATGACCCTGAGTATGGTCATATGGGTGCAGGATGGCTGCTGTGCCGAGTCGCCTTATTGTGAGGGACTTGTGCTGCACGCTGTCTGCGCACAGACCGGGGATGGGCTTTATAAGGGCCGTAGTTTAGCATAGAGAGACCTTAAGTCTCTAGATAGTCTATTGTCACTAGACATAGCTGCAGAGCAATCAGAATTGCTTCAGACTTAACAAGTCATCACTTGAGTCGTTTAGGTTGTGTCTAGGGCAGTCCTGACATTTTGATTCTGACCATAGATTTCCATTTCTTGCCCATAAATTTGAAGAAGGCTTCAGATTGTTAGGCGTATTATCCAAAGCCGACACCCATATCCATTCCTCTTCTGCTGTCCTAATTTTCACATAATTGATAGCTTCCACCAATAAGTCGTCTCTCAAACTCGGGTCAAATGACAACTTGCAAACGCAAAAGCCCCTTCCACGCATCAAACCACATTTGTCACATAGGCCAATATGGCCACATCCATCAAAACCTCTAGGATTTTTACAAACATTGCACATTTCCGAACCCAGTCGGACCATAAACGGATCCAGTAAGGTAAGTTCTTTGCCCAATCTTGGAGTAAAACAGACTCCCGGCTCATGATCAACTGACTGAGCCCTGTTATGGATTAATATTTCTTCAATCTGGAAAAGTATCCCTTCCGGCAAGCACCACGTGAGAGAGTCCACTGGACAATTAGTCAGCGTGGAGGGTAAAGTCGACGGGTGGCTATGCAGCACAGCCACGTCTTTCACAGTGAAGGAATCAATATGCCAGCGGCAATGTGTCTCTCCAATTCCAAGAGACAGGGGCTTCAAGCAACAAAGACCTTCTTTAGTCGTACCCGTGCATTGGCGGTGACCACTGAATACACTCCCATTTGTGGGATTCAAAACACCTGAATTGAGACTATGAGAAGAAATCTGCTCCATAGGAAAACGCGCTGTGGAGAAGAAAATGGAGGGAAAAGAGGAGGAGGATGAAAAAGAAAAGGAGGAAGGAAAAAGTTGATAGGTTGTGGATTTAGTATCGGAACTTTGTAGCTACAGTGCCTCTAATACAAAGTAGCGCATCATAAAACCTCTGCCTATACCACAACCCGTGGGAAGATGATGGTAAAAGGAGAAGGAGGGCTCGACTCCAGATCATTATTTATTCAACAAGCAGCTCACCCCCCACCCCCTGCCCTTGGGCAGGCAAGGCTGAAAGACTTGTTTTGGCTACTGGCACATTTTTCTAACTCTCACTAAATTCTAAATTTGACCAATTCATCTAAGTATGGAAGATCACCTTTTCCTGATGTCATTGGGTCCACTACTCTGCTGATTGCAGTGACACCAAAGATTTTGATGATGGTCCACAAGTGTTTAGTTCTGCTACAGCCTGCAGGAATAAGGTATGGCAACAGCTTGTTTTGCTGTTCACAGGCCACATTTAGTGAGCATGTGAACTGTAGACAACCGGAAGAGAGGTCGAATTCAAATGGAGAAGCTAGTCTCGGCTAGTAGTAATCAACCCAATCAGAAGCAATGATGTTTGTGTACTTATGTTTAGACCATGGGTGTGTTATAAGTACGATCGGCCAAAGGGGAAAGAGTCTGAGCTACAAGGATGTCAGACGATAATTCCATGGATGTCGACGATGTCCCCAAGACCCTTCTCCCTCCTATTTCTCTTTCTCAATCTTCTTCCACGTTTTCTTCCTCACTCGACAAGTTCAAGAAGATGATGACACGAGCCTCAGAGCGCGAACGTTGGTCGAGTCGCTTAATCAGCGCTGGAAGTAACAAAGAAGGGCTGCAAGACGTGTTATTTTCGGTTCTGTATTATGCGACGACACTGTGTACCAGTAATGTACAAGCCCTGAAAAAGCACCTTATTGACCTTTCAAGTCCCGAGATTATTGACAAGCTTGTAGAGGGCTTGAATGACGACGAGGTCGAGGAATTGAAGAACATAGTACAGAAGGGAGAATGGGTGGGCCTAATTAAGCATCGTATGTGCCTTGCTCTGTTCCGAAGACGATGTAATGCGGTACTGGCACAGGGAAACTTCGGAAATCAGCTGCAAATCTATCTCGAGCTGAACAGATGGAGAACACGCAAGCTTTGTTTCTCTTTGTTGTTCCTTTTATACTTACGCGCCATACACTTGTAGTGGCTACACGAATGAAAGTACGGTTGCTCAGTTAACCTGCTTGACCGTTGACTCATTTCTTAAAGGACTCGGCAAAGCATACAGGCGAAACTTCATTGGAGATTTTGCCACAAAGTTCATCAAGCATCTCGAACAGACTGATACTGGGCAGCAAACGAACGAGCAGCTACCTCTCTATGCTAAAGCCATCTCCGTGGTTCAAAGTTCTGGAACAGGCAAATCACGCACGTTAACAGAGGTGTGTACATGTTTCGGTTGGCAATACGGTACAAATATCCGCTAGGTTGGTAAACAGATATTCACGCTTCCGATATGCCTTCGCGAGTCTACTGATCCGGGCTATCCACCTGGGGACAAGCCCATTGTGAACTTCTTTTCCGCGTTGCCTACAGATAACGACCTGAGCCTCACTGCGCATGTTGCCATTGCTAGCTTCCTTGCCGCTGCACATCAAACGATGCTTGAAACGTTACAGGAGGCACACAACGAGGGGCGCAATGGACTGCAATTACTCCAGTATTGGCATGGGCTTATGGAGCCAACTGGGGTGCGTGATCGCCGAGAAGCGTTTTTTACAAAGGTGGTCCAACGAGCAGACTCAGTCAGTTGTTTCATTTTCTTTCGGCTGAGTGCTCTTAGCATATTGGCAGATGAAATTGAAGGTGGAAATCGGCCAAAAGAGCCCCTCCAGAGGGGAGAACGGCGATGCACCAAGCAACGTTTCAACTTTTCACCTGTCTCGCAAGTGTTACCAGCTCGACGCTGAAGAGGCCACCAGGAAACTGATGGAATTTCTTTCTCGTGTCCTTCCCGAGCAAAGGATAAGTGTAATGTACTTCGACGAAGCACACGAATTGGGTCCGCACTTGTGCCAGATCTTTCTACGTATTGTGCAGCATCAGCCACCGTTAACAAAAATGTGGTACACCCTCATGGGAACGAAATCGAGCATCTCCTATTATGCTCCTCCTCGCCGCAAGAGTCAGTCTTCCGCTTCGCTTGCTTGTACATGTCTGAGTGAAGCAATAGTGCTTTCTTACCGACTCAAGCAGGAGGTGGCTCGATTATCAACACCCTATATCGACCTTGGCTTTGACCAGCGAGCGATAGCCAAGAGCAGGGCAGTGAGCGTACGTATGGGTGATATGGAAACCATCGAGTTTCTCTCCCAATATGGAAGGCCAATGTACGTAGATCTCGCCAGTAAACCACGGTCGCTCATTTCGTTACCAGCTGGAGTGCACATCTGCCTGAAGAAGTGGCGGGCGAGATGATCAATTTCGCCTCCTCCAAACTTCGAAATGGGGAGCGTTTCAAAGCCACGGATAGGGACCATGTCTTTGCTGTACTCTCACAGCGTCTCTGTCTAGATCCAGTCATGGCTGCTTCAGAAGCTATAGAACTTGCGGATCGCAGTGTTGCGCATCACATGAGACTTCTCACTGGCTTCTCACCTCACTCCGACACATTCTACACGCACTCGCCTTCAGAGCCCATCCTCGTGATGGGCAGTATTGACATATTATATAACACTCAAGAACCGGACCGTCTACGGCACGTTTTGAACACCTTGAGCAAAGAACTATGTGGCGCGGGACTCATCGAGAAGGGCATTTTGGGTGAGCTTGGTGCGCGTATACTTCTCCTCATTGCCCGCGACTTCGCTGCCCCACTCCATTCTTCACGTGATGGTCGGAATTTCTTGAAGCCTGTCCCTCTGATGCATTTCCTTGATACACTTTTCGGAAAAGACATATTCGGCCCTTCCGATAGACAGAAGTTTGAGAAAGCCTTTGGCAATGCGTATGTGAATTTTACACATTGGATCAACACCCGGGACTCCCTCCCTGAGGCAAACGAGTAAGTATGACATGGCAAACACTTTGCGTGGACCCGCTAATTTGTACGCACGCAGGCAACTGCTTGCGAACCTGTGGGCTCGTGGCGCAGGGCTTCAGTGTTGCTTTTCCCAAGAAAGTATCGACCTTCTACTTGTTGTATATCATGGTTCCGTCGACCCAGATTCAATATTTGATCCCTCCCTACTCTCCTCAATTGCGGTACAGGTCAAGTTTAAAATTGCCGGAGACGGGAACGCCGAACTTGCAATACGTCCAATTGGTGTTGTCCGTGATCTTGACAAACCTCTTCCCTACCTAGCCATACTCATGGAACTTGGTTGCGAACAGTGCTTCAGAGAAAATGGCACGAAGATAAAGTACTTGGCATCCGGACCCCTTGTTGACGGTGCATTCCGAACCCTTCATAAGGCATGGGATGTGGCTGCAAAGAACCTTAAAACTAACACCGAGAAGGATGCCGTCCAAGGGTTAAGGAAAGAGGTTAACGATGCACGACTTGCTGTTGATTCCTACAATCAATACTCGATCTCGGTTCGTGGTATCTCTCCGGATGAGTATGGCATCTTGCGCACAGCAAAAATTGCAAAAGAGTTTGCGACCCTGCTTAGCATCGTCATGACATCGATTGCCGAAGATCATAGCACGAAAAAGCACATGCGGCCTCTTGAACGCTTGTCAGATCGATCTCATATTGCTTGGATGTCGGACTACGGTTTGTCGAACGAAGAATGGCGATGGTCACCTGATGCATAATAGTAATACTGAAACCCGATGTAATGCTAGTTAGGTTGTGGTAGTGTGAATACTTTCCTGCATGTGTATCTTACTGTTTTCCAGAAAATTGGACTGTTTGTCGACGGCGAGTGTAGTCAAACGAGTGAGGTAGCGTTTGAATCTTTGGCGGCGGCCAGCGCGCCTGGCACGGCCTCCGCACCGCATATGCACCAGTCAAGAAGACGAGTCCGGGAGCTCGTCATCGTCTTTTTCCCCGCTCACCACTCCCTAGGCACATTCCCCACTGGAGTCGCAGAGGGTGGGAAAGAAATCTCCCATCACCGTCTGTTGAAACGGCGTGGACGGAGCAAGGGCCACCCCTAGAGCTGAAGGTCATGCGAACCCTTGATGCGACCATCTGCATCTTTGTTCTGTCGTTTTGCCAGGTACGAAGCCTTACGCTAGATCATCTCATGTCTTTTAACTCAATTGACGCACCAGTATTGTCCAAATCATGCATCACAATGCAACCCCTGACCAGGGGATTCTCTCGATTTATCTCGCGCATAAATCAGCCCGCATGCTTCGTCCCCAGGATTTTGAAACGATACCAACAGTGAGATCCGTCACATGAACGATGTGCTCGACAATACGCCACGCTGCGATTGTCCGCGTCAGAACGCCATCAAGGCTACTTGGGAATTTGACCCAAGGCACTTGATACCAGCACGGAAACCAGGAAAGCATAAAATAGGTACATCCTGATTGTAGGCTAACTTCCTCCTCATGAAACTTGCAGACTCCATTGTTCGTAGCCTTTCTTTACTGCCTACTGTTGCCGCTTGGGGCTTTCCTTATGACTCTCAAAAAGTGCGCGGCGTCAATCTCGGTGGTTGGCTAGTACTCGAAGTAAGTTACACGACTTGATCTTTCGGTTCATTTTCGCCACAGCCATGGATAACGCCATCCATCTTCGATAACTCCGGGGATTCCAGGATCGTAGATGAATGGACCTTAGGGCTTTATTCAGACAGAGATACCACTATGAAAGCGCTGACGGAACATTGGAACACATTTATAACTGAATCTGACTTTGCGGCCATCGCTGCGGCGGGGTTAGTGATGATCATCAACTTGCGAACCATGCTACTCATACACCTTACAGACTGAATCACGTGAGGTTGCCAATTGGGTTTTGGGCGTTCGATGTACAGGCTGGGGAGTGGGAGCCATATCTTCAAGGCCAACTACCGTACTTGCAAAAGGCAGTAACGTGGGCAGAGGAACACGGACTGAAGCTTATTATTGACCTGCACGGTAAATGCATTTGAATGTACCATGTAAGCGTACTTAAACATACCTATTTACAGGAGCGCCCGGAAGCCAGAATGGGTTTGTTCAGTCTGACAGACATGGTCACGTTTTTTTGATGATTTTGGTCAAGATTCGACAATTCTGGTCATAAAATGCCATACCCGTCAGTGACACAATTCCCGTTAGCTAGTGCGATAACTGACTGGTTTACAGGACGTGGCAGGAGAAAAGTACCAACGTGGCACGCAGCAACAATATCATCAAGGCTCTTGTAAACACCTATAAAGGCTCATCATCGGTGGTAGTTGGTATTGAACCATTAAGCGAGTCAGTATTAACTACGCAAAGGACGATGGCCTGGTTGACATTAGCTCTATAGGCCGGCTGGCTATGTTGGCAATTCCATGATGAGTGTCGTGAAGCAGGTTTGTTCATCATATCATTTAAAACCATTGTTCCGACAATCTCGTGATAGTACTGGTACGACAGCTACGGGAATATCCGGTGCGCTTTTTTAACATAAGGTGTCCTCCCTGTGCTGAATAGCTGTAATCTACAGATACCCTTATGGTACCGCGCACCAGAGTGACACAATTGTCTTTTTACACAATGGCTTTCTGCCTCCCAGCTACTGGAGGGGGTTTATGCCTCCTCCTAATTACCAGGGTGTTATAATTAGTGATGTCAACAGCTATAGCCGTTGACATCACTAGTTATAATGGATAGCCATCTCTACCAAATAGCCAATTCTGCCGTGAGGGCTCACTCGGACTTGCGGTCACCGTCTCGAATGGCAGGAAATAGGGCTTATCGCTAAGCAAGTCTCAACACATTCAAATGGCTTGCAATACAACTTCACCCCTGGAAGAGTTTACGCTCTGGCATATCGTAGGAGAATGGACGCCAACGATGACGGATTGCGCCAAGTATGCCAACGGTCGTGGTTTCGGAGCTCGCTACGACGGAACATATCCTAGCTCTTCGTATATAGGAAGCTGCGCAGGCAAGACAGGGAAGGCGTCGGCCCTCAGTCCCAGCTACAAGACGTTCCTGAGATAGATGTGGGAGGCGCAAGTCATAGCGTATGAGAGAGGCAGCCAGGGCTGGTTGATGTGGACGTGGAAGACAGAAGGTGCTGATGAATGGTCGTACCAGGCTGGCTTGGCGAATGGCTGGATACCACATGATCCAACAGATTTCAAATACCCCAATATCTGTTGTTGAATATATAGAACTTCTACTTTCATGACGGGTTCGATGTATTCAGCTAGTGGTGAAAAAGACTGGTCGATGTTACTGCGCTGACTGAGTGTCAAATTATTTTGATGCACATAACTTATCCTTGAACTTAGGGACGGCAGCCCCGCAAGCCACGAATTATGGACCTAGTGCGAATAGCGGTGCTTTATTCCTCGTGTGCGTATCTGATGGCCTTTTGTTATGAGAGCTTGTTGCTGATGCTCGTTAGTCTCTTTGGAAAGATCCAATCTGGAACTCTGCCATCAACTTTTGGATGTGCAGAATCATCATGCTATAGTGACCAATGGGTTGTAGGATGGGAGGATGCAAACTATACACAGGTTGTGATGTCTTGGCAGCCCATGCAGTGGACTGCTAAGCAATCAGCTAAAGTCAAATTTCTCAACACCAGCTTTGCAGAATGCTTAGTGTTGGCAGAGGACCCATCATCTTTTTTGTTGAACTATCTGCTCAAATTATCTCATATTTTTAGGTAATTTCTACAACTAGATATAGCAATTGTTTAAAAAAACTGGCTATAGCCATTCACATCACTAGATATATGGTATTGTTTCCTTTATGCTCTTTTACATAGCTTTTCTGGCAGTTATCCTGACCAGATGTTCATAGTAGCTACAGTTACCTATTTCAATGCATATTTCTATTCAGAAAAAAAAAAAAAAAAAAAAAAAAAGGGTTGGGGATGTGATAGCCGCGGTGGGTTTCCACAAGCAAGTCATCATCGTGCCGTAATCAAATAGATATCAACAAAGATAGTAGCTTCTCCTCGATATATCAAACCGGTAATGTCGGTCAACCTCTCTGATTAAGTTATTCTTATTTTGCTTGCCGAGAACCGCCGCTGAGTCACAGCACGTTTATAGGCACCTGCAGGGAAGATCTGCCTGTCCTCGGGGCAGATAAAAAACACCGTCAGCGTACATCCCCTCCCTCATCATCCCCCTTCTACAGTGGTCATAATGGATCAAAGCATCACAGACGAAGAGGCGCAGAGCCTTTTGTATTCTGAACCATCACAGAAACCTTCCAGACAAACTTCTTTTCCGTGGTTTCAGTTTTCAATACTCTTCTTATTTCAAGTGTCCGAACACTTGACGGAGACTGTCGTGTATCCATTTTTACCAGATGTAAGTTTTCTACAATCCAAATCCGTTGTCCGCTACTAGTATGCGTTGGCCTTCAGCTAGTTCGAAACCTTAAAATCACACATGGTAATGAAAAGAATGTTGGATTTCATGTCGGGATACTGGTGCGCGCTATATTCCACGTCGTCATATTTGGGCGAATCGGTGAATAGCAAACTGCGTACCACTTCGCTGCGACGGTCACCGTGTTCCATTGTTGCCGGCTCTCTGATTTAATCGGTCGGAGACCTGTCATTCTGACGGGTCTCCTTGGTTTATCCTTATGCATCTGCGCCTTTGGACTTTCGACGACGTTCTGGGCACTGGTTTTATGGTTCGTCCTGCGTTTGAAAAATCCGAAACAAAGCTTTTGATCATTTACTAGCAAGCTCCTGATAGGCGCATTCCGTTAGTCTATACCCTAATGGTGCCAAGGTGCTCACACTCCTGATTTCCTAGATGGAACCACTGGTGTGATCAAAAGGTCAGACTAATGAACCCCGGGAAATTCACGATAATAATTGCTCATGTAGTGTCGTGGTGGAGATAACTGACTCGACAAATATTGCACGAGTGCGCTTTGGTTCGATATTATTATTAGCTTCCAAAATTGACCCTTGCAGGCTTGGGGCTACACGATGGTTTCGTCGTTTGTTGCTTATAGCGTAGGTTCCTTGAACTGTTCAGAGCGTATATGATCTTAGGAGTCTGTCCACTGTAGCTGGGACCTGTGATTGGCGGTTCGCTTTCCAGACCTACTGATCAATTTCCGCAACTATTCGGATCCAGCGAATTTTTCAAGAGATATGCATACTTTCTCCCATGCGCTGTCTGCGCTGCTTTCTTGTTTATGACGTGGACGGTGGGATTTGCCGCCCTCAAAGAAACGAGGGAGAAACAAATTTCATTATTTCTCTGGCGGAAACAGGATATACGTGAAGACATGCAATCGCAAGAAGTACAAGAAGCAGACAACGGTCCGCCGAGACTACTTACACCCAAAGTCATCTCAGCCGCCATCAACTATGGGGCACTCTCTGTTGTCGTTAAGGCCTACTACGCTATCCATCCTGTATTCCTCTCAACACCTATCCTAGATGGTGGACTTGGCCTTACGCCGCGTGCCATTGGCAACGTCTCTTCAATCACCGCCATCTTTACTGGGCTATGTCAGGTATTCATCTTTCCGCGCATGCAGAATGCACTTGGATCCAGAGTCGTGTTCCTACTCGGCATGTTAACATCATTCCCCACGATCATTTTATGGCCTGTTATGAACTGGATAGCGAAGACGGGAGGGTACAGCGGTTTCCTGTGGATCACGCTTGTCCTCCAAGGCATATGCGTCATAATAACGCATATGTCTTTTGGTAAGTTGTTATTGTTTCGTTATACGAGGGACGTAATGCATGTGGACTTAGGAGCTGTCCTGACATTGATTGGCGAATCACCTCGCAGCCGTGCCTCTCTCGGCGCGACTATGGGCTTTTGTCAGGCATGTCTTCCATCTCCGTCTTCTTTCGTAGTTGAGTGATGGCGACAATTGAACAGATGGTAACAAATATAGTACGCGCCGCCGGTCCTGCCGTATTCAACTCCCTTTTTTCGCTGTCAGTAGGAAATGGATATCTTGGTGGACAGCTCGTCTACGTTGTCACGGTTTCCATTGCAGCGATAGCTCTGTACATGGCATCCTGGTCGCCTCGTGATGATGGTAGATAGATGGATGGGTGGATGTCGTTCCCGTGCATCTCCTACCTCTTTCTGTGCGTAGTAGCCTGAACGTCAACCTTGATAACCATACTGAAAGTGTTGCCATATCTCTGAAGCAATGAGCTGCCGGGCAGTTGGTGAGCATATTCCGTTCTTACGTATTCCTGAAATGATCATGTCTCATTTTCCGGGTTCCGGGTTGTCACTCATCCGTAGACCTTGGCCTGTTCATTCTCGCCCAACAAACCGGTTTGTACCCTCAGGTACCAGAAAATATCAAAAGCGACGGAGATGACTTTGCGTGGTCGTCAGCCATTTTTGACCGCGGGCGAGCAATCGAGCACTCTTCAGTGGATTAGCTTACGAACTCTTTCTTGAGCAACAACGAAAAGAATGAATTTGGACTGATATACAAGATTACGCATAAATTTCCCCGAAACAACGAAATCTCATTGGCTATGGGTAACGGATTTGTATTTATATCTTAATGACTAATATAATTATCTTACAAAGGCTCACTCGAGGCGCAACCGAGATCGATACCGTTGCGAGTGCGGCGAGTCCCTAGCCCTTCTCGTTCCTGGCCAAGCTCAAGTCCTGGACAGACCTAAACAAACAATTGGGTCCGCCAGATCAAAGGCTCGGGCGACGATGTTAAGGTGTTGGGAGCCAAGGACGCCGGTGCGACATCTCACTGCAGGGAGCACGTCTTCCCTCATCACTTTTGACGGTCCCGGAGGTGCTCATGACGAGTCGGGCTGTCCAGAGCACCATCGCAGAATGAGCTGGGCCTTCGAGTAAGCGGAACGCGAAACCCAAAGACGCAAACATCCATTTCACTCATCGATAAGATTCGCCCGACTTCTCTTGGACTACCTGTCCGTTACGAGGAGGAGGTTAGTATAAATGTATCATATTCTGCGCTTCTGGTAGACGAGTGGGCTTCTTTGACTTTAAGAGGATTAGCAGTGTTGTGCAGGTTTTTGCCTATGCTAATTGGGACTACACCTCACCGCGTGAGACCTCAATATCAGCGCTGGATGAAGATAGCTTGCCCCGCTCTTGATCAAAGTTCTTGGCTATCGCCGTGATCAGGATTGTTCTATCTTCTCTGAGGGAATAGTGCCGTATTCATGATTGCACCCATGCGAATTCGAAAATTCCCAATTACGACATAGAGAGCGCAGCCCACATGAGTCAGTGTTCCAGAATTCCAGCAAGTTGGTGATTGGAACTAATGATGGACCACAATCGGTCATTTCTATGTATGTCGTTTTCCTGTCGAGAATTGAAAGCCGTGCGAAATTGACTGGAACAAATGCGGTGCTTTCCGCGCATGGAAGCGTGCGCGTGGACAGCTTTGTGTACGGGAATAGTCTCATCGCATTGGTACCATCAAGGAAGTAGTCAATTGAGATGGTAATCTCCGTCAAAGAAGGAAAGAAGATCAGATCTAGACGAAAGCTGCCAGTGAGAGCGTGAAGCTCACAGGGCTAATCCATCACAGGAGTTGTTCTTTTTTTTTTTTTTTTTTTTTTTTTTTTTTTAAATTGAAATGTATTGGTCGTAGCGACCTAAGTACCACATAGACCCCAGTTATAAGGGGAGGACAACTTAATTGTAACTAAATTGTTCTAGGGAAGCAAAGCCGGGTCAAAGGATGGTCGGAACTTATTTACATACAGTGGCAGGATCTAGACCTGCACTCCTAAAACGGACAACTAGTGAGGGGACAAACTAGTCCCCTGCAGTATTGGGCGGCCGACGGGTAAGGTGTGCATTGGCACGCTGGCCAGACCTAACAAGTCTGTGATTCTTGACGTGTTCCAGGCGCTGGGCTTCGAGGGCAGCCAGTGGCTTTGGAGTGAAACGGGCCCCATAGAATGGGCAGGATCGGGAGATGGCAGAATGCGCGCCATCGCAGTTGAGGCATTTCAGGGTGAGTGGTGATTCACTTTCAGCGGCAGCAGCGCTGTGGGCTGAAGTGGGGTGGTTGCTGGCGCAGAAGGCGCACCATGGAAGCTGGGAGACACACCGGTGGGAGGTGTGACCCCATCGAAGGCAGACCCCACATTGCGGGGTTGGTTTGTCCGTTGTCCATGGTTGAGCGCAACAGGGTGTCCCAATGAAGGAAACATCGGTTTGGAGGAGCCGGCGAGCTCTGGAGCCTGTGCAGTCATCGAATATCTCACACTTGACAGTGCCGGAGAGGGGGATGACACGTCCCACCTGCTTGGGGAATACAAAGGCCAGAGGCTTGAAGAAGACCACATCGGCCCACTTCGGGTGAGCGGCAATGCAGGCTTGAACATCGGAGTTCGTGAACCCAGTTCCATCTGGGCGGGAAGTTGGAACATGGAGGAACTTGATGGCTGAGGTGGTGGGGCGGCCTAAACGGACGACTTCCCCGGAGGTGGCGGTTCGCATGGTGACAGTAATCCTGTCGATGTCTGACGCAGAGGGGGGCTTCTGGAGAATCGCTTCAAAGTCCCCATGTAGAGTCCAGGAGGCCAAGACTATTTGATTAGCTTCGAGGGAGGTGGCAGCCAAAACAGATGGTGCCAGTGGTCTTAGGGTGGCTCCATCCCCAGCGGGGCATAGAACCACCTTGTTAGATTTCATACCTTGTGTGAGGCAGGATTTCACTTGCTTCGTCGTGGTGGAGACGACAGGCTTCGTGTGTAAGGGGATCGCTGGAGGGCCTGCAGGTTGTGCGGATGGAGGCTTTGCGACGATGATGGCATAGGAGGGTCCTGGAATCCTAGTTCTTCCAGGAGTGAATGGCGTGCGCGGGGGGCGTGGGGTCCCACCTGCTGGGGCAGGAGTGGCTGGGTGGAAGCGCGGGAGGCTCGGAGATCTGAGGTGAGATGGAGTGGCCAGGGGGGGGACCATGAGACCAGCCCGGGGTCATCGGAGTGGCAGGTGGGAGGGGGTAATCCCCTGTCGTCATCTGCTGTAGTGGTGTGGAGGCTGGAAGCACCACAGAGGGGACTCCTATAGCCCTAGGAGTGGAAGGGGAAGAAGCAGTGGTTGTGGGGGCGAAGTGAGCCTGCAGTAAGGCCCACAATGACCGCAGTTGGAGCATCCCTGAGAGGGGGGTGAGGTCTGCCTGGTGGAGGGCTTGTTGTACATATTCTAGTGCTATGTAACAGTTTGATGCCAGTTTGTTTGGATCAACATCGGGGTTGGCGTCATAGTCGTAGCCTGGTGAGTCTTCCTTATAGGGTAAGCCAAGCAGGGAGGCCTCTTCGCGAGAGATCTCTGGGGAGAGCGATGGGTCGAAATAAGCATCTGAGAGCCCTTTGGGCAAGACCTCTTCATCTACCAGCCAAGGTGTCCCCGCGCGAGCCAGGGTCTCAAGCATCTTTGGGGGAATTACCTTCCCCGCAGATGCAAGAGTCTTAACCATGCGCAGAGTATACTCAGCTAGAGACTTGGGAGCCTTTCCCTTAGATTTTGAACCTTGCGGGGGGGAAGGAGCAGCCGAAGAGGAGGGGGCAGAGCCCCGACCTCGACCACGACCTGGGGCCATGGCAGCGATTCCAAAATGGGAAGGTGGAGGTTCAAGTTCAAGAGGCGATGCACAGGAGTTGTTCTGGCAGAAGATGAATGAGGGCATATATGTTTTTTTTTTCTTTGTGTCAAGTCTTGTTATTTGATATCTCTACATACAGTTTATCTGACAGTCATCTGTTCAGAAGTCAAGTTGTACTATGTACATTTGTGTTTCGATGTATATTTCTATGCTTAAAAAAAAAAGAAAAAAAAAAGATGATGAATGAGGGGAAAATGCGTTTGCACAAAAGGTGAAGTAGATCCGTGGCTGGTATCACGATAGAATAATGTGTCATCATGTCATATCTCAAGCTGTTACATCCTTTTTTTTTTTTTTTTTTTTTTTCCACATAGAAAGTTTCATGTTACAAACACTAGGTAGCGTACAACACTACTTAAACTACCAGTATCATACGATCCGGATATGCGAAGGGAACTGTGCCCTATACTATGTACATTTTGTATTTTCGACTTTTTCCTGGTTCAAATGGTTATAGTCTATGCCGGTGCTTAAGCGGCATTGTAAGCAGATCCTGGGCAATAAGGCTCGCTAAACCAGCTCTTGATGCGATGCTATACAGGTTGAGGGTTTCTCGAGGTGATACCCACAAACACGGCTAAGACTGGAGGTTTTCGATGGCCCTCGCAAACGCCAATAGGTAGGTTTTCTTAAGCAACCCTATTCATGCTAAAAGGTCGAAGTCGAGCGCTGGATGACGGGACTGGGTTACTGCATGTTCCCAGAGTGCTACGGCATTCCCCATGGCTAGTGTTGCCAACGGCTCGGCTCTAAGCCGCAAGCCGGCTGAGCTGAGCTGAACCAGAGCCGAGCCGAAGCCAGCCATTAGGCTTCAGCTAAGCACGGCTTGGTTCTAATTTTAGAGCGGCTGGGAGCTAGTGCGGGGCGGCTAAGCCGCCTTATCCCTGTGCTCCCACGTTGAGTCTCTACCTCCTCTCCTGTCCTCCTCCACCACCAGCTCGGTCCTCTCACCCTGTCTGCTCCCACCACTAGCTCAGTCCCCAGGCTCTCTGCTCGCCACCATCAACAGCATCCTCAACCATCCTTACCCTTGCTTGCACCCCAAGTTGCCCTTGCCCTGCCCCTGCCTCCACCCATGCTCTGTGTGAGCACTGACGAAATATCAGATGTGTGTAGGGCAAATGACTATGTTGTAAATACCTGATGAAATCTATGGTACAGTAAGTACACTGTGTCACAGTATAGGAAATATCTCACCTCAGATGTGCATAGGGCAAATGACTGAGGTATGTGCTACATCAATGGCATATATATATGTACATAGTGCTATGGGATATACAAAATAGGTGGGCATGGGCCCAGTGATGGACAACGGCTTGATGACAAGGAAACATAGTGAGTATGGTATAAAAATGTAGTGATGTATCTGAAACACCTACAAGTACAATAGAACAACATGCACATGATGATGCATGTGATGGCAGACCCTGGTGAGCAGTCCAGTGATGAGGGAGCAGCTGTGCTAGTGTTGGGTGACTCGGATTCCCTGCACGCTTGCTCCAAAACTCTGGCCACTTGCACCTGGCCACTTGCACTCTGGCTGCTCGCACTCTGGCTGCTCATGCTCTGGCTGCTCGCACTCTGGCTGCTTGCCACCACCACCACCACCCTCAGCTTGGTCGTGCTGCCCATCTGCTTCCACCACCCATTGCCTTATTTGTTCATCTCAGGCAAAGTGCCATTACCATATTTAGCTGTCTCAGACAATGTAGCACCATTTAATTTAGATGCATGTACCATAACAGCTTAAGAGTAGGGCTGGTGTATGGCTCTGTTCCTGTCCTTTTCCTTACTTACTGTCACTATGCCTCCTCATTGGGCTCCAAGAAAGGCTGGAAAATCAGTGGCAAAAGATACTACTGGTATTGGTTCAATCTATAAGGCTCTGTACTCTGTAATCAATGTCACATTGTGATATATCTAGATGTCAGGACTGCCCTAGACACAACCTAAGCGACTCAGAGTGGGGCTTGTTAAGCCAAAGAAAAGGTATGTTGCTCAGAAGCTATGTCTAGTGACAATAGACTATCTAGAGACTTAAGAGTCTCCTACTGTAAACTACGGCCCTTATATACCGCTCCCCTGGTCTGTGCACAGACAGCGCGCAGCTAAAGTCCCTCAAGCCGGGATCAATGCGCAGCAGCCGATCTGCGCCCATCTAACCATTCATGGAGAGTTCCTCCCACACCCAACTCCTGGGTTGTCTGCATGCGGCCTTCCTATTTGTTCAGGACTATCGGCCGATTCCCATGCACGCCGTACTGTTGACTTGGTACTCCTCGGCGTTCCCATGTCACCCCTCAGGTGCCATGCCGCTCATGATTCCTTTCATGGTGTAGGCCCATCATCGGGCCGCATCTCCTGTCGGCACTCGGTCTTATCCATAGCCGATGCTGACCTAACCACTTTCCTAATAGGGACCGCAGTTCATGTAGGCCATCCTCCTAGAGTCCCATTGCGTAGTCTTGTACATAGACGTTTGAGCTTGATAAAATAGATAAAAAGAAGAGAAAAATATCCTCCGACTCCTCGTGACCGTATCTTCATAAGTGTCATTGATGTCGTTACTGTAAAGTTTGAAATAAGAGGTGTGCTCATAACATCACCCCCCCCTCAAGGCCTCGCGTCCCGAGAGGCTGACATGGCGGAGTCCACATATCTTGGATCCTCCTTCATTCTAGCGTAAAACGCGGCCAAGTGCGCTTGTTGGTCATTGGGCGACAGCCCAGTTTGTTCTGAATTGACGTCCTCGACGTCTTCAATGGTGGTCCTATAGTTGACCAGTGGTTTTTCTTGGCGTCTTGCGCCTTTAATCCTCCTCTGTCAGTCCTCTTCCGACTCGCTGCTTTCCTTAGCAGCCGCTACTGTTTCCTTTTTTAAGATTTTCTTGGCAAGTACTGCCATGTCTTTCTCCTGAGCTCTTTTTTCTTCCGCTAGCTCCTCCTCTTCCGTCTTCTGAGGGAAATCAAGCACGGGTTTAGACTGCCCGCCACGCTCCAGGTCTCTGGAGAATGTCCCATCGGTATCGTCTGGCAGCTCCATGATTGCTGCCCTTTCGCCCTTCCAATTGCGCCATCTGCGCTCCATGTTTGCCAAGTACTTTGGCCCAAAACGACCATCTTCCCATCCAAACAACCTTTGTCAATCTTTCCAATGTGTTCCTCAACTCTTTTTGTGCTTAGTGGCACTAGTGGGTTGTTTTGGGGTGGTTTCAGTGTACTGGATGTATAAAATCCCATCTCGGATATTTCGAACGAGTTTGGGAGCATCTGGGTTTGCTTTATGGAATTTTTTGACTATAGTGGGGGCGTTGATGACATTTTTTACCAGTTCCCAGGTGGCTTCCTCCACTGGGTAGTTTTTCCATTTAATGAGGTACTCCAGCCTCGCTCCTCCTCTACCGCTAACTCGGCTTTCTAAAATTTCCTCCACTTCATATTCACCTTCTTGCGATTCTTCCACCATTTGTGCATCCTTGCATGCTGCTGCCTTTGCCTGTTGCTTTGGGAAGACTGGTTCCCTATACGGCTTCAAGAGGACTTCGTTGAAGACGTTGTAGACCTTCCATGAGGCCAGTATTTTTAGTTTGTATGAGGATTCGCCTACTTTGGTGAGTACTTCCAGTGGGCCGACGAACTTCCCATCTAGTTTCTTTGTTGCCCGAATTACTGGTAGGTTTTCTGTACTTAGGTAGACCTTGTCACCGGGTTTGTATTCAACAGCTTGCTTCCAGTGCGTGTCATAGCGCTGTTTCATGACTTGCGCTGCCTTTTCCAATGCCAATTTTGCCTTGGCGTGTACGTCCTCCAATTCTTTTGCCAATTGTTCGACTGCTACCACCTTTGGTGCGTAGGTAGGGTCGAGTCCTTTATTTGGATGCCTCCCATAGTTCATATAGAAGGGGGTGAAGCCGGTAGCGGAATGAACTCTGTCATTATGGCAGAACTGAGCCACTGATAGCCAATCCGACCAATTGTCTTGTCGGTTATTGACGAAGATGGTTAGGAACTCCTTCAGTTCCTGGTTCACTCGCTCCGTCTGCCCGTCTGTTTGAGGGTGGTAAGCCGTTGATCTGTTGGCTTTAATTCCTAGCATCCCATATAGGTCTGTCATGAATTTCGAGGCGAACTGAGGTCCTCGATCACTGATTACTTTCCTGGGGAGTCCATGCTCCCTAAAGACGTTATCCCTGAACAGCACTGCTGTTCCTTGAGAGGTTATTTCCGAAGTTGTAGGTATGAAATAAGACTTCTTGGTGAAGCGGTCTACAACAACCAGAACCATGTTGTTTCCCTTGGACTCGGGAAGCAGTCCGACAAAGTCGACTGAGATGATTTCCCATGGTTCCGTAGGGACTTCGTTGGGTCGTAACGGCGCTGCTCGGGCAGTCCTGTCTGGCTTTGCTTTTTGACACGTTTCGCAGCCAGGAATGTATCGCTCTATGTCTTTTCGCATGTTAGGCCACCAGAAGTTCCTGGTGATCGATTCCAATGTTTTGGCCATTCCGGAGTGTCCCCACGAGTGGTGAATGGCGATAATATCTTCCCGTAGTGCTGGTACTGCTGGTACGTATACGCGTCCTTGCCAGGTTACTAGTCCTTTATCTATTGCATATTCCCCTCCAGCGATTTCCAATCCCTTGACTACTTGGGTTTCCCATTGCCGACGAGGAACTTCTCTAATATCTTTGATGATATCGTCTATTGCTCGATCATCATCGAGGACATTGACGAAGAGATGTTCCTTAAGGAGAATGACGCCTTCATTGTCAGTTTCTCCTTTATTGTGTCCCGCTTGCCAGGACAATAGGTCCGCCTTGGTATTAGACTTGCCGCTTCTGTGTTTGATTACGAAGTTGTAATCCTGCAAGTCAGTTACCCATCTCGCCTGACGCCTATTGAGGTTTTGTGCTTTTCGGAAATACGTTAGGTTCTGATGATCTGTCAGAACCTCGATAGTTTGCTTTGCCCCTTTCAAGTAATGTGCCCATTCGTAGAAGGCATGCATTACTGCGAGCATTTCTTTATCGTATATTTCATAATTTCATTCGGCGTCATTGAGCGATTTTGAAATAAAGGCCACTGGTTTCCATAACCCATCCTCCTTTTGCTGAGATAGAATTCCTCCTATGGCGAAATCCGAGGTGTCCACTTCTACTCGGAATTGTCCTTCTTCATTAGGGATTCGAAGTACCACTTCCTCAGCGATGGTTGTTTTAAGCCTGTCAAAGGCTTCATCTTGCAGCTGTGTCCACAGCCACTCTTCTTTTCCTGTAAGCCAGTGTCAACGGCTTTGCCAATTTTGCGAAATCCTGCACAAATCTCCTATAGAAGTTGACGAAGCCCAGGAACTGTTGGACTTCCTTTTTACACGTAGGTTTCGGCCATTCAGACACTGCTTTAACCTTTGCGGGATCCATGCAAACAGTGTCCTTCCCAATGATCACCCCTAAGAAATCTATTTCGTTTCTGTTGAAGAAACATTTTTCGGGTTTCAATGACAGCTTGTGCCTCTCCAGTTTTTCGAGTATTCGGTTTACATGTTTGGTATGTTCTTCTTGGTTCTTTGAGAACACCAAGATATCGTCCATATAGATAACCACCCATCCTTCCGCGATTTCGACTCGAAATATGTTGTTCATCATGGTTTGGAAGGTGGTGGGTGAGTTAGTTAAGCCAAAGAACATAACCAGCGGTTCGAACAATCCTCGATTGGTTCTGAAAGCGGCCTTCCATTCGTCTCCCTCCTTTATACGAACATTATTGTAGCCCCATTGTATGTCCATTTTTGAGAACACCTTGGCTTGAGACAATTGATCTACGAGTTCTCCAATTAAAGGCAAAGGGTAACAATTCTTGACCATCATTTCATTTAACTTCCTGTAGTCCTGTACAGGTCTGAGCTTTCCGTCTTTCTTCTTTACAAAGAAGAAAGGTGATGCCATTGGTGATTTGCTAGGTTGGATTCGTCCAGAATCCAGATTCTCTTTTAGGAACTCGTCCAGTTGTTGCTGCTTGTCCCGGTTTAAAGGGTAGATTTTGCAGTCTACTGGAGTCGAACCAGGTATTAATTCGATTGCGTGATCCCATCGTCGTCTTGGTGGGAGTTTGTCAAAGGTTTCTTTTTCGAAGACCTTTCTGTGCTTTAGGTAATGATGGGGGACTGCCTCCTCGAGTGTACGTTTCTTTTCCATTCTTGCCTGCTCCGCAGCTATCTTTGTGGCGGTTGAGGCGAAGGCTCGTACTTGTAATTCAGGTTCCCTGATATGAACTGCTAGAAGGCGATCTCCTTCATGTAAGCAGTATGAAACGTCAATTTCATCTTCAGGTTCCTGTACTGAAGATGGCTTCCAACAGGTACCGGGACAACGGTTGAATTCTAAAGATTTCTTTTTCCAGTTAATGGTTGGATTGTGATGTTCCAACCAATCGTGTCCCAGGAATAGGTCTGTTTTGCTGAGCGTAGCGACAGCACAGTCCATTATTTCATGGGATCCTATTTGCAATTTGAACTGGACGAAGTATTCCACACTTCCTGATCCGTTTCGAGTACCGTCCGCATTATACACCGGTATAGGACGCAACAATTTCTTTTTGTTCATCCTGTGTTTTTCAATGAACTCCTCGCTTATACACGAAGCGGTGCATCCAGAGTCTAGTAACATAGTGATGTTGGCGGACTGGAAAGTGTCCATGGTGGTGAGTGTGCCTTTTAGATCTAACTCCTGCTTCCCAATTCCTTGTACTACCTTTTCCCTCAAGTGTACAAGGTTCCATAGGGCATCGGTTTCTGATAAGGCATTTAACTGTTGGACCAATCTTCTGTTCACTTCGTTTACTCGTTTATCATCTACCCATTGGCGTAGACACTTGATTGCCATTTGTTCGTCCTGCTGCCAGATACGTCTTAGTACCCACGGCAGCGTCCATGTTTTTAGTCTTTTTTCGGGTTTTACGCTTGTTTCCAAGTTTCTTATATGATGTATGTTCCCACTGCATTCATAGAGCAAATCATGCATGTTAATTGTGGAGTCTACTGGTACTAATACACCGTTACAAGAATTTGAACTTGAGGCCAATTGAACAGAGCGTTCGTTCACTGGCCGTCTCCAAAATCCGAGACCTCCTCGATTTTGGCACATCCTTCTGGGGTTGTTTCCCCATTGTCTATTGCTCGAACTACTCGTTTCCCCTTCTCCCCTTGTGTGATCCTCTTCTTTTCCCAACATCGTTCCACCGTATGTCCCTTCTTTCCACAGTTGACACACTTGGGTATCGGCCTATTCCCCCTTGGTTGAGGACACCGGCTACTGCTGTGTCCCTCTTTCCTGCAATTGTAACACCAATATTTACTGGATTTTTTCTTATCTATGTCCATAGCATTTGGGTCTCGGCTTCCCGATACGAATGGGGCTGGAGCCTTGTACTGGTATTGAGGACGGGGGTTCGTACTTGGAGTTTGCTCTCTGTATTCCTGCCGAGTTTTCGGGAAGCCATACATCTCGTTGGCCTTCCTGTAAGCTCGGGCAAGTGCGGTTACTCTTGTTTGTATCTGGACAAGAGTTGCATTGTCTGCAAGTCCCCCATATCGAATTAGGTCTCGTCCTAAGGCTGGGTTGAGGTTGTTCTGGAACTGAGAGATCAATGCTTGATCATTCCAGTCTGTGAGCGAAGTAAGGGAGTTGAATTTCATGATGTAGTCTTCGACCATCATCGTTCCTTGCCGCAACTTCAGTAATGCTTCTATTGCCTTCTCCTTCGTTTCTGTGGACATGAAGAAGTCGTGCATTTGGTTTGAAGTCGGTCCAATCCGTGAACGGGAATTGGTTAATTAATGGCCTTCGTACCCATGCTCGATTATCCTCAGTTGACTCTCCCTTGTTCAGTTGTTGCCAGTTGAGCTGTGAATCCCATCCGCTATTGTCTATTTTGTCCTGGTACTCCTGCAATGCTTCTTGGAGCGCTTTGAGTTTAACACTGCTCCAATCTGCTGCCCTGTCTCCCCTTCTGCCTTTCATTCGGTATAGACATATGGAGATTCGTCGTTTCGGGTCTACTTCTCTTGCCAGCATGAAGTAGGTCTCCATTTGCCGCAACCACCCATCAACCGTCCTTGGGTCCCCTTGGTAATAATCAGGCATTTCTGCCTTTGTGAGGGGTCCTGGTTCTGGTTGGGAGCTCTGCTGGTATTCGTTTATTATTGCTACCAGAGCCTGTCCTGCGCTGGTGATTGCGCGCTGTCTATCCTCTTCCTGACGGTGAATCTCATTCTCCCATGCTGCTACTGCTGCAGCAGGTTGAGTGTCTGGGAGAGACTCTAACGTTTCGGTATCCATCCAATAGTTCCTCCATCCGAGTACAGCGTGGTAGGCCTGAGTGACCATTTCTACTGTTAATCAGAAGGGTCCCGCCCCGAGTTTATAATGTCCCATGCCTTCTCGATTTAGGCATTTGATGTGGAACCATCCTCTCATGTTACTGTTATATTTTTCAATATGCAGTGTGGTGGAACTGGGGTAGGATCTTTGAATAATGGTGGTGACATTTTCGTCCTGGAGGTTCTTGTCCCAGTTGCAGATCTCTTGCAACTGTGGGTAGGCCGGCCACATAAATTCGTCCCAGAATTCCTTTTTAATTAATACCAGGTAGCAATATCCTGGTATGTCCGGGTTGAATCCGCTGTTAGCCCAGGACATTGTTGGATAGGGATAAGGAAGCCAGGATTCTTTTTCGACATTCCTTCTCCACTGGTCGATTTGTCGTTTTTTATGGGCATTATTTGCCCCTTGAGGGTACTCCTCGGTTGATAACCAGTCTGCTGCTGTAGGAACTCCGCCGTTCCAGTGTGCTGCATCGCCTCTGGCGTTGATGACTTTCGCTTTGCTTTCCCCACCAGCTAGTGCTGCCGCTGCGTATGATCGTGCTGGTTGCACTACTGGTTTTGGTTGGACTATCACCAGGTATGTTCGTCCAGCTGCCTGATTTACTGCCTCTTGAACAGTCACTGTTGATCGTAAGTCAACCCGTTTGATAGATGTAGTGGCGAGGGAGCGATTCTTTAATCGACGCTTGGATTTCGAACTGTCCTCCAAAGCGTACCTGTCCAGGTATAGTGGGAAACTTTATGCAAGTCACCAAGTTCGTCCCATGTGTATTCGATATCATCCCATCGTACGGCAGATTCCTCAATGATGTGACATCGACCTGGTTGAATACTGTCTTGGATAGCAAAGACCACCGTGTCATCCCGAAGTTCGGGTTCCCAGTTTATAATATCGTACAAAGTGGGCCAGGCAGGCCAGTTAAACTTGTCATAGTATTCGGCTTTGAACAGGTACATGTAACAGTACCTGTTCTGTCTCCATTGGTCGGGAGCAATTGGACTCTTTGCCATTGGTCCTGGTAAGTATGCCTTGACGCGAGCCCGCCATCCTAACAACCTGGCCTTATGGTCATTCCAGGTATCTTCTCCGATCTCGGATAAGAAGTGGTCTAAGCCAATGGTTCGGAGTTTTTCAATTGGTTCTGTAAGGAGCCGTTCCGGTGTCCTGGCGAGGATACGTCCAGGTGGCTTTGTAATGAGTAAGGGATCGTATCAAATCCCTTGACGGCGTTCTTCCTCTTCTCATTCCCGCTTCCACTTGGCATAGCGAGTGGCACGTATGTTGCCATTCATGGCATGCATCCAAGCATTCCAGTCTTCGTGAGACATGGTCATGCCGTCGTGAGCATAGAGCTCTTCCACGTGATGGGCGCATTGTAATCGTTCTATGGCGACCCGGTATTTTCGTACTGCTTTGTCGCCATTGTTGATCAACATCAACCATTGATTATATTTTGACGAGACAAGTGCCAACCAAATGGGATTTGAGGTGTCTCCTCCATATTGCTCTTCTAACAATGTTATGAGAGTCTGGTACTCTCATTCTGCCTTACACATTGCGCGCTCTGCTCGCAGTACAGCCTTGCTGGCTGCTTGTTCCATCAGAAGGGCCTCCCATGCTTCCTTCTGTTCAAGCTCTTGTTGGAGCTCTCTTTCTCGTAGTAACTTTTGCACCTCAGCGCGTTCCCTCTTCCGCTCGTTTTTGCGGTATTGCCAGTACAGTCTGACGTGGTTATCGTAATGGCGCATGATGGTGTCGCCAATAAAGGTTGGTGTCCTAACAAGGACAGATTCGGTGGTGTCGACCCAGTCCGCCTCAAAGATCTGACCGATCTCTGAGAGTGTCGCCTGGGCGTATGGGAGTACGTATTGAAAATGGCAATTCATTTTTGCCGGTGAGGGATGATAGGTAGTTCCTGTAAAATATTCTTCAACCAAGTTCAGGCCCTCCACTGACACTTGATCCGTTTGTTCGGCAGTCGAAAAATCCGCACCTGTCGATGATGTCCTTTGGGAAACAAAGGAGTTACTGTCTGCAGCGTCGTGGGTCTGCAAGCTACTCAGTTATGTGCACCCGGCAATTCGCCTCAATGTCCTTGTGCTCAGTTATCAGCCCGAAATCAGGTAGGGCTGCTGATACAGAGGGTATGAGAGGACTTTATTTCAGCCTTGATATGCACAGTAACTAGTTTGTTTCGCTCGTTCCTGAGCTTTTCCGCAACTGCAGTGTACGTTACCCCGAGCGTGTCTATGGTCTCCTGCCTACACTGCTCTCAGGCGAACTCGTACTCTCGTCTGCAACTGTTTGGTAGACAGGCCCAATGGGCGAATTGAGGATCTCTCGTTCAAGACCCATTGACAGTATGTGTGTCGAAGTCGATGTCGCCAACGGTCCCAGGATAATTGGGTTACAACCATCAAAGAGAAACTAGGCCTTCGATTGTCAAGGAGCAACTACGAGCGAAGTGCTCAGTGCTGGACAGTACGAAGGGGTAGAGAAGAAAGTCTCTAGATTATGTCAGGACTGCCCTAGACACAACCTAAGCGACTCAGAGTGGGGCTTGTTAAGCCAAAGAAAAGGTATGTTGCTCAGAAGCTATGTCTAGTGACAATAGACTATCTAGAGACTTAAGAGTCTCCTACTGTAAACTACGGCCCTTATATACCACTCCCCTGGTCTGTGCACAGACAGCGCGCAGCTAAAGTCCCTCAAGCCGGGATCAATGCTGCAGCAGCCGATCTGCGCCCATCTAACCATTCATGGAGAGTTCCTCCCACACCCAACTCCTGGGTTGTCTGCATGCGGCCTTCCTATTTGTTCAGGACTATCGGCCGATTCCCATGCATGCCGTACCGTTGACTTGGTACTCCTCGGCGTTCCCATGTCGCCCCTCAGGCACCGTGCCGCTCATGATTCCTTTCATGGTGTAGGCCCATCATCGGGCCGCATCTCCTGTCGGCACTCGGTCTTATCCATAGCCGATGCTGACCTAACCACTTTCCTAATAGGGACCGCAGTTCATGTAGGCCATCCTCCTAGAGTCCCGTTGCGTAGTCTTGTACATAGACGTTTGAGCTTGATAAAATAGATAAAAAGAAGAGAAAAATATCCTCCGACTCCTCGTGACCGTATCTTCATAAGTGTCATTGATGTCGTTACTGTAAAGTTTGAAATAAGAGGTGTGCTCATAACACTAGAGCAATTTGATGCCCATGCATCATCTGCACCCTCTGCAGTGCAAAACACACCTACTACTCCAGGTGAATATTATTACTGTTCTTTGTTTTGCATATTTCTGATATGGTGCACAAAGATAAGCTGCCTGCTTCTCAGCAGGCTCCTTTTGTTGAATTCAATGGTAAGCAGTATCTCAAGCTGGGGATCACAATACTACTTACCACCAATTACTGATAAATTTGACTTTCAAATCCAATTAATTGCAACAGAAGAAGTTGAGGTATTTGATGGTAGGGAACAGGGCAATGATGGAGATGGAATAGTCCACAGTAAGTGCCACTGGACAGTTTACAGAGCAACTAAAAGTCAAGTTAAAAGGGAGAATTCCTAAACCATCAAAGCGTGCTCTTGGAGTAAGTGTTTGGTGCAAAACTTAAATTGATTCTATCAAACTGAAATTTTCAGGTTGACCCCTTGGAACCAATGACTCCCATTCCTGCCAGGAAGAGAAAGGCTGTTCCAACAACACCTGCTCAGGTGTTGTTTACACCATGTAGACCAGATGAACCAGATGGATCTGAATCTGGTGATGAGGATATTTCACCATCTAAGCTAGCCTCTCAGGTAGAGGAGCTTTCCATGGATCCCTCTGCAGAGCCAGGCAAGAGAAGGGCATCAAGAGTAGCAAGAGATGTCTGGGAATTTTTTGAGAAGACTGGAAGTGGAACAGGTGCAATGAGCACTTGCAAGTTATGCATGTGAATATTATCATAATTTAAACTTGTTCTCACAATTAACTTTGTTTCTCAGTACTGCTTGTGCAGCTGATCAAGATCATCCAGTTGCCAAATTTTCTGTTCAACTAGTGTTTACAACCTCAGGAATCATTTAGTCAGGGTGCACTTGGAAGAGTGGAGCAAGCTATGTGATGATAAGAATATCCCCATCACTAATCCTGCAGCATTGCAGGGGGTTAGGAAGTTTAAGGGACAAGATGATGATGATAAGGAGGGTAGTCAGCTTCTTTCATATTCTAAGGAGGCATTTTCCGATGCCTTGGTTGAATTTGTTGTTGCTGATGATGTGGTAAGTAATAATGTTTATAATGCCTTGCAGCCTTTCTGATTGTGAAAGGCCATGAACATTGTGGAATCTCCAAGGCTCAAGAAGATATTTTTGCTCCTTAGGAAGGAGCTGGGGGAGTCTGATATCCCTGGAAGAAGTACTATTTGAAACCATATCATGAACAACTTTTCAGATCACCTTAAACCTCTAGAAGATGATATGAGGGCAAGTTTGGAATTGTTAACACCTTAATTTGGCTAACTATTTAGAAGAGATCAGTGGGAAAAGTCTCCTTCACCACTGATACATGGTCAGATCCAAACTTGACCTCCTTTATGGCCATAACTGCACATTGGGTTGAGGGTATTGAAGTTAAGACAATGGCAGGGACCCAGTGGAAGTTGGAATTGAGGGCTGACCTTATTGGTTTCCGCAGAATCCCAGGTAGACACACTGGCAAGCTCCTTGCCCAGTGTTTTCTCTTTATCCTTGACAGATTGAAGATAACCCAAAAGGTATGGGCTTCAAGTTCAAATTGTACTTCTTGCTCATTCATATGTTGACAGATTGGTTGGGTAACTTGTGATAATGCAAGCAATAATGATACTATGATGACTTCACTCCAGTATACACTTCACAGGAGGGGGATTAAATTTGATGCTATTAAAAACAGGATTAGGTATGATTTTTCACTGTGCTGATGCTCTTATTTAAATTTTTCTAGATGTTTCCCTCACATTGTCAACTTGGCCTGCAAGTCAGCTTTGGGTGCCATAACTGACATGAAATATATTGAGGAAGAGGCAGAATATGTACCAGGGTTTGGTTCAAGGGACTGTATTGCAACAGTCCACTCACTCATCAATGCAGTAATTCATCCCTATTGAATTTACACCTATTACTGATTGGACCATTCAGATTTGTAACAGCAATGTGAAAAAGCAGAGATTTTCACAATATGTGCTGGAATCCTTCAAACAGGACTATCAGCTTATTCAAGATGTCTCAACAAGATGGTCTTCAACCCTCCTGATGATTGAGAGGGTCTTGGAATTGAAAGAGGTAGGTCTGAGAATAATATAACTAAGCTTTCATTAAGATTGCATAGGCAGTTATTGAAATAACATATGACAATGACTTTCCTGACTTAGAGACGTTCCAAATGAATGAATATGAGTGGGAATTACTGGAAAACTACCAGAAAATTCTTGAGGTATCAGTTTGTGTGTTCAGAAGAATATGTGGCTAATGCAGAATAAAGATCCCTCATGCCTTCCAAGATATACTCAGGACTGTAAAGACTCCTACTCTTCCATACACTATCACATCTTTTTCAGCATTGATTGAGAGATGGACAGAACTGGCAGAAGAGAACCACTCTTGGAAGAATATCATCACCCCAGGCTTGGACAAGTTGGAGAAGTATGAAGGAGAGCTGACAAAAACACCAGCTTATGTCCTTGCAATGGGTAATCTGCACATTTTGTGTTTTA
The DNA here is from genome assembly GCA_023014405.1 of Amanita molliuscula. Lineage (NCBI taxonomy): Eukaryota > Fungi > Basidiomycota > Agaricomycetes > Agaricales > Amanitaceae > Amanita > Amanita molliuscula. The sequence continues at coordinate 169,021 of JAEBUP010000029.1, read as the reverse complement.
TCATTGAATTGACATAAGTCCTAGTCACTGATCCTGCAAACAAACTGGATTATTTTTTAGCATTATCAGAGAATGAGTACAGGTCAGCCAAGGAATTATTTTTGGAAGCAGTAAGCTGGTCATTTTATCCCATTTTAAACTCCATCTCATTTCATGACAGTTAAAGGAATACAAAAGTTCAGGGACCCCACAGACTGAGCCTCAGCCCAAGCCTGCAGCTAAACAATCCAAGCCAACTGCAGCTCAAATATTGCATAGAAAGAAACAGCACTCCACACCTAAGGAAGTGAGTTTGGAAATGGAAGTGGAGCAATACCTAAGTGCTTTTGGTGGTGAGACCAAAGATATCTTGCAATTTTGGCAGGTGCCTAAACTCTAAACCTGTGTTATATTATCTGACTTGCATATAGACTCATCAAGGACAATATCCACATATCTTCCAGCTTGCCATGGATATCATACCTATCCAGGCTACAAGTGTGCCATGTGAGAGAGCTTTCTCATCTGGGAAAGAAACCATGGCACCTAGGAGAAGTAGGATTTCCAATTGTCTGATGGAGGCACTTCAAGTCCTTAAGTTCTCAATTTGCAAAGGCCCTGCACTGAGCTTCACAGAAGGAATGGCTTGGGATGATGAGCTAAGGGAATTTGAGTACATGGGTAGGGTGGCACCATCTGAAGATGCTGAGACATATGGCAGGAATTTACATGTGGAAGAGCTGGATGAAGATGGGCTTGATAGGCTCATTGAGGAAGATATGAAAGCAATGGAGAATGAGTCCAAAGAAGTTAAGGATAATATGGAGGATTGATGATATAACTTGTAATTGTATCCCTGTTGAAGCATAAATTGTAAAATAGTGAAATAGTTTTTCATTCAGATCACTGATCCCAATACATGTACTATCAACCCTACTACACTTAGTCACAGACTACAGTACAACAGAGTCAATACAAAGGATAATGCAAACAAGCATGTCTGCAGAGGGCTGGTTGATGTGGTGTGGGTGGACTGGGGATCAGATGGAAGGGTGGAAGCAGGCACACTCACCTTGTCACATGGCTGGGTCCATGAGCAGCATGGGGTCAGGATTGGGACTGGTAGTGGAGCTGCACAGTAGCATGGGTGGAGTGTAGTGCAGGTGGAAGATAGCAGCAGGCACATTTGATGGGGACATGGGCATGGTAGTGAAGGCAGTAGCACAGATGGAGGATAGGCAGTGGGCACATTTGGTGGGGGCATGAGTGGGCACAGGTCAACAGTAGACGGTGGCATTGGTTGACAGATGGTGGGCACAGGCAGAAGGCAGGTGCATGGCAATGGTTGACCCTTGAGGGTAGGGATGTGCACAGGTAACCCACAGGTTCCCCAGTGCTTACCCATACCTGTGAACCCATGTGTTAAAGGCCTACAGGTCAGTGGTTACAGGTACAGGTCATGGGTCACAACACAAATTTACCACTACTACTAGGTTGAAAACCACTGATCACCCGAGAACAACAATGTATCCTGTCAAATGGTTAATGCTCCCAAGTAGAGTGATCAAATAGCTTTAAAACACACCTGGAATCAAGAGAAACGGTTGAGATATGAAGGAGATATGATATTATCTTATTTACCTTGCAGCCTAACAACCATCAGCCAGATTTCGAGAGAATGACAAGATCGCGCATTGAATGGTCGACGCGCCCAAGGGTAAGACTTAAATGGCTTTCTAAAGCACCTGGAATGAAGGGAAACAGTTGAGAAATGATTGAGATATGATATCATCTTACTCACCCCTAACCTAACAACCACCAGGTAGATTCTCAGAGAACGACAAGATCGCGCATCGGACGGTCGATGTGCCCAAGGGTAAGACTTAAATGGCTTTCTAACGCACCTGGAATGAAGGGAAACAGTTGAGAAATGATTGAGATATGATATCATCTTACTCACCCATAGCCTAACAACCACCAGGTAGATTCTCAGAGAACGACAAAATCGCGCATCGAACTGTTGATGCACCCAAGGGTAAAACTTAAATGGCTTTCTAACGCACCTGGAATGAAGGGAAACGGCTGAGAAACGATTGAGATATGATATCATGACATGTTTTGAGGGTGGGGAGTGCAATCAACAGTAGACGTGGGCACAGTATTCGTGGTGAAGGCAGAAAAGGCAAAGCCAGTGAGCACAGATGCAGAGAAGGCAGGGAGAGCGAATGGTGGACGAAGAGAAGGCAGGGCGAGCGAGTGGTGAAGGCAGAGAGGGTTCAGGCACTCCTTGAACTCCGACTCCCATCATCTCCCCTACATCCGCCCTTTTGTTTACGAATCCAGCCCTTCCCATCCCATCGGCTGGTTGTTCTGTGTCCTAGCCGTTCGCCTCAGGCTGTCCACTCATTTGTCCATCGACATCGGCGTCATTGCACCCATCAATCTCACAGATCCGTTGACCATACCTTCTTCAAGGTCCTTTGTTTTCCGCTGTCAACGCCAGCATCAGCATCGTTTTTGCACCAGGAACCCTACCTGTTCATGCCCAAACCTGTTTGACAATACCCGACGATCGCCAGCCTGGTCTGCAGGAGATGCCCTCTTTGTCTGGGAACACGTGGTAACCCAGTCCTGTGCACGCTCTGCGGTTTTTTTTTTCTTTTTTAGCATTTTGAAGTGGATCAAGCTAGCAGGGGACGCCCTCTTCATCTGGGAACACATGGTAACCCAGTCCTGCTTAGCAGTGCTCGACTCGACCTTTTTCGGTCTGGCTGCGTTTGTGGGTACTTGCCTCGAGAAACCCTTGTCCAGTTTTAGCATTGCTTCAAGAGCTATAGGTTACGCTTTAGATCCGCCTAAGCCCCGGAAAACAATTACCACGAAACAAAACAAACTTTGGCTGTCCCCGTGTAGAATATGTAGGTGTCATGTAGTATGGGGCTTGGTTCCCCTGTTATCCGGAGCTGTGTCTTACCAGTAGTTACAGTATTGTAGTACAGTACCTAGGTTTGCAAATACATACTTCTATTCGGAAAAAAAAAAAAAAAAAAAAAGGCAGAGAGGGTTGGATGGGAGGGTGTGACATAGCTGCCATACTGGGTCAGCTTAGCCACCTGGAGCTGGCTCTGAGCCTCTCGCAAGCCGATCAGATCGGCTTCGGCTCCTAGCATTAGCCGAACAATCGGCTTAGGCAAAGCTAAGTAGCCGAAGCCGGGCTTAGTCAGCCATTGGCAACACTACCCACAGCCTTGATCCACTATTGCATAAAAAAAAACGTCCCAGAGCCACATAGCGATCCCCACCATAAGGGACCACCTATGCAGCCATGATAATGGGTAAGCTGTTATGGCCTGAAACAAAGAGAAGAGGTATCGTCGACAGATTGATGAGATCGATGAACACGTGTCCCAACAAGGGACTGCAACAAAAGCTGCCTGTTGATAGGCAAATGAATGAATGGCCTGAGGCGAAGGGCCAGGGAGCAGAACAGCCAGCCAATGTGGAGAGAAGGGCTGGATTCGAAAACAAGAGGGCAGATGAAGAAGGGATGATGGTGGTCGGAGTTCAAGGAGCACCTGCTGTTACATCCTTTCAAGTTACTTCAACTTGGTATGGCGTTCCCTCTTACCTTGCATGATATAATTCCTGCATAGATTTTGAACTCCAAATCCAACCTCTTAACTGTGTTGTAATGGCCACTTGATACTATTTCACCTATGGGACTGATATGTGGAATGACCAGACCAAGCAAAGGTGTCCAGATTGTCAATTCATTGGCATATCCATCTTATTATGCTGGTAACTAGCTTCTATAGACCATAATTTCGCATACTGAATGCCGTGAAGGAAATGGACAGTCAATTACAGTGTAATTGGCGACAGAGTTACTTGATTGCATCTTGCACTGGTCCATGTTTGCTACTTCTAGGACAAATCCATAACCGAAGTACTAGTTTCAGACTTAAATGAACTTCAAGGCAGGACTTTCAGATTTACGTCAAAATGAATCAGATTCTAGTTATTTTACAGAAATGTAAAGGCCAAGCACCCTCCAGTGACACTGGGCAGACAGCAGTCATGGAATGCATTTGTATAGCCTGAAGCACAGTCATTCTATTATAGAGCGTATGATGGTGTAGGTAAGTCATAATGTCTTGATCATAAATTTACAAAGATTAGACACAGGAGCGCTCCTCCCACCGAGGCCCATCATATTGGATACGTTTCGCCAGGTCTTGCAGAGATTGATTGTCAGATTTACGACAATACTCAAGACATCCTTTGAAGTATCCGAAGCAAGTGAATACAAAGTGTGGCGAACTTTCAAGACAAGAAATAACAGATAGTGCCCTTGCCTGTTGGTGCCATCCTTAAAGAACAATCCAGATGAGATTTCGAGGTATACATACCATCTCCGGTGTTACATTTAATGGTTTATAGTCATTATCCCAATGTCAATAAATATGGAGCATGATACACTTGAGGTTCATACACCGAAGAAATGGCATTTCACAATGAGTTTTGCCGAGACACCAGAAACTTGAATTTGCATAAGACCCATACTCTGTCAAAGTCTCCGAATTTCGGGCCATGATCTCAAAAATCTGCGGTTCTGTCCCCCAATTTGGGAATGTGAGGCTGGTGATTCGCAGGTGATGGTCCAGATATTGGATCGTATGCTCATCCATGGACCAAAAGCTCATAACTGGGGGGAATATCTCTGCAGTGAGCAGCATCTTCATATACCAAGAGCTGGAAAAATGAAAGGAATTAAGCGAGCGGATATGTGGTATCAGAGCTTCTGGTCCCAAAAAGGTACTATATAACCTGATGTGTTCCAGCTTCAAGGGGCAATTCTTGGGTATGTAACTGAACATGTATACAAGGTCAATGTTTTGACTGGTTATATACTGTTTCAGTTCAAGATGCTTCAGGTCGGGATTTGCCGCAATGATCATCCCGAGTCTGTTGATTGCCGTCCTACAGGCGGTGGCCACCTCCCCCACATTATATTGAAAATTGAATGTAAGTTTGTGCAAATTGTCCAACTTCCCAACACAACAGACAAAGCTACCCATGTTTGGCATGTCTTCGTCGACATTAAGAACAAGCTCGTCCAATTGAGGAAAGCCTTGAAGCATCCTCACTGTGGTGGCGAAAACCCAATCTGGCTCCGTCCTCACCTCCCACCTACAAAAAGATAGTCAGCCAGTTCCCAGGAGCGTGGCAGCTAACGCACATGAATTTATTGACTTCAGGCAGGTTCAATCTAGGCTTAAACCATGCACCAAGTCGAAGCCTAGCATAAAGCCGCAATACGTTCTTATATATATGCGTCTGGGCATCGTGTGTGGCAGAACAATGGGTTTGCTGAGATGGAGAAGTGCGGACAAGATATTCAGGAGTATAAATGTCGGCAGCAATGGCATTATATGCCATGACACTGAAGAAATCGGATCCATAGATCCAGTCCCAATCAGGTATTCGCAACGTTTTGGCCGTCTTTGAGTATGCAGTTTGTTTCGAGGACAGTAGGGTTTCAAGTTGGATTAGGTTAGTCCAAACATCATCGGATGTTGGGAACAGACAGATGGAAGAAAACATTTTAGATGCAATGATCTTGGCAAACTGCCTGCAAACAAGACGCAGAGTCATTAACTCCTTGAATGTCATCAAGGGATTATCAATACACTGCGTCAAGGAAATGGTCAAGCGGGCAGTGTCAAAAGCGTGGTGCATGTACCTCCATGAGTATACATTCATGCATCTCAGCTGGAAGATAGCATAAGTGCTGCTTCTGCTGACCTGCTGCTTTGCGATTGCCAAGTCTGAACATCATGTCTGTCTGTAGCAAGGATGGAAACTATGATAAATTAGCTTTGGGGGAACCCCCGATGCCTTTTATAGTGGCATTCACTTTCCTAAAACACGGCACTTATTGAGTGAAGGCCAATGCAGCTTAAAGGCACTGAAAGTTCTGTTTACAATAGCGACTTCAATGATTGCAGAACAGTGCAAGCTGGGTATGTGGGTCAATGCTGGTCAATGGCAATACCATTGTTATTATATTTTGATCTGTTGAAATATCACGATCACATTCTATATGCTCCATGTCATGGGTACATGGTGTGTACAAACCAGGTGCAATAACGGATCTATCCCGTTGTTTCATCATCCCATCTGCGCATTGTCAAGGGGCGCAAGTTTACTTGCAGGTTAAAAGTGGCAGTGCTAAATGCCTGCAACTGGCATGAAGCTGACATGCAAGCTGGTAAGAGATGAGCATACTCCTCTGAAGTCATGTCTTTAATTGCTGTGTATGTCCCGTGAAGAGCGATCCCATCCGAGTCCTTGTAAGGACATGTCGCTTACCTGTGGTGGTGGTGGTGATGTCAGAGCTATGGCAAGCACTGTCAGTGCATCAAGGACATAAGCGGTTATCGTTGGAACTCCCGACTTTCAGGCACAAAGACAGCACAAAAACGATGTTAGTAAATTGAACGGTGATCTGTGATTTTTCATTGGATGGTCTTAGTAAGGTGGCATCTGAACTGCGCAGTGCGTAACAATATGTAGGTTGCCCACAAGGGAGTTGTGCATTGGGTAAATGGCACAAGCTCCTGCATATGCTTGTTATTTTTTTGCTAGCATAAGCCCACAAGGAACTCACTTTGGGCTCCAGCCTACTATCGTTCTTTTGCATCACTGGCTTAGCGGGTGACATCTGCAAATGACATAATGAAGGATGATTGATGGGAGCCGAGTTGAAAACATGTTTGGCCGTGCTTGCCACGCCAACTGAAGTCTTTCCATCTCCACCAGGAGAAAAAGTTAATTTATCAAGCCACTGAATCCGGCGCTAACAATTTATGGCCTGCAATCAGTTTTTGTCATTGTGGCCAGCGGGGAATTTGTGCTTCTGCGTCGCGTACCATATGGCGTGGTCTTTTGATAGTTTGGTAAGTAGCACAGGGGCTGGAAGGATCCAGCCGAGATGGAAGAGAAGATTGTGGCGGTCATGAAAGAGAGGATGGGATAGACCCGGTGTCGGCTTGGCTTGTGGAAACCCTGTTGACCGCATCCAGGAGAATTGGAAAAGTTCAACATCCAATGCACCAGCACTCCCAGTCACCTTTAGTTGTGGCTTTAATATATTTTTTCATGCTTTTTTGAGTGTTCTCTGCTGCTTTGAAATTGCGGAAGAGCAAATATGGATAACATGTTTCTCAACTTGTCCGGCATGTTCGGAGAATAAACGCCATAGCCTAACCTCAGACGATATCTTGATACGCATAGCTGCAGTGGACATACAATTATGCAAGGGACGCGTTGTGTGGGAATGCTGGGAAATGATGGAGCACGAGTGAAACAAATGAGCCAGTTACTATTTTTTTTTTTTTTTTTTTTGAATAGAAATATATTTGAAACACATAGAGTAACCAAATACTACAAACTACCAAACAGATTGACTGTCGGAATACTATATAGAAAATATGAGAAACACAGCAATCTTATACCAAGAAAAGAAACAAAGATGCAGAAAGCCAGTTACTATACACAGGTCAAGGTAAAGATTTTGTTGAGAATCATGTGCATTGGACGATAACTTGCTGCAGCTGCAGACATTGATATACTCGAGCAGCTGGACAGTCATGTGCGCCCCAAGCGAATAGGACCATGTCTTGCGTTTTTTTTTTTTTTCCGCATAGAAATGTTATATTGAGACAAAAGCTCATAAGGAGCAACTACACCCGGTACCAAATGGCCCGTACACAACTATGCAAACGCATGACAGTCATAGCAAAGAAAGATAAGCAGCAAAACAGCTAACAAAAGAAAGTGACGGTCATTTAATATCTTGCGTTTTACAGCACCTTTGTATCAACTTTGATCTACCTACCACGAAAATATTTGGCATCACCTCACTTGGAATCCCGACCTGGAAAAGTCTTTCAAGGGCTAAGACAAGGAAGCCCACTCCGACTCTGACACAGAACAGACAATGAGTCGTACGGCCCTACGGGCAGTAGTGGGAACGCAGAAAACCGCTGACAAGCTCATCCTGTCGTCCTTATATCGGCATGCAAGTCTAATCACATCTCTGGTCGCCTTCAATGCCTGGAAACTCAGCCATGCCAGTGCGTAAGGATGCAGTGGTGTGCACGCACCACTGCCCGAAGAAAACATTCTTTTCATCTCCCTATCCCATCTGGCTCGCCTCCCACCTCCTCACGGCTTCCCACTTGCAACCATACTTCTGACGTGCTCTCTCGTCGCGCAATCTTTTCTTGGACATGGTCCGTGGGTCCGTGGGTCCGCCTCATCAGGAAGCGCTGCTAACCCATTGCCCTCGTTGCACCCTTAGCCCCATCAGTAATAGTTCTGGTTAGCATCCTCCCACATGCGCGGCCGAGGAAGGAAGAAGGGAGAGCTTGGTTTCAGGATTATCACCGCCACGATGGGTATCCACAATATGGATGAACTGTAGCTCATTCGGGCAGTCACAGGCATACTCTGTTTGCATATGGACCCCGTCGTAACTTGAAAGGTGGACAAGTATTACAAGCTGAATCTTGCTGAGCGCCATAAGGAGTTTCTGTCAATCAGTATCGGATTGGACAACTTCCATAACAAAGATACGTCATTTACATACTGCGCTAGCTGATGCGATTAAGACCCCCCGCCCACGCTCTCCGACATTTTTATTCTTCCTTGATATACCGACTGGTGATGCCAATGCAACCTGTCAGGTTGTCTTTTTAGGTGATTTTGTCTCATCATATACATGCGTCAGCCTTAACACTGCCGTAGTCTCCCATAGTCAGACTAGTCTCGCTGGCTTGATTGATGATAACATTACCGATCATCGCAGCTCACACCTGCAGGGAAGCTCTACCTTTCCGGACACATAAAAAACTCCAACATACCCGTCCTCCATCATCACTCTTCCACAATCATCATGATAGATCACAGCGTCACAGACGAAGAGACGCCCCTTTTACATCCTGAACAATCACGGAAACCTTCCAGACAAGCCCCTTTCCCATTGCTTCAGTTTTCGACGCTCTTCTTATTGCAACAATCTGAATATCTGACGGAGACCACAACGTATCCATTTTTGCCAGACGTACGTGTCTATTAATACATGTTCGTTATCTGCTACACGTTGCCTTCAGCTGGTTCGAAACCTCGAAATCACACATGGTGATGAAAAGAATGTTGGATGTTATGTCGGGATACTGGTACACATTCTATTCTACGTCGTCATATTTGAGCGAAACGGTGAATAGCAAACTGCGTATCATTTCGCTGCGACGGTCACCGTGTTCCATTGTTGTCGGCTCTCTGATCAAATCGGTCGAAGACCTGTTCTATTAACAGGTGTACTTGGTCTGTCCTTTTGTATGTGTGCATTTGGAGTTTCGACGACGTTCTGGACACTGCTTTTGTCGTTCGTCCCTTAGTTTGAAAGGTCCGAGACAAACATTGACCATTTTCTAGTCAACTCCTGATTGGCGCATTCAGTCAGTTTATCTCATGACAAAACTAAAGCTCTTATACTCCCGATTTCCTAGATGGGACTACGGGTGTGATCAAAAGGTCAGACTTATGAACCCCGGGCAATTCACAATAATAATTGCTCATGCAGTGTCGTGGTGGAGATAACCGACTCGACAACTATTTCACGAGTACGCTTTGGTTGGATATTATCGTTAGTTTTTAGAAATTGACCCATGCAGGCATGGGGCTACATAATGGTTTCGTGGTTTATTGCTTTTACCGTAAGTTCCTTGAACATTTCAGAGTGCACATGGTCTTAGGCGTCCATCACTGTAGGTGGGACCTGCGATTGGCGGATCACTTTCAAGACCTATCGATCAATTTCCACAACTATTTGGATCCAGCGAATTCTTCAAGAAATATCCATACTTTCTCCCATGCGCAGTTTGTTCCGCTATCTTGCTTATAGCATGGATGGTTGGATTTGCCGTCCTCAAGGAAACGAGAGAGAAACGAGTCGCTGTCTTTGGCGCGCTGATACCTGAGATTCGTGGAGACACGCAGGCGCGAGAAGAACAGGAAGGGGACAACAGGAGCAACGGTCCATCGCTATCCTTACGCGCGATACTCACACCCAAAGTCATCTCAGCCGCTTTCAACTATGGGATACTCTCCTTGGTCACTAAGGCCTACTATGCTATCCATCCCGTATTCCTCTCGACACCCATCCTGATCGGTGGACTTGGCTTTACGCCACGTGCTATTGGGATCATCTCATCAGTCACCGCCATCTTTACTGCGCTATCTCAGATGTATATTTTTCCGTGCATGCAAGGTAAATATGGATCCAGAAACGTGTTCATGCTCGGCATGTTAGCAACGTTCCCGACGTTTATCTTGTGGCCTGCTATGAACTGGATGGCGAAGACTGGAGGGTACAGTGGCTTCTTATGGTTCGCGCTTGTCGTGCAAGGCATATGTACCCTTGTAATGCAAATGTCGTTTGGTAAGTTGTTTTTGGTTTGTTGTACAAGGGATGTCATATATGTGGACTCAGGAGCTGTCCTGATAATGATTGCCGAATCATCTCGGAATCGTGCTTCTCTCGGCGCGATCATGGGATTTTGTTAGGTATGTCTTCCGCGCTCCATTTTTCGTCGCTGAGGCCATGATAATTGAACAGATGGCGGCAAACGTAGTACGCACCACCGGTCCGGCCATATTCAACACCCTTTTTTCGCTTTCAGTAGGCAATGGATATCTTGGTGGACAGCTCGTTTACGTTGTCACGATTTGCATTGCCGCGATAGCTCTGTACGTGGCGTCCTGGTCGCCTCGTGATGACGATAGATGAAGTTCCAGTCATCCATTTCTACTCTCCCATGCTGCCACATCTGAAATAATGAACCTGCTGCAGAGGTTCGAGCACTCAGTGGGCGCGCGGGCGCGGGCGCCGTCCCCGTCCTTATTTTGTAACGTAGTTTGTTTCATAAGTATGCGTCTCGATGCCTTTTGCTTCCGATTCAGTGCTTCCGTGAGGCTTGATGCCTACTATGCAGTTCTTTATACATTACCGACATACCATAGACTTCGTCCCTCAGTTGTAGCGTTGCTAAGCTTGACTAAGCTCGGCTCTGGCTAAAGTCAATGATCCAGAGTGCCACAGCATCATTCTCAAACAGAGGAATCCATAGGGCAAGCGTGAAGTGTATCGTCGGACTGGCAAAAAATCCTATGAAAAAGAAGTAATAACAGCCCAAGATAGCCCAAGATACTCATAAGGATGGTGCATACTGGGGGTATTGACATCGTCATGGAATGAGACCGTTGCCATCAAAATAGCGGAGTCATGTTGCAGTTCATATTGTCTTTATTGTTGGGGCGCGCAGCTGATGGTATTCAAATGCATATATACAGTTCTAACGACTCTGACAGTTATTTCCAAGTCAGCAACACGCGCTGGTTAAGATCCGCATCAAGCCCATTGACGACGAGTTCATTCACTTTTGCGGAATACTTCCAGTCTTTGATAGCTTTCCCATCGACAGTGACGGACTGTGGATGAGCACGGACGCCAAGAATAGTCACCATTTCCAGCCGCTGGGTTACCACGAACGATCCCCGGCCATTGATTACGATACGACCAGACGAAGCTTTGATGGTCAGCTCGCGACTCGGTCCTGGAGGGTTACTTTCGCCGTCATCCAGATAGACGGTGCCGAACGCGTGGCCCTTTCTGTCCTGCGATACAAGCAACGCAAAAGGTCCTTGTTTAGTCTCGTAGATTGTGTACCCGGGCTTGGCATGCAGCAGAATCGCAGCCCCGTCGCGAATGTGAACGTTGATATGCCCAAGAGGCGCAAAAAGTGTTGCTGAACCGCTTTGTGATGGCTGAACAGCATCGTGCGTGTACCAGTCTCGCCAGACAACTTTCCCTCTGCCGGGGAAAACACCTGATGAATTGAGGCTGGGATCAAACATTGATCAAACAACGTTATGCGTACCTTCAACCGTCGTCACGTTCGGGGCGAGCACGGGAGTAATTAAGAGATCGGCACCAACGAGGTATTGCGTATCAATGGCGAACAGCTCTGGTTCATTTGGGAATTCATAGAACAAGGCGCGGACAGCCGGTGTGCCAAACCGCGAAGCATTTGCGAAGAGGGTGTACTATCCAAGATGAGCACATCAACAAGCATGTAGCCATCATACGCACCCAATATGGCAGAAGAGAGTACCTGATTGCCATTGCCGTGCGCGAGGCACTTGCAACACCTTCCCATCGGTACGGCTCCTGCGAAATGGCACCCATGACATTATGATTCCGATAGAAAGGCATGAAAGCTGATAACTGCATCCAGCGATTGCATAGCTCTTCGTTGGTGTTACCACCTGGAGAGAATATCTTTTATCCAGCATACACCTACAGAGAACACACGGGACTTACTGAACCCGCAAGTATCAGCACCTACGAATGGGATCTGGAATATCTGGAACTGGAGGACGCCTTGTATATTATACTTCATGGACACCCACAGGCTATAGTTGTCCCCTAGCTGCAAGCAGGTCAGCGTTCCTTCTTCGCCAACAACATTAAAGTTGAACGCAACGCACCCAATGTCCAGTCCATTTACCTGCAGACGGGAACGTAGACCGACTAATTAAGAAGGGACGTTTCCCAGGGTGGACCTTTTGAAGCGCCAGATGAGTTGTTTTTTCTTCCATGAAGCCCCAAAGGTTGTGCGCGTCCAGCTCTATTATTCCACCGTAGTGCGTTGCATTGGTTGCTATTGTTTTAGCATATAGCGGACCGTTCCCTTGAAGAGACATCAATACGGATAAGCTGCACAACGACAAGCGTTCAGTACCGTTGTGAATAGCATAAGGCGGGAAGCTGGTGTTGATTCCCTGCTGATGTCCTGCCCCCAAACCCCGAGCGGCGAGAGTTGAAGTTTTCAGTTGGCATGTACTAGTGCCGTTGATCGTTATGTTACCGCTGGGGCCAAACCTGTTTGCGTCGTAGCTGCAAAACGGTGTGGTTGTTGTCACGTATGTCAGGGAAAAGAACGCGTCTTACCATTCGGGATATGCTGAAATTTGAACACACGTTAAAGCTTTTCTTGAATAAATCTTGGCAGACCTCACTTGTTATCAGGCTACCTGGTTGTCCAGGCAGTATAAAGGGAGGACTCGTGTTCGACAGATTTGCAGTTGAACCACTGATAGATGGTTCATTTTATAACAGTAATCAATAGATTATACGCACCAAGAGCCGTTGCAGAAAGAGCTAACTTCATTCATGTCAAGCCATAATCCAGAGAATCCGACACCGAGGTTTGTCCAGTTCTGAAGCGCTTCGGTCCACCAGCCCAGCGTATTAGGCTGGAACCAATCTGGGAACACCTAGAAAGCGGAAGTCGGAACGATAACCCAAAGCGCCTCCTTGGGACCACTCACGGTGTAGCCCGGCCAAACTTGACCCAAATATTCTGACCCGTCTGGATTCTTGATGAAAACGTCTCTGAATAAAGTCGCAAATTTAGCTATTATCGAATCGGAAATAATATGCGCCTACTTTTCAACTCCACTGGTATAGGGATCATACTAAGACGATATTAGGATGAAATGTCGCCTAATTCTTTCAGAGTAACTCACGATATCGGAGGAATTTGTCAAGACTGGGGTCCCAGCATCCAAAATGGGTATGTCTATTATCGTTTATGTTTAAGAAATCGGTTTGCGATTTGTGACTGTGAACATACATTTCTGATGATTATTAGTCTAGTATGCATTTTAGCAAACTCCTCGCGGTCACTCGAAAGTCTGAAAACACACCAACTGCTGAATGAACCGGCGAACTTCGTTTTGCGGGAATCGATTGGAATCGGTAGTAAAGTCCCTGTATGCATGGTATAAATCGATATCGTTCCACATGACTATGCAACGGAAATCAGAGTTCAACACTGGTTAGACATCAGATCAGCTACCCTCGAGTGGTATGTTCGCTGCTCGCATACGCTCAACTTGTTCCATTGTAATGCTAATGTTAGTATAACCCCATCTTGTTCGCAAAGCCGGTTAGAATCAAAATATGCAAGGAATGTAGCAAATGTTCAAACCTGCAGAGGTGGAATCCGAAACCCCATGCCGGCTGCCACATTGGAAATCCGATAACTTCACCGTACTGTTCAATGACGCTCTTTGGATTCGGTCCAGAGAAGAAGTAAAAATCAAGGACTCCGCCGATCATTCTGTACTCGATAAGAGAGACATTTGAATTTTGAGGTGTGGCAAGAATAATATCCCCTCCAGCGGCGCTATTCTCGATTCAACAAATCTCGTTTCACATCAATAAGTGAGAAGCAAACCTGAAGAGGAATACACCATGAGTCTGCGACTTTCCAGTTCTTTGATTGAAACGGTGTTCCAAGTAGATAGGATGAGATCCATATCTACCCGGCGATAGATCAATTGAAATATAATCCTAATGGTGCCAACACGTACACATTTTGATCGACAGGGTCTCCGCTGTCACGGTTCCACAACGTTTGAATAGTCCCTTTAACATCTCGACGGAAGCCAGAGCTAGCTATGACTTCACCAAGACCGTATATGTTAGTATCGAGGGGTAAAGCAGATGAGAGCTGTAGCATTAATTAAATGTATTTCAAGACCCAAAATGCCGCGCACAGCACCTGTAGATATTGGTCCTCAAAAACGAGCGGAAAACCGTCCAAAGCTGTCGATTCATCGTTTGGTATAACTGGCACCGTCGAGGCCGGAGGCAAAGAGGAAATTCTGGTATCGAACAATGGAGCGGCCGACGGCTCGGAACGACGCGTGATCCAAAACGCGAACGGCCAAGGCTCGTAATTGAAGACAAGATCCGAACTGGTCTTGAATGACTGGGTTGTAAGTGACGGTAAGCTAATGACGTTATCAGGAATAGTGAATTGTTTGTTTGCTGTGTCATAAATGTTCACATGAAGCCTGAATATACCTATCAGTGCCAATCCTTCACACGGGTACCTGTCTAGTTCGTACCGTGATTTTGTCTCATAGGTAACGGCGACTGTCAGGGCATTCACATCAGAACCAAATGCGTTACATGTGGGGCCAGCGAGTTGAAGCTGAGCAATCAAGCCAGTGGTAGTCTGGGTTACGGAGTGTAATTTATATCCTGTTTATTCTGATGTTAATCTTATTGCGAGTTCTCGCAGCAACAAGCACACCTGGGCATCTTGATACGTTGAATGAATATTGGTCCAATTCGACGGAGTCCTGGGGAAAGCGTGGAAAAGCATGAGCCTGTAAGATTGAAATGCGCCGTCCCTGGACGACGAGAGCAGATCCCACTGCTACTGCCAGAAGAAGAAGCATGGCGAGGGCTTTCGGCTCTAGACTTCGTTGGATTTTAAGGCGGTCACTAGCTAATTAAATATACTTACATACGACCTGAAACGGCATGACGCCCGAGGTGGTCTTCACATGCCCGCTTTTCGCATGATACTGTTTGATGGTCCATCGTCGATCTGAGAAATAAGTGGCAAGTATAAGCATGACAATTATGGGGATGAATAGAGGACCATGCGTGCAAGCGAGTAAGCCCCCAAAGCACGTGGATGGGATGTGAGGCACACGTTCCTGCTATGCGGGCGAAATTGCGGAAGAGCAAATGGATTTCTCAGGTTGTCCGGCATGTTCGTACGTTCACGTCACTACAGCTAAGGGGACGCGTGGGAATGAATGCTCAGGCTGGGCCTCACATCGAATCGCTTACAGGCCCTATTCCATCGCTTCCGCTGGTGAAGATACGCAGGCCAAAGGTAAAGAATTTGTTGAGAATGTGCAGACATTGACATCGATATCGATAGGTGAAGGCCGTGGACTGCGATTACGGACAGTCATGTGCGCCCAGAGACTTTGTATCAACTGCTCTTTCTGAAAATATTTGGCATCACCTCACTCGGAATCCTGACGCTCCAGCATGCATCAGCAAAACCTGGAAAGTCTTTCGAGGGGTAGGACAAGGAAACCCACTCTGACACGGACAAACAACGAGTCGTATGGGCAGTAGTGCGAACGCAGAAGACCGCTGATAACCTCATCCTATCCTCCTTATATTGGCACGCAAGTCTGGTCGCTTTTGCCTGGAAACTCAGCCACTAAGGACGCGCTCACCACTACCCGGAGAAAACATTCTTTTCATGTCCCAACCCCATCTGGCTTGCCTGCTACTCACGTCATTTCCCACTTGCAACATACTTCTGACGTGCTCGTTGCGCAATCTCACCATGGTCCGTGCGCTGTTTGATAAAGACCTGCTGCGAAGTATGTGCCCATCTGCCCTCGTTGCACACTTAGCCCCATCAGTAGAACACTTCTGGTTAGCATCTTCCCACATGCGCAGATAATGGAGCCGAAGAAAGAAGAACATGGACGGGTCAGCCTGGTTTAGGGATGTATCACCGCCTTGATAAGTATCAACAATATCAATGAACTGTAGCTCATCCGGGCAGTTGCGGGCATATTTTTTTTTCGCACGTGGACCCTGTGTAACTTGGGGTCTTGCTTAGCGCCATAAGGAGTTTCTGTCGATCAATATCAGATTTAAATGGATCGGAGCTGATGCGATTGCACACTCATTTTTACTCTTCCTCTTGTCTTGATATATCGACCAGTGGTGCTAGTGCAACTTGTCAGGTTATCTTTTCAGGTGATTGAGTTAAATTCATATATATGTGTCAACGTTAACATTGCCCTAGTCTCCTGTAGTCAGATCAGTCTTGTGTCTCGCTGACTTGATTGATGATAACATCATCGCTCACTCCTGCAGGGAAGCTCTGCCTCTTCGGGCACATAAAAGACTCTAACAGCGAAAATCCCCCTCCCTCATCATACCCCTTCCACATGATAGATCAAAGCGTCATAGACGAAGAGGTGCCCCTTTTACATCCTGAACAATCACGGAAATCTTCCAGACAAACCCCTTTCCCATGGCTTCAGTTTTCGACGCTCTTCTTATTACAACAATCTGAGTATCTGACGGAGACCACAACGTATCCATTTTTGCCAGACGTACGTGTTCTATAATACATGCTCGTTATCTGCTACACGGTGCCTCCAGCTGGTTCGAAACCTCGAAATCACACATGGTGATGAAAAGAATGTTGGATATTATGTCGGGATACTGGTATACACTATATTCCACGTCGTCATATTTGAGCGAAACGGTGAATAGCAAACTGCGTACCATTTCGCTGCGACGCTCACCGTGTTCCATTGTTGTCGGCTCTCTGATCAAATCGGTCGAAGACCTGTCCTATTAACAGGTGTACTTGGTCTGTCCTTTTGTATGTGTGCATTTGGAGTTTCGACGACGTTCTGGACACTGCTTTTGTCGTTCGTCCCTTGGTTTGAAAATTGCGAGGCAAACATTGACCATTTTCTAGCCAACTCCTGATTGGCGCATTCAGTCAGTTTATCCCATGACAAAACTAAAGCTCTTATACTCCCGATTTCCTAGATGGGACTACCGGTGTGATCAAAAGGTCAGACTGATGAACTTTGGGCAATTCACAATGATGATTGCTCACGCAGCGTCGTGGTGGAGATAACCGACTCAACGACTAATTCGCGAGTACGCTTGGATATTATCGTTAGTTTTTAAGAATTAACCCGTGCAGGCATGGGGCTACATAATGGTTTCGTGGTTTATTGCTTTTACCGTAAGTTCCTTGAACTTTTCAGAGCGTACATGGTCTTAGGCGTCTGTCACTTAGTTGGGACCTGCGATTGGCGGATCACTTTCAAGACCTGTCGATCAATTTCCACAACTATTTGGATCCAGTGAATTTTTCAAGAAATATCCATACTTTCTCCCATGCGCAGTTTGTTCCGCTATCTTGCTTATAGCATGGATGGTTGGATTTGCCGTCCTCAAGGAAACGAGGGAGAAACGAATCGATGTCTTCGGCGCGCTGATACCTGAAATTCGTGGAGACACGCAGGCGCGAGAAGAACAGGAAGGGGACAACAGGAACAACAGTCTGCCGCTATCCTTACGCGCGATACTCACACCCAAAGTCATCTCAGCCGCCGTCAACTATGGGATACTCTCCTTTGTCGCTAAGACCTACTATGCTATCCATCCCGTATTCCTCTCAACACCCATCCTGGTCGGTGGACTTGGCTTTACGCCACGTGTTATTGGGATCATCTCATCAGTCACCGCCATCTTTACTGCGCTATCTCAGATGTATATTTTTCCGCGCATGCAAGATAAATATGGACCTAGAAATGTGTTCATGCTCGGTATGTTAGCAACGTTCCCGACATTTATTTTGTGGCCTGTTATGAACTGGATGGCGAAGACTGGAGGGTACAGTGGCTTCTTATGGTTCGCGCTTATCGTGCAAAGCATATGCACCATCGTAATGCAAATGTCGTTTGGTAAGTTGTTATTGTTTTGTTCTACAAGGGACGTCATGAACGTGGACTTAGGAGCTGTCCTGACAATGATTGCCGAATCACCTCAGAACCGTGCTTCTCTCGGCGCGATCATGGGATTTTGTCAGGCATGTCTTCCATGACCTCCATCTTTTTCGTCGCTGAGGCCGTGACAATTGAACAGATGTCGGCAAACGTAGTACGCACCACCGGTCCGGCCATATTCAACACCCTTTTTTCGCTTTCAGTAGGCAATGGATATCTTGGTGGACAGCTCGTTTACGTTGTCACGATTTGCATTGCCGCGATAGCTCTGTACATGGCGTCCTGGTCGCCTCGTGATGACGATAGATGAAATTCAAGTCATCTGTTTCTACTGCCACATCTGAAATGATCAGCCTGCGGTGGGGCCATATTCCGTTCATCCATATGACTTTGCTGGATTTCGGGTTGACTGGGTTGTCGGGACGGTGTTCCACGTCAATCGGCGATTGAACGTTAAAAGATCACATCACATCCTACATCGACGTAATCATTGCCGATTATCGCCGCCGGCTCTTACATTTATGAGCATCTGTAGGAAAGCTCTGCCTCCGCCGTGCTGGTCCAGGCAGATAAAAGATTCCGTCAACTTGTCTCCCCCTTCCTCGGTATCACACTACTGCCGTGGTCATGAGGAATCGAAACATGTGGAGGAGGTGCCTCTCTTACAGAAACCTTCCGGAAAGACACCTTTTCCGTAGCTTTAGTTTTCAGTACTCTTCTTTTTGCGACGGAGACCATCGCGTATCCGTTTATGCCAGACGTATGTGTCCCATCATCTGTGTTCATTATCTGCTGCACGTTGCCTTCAGCTGGTTCGAAAGCTTGAAGTCACACATGGTAATGAGAAGAATGTTGGATATTACGTCGGGATACATATCTTCGTCATTCTATCTCAGCGAAAACAGTGAATAGCAACCCGTTTTCCACCTCACTGTGACTGTCACCAGGTTCCATTGTTGTCGGCTTTCTGATCGAATCGGTCGAAGACCTGTCCTTTTGACAGGTATGCTTGGCCTATTCATATGCACGTGTGCCTTTGGACTTTATTCCGAAACGAAGTTCTTGTTCGTTTGGTAGCCAACTCCTGATTGGTGCATGCAGTTAGTCGTCTATGCCCTGCTGACGCTAAAATGCTTATACTCCTGATTCCATAGACAGTACCACTGGTGTGATAAAAAGGTCAGAATAATGAACCTTCGGCAATTCACAATAGTGATTGCTCACGCAGTATGGTGGTGGAGATAACCGACTCGACAAATGCCGCACAAGTGCGTTTTCATTCTATCTTACTATTATGATTTAAAGACAAATTCATACAGGCCTGGGGCTATCTCCATGCTTCGTGGTTTGTTGCTAATAGTTCCCTAAACTTTGCAGAGCGTATGTGACCTGAGGTGTCTGCCCACTACGGCTGGGACCCTCAATTGGCGGCCCACTTTCAAGACCTGCTCATCATTTCCCGCAACTATTTGGATCCAGCAAATTTTTCAAGAAATATCCATACTTTTTCCCATGCGTTGTCTGCGCTGCTATCTTGTTTATGACACGGGTGCTTGGATTCGCTGCCCTCAAGGAAAGAGGGAGAAACCAATATCATTCTTCCGCCGGCTGAAGGAGGATAACCGCGAAGATATGCAGCCGCGAGAAGTACAAGAATGTGATAACGGAAATAACGGTCCACCGCTTCGCTTACGCGCAATACTCACACCAAAAGTCATCTCGGCTGCCGTCAACTATGCGGCACTCGCTATGATCGCTAAGGCCTACTACGCTACCCAACAGGTGCCATTGGAACCATCTCATCAATCCTCGCCGTCCTTACGGGACCATGTCAGATATTCGTCTTTCCAATCATGAACGATAACTATGGATCGAGGAAAGTGTTCATACTTGGCATGTTGACAGCGTTCCCCACGTTTGTGCTGTGGCCTGCTATGAACCGGATGGCGAAGACGGAGGGTACAGTAGCTTCGTATGGTTCGCGCTTGCCCTTCAAGGCTTGTGTACTATTGTAACATAGATCGCGTTTGGTAAGTTGTCATTGTTTCGTTATACAAGAGACATCACGTACGTGGACACAGGAGCTGTCTTCATTATTGTCGGCAAATCACCTTGGAATCGTGCATGTCTAGGTGCGACCATGGGATTCTGTCAGGCATGTCTTCCATATATGTGTGACGACCATTAAATAGATGGTGGCAAACGTAGTACGCGCCATCGGTCCTGTTTTTTTCAACTCCCTGTTTTCGCTGTCAGTCGACAATGGCCATCTTGGTGGACAGCTCGTCTACGTTGTCGCAACTCGCATTACAGCGGTAGCTCTGTGCATGGCATCCTGGTCGCCCCGTGATGACGATAGATAATTATTCCAGTGCATCTCCGATCTGGTCCTGATAACCATGCTGTAAGAACTGCTATGACTCTGAAATAATGATCTGGTGGGCAGTTGCGGTAAGCCCACTCATTCTGATCTCAGGCATACCTGTATATGATCGCGATTATGATATCAAAATTGGAAAGTTACATTGCTGTATCGTTATCAATCTCGCTCTGTTTCTGACTCATATGTCAATTGGTGAGGACAATCCAGCTGGTCGTACGTCAAACGGCGAGCTCCCTTAAGCGTCCGTCGGACTCCGTCCCATCACCGCGCGACGACCGAGCGCTTAAACGACGTAAATTCTGGCGCTGCAATTTGAGCGCTGCTATATATGGACATTCCTGCCATTTATAGGAGTAGTTATGTAAGAAAACCGGTCGACTGTGGATACTTCCGGCGTAGATGACTTCTCCCCTCCAACCAGATGAAGATCTTCCCCGAATCCGGCTTCTTCAAGGAGAGACGAGCGCCTGCGCTTCCTGCGCCAGCCGAGATCAGAGCCATCAACAAAGAGTCGGGCAATATCCGCTCCACAAGTTTTGATCGCCCACCCCCTGTCATGATTCCGTCGCTGGGGCTGGTTGTCAAGTACGGAGGCGACGTAACCGTTGTCGAGGCTCAGACCCAAATGATGTTACGCGAACAACTACAATGCCGAGTGCCTGTTCCTGAGGTCTTCGGCTGGACTGAGGATGAGGGTCAGAGGTTTATTTACATGTCCTTGATCGAGGGCGAAACTCTGCAGGAGAGGTGGTGTGACATGAGCGAGGATGAAAGGCGAGCCATCTGCGAGGAACTCAAGCACATGGTGAAGGTGTGGAGGGCTTTGGAGCATGATACACATGACCGTTACATCGGTGAGTGAGTTCCCTCGGATGCAACATGCAAGCAAACCTAACCTGGGGGTCTATTTTATAGGTAGCCTAGGCAAGAAACCACTGCATGAAATCTTTCTTGAGTGCCATCCGGATCTCACTGGACCATTCCAAGCTCCAAACGCCGTCCGACAGTTTCAAGATGCTTGCGGAATCGAAATCGACGACGAAGCGCCCATCATGTTCACACATGGTGATCTCGTCCCACCCAACATCCTCCTGTCGCCGGGGCCAGATCCAAAAGTGGCGGCGATCATTGACTGGGGCCAGGCTGGCTGGTATCCTGCGTACTGGGAGTATTGCAAGGCGAGACGTGTGAGGCTGGATCCGAAATGCTTCAGTGATGCTGCCCAAGAAGAATGGCGCACAAAGTATCTGCCGCTGATTCTGGATCCAGTAGATGATGAGACATACTACTACCCTTGGCTTTATTTTGTCTTGTCTAAGGGCATCTAACCATTTAATCATGTATTTGTTCCATAGCAATGAAATGCAGACACATTTTGGTCCGAAAACTCGTGTGACTCTGTCAAGGATTGGAATGATGGAGCCGGACGAGCGCGCCGCTCCTTTCCTATCTCGTCGAGCTCACTGCAGGCAAAATACTTTATTATATATATATTGTATCCCCCCCAATCTGTTTGCCATCCCTCTCCTCGAATCCATGCATTGAGGACAAACGATCGCCCTCGTCGTCGTCGACACGCACCGTTTATTTCAACAATTGGGGATTCCCATGATGCCAGTACTCGCGTTGGCATGCAATCTCGAGGCATATCAGGCATAGAGACATTGTTTCCTTATTAATTTACGTCTATCCTTCAT
Source organism: Amanita molliuscula (assembly GCA_023014405.1). Classification (NCBI taxonomy): domain Eukaryota; kingdom Fungi; phylum Basidiomycota; class Agaricomycetes; order Agaricales; family Amanitaceae; genus Amanita; species Amanita molliuscula. The sequence continues at coordinate 146,467 of JAEBUP010000029.1, read as the reverse complement.
GTATTTACGACACTTCTAGTACACTGACAGTTTATATGTAATATGGTTCTTTCTCTCAAAGACTGGGTATGCTTATACGTGTACAAATGATGAGACCTGAGCTGTTTAGAATTCCATAGCTCCACCATAATCTAATTACTGCTTGATGGCGTGAAGGTAAGCAGCAACCTCCTCATTGAAAATATGGTCTTTAACAAGTTGATCAGCAGACTCAACGATCCAAGTCTGGCAGTTCCTTTGCGTGATCCTGTTTCCGGGCCCGGGTACAGCCTAGAAACTATGAATTAGCTGATATATTGCTGCAATAGTGTTCCATCGATGGATTTGTGCACGGGATAGGATGCCTGAAATATATACCCCCAAAAGCAGGTAGAAGGCAGGTATCCCGAGGACAGGAATCATGTGAAGTTGGAAACTTACCAGATCATTGACCGCATTCAGACTCTTCTTAGGAGCTTCGACCTTGTGTGCACTGGTCTCAAAACCGCAGACAGGTTTATCGTCGACTTTGTGCTTTCCATTGTTAAACATCGCTTCCTCATTAAAGTACTTGGCATCGACCCACTGCAGTGGGATCCTCTCGGTGGGAAACTTGCCGGTGACGTGGAAGTCATGGCTACGCTTGATCTGGAACTTGAATCCGTTCTTCACATCACCAGCCGCATTGATCAGAACACCGATGTCAGGGTTGGCGTGCGAGCACACCCAGTACGCCCAGTGATTCTTGAAGGGCGAGCCATTGTAGATCAGCAACTCGATCAGAAAAGCCCCAGCAGGACCCTTCAGGGCCACGGCTGGTGGCTTGGGGGCTGGAGTAGGAGTGGGAGCCTTCTTGGTGACTGGCGGGGGTAGAGACGGGGGAGGAGGGGGGAGGAGGGGGGGGAGCGGAAGACATGATGAGACAGTTGCTTTTCCGTGCGTGGCCGTGCCGGATGTGAAAGCTAACGGAAAGCTCAGACGTGCGCGCAGGCAAACGACTGAGGTAGAAAGACAAGATGTACGAAAATATACACGCTACGGTACAGCAAGATGTGGCCGGTGCCTAGATGGCCCGGACATTCGGTAACAGCTCGCGAAAAGAGAAATACAAGATCAGTAAGGCCTCAAACACATACGGCATATAAACAAAATAATGGTACGTGTCTCGACAATAAGAGAACAAGCTCGTGATTGAGGGCGGCGCTCAATCACGGGGCGGCGGTGACGTCGAGGGCTCGGGACTTGCGCGCTTGTGATTCCAACACTCCCCCTCAAGCCAGAAGGAGTCCGAGATGAGCGGCAAAGTGTTTCACCTTCGCGGAGGGAAGGGCTTTCGTCATTGCGTCGGCAATCATCTTGTCTGTAGGGCAATAGGTAATGTTGAGGGTTCCTTGTTCGACGACCCATCGTAGGAAATGGAAACGAATATCAATATGTTTCGTGCGGGCGTGATACTGATGATCTTTCGTCAGTTCGATGGCGGATTGGTTGTCGCAAAATAAAACAGTCGGCGCGCGGTCGATCTGGAAGAGTTGAGAGCCCTTGTACAAGGGAGCGCAGCCATAGCGCTTCCTTGGCGGCGTGAGTGGCAGCCACGTATTTCAACTTGGTTGTTGACAGGGAAACGATTTCCTGTCGTTTAGCAGATCACGAGACGGCTCCTCCGTTAATGAGAAATGTGTCCCGGAGACAGCGCGTCTGTCTTCTCCTACACTCCCATCTGCGTCGGTGTAGCCGGTCAACGGCTGTGTGCCAGCTCCATAGGTGAGCCATAAGCCTGTAGTACCCTTGAGATACTGATACAGCTTCTTCACCGCAGGGCTGGGTTGCTCGAGTAACGCAAAACGGTCTGGACCGTGTAGGCTGTGTCGGGCCAAGTTCCTATCATCGTGTACATAGCTGATCCAACAGCCTCATGGTAAGGCACGTTGCACATTGTGGCGTAGTCAGCTGGGTCGACGGGGATTGCGCGGTGTTGGGAGAGACGGATCGACGGCAGGGGGAAGCGCGTGAGCGCGCGTAGTAGAACACGAGATGAGGAGAAGAATAAAGATTATCACATGCGAGAGGGAATTGGTTTTAGGGATGACGAAGATTATTCAATGCGAGTGCACCTGATACTGAGACAAAGGTACCGGGACCTGTTATTTCATATATTTTATTCCTATATATTATGTACTACACGTCATCAATAGGCACCTGTAACTCGCGAACTGTTCTGCCCCTGTATAACTTCAATAGGTTATGGGCCCCGTGCTCAATCACTAAGCACCCTTCACATACTCTCTTCTGTAATATCTTTCATGGCATCAACAGATTTGTCAAACAACATGGAGAATACCTCCAGCATCACCCTCAGCTCTGGTAGTTATTGGATTGAACTGCTAAACATGCAAAATTGTTTAGCATGGAAATGGAAAATTACTGCCATACTATGTGATCTTGACCTTGAAGATGTTCTCATATTGGACACACCTGTATCAGCTATCCCTGCTGTGCCAACTGCAGATGAAAAGAAGAAACTTACAGAATGGGAGAAGAAGGATGCTAGGGTATGGACAAGAATTGAATTAGTGGTAGGGGACACAGAAATGATCCACTTACTAGTAGGGATGTGCACAGGTAGTGTTGCCAATGGCTCAGCTCTAAGCCGCAAGCCAGCTGAGCTGAGCTGTTGAAATGAGCAATGGCAGCACAGAGTGAGGCTTAGTAAGTGAGGGGACTTACTGAGTACTGTGTAGAATGCTTAGGAGCTAGGGCTCAACTATGCAATAGATCAGGAGATATATTTCAGCAGTGCAAAGAGCACTGCTTATATACAGTTACAGGAATCACATGTAACTACATCTAATATACCTATATCTAGTAATGCGCAGCTTCCTGCTGCACATGGTGTCATATTGCTGTGCATTTTACAGCAATCCATCAATACTTGACATGTGAAGCATGTTTCATGCATTGTGTCTCACACACTGTCATTTCATACTGTTCCTGGGATGAAACTCTATAATATCTGTCAAACTCTATAAAAGTGTCCACAGTGTACAAATATCAGATTATATTTGTGATTTGGTGAGCATTCATAAATAACAATATAATATATGAAGCTATGAGTTCGATACTCAATGCTCCAGATCATTATTTATTCAACACTCCCCCATGCTGAGAAATCACTAATCCAATTTCAGATCTTAACTTTGTGAATTTATCAAAAGACAAATTTTTAGTCAAGATATCAGCAAGTTGCTGATTTGTGGGAATATACACAAGTTCCACTTTTCCTTCCTCTATGCATTCTCTAACATAATGGTAGCGGATATCTATGTGTTTAGATCTATGCTCTTGAGCAGGATTAGAAGCTAAAAAGATTGCTCCTTGATTATCTACTCCTAATTGAATCATTTTTATAGTCTTTCCAATTTCATGGAATAAAGACTCTATCCAGACCATCTGTCTTGACATATCAGACAGACTCATATATTCTGCTTCTGTTGATGACAGAGCAACTGTCTTTTGTTTCCTTGAAACCCAACTAACTGGTCCTCCAGCTAGTTTTACTATGTATCCAGTGACTGATCTTCTATTAATCTGGTCACCTGCCCAGTCTGCATCACAATATGCAATGAAACCTTCATGGTTCTTTCCATTATACACTATTTTGCCATTAATGTTAGTGGCAACATATTTGATAATGTATAATGCCTTCTGAATATGCTCTTCAGAAGGATTAACCATAAATTGTGACATCATTATTACTGCAAATGCAATATCTGGACAAGTTCCAAGGGTTAAATATAACAATGATCCAATTATGGATTGATAATAGCTTCTTTGCTCAGAAGTTGCTGTTCCTTCATTTGGTTTAGGAACATACCCTGCTGGTAATGGTGTTCTAGCAGGTTTAGCAATTTCTTGACCAAAATGCTTAACAACTTTCTTAGCATAATCTATTTGATCAATTATAAGTAATTGATTTGGTCTATCTTGAGATATCTTCATCCCTAGATATTCAGAAACTTGTCCTAAGTCTCTACATTCCCATATTTTCATGAACTTGCTCTTTTTGTCTAATAAGAGTTTTTTGTCATTTCCCAGAAATAGTATGTCATCAACATATAGTATGACAACTATTATTGATCCTTGTTTGTTAAGGATATAGACTCCTGTATCTGAAAGACATCTATTAAATCCTAAGGATTTCAAGCTTTTATCAGCTTGTTTATTCCAAGCATATGATGCTTGTTTAAGACCATATAGGGCCTTTTTCAATCTATAGACTTTTCCCTCTTGTCCTTTTGTGACAAAACCTTCTGGCTGTTCCATGTAAATTTCTTCATCAAGATTTCCATATAGGAAAGCTGTTTTAACATCTAGCGCCTCGATTTCCCAATTTTCAAGTGCAGCTGAAGCCAGAAGTAATCTCACTGTTTCAAATTGTGCAACAGGAGAAAAGGTGTCATCATAATCTATGCCAGGTATTTGTGAAAATCCTTTAGCAACAAGTTGAGCATGTTTTTGACCATCACTTTTAATATTGTAAACCCATCTACACTTCACAGGTTTACAATCTCTTGGACCATCAACTAACTCCCAAACATCTTGTTGGAATAGAGCTTCAATCTCATCCTCCATGGCTTTAATCCATTCTTGAAAAGCTTTAGGATCAGATTCTTTAATTTTTAACATGTCCCTAAAGTGAACAGGGATATCAGATTTAGGTAATACTGCTTTTGAGAGTAGGAAATTGATAAATTTCCCTCCTCCCTCTTTTTGTAACTGATTAAGCAGCATATCTATATCTGTAATTCCTTTGTCCTGAATAATACCAGGATCAGATTCATCTGATATTTTGCTTGAAGTGTCTTTTTGACTATCAGAGTCTTCAGACTCATTGAAAGGATTCTTTTCCAGTTGTTTTTCAATTTCAAGAGAAGTTGTCTTTCCATAAACATTACCCTCCTTATAAACTGGTTTCCTTTCTCTAGTACTTTGGCAAAGTGGGAAGGGAATAGGTTCAGGTTGTTTTTGGGATTGTCTTTCTGTAACCTTTCTCTCTTTTTGTGTTCTTTTGATATCTGGTGGTGCATGATGTTGTGTCCCAGGCCGTCTACTGGAATTCTCTTTGGATCTGTTTTCACTTGATCCTCAAACATCAGGTCTGACAGGTAAATCCTGTTCTCCACCATTATTATGAGGCTCTATATCATCATTTTCATGAGATGAATTCTGCTCTTCATCTGGTGTAAGATCATGATTGAATGATGGTTTATATGGTTTGGGATCATCGTCATCACTATTGAGATGATTGTTGTCTTGGGAATTGGAGTTAGGTTCATGTCCATTTTGATCCCTTTGGTTAATACCTGGTGGACTTTCAAATAGTCTATTTTTATTGTAATTTTCGCTTTTTTGTGGAAATATTGATTCATTAAATAGTGCTTTAACACCAATGAATATAGAGTTATCTTTCTTCATAAATTTATAAGCTTTAGATCCTATGTCATAACCAATAAAGGTCATTGGTTCAGATCTTGGTGACAGCTTATCTTTATGAATTTCTTTAGGTATATAAACCCAAGCTAGACAACCAAACACTTTAAGGTAATGAACATCAGGTTTTTCACCTGTCATGTTTTTATAGGGTGTAGACCAATTTGTCCTTCATAATGGTGTGCAATTGTATACATGAATAGCAGTTTCAAAAGCAAATTCCCACCATGATTTTGGGCAGGAAGATTCTAATCTCATGCTTTCTGCTTTTTCAAGTATAGTATCATTTAATTGTTCAGCACGACCATTTTGTTGATGTATGTGAGGTGCACTTTGTTCTCTAAAGATTCCTTTTGAAGCAAGAAACCTGCTAAATTCATGCAACTTAAATTCCCCCCCTTGATCTGATCTGAAACATTTAACTCTACTGCTATATTGATTTTCCATGAGTTCTACATACAGTGACTCAAAAAAGTGATTCAATGTTTGGTGCATTTTTACTGTTTATGGAATAACTGAAAAACAAAGACAAATAATGGTAAATAGTGTGGGAGAGAATGGAGGTATTACATCAGGGTTACACACTGGTGACAGAATTATGTAATTATGTACAGTATCCATGGAGATATAGGTAATATAATTTGATGATTCATTGAATCACTTTTTTGAGTGTGCATCAGAAACATCAGAAACTGATATTAATGGGCAGCTATGACATAAAACTGATGATGGATGGTTATCATAATGATGGTACCTTAGCACCAATGCTATTTAAATGCTCATGGCTCCCCACTCCTGATATGCACCCCATTTCTTCTTCCCACAAGGACAACATCCTTTTCCTTGCCTCCCATGGTTACTCCACTTGCCATATTGCCTCTAAAAGTGGTAGTAGCCAGGCCACTGTCCCCAGAGTACTCCAGAATCTCCTTCCCAATCAACAAACCCCTCAGCTTGGTCACCCTTCCAAGCCTTCTGCCACTGCCACACACTCCATCCTCACACAGATCACCACTTGCAAGGCTGCCAATGCTGTCCAGGTTACCAGGCACATCAATACCATCATCCCCAACCCAGTCTCCACCCATAAAGTCAGAAACATCCTGAAGAAACATTCATTCAAAGCTGTAACAAAGAAGAAAAGCCACTGCTTAAGCACAGTGCACAGAAAGAAGTGGTTGGCCCTTGCTTTGAAACACAGGGAGTGGACTGTGGAGGACTGGAAGAGGGTAATTTGGTCAGATGAGACCAAAATCAATAGGATTGGGTCTGATGGGAAGCAGTGGGTATGGAAACAGGTGGTGGAGGGGCTGATTGAAAGGGAGGTACAAGAAACAGTGAAATTTGGGGGTGGAAATATCATGGTATGGGGCTGTATGGGCTGGAATGGTGTGGGGGAACTTGCAGAGGTTGAGGGCAGGATGGATGCTAACCAGTATGTGGACATTTTGGATAATCACTTACTGCCCAGCTTGGAAGAATCTGGGTTTACTGAAGAAGAATCCATTTTTCAGCAAGACAATGACCCAAAGCACACCTCCAAAAAAGCCAGAGACTGGATGAAAAAGAACAATATCACTCTTCTGGACTGGCCTCCAGTCTCCACACCTGAATCTCATTGAACACCTCTGGGATCACATTAAAATGGCATGAAACACCAGAATGGGAGTTTGGCAGATATGGGAGGGAGTGGCAGAGGTGTGGAATAATATAGAGCCAGAGGTGTGTCAGAACTTGATTGAAAGCATGCCTAGAAGAGTGGAAGCAGTGATAAAAGCCAAGGGAGGCCATGCAAAGTATGATAATGACCAGTTTCTATATTTCTTATACACACTCAAAAAAGTGATTCAATGAATGATCAAATTAAATTATCTATATCTCCATGGATACTGTGCCTAATTACATAATTATTTTATCAGTGTGTAGCCCTGACGTGATACCTTTATTCTTTATCTCACTATTTACCCTTATTTGTCTTTTTTTTTCAGTTATTCCATAAACAGTGAAAAAGCACAAAACATTGAATCACTTTTTTGAGTCACTGTAACTCTTGAAAGCAGTGAATGTTTCTGATTTAGTTCAAAGATGTTGAAATGAGCAACAGCAGCGCAGAGCGAGGCTTAGTAAGCGAGGGGACTTACTGAGTACTGTTTAGAATGCTTAGGAGCTAGGGCTCAACTATGCAATAGATCAGGAGATGTATTTCAGCAGTGCAAAGAGTGCTGCTTATATACAGTTACAGGAATCACATGTAACTACATCTAATATACCTATTTCTAGTAATGCGCAGCTCCCTGCTGCGCATTGCACCATACCTGCTGCGCATGGTGTCATATTGCTGCGCATTCTACAGCAATCTGTCAATACTTGACGTGTAATACATGTTTCATGCATCATGTTCTCACACGCTGTCATTTCATACTGTTCCTGGGATGAAACTCTATAATATCTGTCAAACACTATAAAAATGTCAACAGTGTACAAATATCAGATTATATTTGTGATTTAGTGAGCATTCATAAATAACGATATAATATATGAAACTATGAGTTTGATACTCAACGCTCCAGATCATTATTTATTCAACACTCCCCCATGCTGAGAAATCACTAATCCAATTTCAGATCTTAACTTTGTGGATTTATCAAAAGACAAATTTTTAGTCAAGATATCAGCAAGTTGCTGATTTGTGGGAATATACACAAGTTCCACTTTTCCTTCCTCTATGCATTCTCTAACATAGTGGTAGTGGATATCTATGTGTTTAGATCTATGCTCTTGAGCAGGATTAGAAGCTAGGAAGATAGCTCCTTGATTATCTACTCCTAATTGAATCATTTTTATAGTCTTTCCAATTTCATAGAATAAAGACTCTATCCAGACTATCTGTCTTGATGTATCAGACAGACTCATATATTCTGCTTCTGTTGATGACAGAGCAACTGTCTTTTGTTTCCTTGAAACCCAACTAACTGGTCCTCCAGCTAGTTTTACTATGTATCCAGTGACTGATCTTCTATTAATCTGGTCACCTGCCCAGTCTGCATCACAATATGCAATGAAACCTTCATGGTTCTTTCCATTATACACTATTTTGCCATTAATGTTAGTGGCAACATATTTGATAATGTATAATGCTTTCTGGATATGCTCTTCAGAAGGATTAACCATAAATTGCGACATCATTATTACTGCAAATGCAATGTCTGGACGAGTTCCAAGAGTTAAATATAATAATGATCCAATTATGGATTGATAATAGCTTCTTTGCTCAGAAGTTGCTGTTCCTTCATTTGGTTTAGGAACATACCCTGCTGGTAATGGTGTTCTAGCAGTTTTAGCATTTTCTTGGCTGAAACACTTGACAACTTTCTTAGCATAGTCTATTTGATCAATTATGGGTAATTGATTTGGTCTATCTCGAGATATCTTCATCCCTAGATATTCAGAAACTTGTCCTAAGTCTCTACATTCCCATGTTTTCATGAACTTGCTCTTTTTGTCTAATAAGAGTCTTTTGTCATTTCCCAGAAATAGTACATCATCAACATATAGTATGACAACTATTATTGATCCTTGTTTGTTAAGGATATAAACTCTTGTATCTGAAAGACATCTATTAAATCCTAAGGATTTCAAGCTTTTATCAGCTTGTTTATTCCAAGCATATGATGCTTGTTTAAGACCATATAGGGCCTTTTTCAATCTATAGACTTTTCCCTCTTGTCCTTTGTGACAAAACCTTCTGGCTGTTCCATGTAAATCTCTTCATCAAGATTTCCATATAGGAAAGCTGTTTTAACATCTAGCGCCTCGATTTCCCAATTTTCAAGTGCAGCTGAAGCCAGAAGTAATCTCACTGTTTCAAATTGTGCAACAGGAGAAAAAGTGTCATCATAATCTATGCCAGGTATTTGTGAAAATCCTTTAGCAACAAGTCGAGCACGTTTTCGACCATCACTTTTAATATTGTAAACCCATCTACACTTCACAGGTTTACAATCTTTTGGACCATCAACTAACTCCCAAACATCTTGTTGGAATAGAGCTTCAATCTCATCCTCCATAGCTTTAATCCATTCTTGAAAGCTTTAGGATCAGATTCTTTAATTTTCAACACATCCCTAAAATGAACAGGGATATCAGATTTAGGTAATACTGCTTTTGAGAGTAGGAAATTGATAAATTTCCTTCCTCCCTCTTTTTGTAATTGATCAAGCAGCATATCTATATCTGTAATTCCTTTATCCTGAATAATACCAGGATCAGATTCATCTGATATTTTGCTTGAAGTGTCTTTTTGACTATCAGAGTCTTCAGACTCATTGAAAGTGTTGGGAATGACGAATCGCCTGACGGAACGCGTAGCGGAACGGGAAGGAAGGAGAAGGGGAGTTTGGACGGTAGGAGACGAGATGGGAATGGAGGTTGAAAGGGAGTTAAGGACGAGACAAGGAAACGGCGCAGGACGCCGAGCTCAAACTCACAACGCTCGCTGGTACAAGCATCGCCACGTAGTTAAGCATGCAATATATATTCGTTTGTACTCTACGAATACATTATTCTTTCCTCCTCTTCCTCTCGTGCCCTCATATATTCTCAACAGGTTATGGGCCCCGCTCCCAGACGCTATTGATTATATAAACCTCGTACTCAATCACGCTCTTGATCTCATTACTAAAAAGTTTCCTAAATAGGCCGTTATTATGTCAAAAGAATCGGTACCAATCACTGGTTCTAGCTCTTACCGGATTGAGCAACTCAATTCCACGAATTGGCTAGTGTGGAAGAGAAGAATGCTCACGATCTTCCGGGACCTTAAAATAGACGACATCATTACGGAAGGGCCACCAATTGTAAAGATTACAGGGAAACCTACAGACGACGAGCAAAAGGCTATTAATACTTGGCGCGAGAAGGACTCTACTGCTAGGACACGGATCGAGCTAGCAGTAGGAGATTCCGAGATGATTCACTTACTCGGAGCGAATACAGCAAAGGAGATGTGGGATCAGCTAAAAATAGTAAAAGAAGCGCGGGGAAAGATTGGCATTTTGACCACCTGGCGCGCGCTATTTCAGGCAAAGGCCGATGATGATTTTGATATGCAGGCACATGTGACGAAGCTTAGAAGGATGCAGGAGGAGTTACACTTGATGGGAAGTATTGTCTGTGACGACGATTTCGCGATGATACTCATCACCTCATTACCCGAGACATGGGATCCATTCACCTCAGCATACCTCGGCTCAAATACAACCAGCATCATTATGTCAGCGGAATTGATCGCCATCCTTCTCGACAAGGATCGAAGAAGGAAAGGCCGGACCGGTGATGGCTCAGCGGCAACGGCATTACAGGCAAATGAGATGCGCAAATGCAACAATTGCAAAAAGAAGGGTCACCTGGCAAAAGATTGCTGGGGCAAAGGCAGTGGGAAAGAGGGACAGGGGCCAAAGAGAAGGGGAAAGTGCGATCGGGCACACCAGGCACAGGATGATGCAACAGGCACCGATCTCAATCAGTTCTCCTATATGGCTAATGCGTTGGACTTTTCCAAACTAGACTGGCTACTGGACTGTGGGACAACTTCCCACATATGCACAACCCGCGACGCTTTCTCTGACTATACGCCGCTTTCAGATGCAACCCTAAAAGGGGTAGGTCCCACGCCTGCTAAAGTTTTAGGACGGGGAACGGTCACAGTAAACTTCTCAGTAGATGGGAAAAACATATCACACAAATTGGAGCATGTGCTACATGTGCCAGACGCTGTTAAGAACACAAGAGCGTAGTTTCTTTTCTTTTTCTTTTTCTTTTCTTTTATTAGGTAAGCAGCCGTATATGGGAAGGGACATGAGGCTAGAGGTATATAAGTAGGGCTCTCTGAGCCATAGTCCTTAGCCTTACGATAGTTTGTGTCGCCTACACAACTACTAGGGTCTCTCTATATACTCTCTTCTCCAACCTTCGGTTGTGTTGAGGCAACGTCTTAACATAATCGTAAGGCTATCCAAACTGACCGTTGGCATTGTAACACGACGCAGCATAGCCTTGCTCGTCGTTACACGTGTTAATGAATCGTCTCATTCTCGTCGAAGCCCTACACTAGGGTTAGACGTTTTATCTCTCTCACCACCATCGCACTCATCGAGAGCATTGGTGCATCTTTATTCTCATCAAGACTCGTTGTCTTTGGCGTTGCATCCGCACGTCGAACTCTCTTAATAGCCCCTCTGAATAGAGGTCTCCCTCAAGAGGGCTAGTCGACAAAGTTCTCTCGGACGAGAGTCATTGCGCGCCGGTGGTAGTTGCAGGCAGGCACACCCGGGCACTTGACACCGTGAGAATCGGAAAAACCCAGGAACGGGTGAAGACAATCTAGACTGAGTGTATCAAGGCAGAGATTAAATCTTGGAATACCCTCTGTACTAGCTGTGCGGATTAAGCTGCGCACAGATAACTAGGCACAAGGACATCCGAGTGAATTGCCGGGCACTCTTTCTAGGTCGACTCGTTTCCTCTTTAGGCAGTGTCAACATCTTCCTCAACTGAGGAACGTCATTGGATTTCGCGGAACAGCTGCACGAAGAGATCTATTGTCCGTGGAGGGCCGGAAATAGATTGAAAGAATTCTTTTTAGGTTTCATAAAGCCAGGTCCCGATGGATCTGACTTTCAAATACGTCTTGCCCCATGCGGGGATGTCATTGGTGGAGATTGCCTCCACATTTGAGATCGGATGGGCACGTGGACATGCCATCACAAAGAAGTTTGTCGCCGTGGCCACGGAAATTAAAAAGAAGGCCACCATCACCATCACCGCGCCCGTCAGGCATGTGCAACACGACGCACACGTCAAAACATATTGGCGCCTGATCAAAGAACGGCGGCAGCAGGAGCGACGAGCACGCATTGAGGCGTGGAAAGTTGAACAAGCTTCCATCAGGGAGCAGGAGGAGGCCTGGAAAGCCTTACAGCATGAGAAGGCGGAGAAGATCCGCAGACAATGTCAGATCGAGCGCAAGATGTGCGAAGAGGATGCGGCATTTGAGGCATTGCTCAAATGCCTCCAGACATTTGGTACCGGCACACCGGTACGAGAGGCGCTTCTCAGCGTCCAGAGCAACCTCCTGTTGCTCCAACAGTTCGGTGGCAGCCCGGAGTTACCATTATTGAGACACAGGGGTCTCGTCTTATCTGCGGAAGAGCGGAATCGAATCAAACATGCGGAGAACGGCAACATCAAGGCCACTGCATACGCCCGATTCCATCGGGAGCAAGTCCAATCAGAATGAAGGTCGGCAATACGGTACGATCCTTACCTCACCACAAAGCCAAAGAGGAAGGCTCGTGCTCCTACTCCCGATGATCCAATGCAAGGGATCTGGGAAATGCTCGATCTCAGGCTCAACATGAGCCTTGACTTGTTCTTGAAAGACGTCGGAGAAAGCCGCAATCAAGTGCGGACATGGCGGAAGGCGGCGACAGGGCGCGCCAAGTTACCGGGTCCAATTGGAATGCCGGTCATGGGAAACAAGCCGTATAGGAAGAACGGCTATTGTTACATGGTACTCTTCAAGGAAGAGTACTACAATGAATACGTCTGGCCTGCATGGCCCACTGTGAAGGAGGTTCTGGACTGGGAACCCGAGTTGCGAAACGAAAAATACCGCTTCGCGCTTCAAGATAACGTTAGGAACGACATGTTCCACGTTGTCGAGAATGCCGCTATCCGCCGCGGAGAAGAGGTGTACACATGGAAACACCTCAAACAGCTTCGGAACTCGGACCCAGAACTCTGGGAACACATTCGATTAGGAGGAAAAGGTCGTGACAAGAAGGGCGCTCGTTCCGCGACAACTTCTAGTAGGCACTGTACTCAGTGCAACGGACAAATAGTAGTAAAAAAGACAGGATGTCTAGGAGTTCCTACTCGGTTTTGCATCGACTGCAACCAGGTAGAAAAGTTTTGTAATTGTAATGACGATAGGGAGGAATGCAATCCCGTTCAAGCTTATGCATATGAATCGGATTATGAGGATGACATTGAAGAACTCGACTTGCAAGAAGTCGACGAAGAAACGAAAGTTCAATTAATATATTGGCCAAGGGCGCAACCCTCCCTTGCTTCTTTTATGCCACCACTTCCTAAGGAGGAAGTTAAAGCACCTGTTGTCACAAAGTCCACGTCTAAGGACACCGCGTGGAAACCAGTTGAAAGTTTGAAACCGGCTGTTGGAATAATTATCCAAGAACCTGTTAAAAAGATTATCCCAGTTCCGACAGAACATGATCATGGATATTGTTGGTTAGCCATGATCAAGACGGAACATAGGTCCTGGATATGGAAAGAACTTCCAAAAAACCCAACTGCTGATCAACTATGACGAGTTTGCAACATGTTCCCAGAAGCGCTAAGAAAAGATGGGATGTACACCATGGAAATGTTCATTGATGAACAAATACACATCAAAGACGTATCCATTCCTCATGCGCAGGGGCAAAAATTCACCAAACTTTGGTCAGCGGCGGGCATTAGGAATTTCTTAGCCGATCTTAGACTCCATAAAGAAGAACACCTAAAAGTAGGAAGCGACATATGCTCAAGTCGCAAAGGTGGGATCCAAAGGAAAAGGAGTTAAGAAATCCGAACAGCCACAATACTACTGGTTTCATGGACTAGGAACTCGAGCAGAAGATTGGGTGGAGGACATTAATGGTATTGAACTAACTCAAAGAATAAACATTCCACGATGGAATCGACTAGTTCAAGAATACCGAAAAGTTTACCTACCTCCCCCAGGACATGGCAACCACACTCCAAGTGATAATGGGTGGTGCTATTTGTCACTCTTCAAGCGACAGTACTGGAATTGTTACGCATGGCCAGAGAACCCTTCCTGGCATACTATTGCCCAGTATGAACCCGATATGAGAAATACAGTCTTGGGATACAAAATTAACATGAACTCTAAAACTTGCCGCTACCATGTCACGCACAAGAAAGACGAAGACAATGCGTTACCAAAAGCGGCAGACATTTTGGAATATTACAGAGGAGATGACTCCGTAACAAGACATTTCTCAGTCGGATTTGAAATCACTCAAGCAGTAGTACAAGGATGTATTGGTCTCATCACAGTGGGGATAACGGTATTTGCGCACGAATATTTGGCAACTTGGGGAGCGGCTACACCAGCTCAAACAAATGAAAGAATTGCCCAAGGAACCAATCTGGCTCAAGCAATACAAGCCATTGATGCAGCAATACACCCTCCTCGAGAACCACATCCTACAATCCGAATGGACATGCTGGACTATTATGAAGGAGATCCAAAGGAAATAGCAGCTTGGTTGAGGCAAATGGCCTCTTATTTCGCCATAGTTGGGGTCTCTAACAACAACGTCATGATCCAAATGGTATTACAAAGGGTTCGAAAAGGTCAAGGAAACCGGGCAGGAAACTGGGCAGCGGCAAAGACAGCTGAAATTGAAGCAGCAGGGATAGAGGCACATAGAAGAGAAGAAATGATAGGTGCAGACAGAACTCCAGTGCCACAATACACTCGACAACAATGGAATGAAGGAGTAAGAACTGCAGACGGACAAGGATGGATGATTACACCCCTTACCCACAAATTCCCATTCATAAGTTTTAATGACATGGTAGAAAAAATGAAAGAATATTTCCTGACTACCGAAACAAGAGATCAGGCATGTCGAACCATCCAGTCAATGAAACAGGGAAGTCTAAAAGCAGAAGACTACGTAGTCAATTTCCGAAGCATAGCATCCCTCACCCAATACAATGAGATAGCACTAGTGACACAATTTCGTGCAGGGTTACACCCACCACTCGGAAGGAGACTTGTTGAACTACAAGTTCTCAATGGACAAAGAATGGCAGACGGATCACAAGATGGCGATCTACAATGTTGGTTTGATAGGGCAATACAAGTAGAAAGAAGTTGGAGAGACGCACAACAAATTTATCCCCAAAGTCGCCCAACAACAAATCGACCACAACAAAATCGCCCGGTTCAAAATACAAATGCAACGGCTTCCACATCTACAGGAGGACGCACTCCTATTACATGTTTCAACTGTGGAAAACCGGGACACACAGCAAATGTATGCAGAGCCCCAAAGAAAGATCCAAACGCCATGGACGTTGATAGACAAAGACGAGTGGTAGAATGTTACAATTGCGGCAAGAAAGGCCACTTTGCACGAGATTGCCGAGCACTGAAGAAAGACAAAGGGAAACAAGTTGTTAGGACCTGGTCAACTGTAAAGGAGTTCGCGGAGGAAATGACGGATGAAGAGAAAAAAGAAATGGCAGGGGCATTGGGTTTTCAGAACGACTCATGAGGAAGCATTCCCCCTCACGAGTCACGGACATTGTACAGTACAATGATTCATGTATAAATATACCAGAACTATTATATGAATTTCGTTCTATGCAAAATTGCTTGAGGAATGCACCTATAAGTGCAACAAAGCCGAAGTTTAAAACATGGACCACTCCATGGGTAGTAAGACGAATTTGGGAACAGCCCATGGAAATAGCTATAAGAGATCTTCGATCTTGGGTAAAGAAAGATCAAATAGGTGAAATAAATGAACAGCTAGTCAAGGACCTAAATAAAATGACGGAAACAAATGCACTATGGTATTTAAACCATCTGAAACATAAACCAAGATTTGTGCGAACAACAGGGAAACATCAGATGGATGTAGATGTAATAACGGCAACAGTGGACTCAGTAGAACGATTCAAAATTAAAGCCTTGATTGATTCAGGATGTACTGGTTCATGTGTAAACAAAGAATGGGTGGAACGACATCGATTGAATACTAGGAAATTACCAAGACCAATACCAGTATTCAATGCAGATGGAACCAACAATATAGCAGGACAGCTAGAAGAAATGATCGAATTAAAAGTACAAATAGGCGATCATTTTGAATCTTTGGAATTTGGAATTTCAGCATTGGGAAAAACAGATATGTTCCTAGGACATGACTGGCTGAAATACCATAATCCCGAGATAGATTGGAGAAATCAAAAAATACGATTCTCCCGATGTCCAGGCACTTGTTGGAAAAGCTCTGAAAGTTTAGAACCAGAAGATGAAATGGACAGAGTCCAATGGGAACAAGGGGAAAGACTGCTAGCAGTCTATATAGGACCAGAAGAATTAAGAACAAGGGCATACCAATCAAAAGCTACAGAAATAGCTTCAGCAAATGTAAAAAAGAGAAAAGTAGAAGACATAGTACCAGAGCACTATTTGGGATACCGGAAAGTCTTTGAAAAAACCACATTTGATGAACTACCACCACGAAGACCATGGGACCATGCCATTGAATTAATTCCAGGGTCAAAACCATTAGATTGTAAAATCTATCCATTAAACAGAGATGAGCAACAGGCGTTGGAAGATTTCTTAAAAGAAAATCTGGATACAGGAAGAATAAAACCAAGCAAATCACCAATGGCTTCACCATTCTTCTTTGTAAAGAAAAAAGATGGATCACTATGCCCAGTGCAGGATTATCGAAAACTTAATGAAATGACAATAAAAAATCGATATCCTTTACCTTTAATCTCTGAATTAATAGATAAACTCAGCCATGCAAATATATTCTCAAAAATGGACATAAGATGGGGATATAACAACATTCGAATCAAGGAAGGAGATGAATGGAAAGCAGCTTTCCGAACGAACAGAGGACTATTCAAACCATTAGTCATGTTCTTTGGATTAACAAATTCACCTGCTACTTTTCAAACCATGATGAATGATTTGTTCCGGGAGGAACTTGCTGAGGGATGGGTAGTAATCTACATGGACGACATCTTAGTGTTCTCAGAAAGTAAAAAACAACATGTTGAACATGTAAACCGAATATTGGCAAAATTAGAACAAAACAAGTTGTCATTAAAACCAGAAAAATGCTACTTTGATAAAGAAGAAATTGAGTTCTTAGGAGTAATCATTACCAAAGACTCAATAAAGATGGACCCAGCCAAGGTTAAAGCAATTAAAGAATGGCCGGAACCGAAATGCAAAAGAGAAGTACAACAATTTCTGGGATTCGTGAACTTTTATCGACGATTTGTAAGAGGATTTGCCAAAGAAGCAAAGCCATTAACCGAGTTAACGGGAAAAAAGGAATGGGAATGGGAGCGAAGCTATGATTAAGTTAAAAGAAAGGATAGCGGAGGAAGCGGTCTTGGCGATACCAAATGAAAATGGACAATTCCGAATCGAAACAGATGCATCAGATTTTGCCATGGGTTCAATTCTTTCTCAACAGCAAGAGGGAATCTGGAGACCAGTGGCATTCATTTCAAAAGCCCTAAATGCAGCAGAACGGAATTACGAAATTTATGATAAAGAAATGTTAGCAATAATGCATTCTTTATACGAATGGTCACAATACCTAAAAGGAGCAAAAGAAACGATAGAGATTTTAACAGACCATCAAAATCTCACATACTTCAGGAAACCACAAAACCTGAACAGAAGACAAGCTCGATGGGTAATAGACCTTCAAGAATACAATTTCGTTATAAAACACCGATCCGGAAAGTCCAATTCAAAAGCAGATTTATTATCGCGAAGGGCCGACTATGAGAAAGGGGAAAAAGATAATGAAGATGTACTTCTACTCAAAGAAGAATTGTTTGTAAGATTAGATGATTGGACAGGAGAATGGGTCACATTAGTCAATGGAATAAAAAAGACCAACCGAAGACAATGGGACACACAAGTACGAAAAGGAATTGAAAGTAATGAGGAAGGGTTTGAATTTGATAAAGGAACGAATCAAGTAATCTGGAAAGGAAGAATATATGTCCCAGCCGTGATGAAATTAAGAGAAGAAGCAATATCATTACATCACAGATGGGGGCATCCAGGAATAGCAAAAACCCTAGAACTCATTACCAGGGATTATTGGTGGCCAAACATGAGGGAAGATATAGAAAAGTACATCAAAGGGTGTCGAACTTGTCAAACAGTAAAACCAGATAGACAAAAAAGGGCAGCACCTTTGATTCCTCATGCAATACCAAAACAACCATGGGAAGACATTGCATTAGATATCATCGGTCCCTTACCGGAATCAAAAGGATACAATGCAATCTTAACGGTCATTGATAAATTTACCAAGAAAGCGTACTTTATTCCCACAAACACCACTCTCACATCAAAAGGAGTAGCTGTATTATTTAGAGATCATGTGTTCAGGGAACACGGAATTCCGAAAAAAGTAATAAGCGATAGAGGGCCACAATTCGTTTCAAAATTCATGAAAGAATTCTTCGAGTTAATGGGAATCAAAGGAAATCCCTCCACTGCATTTCATCCTCAAACTGATGGACAATCCGAAAGGGCAAATCAGGAAGTCGAAATACTATTATCCACGTTCGTAAACGAGAAACAAGATAACTGGAGTGATTGGTTAGCAGTAACCCAATTCTGCTATAATGATAGACAACACTCAGCAACGGGATATTCGCCTTTCATGATGAATTATGGATACAATCCAAATAAAGGAACAGTGGATCAACCATCTAAACCCAGGGTAGAAGCCATAGGACAATTTATGGAAGAACAAAAAGAAGTATGGGAAAAGGCACAAAAGTCACTTAAAAAGGCACAAGACTCTATGAAAGCTCAATATGACAAAAAAAGCGAGAGTCTATTGAATATAAGAAAGGAGATCTAGTGTATCTTAATGCCGAAAATATCCCATCCGTTCAACCAACAAAGAAACTAGGAGAACGATTTATTGGACCCTACAAAGTCATCGAAAAAGTAGGAGCATCGTCATATCGACTCTTAATTCCTGCGAGCTGGAAAGTGTATAATGTTTTTAATGAAACATTATTGAAACTGTATAAAGAACCTACTTTTCCACAACAAAAACGCCGCGAATCCGACCGCAAAAACAAACAAGAGAAGGAGGACGAGACCGGTGATTATGAAGTGGAAAAAATACTAGATAGTCGCATCAACAAACGAGGAAAAGGACGGTTGGAATATTTAGTAAAATGGAAGAATTACCCGGTAGAAGATTCCACATGGGAACCGGCGACGAATTGTTACAATGCCGACCGGAGTATCGACGAGTTCCACCGCCTCCATCCGAGTGCTCCTCGAAGAATAAGGATGAGCGACTTAACGTTTACACGGTATCAAAATTATACACAGCCACAAGTACCTAAGACCCTGTTTGGATGGGAAGACGGAAAATTCGAGAAAGAATACTTAGAAAAGCTGGAACGAAATTGGAAAAAATGGAAAGGAGACCGAAGAATCGCTGAAAAGGATAAACGAGGATTCCGTGGAACTGAATCCCTAAAGAGAGGGTTATGTTAAGAACACAAGAGCGTAGTTTCTTTTTCTTTTTCTTTTCTTTTCTTTTATTAGGTAAGCAGCTGTATATGGGAAGGGACATGAGGCTAGAGGTATATAAGTAGGGCTCTCTGAGCCATAGTCCTTAGCCTTACGATAGTTTGTGTCACCTACACAACTACTAGGGTCTCTCTATATACTCTCTTCTCCAACCTTCGGTTGTGTTGAGGCAACGTCTTAACAGACGCGCTGAACTGCCTCCTATCCCTCAGCTGCTTCGCCAAAGATGGACGACGCATCAACTTTGATGAGACCAGGTGCTATTTGCAGTCTAGTCAGGGGAAATTAATAGGAGCCTGGAAAAGAGCGCAACAAACTGTACCTCTTGGATGCGCGCTGCACTTCTCAATACCCACGACAAAGCTTATGTCAGTAGGGTTCCAGGCCTATCATGGAAAGAGTGGCACCGTCGTTATGGCCACCTATCCACCACAGCCTTGCAGCATGCCAAACGAGAGGAAATGGTTACAGGCCTAAATATAGACGAAGTCGACAATCCCATCACTGATCATGCGATCACTGCCTAAAGGGGAAGATGGCTCGCCACTCATTTCCTCAAGAGGCATCAAACCGTTCGGGTACTCCCGGAGAGCGCACTATGACTGGATGTATGGGGACCCTGCTCCAATTCAGTCCATCAATAAAAACCGATACTTCATCGCATTCACAGACGATGCCACAGCGTATGTGTCACATTCTATTTTTAAAGTCAAAAGATGAAGCATTTGATCGGATTACCACATACCTTACCCATATCGAGACTGCAGTACTGGAAAGAAGCCAAAGAAGCTCCGCTTAGATAATGGGAAAGAGTTAATTAATGAGAAGCTGAAGAAATGGGCGGATGGACACAGATTGGTTCTGGAGCCGACTGCACCATACTCACCCTCCCAAAATGGAGTTGCCGAGCGATTCAATTGCACACTAGTGGAGATGGCTGCAGACGATGCTATTGGCCAGAGATTTACCTACTTTTCTTTGGGATATAGCCGTTTCTCACGCAACCTATTTGAGGAATAGATCTCCAACACGCACACTCCAGGGCAAAATGCCTTATGAGGCATGGTTCGGGAAGAAGCCGGATGTCTCACATTTTAGGGAATTTGGGTGCAATGTATGGGTATTGGATGAGCGGCGGCAGATGAAATTGGATGCCAAGGCGGGAAGCATGAAATTCATGGGTTTCATTGATGAGTCACACTCTGTCTGCTATTATGACGCTGCCGCGCACTCCATCAGGGTCTCCCGGAATTTCTCCTTTACTGAACACAGCCTCCCAGTTGCCGACATTCCCGGTGCTGTTGCGAGCGCAGCCGGATTGCGCGCCAAGGGGGAGCTATCAGTAACAACAAGGGAAATCATTACGGATCAACCTATTATAGATCAGGGACCGTCGCCCAATCCAGCTGATCATCAGGAATCATTGCCAAATCAGGTCGATCACAATCAGACAGAAATAGAATCCGATTACGACACTGCTACAGAAGCAACAACCGAGCCCAAAATAATGATCCGCATCCCAGCTAGACCAGCTGCCCAAACTGGTTCAACCACCAATCGCCCACAGTGCGCCGCCAAGAAGAACTTGGACTATAAGCTCATTGACAACCCGAATGCTCGGAAACCGGCTGATCGATCACATCAAGTTTCCGATCAAATCACTGATGTCATCAATGAAGTAATTGAGCGCGCATATTTCACCAAATCAGACGACCTGCCGAAGAATGTCAAGGAGTCGCTGGGAGGTGAGGAAAGGGAGGAATGGTTGAAGGCTATGAAAGAGGAGTTGGGGATGATGGAGAAGATGGGGACTTGGAAACTGGAGGAATTACCGGAGGGGAGAAAGGCTGTAGGAAGTAAATGGGTGTACACGAAAAAGACAGACGAACATGGAAACATCATACGCTACAAGGCGCGAACTCGTCGCCCAAGGTTTTACACAGAAGCCCGGACCAGGACTACGACGACAACAACACATTCGCACCAGTTATGCGCTATGAGAGCCTCAGGGCCTTATTAGCACTAACAGCTAAAAACGGTTGGCACCTGCGGCAATTCGACGTCAAAAACGCGTACCTGAATGGAACCCTTGACGAGGAAATATATATGCAGCAACCCCCGGGATTCGACTGATGGGAGCAGCCTGAGTCTGCCGACTCTACAAATCTATTTACGGGCTCAAACAAGCTGGTAATGTATGGAACACGACATTTACAGAAGCACTAACCAACAGTTCTATACCAACAACAACGAGCCGAACTATTGTGTCTACATCAAGCGTGACAGAAACGGATTCGCGATCCTGCTGCTATGGGTAGACTGACATCATCGGCATCTCAAATTCTATAAAGGGCTGCTGACCAAATTGAAATTGATCTCAAAGGGAAATTTGAAATCAAATCTCTTGGCACGCCAAAATACCTACTCGGAATTCACATCTCGTACGACCGAGACGCTCGCCGCCTGACGCTCTCCCAAGGCCACTACATTGAGAAGACCCTCATCAAGTTAGGTCTTCAGGATTGCAATCCTGTGTCGATGCCGCTCGACCCTAACGTCAGCCTTGACTACGAGAACAGAGAGGATCAGGAACCCCAGCCGAACACCACTACCTATGCATATGCCACCCTTATTGGCACGCTCCTGTATTTGTCAATTACGACGCGCGGCGACATCACCTTCGCAGCCCAGTGGCTTGGCCAATTTACTCGCAACCCTAAGCCACGCCATTGGACCGCCGTCAAGCTGTGTATTCCGTTACTTAAAGGGGACAAGTAACATGCTACTATGCTATAACAGTAGTAAAGGTAGTACGAGCGACCCTGCTATGTACTGTGACGCAGATTGGGCATCTCAGGCCAGCCTGCAAATCCATCAGCGGCTACAGTGATCACCATCGCAGGGGGAGCAATCGCGTGGAGTTCCAAACGACAAGGCTCAGTCGCCCTATCGACCGCCGAGGCTGAATATGTCACCATTACGCATGTCGCCAAACAAGTATTATGGCTTCAGGCACTGCTTACCGAATTAGGCATCTCGGTACCGACACCTACTATTTTTAGTGACAATCAAGCAGCCATCGTGATCGCACATCACCCAGAATTCCACGCACTGCACTAAACACATCGACACGCCCTTACAGTTCACACGCAACCATGTACAGCAGGGACATCTGCAGTGTCCGCTATGTCAATACGGCCGAGAACCTGGCCGACATCTTCACCAAAGGACTACCGCGACACCAACATGGAAAACTGAGTAGAGGGATAGGTTTAGAAGCCGATTCGAGGGGGAGTGTTGGGAACAACGAATCGCCCAACGGAACTGCTGTAGCGGAACGGGAAGGAAGGAGAAGGGGAGTTTGGACGGTAGGAGACGAGATGGGAATGGAGGTTGAAAGGGAGTTAAGGACAAGACAAGGAAACGGCGCAGGATGCTGAGCTCAAACTCACAACGCTCGCTGGTACAAGCATCGCCATGTAGTTAAGCATGCAATATATATTCGTTTGTACTCTACGAATACATTATTCTTTCCTCCTCTTCCTCTCGTGCCCTCATATATTCTCAACAGAAAGGATTCTTTTCCAGTTGTTTTTCAATTTCAAGAGGAGTTTTCTTTCCATAAATATTACTCTCCTTATAAACTGGTTTCCTTTCTCTAGTACTTTGGCGAAGTGGGAAGGGAATAGGTTCAGGTTGTTTTTGGGATTGTCTTTCTGTAACCTTTTTCTCTTGTTGTGTTCTTTTGATATCTGGTGGTGCATGATGTTGTGTCCCAGGCCATCTCCTGGAATTCTCTTTGGATCTGTTTTCACTTGATCCTCAAACATCAGGTCTGACAGGTAAATCCTGTTCTCCACCATTATTATGAGGCTCTATATCATCATTTTCATGAGATGAATTCTGCTCTTCATCTGGTGTAGGATCATGATTGAATGATGGTTTATATGGTTTGGGATCATTGTTGTCACTATCGAGATGATTGTTGTTTTGGGAATTGGAGTTAGGTTCATGTCCATTTTGATCCCTTTGGTTAATACCTGGTGGACTTTCAAATAGTCTATCTTTATTGTAATTTTCGCTTTTTTGTGGAAATTCTAATTCATTAAATAGTGCTTTAACACCAATGAATATAGTGTTATCTTTCTTCATAAATTTATAAGCTTTAGATCCTACATCATAACCAATAAAGGTCATTGGTTCAGATGTAGGTGACAGCTTATCTTTACAAATTTCTTTAGGTATATAAACACAAGCTAGACAACCAAACACTTTAAGGTAATGAACATCAGGTTTTTCACCTGTCATGTTTTCATAGGGTGTAGACTTAATTTGTCCTTTGTAATGGTGTGTGATTATATACATGAATAGCAGTTTCAAAGGCAAATTCCCACCATGATTTTGGGCAGGAAGATTCTAATCTCATGCTTTCTGCTTTTTCAAGTATAGTATCATTTAATCATTCAGCATGACCATTTTGTTGATGTATGTGAGGTGCACTTTGTTCTCTAAATATTCCTTTTGAAGCAAGAAACTTGCTAAATTCATGCAACTTAAATCCCCCCCCTCGATCTGATCTGAAATGTTTAACTCTACTGCTATATTGATTTTCCATGAGTTCTACATAACTCTTGAAAGCAGTGAATGTTTCTGATTTAGTTCAAAGAAGTGCCATATAAGCATAGGAAGAATAATCATCTAGTATCATAAGACACCATTTCTTTTGATGATAAGATTCCATAGGCAATTCTAGTAAGTCTGCATGAATCAATTCAAGTGGCTTTGAAGCTTGCTTGATTGATGTAGGAAAAGATTTATTATGCATCTTTCCTTGTGCACATCCAGGACAAATTGTATCTGTTGATGGTATAGATAATTTGTTGAACCCTTTTGTATGATCGAAGACATGTTTTAATACATTTTTAGATGGGTGACCCAATCTTCAATGCCAAGTGTTATAATCCACTATATGAACTGAAGGTTCAGCCATTTTTACTCTTGGATGGACTATTTCAGTCAAAATCCAATGAATGGGATCTCCTATATGTCTAGGATATGCCATTATAAATGGTTGCCCAGTTTTTAGTGAAAATATAGTACTATACTTGTCTGATTTTTCATGAAAGCCTTGTAGCTTTAGTTGTCCAGATGATATAAGTCTGACACTAGCTGCAGGCATATAGCAAACTTTTTCAAGTTTAATGACATGCTTATGTTTATGCACAGTTTCTACCTGTAGGAACACAGTTCCTTCTCCAAGTATTGCTACTTGAGATCATTTATCAGCTGTAAATACAGGCTGTGAAACTTTAAAAGGATGATATTCAGAGAAATCTTTGATTTCAGGGGTTATGTGAATAGATGCTCCTGAATCAATCATCCATGGAGTTCCTTTGGACTCAAATTCCTTACATTTATCACAACCACACACATTTATCTTACTACTCATTTTTGGAATGGAGGCAACTAAAGCAATATATTCATCACTATTTAAAGTAGTACAAATACTACTATCTACATTGTTACCTTTGAAATCAAGATGCCTCATCATTGGGCTCGTCTTGATAGTCCTCATGGTATTCCCCTTCAGCTGTGTCATAAAAGTCTTCCCCTAAGGAGA
This sequence comes from Amanita molliuscula, assembly GCA_023014405.1. Lineage (NCBI taxonomy): Eukaryota > Fungi > Basidiomycota > Agaricomycetes > Agaricales > Amanitaceae > Amanita > Amanita molliuscula. The sequence continues at coordinate 120,947 of JAEBUP010000029.1, read as the reverse complement.
CTGTATCTGACATATTGTCCATTTCAATGTCAGCCCTTTCATCTAGGACTTTGAAACAGTTTTCAGCAATTGGATCAACCACCATTTGCATTTCTACATTATCAGTGACTGAGTATCCTTGAGCCTTCAGTTGCTGTAGATTAGGTGCTAATGGTGCCATTCTTCGAATCAAAGGTAGTGCAGGATCTATCCTGTCTACTAAGTGAGCGAATTTAGGTGCATTTGCTTTCCTGGTTTCCCCAGCATTATTTTTTTTTGTTGTTCTAATAGAAAGGCCTTCTTTTTCTTTTTATTGTCACGATTAATTTTGTTCCTTTCTTGATTAGACAAGAACTGGGGTTTGCCAGTGTTAAAGGGTCTGGAAGACGGTCCTGGTGTCATCCATTTCCCTTTATTCTGATTTGAAGAATATGAATTCTGGTTATTAAAACCAGGTTTGTAGTTATTCTGGTTACTAGGACCAGAATTTTGTTGTTGATTCCAATTAGGCCTGTTAGGGCCCTTGGGAAGCTTCACTCTAGCAGTGTGAACAACCCCCCCAGAAGACATTCTCCACCTTTGAGATTCTTCCTCTATTTTTGGAAGAATATCAGCAAGTTTCAAATCACTTGCTTTTGTTGTTAATAATACACTAGATGAGACACTGTCCCATCCATGTGGTAAGGATGCTAACACTACCATTGCTAGCATGTTGTCTGGAAAGGTAAAGCCATTGACAGAAAGTCAATTAGCTGTTGTCAATAGCTCATTGACTGACTCTGTCAATTTATTTGTGTTGATCTTCCAATGTATTACTTTTGAAAAATCAACAAAAATGCCAGCTGCTCCTGGCTTGCCAAAAGCTTCCTGTAATGCATTGAAGGTAGAGTTTGACCATGGTTGAATAAGGTGTCTTAAAGACAGTGAGATTTTCATGGTCATTAATCCCAATGCCTTGTCATTGTTGTCACAATAGTCATCCCAAGTTTCTCTTTTTTCTTTAATGTGACAAAGCTCAGTTGCATTGGTACTTTCAGCTGTCTCTGCTGCTTTCTCAGCTTCTGTAAGCTGTGGCTTAATCCTGTTGCCAAGAACATACTGCCAGAGACCTTTATACTGCAGAGCAGCTTTGATAGCTACTGACCACTCATTCCAATTGTTACTCCCAGTAAGCATTGGAATTTTAGCCAAGTCATCTTCTCCTCCAATAATTATATCAACATTTGCTGCTCTCGCAAGATTATCAATTTCCATCCAGCCTGTCTGGGCTCTTGGATCGATGACTAGATGATGATGGTGACTAGACTGATCACCATTCAACTTGTGTAGGTGGAAGTTGACTCTCTTCCTAATTGACTTTGAATATGAAGCCAATTCTTTGATATCAATGTACTGTGGCCATTGATATTCAGCCAATGCATGGGTTTTAATTGCTGCCAGGTAGCAATAACCAATTTTCGACCATACAGGACTTTCCACAGTATGAATCCAAGGGTGGATAAGTCCATCCCTTCCCTTGAGTTCTACTATAATGAACTCTCCTTTTTCAAGCTCTTGATTCTTTCTAGCTTTAATTAAAGAAGAGTATTCACTATCTCCACCTGTTCCTGTGTCCAGTCCTCCACCTTTCCACCAAGGTTGAAGAACCAGGTCCTAACTTCTTCAGAAGTTGGCCAATTTAGTTGATTTTTAGGATGCAGAGTGAAGGTAGTGCCTGCCTTGTTTTTAGTGGACAGGCCTGCTTTTGCCATATCAGCATATGATACTGATTTTTCCTTTCCTTTCCCCTTATCAGCCTTTTGGGCTGATTTCATTTCTCCAGTTGCAATATTAAAAACATTCTTCCCATAATTCACCTGTTGAAGGCAACCTGCTTGGAATTTTCAAATGTCATCGAAAATTTCATCCACCAGGGAATCCTCACTGGCTAATCTAGTGGCTTTGTCATCTAATTCTTGACAATGCTTCCAAACAGAGAGTTGTGCATCTGCAATGCAGCTTCCTGTGATTCTCCAAGTCTGCTTGTACCTCCTTGTACCAAGGAGACTGCTTTGAAGATGTCCCAATGGGTGCAGTGGGACCCTTGCTAGTAGATTGCAAGGTATTGATAAAAATGGAGCTGGTAAAACCAGCTTTAGCGACTTTTTGTTGGTTGTGGGAAGAGTCAGATTTGGAGCCAGGGGTACTGGCTGTAACATATTTGTTGCTGGAAGATCCAGCAGAAACAGAGGAAGAGTTGGTGTTGTTTGAGGAAGACATTTGTGTATATAAAAGGTGTTGGTTGATTTGTTTGATTTGTTCTGTAAGAAAGAAGGTAAGCAACAGTCTGAAAAGACTTTTGTTGCTCAGAACAAAGGTATGGACATCGAGTTTTCGATTTTATTCTCCTGCAATAAATGCCTGAGCATGTGCATAAACATGGTAGTTTGCTTTTTGTCATAATGTGCTATAATTCATCGCCAGAAGGGGATCCAGCCCTTCAGGAGTGCTTGGGGGCTCCATCAAGTTCCCCACAGCGATAAAAATATCCTCCACTATTTATAGATATAGTAATAAGCTATTATTATGACACTAAGGAGCGTCCTAATGTAGATGGGATGCTAATCAGTGCCCATCACTGGTCTGCATGTACCAGGGAACAATGTCCCATGCAGCACGACCCTTATACAGAATTACTACTATTTTTAATTTTGGAGAATGATTTTATGCTGACAAAAACGGCCTACATAAGCACTTAATTATTCATGGCCAATAGGGGGGTGCAAAACCTTTCCAGATCTAAGCGATTAAGCCTAGACCCTTTATCTGTCATGGGACAGCCCTAAACCCAAGTGATTTAAATGGTTCACCAGACCAGGTAATTTATTGATTTACCAATCAAGACTACATTTTTTATATTAACCCAGATATTGCAGAACCGGAGACTGGTGAAGTGTGTCACGCTAGTGATTATTGTCACACCATCCAAGGCGGTTGCTCAAATCCCAAGCGTTAGAGGCTTGTTAGGATGAGCAAGAAGCATTCCTGTCATGCTTCAAGAGATAGCACATTAGCAACATAATTGGATGTGTACTACTATAACTACAGTACTATGGGCACATCCATTACTTCCCTTGTTTACCTTTGTTATGACAAAAGGGTGCTGACACATGTAATATGCACAGCACAAGGTTTTCATTTATGCGGGGCCCATAACCTGTTGAAACGAGCAATGGCAGTGCAGAGTGAGGCTTAGTAAGTGAGGGGACTTACTGAGTACTGTTTAGAATGTTTAGGAGCTAGGGCTCAACTATGCAATGGATCAGGAGATGTATTTCAGCAGTGCAAAGAGCACTGCTTATATACAGCTACAGGAATCACATGTAACTACATCTAATATACCTATATCTAGTAATGCGCAGCTTCCTGCTGCGCATTGCACCATACCTGCTGTGCATGGTGTCATATTGCTGCGCATTTTACAGCAATCTGTCAATACTTGACATGTGAAGCATGTTTCATGCATTGTGTCTCACACACTGTCATTTCATACTGTCCCTGGGATGAAACTCTATAATATCTGTCAAACACTATAAAAGTGTCAACAGTGTACAAATATCAGATTATATTTGTGATTTGGTGAGCATTCATAAATAACAATATAATATATGAAGCTATGAGTTTTTTTTTTTTTTTTGAATAGAAATTTGCTATTGAAAAGCCTAGGTAACTACAAGTTACTAATAACTACCAGCAGCATAACAAGCTCCGGAAAGACATGGAAAAAAAAAACCAAACAAACCAAACAAGACATAATGACAAGTACACAAAAAGCAAATGGAAAATATTGCAACGGGCAGTTGTTAAACATTGAAATCGATATCTTCAAACAACCCTGCTGTTGGGTTGTCTTTAAGGAAATTTGCAATCGCTATATAATTACTTCTTTTACGCAATAGCGCAGCCAAAGAGAAAAAAGAATGAGAATAATAGATGCACCTGCACATGATATGTTTGCGCGAAAACCAGGGTTTAGATGTACAAAAAGGACACTTCAGATTGCTTTCAGGGAAGAATCTTGCTCTGAAATCCGCCGATGGCATATGACCATTAACCATTCTTGTAAACCTCGCAAAATGTGTGACTGTCACACGCGTCTACGAATCGCCAACGACTGAGCCCCGAGTGAAGGTAAAACTTCTCTTTTACGCCCATTGAGAAGCTTGATGAAGTTCTTCCCTCTGTTAGCCGAAACTTTCCATATGCGCCTCCACATAGCGCCAGCCTCTTTCTTGAACTTGGCCATCTGCTCCGCTCTCGTGCACAGCCCCTTCTTCACAGCCACAACCTCGTTAATCTTTACCAAGGTGTCCACTTCCTCATTCTTGACGATCCCCATGTGACTCGGACACCATGAAAGAATAATCGAACACTCTTCGTTCCCATTCATCCATTCTCTAAGCTTTAGCATCGCGTTAATCGATGTGTATTGATGATCTTTCACTTTAGTGTCGAAAATGCCTGTTAACGCTGCTTGGTTATCCACCAACACCACCACTTGACCCTCTATACCCCATTCTGCTAAATGTGCAAACAAATCTTCCAAAGCTTGCAATTCCGCTTCGTATGCCGAACTAGCTTTGAAGATTCTTGCCTCTTTAACCCCTGGTCTGATAAAGCCAGAGCACCCAATTCCTTTTCTAAACACTCTGTCTGTCGCGAATACTGAACTCGTATGTCGCCACAAGTCTAACTGTATTTCAAAACTCCTCAGCCAGACTTGAAACAATTCTGAGTCTTCTTTTCTCGGGTGCACTCGATTGACAATCTGAATATGATTTTTGAAGATTTCTCAAACCTGAAATCCCGGTATGTTCTCTTCGTGACAAAACTGAAATTCTTCCTCCACTCCACTAGCGATATCAAATAGTTGCGGCAGAGTGTTACCCGCCGCACTTGTTCTTTTCTTCTTTTGGAATTTAATCATTTTCGCATGGCATGGCAGAGTCGAAAAAAATAATCGAAGAAGACGAAGGGGATGATATTCAGTTAAGTGTCGCCAATCTAATTCCCATTTTTTTAACCAATAAGTCACAGTAGACTCGAACTGGTGGAACTCCTAAGAGGAGTTCTAGGGGCGCCATAGGAGTTGTTTTGAATGCACCGCTCATCCAGAGCACCGCCCTTCTCTGTACTCTCTCAAGAAGTTTGCAACTTTCTCTTTACGCCTTTACCTGTTTAGATGGTACCATAAGCCTAACCCATATGAAAGGATTGGCCAAATGCACTGCCTTGAAAATTTGAAGATGCCTCTTGATATCTAAACCCCTGGATCGTGTTCCCTATCATGCGCAGAGCACTAATTGAAGACAAAGCTTTATTAGCAGTAAAATTTAATATGAAAATCAAAAGAAAGCCCCGAATCAAAGAAAAACCCCAGATACCACCAGATCTTTTTATTCTTGATCACTGATTTCTTGCCTTTCACATCCTCCAATTCGATTTGGAGGTTTTCGATCTGTTGGTCGTAAGTATGATCACATGAGAAATTAACTACATGATTTCGAAACTCTTGAGCTGACGATATTTTCTTTTTAGCTCTCTTTTTTAATATTTCTGGGCTGACTGTTATATTCTTTTACTGCCCCTTTTATTTTGGATCTTTTAAATGGCAAGAAGCAAAAGAACTCCATCTTGTCCATCTCTACTATCAACCCGATTCTCTCCATGGCTAACGAAAAATCTTTGAACCATTTTTGCAGTTTTAATACTCCAGTCCTGTAAATTAAGATCAGAAATCATTAAGTTACCATCATCCACATATGTGACCAAAGCCATGTCCTTGTTCATCCAGTCTTCTAGCCCAAACTCCTTTTTCAACACTGGTGCTATGAGCAAGTTTAGCATGATCAGCGAATCTGGACTGCCCTGGGGAGCACCCTCTCCCACCGATAACTCTGGTGAAACTCCACTTCCCCACATAAACCTCGTATTTCTTCCCAAATAAAATGATCTTGCAAACTTGGCAACTTTCGCAGGAAAACCTTGTTTTTCTAGCATCGTCGCCATCACTTCTCCTTGTAATGAAGGAAAGTATTGCGCTATATCCACACCCAGACATAACGTGAATTTACCAGCCTGTCTCGCTTGCTGTACCCAATTTACGATGAAAAGACCAGCGTCCATCGTTGATCTCTGGCAAACTCCTCCGAACTGTAGTGGGTGCAATAAATTGTTTTGTGCTGCGTCAAACTGAAGTCTTGCCGCCAGTACTTTCATGAACAATTTCCCCAAGCAATTCAACAAAGCAATCGGCCTGTGGCTTTTAACCTTCGAATAATCATCCTTCTTCAGTTTGGGAATGATTATAGTGTTCGATTGCTTAAACTGTGATGGCCAAACACTTTCTTCCAAGATGCGATTGAACACTTCCGTGATTTGGACTAAAAAGGATTCTTCTTTAAGTATCACTTTTAATAAGTGCCAACTAATCATGTCCAGTCCTGGAGCTGACGAATTCGAAGTCGTATTAATCTTTTCAAGGATTTCTAAACCAGAGAAGTTATGCCAATGTCTAACCGGATTTTGCGGCAATCCTCGAATATACTCCCAATTTACTGGGCGCGCCGCTTGTTGTCCTACAAATTGGTAATGGGCCGCATTCCATAACTCTTCTAAGCTCTGAATAGCTTGACCTGCCGAATTGACAATCCTCGGGAATGCTGCCAGTTTACAATCTCTCATCCATCTTACTGCATCCCAAAGTTCTCCTTTCTTAACCATTTCGTCCAATTTCTTATTGAAAAATTGCCTTTTCACCAGTTTAGTTTCCCGCCAAAGTTGCCGTTTGGACTGAATTGAAGGATCTCGAATGTAATTTTCTTTCGCTAAACTACACTCTCTATTCCACCACATATTTGGTCGTGAGTTTTCTTTTGGCACTTTGGCATATTTTGTCCAAGCTGACTGAATTCCTTTATAAAGTTTATCAATACAATCTTGGGCATTAACTCCATTCGAAAACGAAATTTTCCCAATTTCCGTAATGAAAGATAATTCTTCTTCCGAATTCGATGGGATGTATGGAGCACGCGGGTGATATGGAGCTCTTCCTGACAAGAACTTTAACGAAATGGCGCAGTGATCAATCTTTGCTCCTGTAACTTTGACTGAATAGTTAAATCTAGAATCCTCCAAAACGGCATCTTGAACCCAAACTAAATCCAAAATGCTGGCGTACTCTTCTCCTGTTCATCTGCTCCTGTGAAAAGTAGGTATGGAAGAATCGTTAACACAATTGAAGCCTTTATCCATCATAACTTCAATTAAATCCATAGCCCGTGAATTTTCGAAAATCACTGTATCATCCCAGATACTCGAATGAAGGTTAAAGTCACCCTGAATAATAGCAATGTTTTCAACAAATGATAACCCTTGTATGAGTGCCGTCAGCACTCCCCATGACTTCGGGTTACGATAAATATTCAGAATTTTTTGAACTAAACTGTCAGATAACCTAGTTAAAGAAACCAGAAGAATATCGTCATGATCGAAAGACATCGGATCAATCATTACCATAAACGAAGCTAAGAGCCTCTTGTGTATGTAGCATGTGACTTGCGCTTTTTCATTTAGCATGACAAGTTGCCACAATGTGTGGATAGGGCCACCGTTTAGGTCTACACCGTCTTCGCAACTACTACTCGGGATTTTGCAAAGGCCTTTCACGAACGGGTATTCCTGTACAAATATAATGTCCGCCATCGACTGATTAGTTTCCAGTAAAATTTCCACTTTTTTGTATGATTTGCACGCGTTTTGAAACAGAAACCGAAAGTTATGAATGAATCCAATCATAAAGTTGAGGCGTCAATCCGGGCTGATGTGCCCGCAATGGTGTTTGAAGACTTAGAAACGTCCGAAAGGCAGTCCCAAATTGTACATCCTCTTCTTTCTGCAATATGTGTCTTATCCAATTGAATTAGTTTTTCAACATTGAAGCGTGTCCCAAAGTACAGGCATTCTTTACTATTGGAGGCATGATTCGACGCGCCTCCCCCTCCAACTGCAGTTAATACAAATGACTCTATTGCAGGCTTGATTCGATCTGCATTTGCCGCAGTACATGCGATGCTGATCAGTAGAGTGATTTTGCGTGCATCTGCCACAAACTGTACGTCTCATAAAACAATTGAATTTCGTATGTCCCCACTTCCAGCACTGGATGCACTGTGGGACAGGTTGATTAAAGAGCCACTTAAGGCATCTCACTGACGTTCCATTGATTTCGACGAAGGTATTTCGGAGATAATCTGCATTTACGCCTTGACGCATGTCATAGATTTCTAACATAATCATTCCAGTTGGTCCTAATGATGTAAGACCACGAGCTTTAATCCACTTTGGCATGCCAGAAAACTTCACATCCTTCCATTTAGGATGTGCCTTGATGTCCTGAAGAATTTGTTCTGGCGAGTACTCGTCGCCATTCATATCCCTTGTCTTGACATAAGAGAATTTCATAGAAGACGTCGTAGGACGATTAAGAATGATGGCATCGCTGGCCACGATATTGACGTAGTCTGCCAATGCATCTATTAAAACTTTTCTTTGCAAATCTGTGATGTCTTTCTTGCACTTAATAATAAGCGCTTCCCTAATCGTCCAAGATGCCGAAACTATTGCATTGGGTTCGTTGCCTTGAAAGGTGTTGGGAATGACGAATCGCCCGACGGAACGCGTAGCGGAACGGGAAGGAAGGAGAAGGGGAGTTTGGGCGGTAGGAGACGAGATGGGAATGGAGGTTGAAAGGGAGTTGAGGACGAGACAAGGAAATGGCACAGGATGCCGAGCTCAAACTCACAATGCTTGCTGGTACGAGCATCGCCACAGTAGTTAAGCATGCAATATATATATACGTTCGTACTCTACGAATACATTATTCTTTTCCTCCTCTTCCTCTCGTGCCCTCCTATATTCTCAACAGGTTATGGGCCCCGCTCCCAGATGCTGTTGATTATATAAACCTCATATTCAATCACACTCTTGATCTCATTAACTAAAAGTTTCCTAAATAGGCCGTTATTATGTCAAAAGAATCGGTACCAATCACTGGTTCTAGCTCTGACTGGATTGAGCAACTCAATTCCACGAATTGGCTAGCATGGAAGAGAAGAATGCTCGTGATCTTCCGGGATGTTAAAATAGACGACATCATTATGGAAGGGCTGCCAACTGTAAAGATTACAGGGAAACCTACAGACGACGAGCAAAAGGCTATTAATACTTGGCGCGAGAAGGACTCTACTGCTAGGACACGGATCGAGCTAGCGGTAGGAGATTCCGAGATGATTCACTTACTCGGAGCGAATACGGCGAAGGAGATGTGGGATCAGCTAAAAATAGTAAAAGAAGCACGGGGAAAGATTGGCATTTTGACCGCCCGGCATGCGCTATTTCAGGCAAAGGCCGATGACGATTTTGATATGCAGGCACATGTGACAAAGCTTAGGAGGATGCAGGAGGAGTTACACTTGATGGGAAGTATTGTCCATGATGACGATTTCGCAATGATACTCATCACCTCATTACCCGAGACATGGGATCCATTCACCTTGGCATACCTTGGCTCAAATGCAACTGGCATCATTACGTCAGCAGAATTGATCGCCATCCTTCTCGACGAGGATCGAGGAAGGAAAGGCCAGGACCGGTGATGGCTCGGCGGCGATGGCATTACAGGCGAATGAGACGCGCAAATGCAACAATTGCAAAAAGAAGGGTCACCTGGCAAAAGATTGCTGGGGCAAAGGTGGTGGGAAAGAGGGACAGGGGCCAAAGAAAAGGGGAAAGCGCGATCGGGCACACCAGGCACAGGATGATGCAACAGGCACCGATCTCGATCAGTTCTCCTATATGGCTAATGTGTCGGACTTTTCCAAACTAGACTGGCTACTGGACTGTGGGACGACTTCCCACATATGCACGACCCGCGACGCTTTCTCTGCCTATACGCCGCTTTCAGACGCAACCCTAAAAGGGGTAGGTCCCACACCCGCTAAAGTTTTAGGATGGGGAACGGTCACAGTGAACTTCTCAGTAGATGGGAAAGTCATATCTCATAAATTGGAGCATGTGCTACATGTGCCGGACGCGCTGAACTGCCTCCTATCCCTCAGCCGCTTCGCCAAAGATGGACGACGCGTCAACTTTGATGAGACCAGGTGCTATTTGCAGTCTAGTCAGGGGAAATTAATAGGAGCTGGAAAAGAGTCGCAACAAACTGTACCTCTTGGACGTGCGTGCACTTCTCAATACCCATGACAAAGCTTATGTCAGTAGGGTACCAGGACTATCATGGGAAGAGTGGCACCGTTGTTATGGCCACCTATCCACCACAGCCCTGCAGTGCGCCAAACGAGAGGAAATGGTTACAGGCCTAAATATAGACAAGTCGACAATCCCATCACGATCATGCGATCACTGCCTAAAGGGGAAGATGGCTCGCCGCTCATTTCCTCAAGAGGCATCAAATCGTTCGGGTACTCCCGGAGAGCGCACTATGACGGATGTGTGGGGGCTGGCTCCAGTTCAATCCATCAACAAAAACCGATACTTCATCGCATTCACAGACAATGCCACGCGTATGTGTCACGTTCTATTTTTAAAGTCAAAAGATGAAGCATTTGATCGGATTACCACATACCTTACCCATATCGAGACGCAGTACAGAAAGAAGCCAAAGAAGCTCCGCTTAGATAATGGGAAAGAGTTAATTAACGAGAAGCTGAAGAAATGGGTGGATGGACGTGGATTGGTTCTGGAGCCGACTGCACCATACTCACCCTCCCAAAATGGAGTTGCCGAGCGATTCAATCGCACACTAGTGGAGATGGCGCGGACGATGCTATTGGCCAGAGATTTACCTACTTTTCTTTGGGATATAGCCATTTCTCACGCAACCTATTTAAGGAATAGATCTCCAACACGCACACTCCAGGGCAAAACGCCTTATGAGGCATGGTTCGGGAAGAAGCTGGATGTCTCACATTTTAGGGAATTTGGGTGCGATGTATGGGTATTGGATGAGCGGCGGCAGACGAAATTGGACGCCAAGGTGGGAAGCATGAAATTCATGGGTTTCATTCATGAGTCACATTCTGTCCGCTATTATGATGCTGCCGCGCGCTCCATCAGGGTCTCCCGGAATTTCTCCTTTACTGAACACAGCCTCCCAGTTGCCGACATTCCCAGCGCTGTTGCGAGCGCGGCCGGATTGCACGCCGAGGGGGAGCTATCAGTAACAACAAGGGAAATCATTACGGATCAACCTATTATAGATCAGGGACCGTTGCCCAATCCAGCCGATCATCAGGAATCATCGCCAAAACAGGCCGATCACAATCGGACAGAAATAGAATCCGATTATGACACTGCTACAGAAGCAACAACCGAACCCAAAATAATGATCCGCATCCCGGCTAGACCAGCTACCCAAACCGGCTCAACCACCAATCGCCCACAGCGCGCCACCAAGAAGAACTTGGACTATAAGCTCATTGACAACCCGAACGCTCGGAAACCGGCTGATTGATCACATCAAGTTTCCGATCAAATCACTGATGTCATCAATGAAGTAATTGAGCGCGCATATTTCGCCAAATCAGACGACCTGCCAAAGAATGTTGAGGAGTCGCTGGGAGGTGAGGAAAGGGAGGAATGGTTGAAGGCTATGAAAGAGGAGTTGGGGATGATGGAGAAGATGGGGACTTGGAAACTGGAGGAATTACTGGAGGGGAGAAAGGCTGTAGGAAGTAAATGGGTGTACACGAAAAAGACAGACGAACATGGAAACATCATACGCTACAAGGCGCGACTCGTTGCCCAAGGTTTTACACAGAAGCCCAGACTGGACTACGATGACAATAACACATTCATGCCAGTTATGCGCTATGAGAGCCTCAGGGCCCTACTAGCACTAACGGCTAAAAACGGTTGGCACCTGCAGCAATTCGGCGTCAAAAACGTGTACCTGAATGGAACCCTTGACGAGGAAATATATATGCAGCAACCCCCGGGATTCGACGATGGGAGCAGCCGAGTCTGCCGACTCTACAAATCTATTTATGGGCTCAAACAAGCTGGTAATGTATGGAACGCGACATTTACAGAAGCACTAACCAACGTTCTATACCAACAACAACGAGCCGACTATTGTGTCTACATCAAGCGTGACAGAAACGGATTCGCGATCCTGCTGCTATGGGTAGATGACATCGTCGGCATCTCAAATTCTATAAAGGGCGCTGACCAAATTGAAATTGATCTCAAAGGGAAATTTGAAATCAAGTCTCTTGGCGCGCCAAAATACCTACTCGGAATTCACATCTCGTACGACCAAGACACCCATTGCCTGATGCTCTCCCAAGGCCATTACATTGAGAAGACCCTCATCAAGTTAGGTCTTCAGGATTGCAATCCCGTGTCAATGCCGCTTGACCCTAACATCAACCTTGATTATGAAAACGGAGAGGATCAGGAACCCCAGCCGAACACCACTACCTACGCATACGCCACCCTTATTGGCACGCTCCTGTATTTGTCAATTACGACACGCGGCGACATCACCTTCGCAGCCCAGCGGCTTGGCCAATTTACTTGCAACCCTAAGCCACGCCATTGGACCGCCGTCAAGCGTGTATTCCATTACTTAAAGGGGACAAGTAACATGCTACTATGCTATAACGGTAGTAAAGGTAGTACGAGTGACCCTGCTATTTACTGTGATGCAGATTGGGCATCTCAGGCCAGCCACAAATCCATCAGCAGCTACGTGATCACCATCGCAGGGGGAGCAATCGCGTGGAGTTCCAAACAACAAGGCTCAGTCACCCTATCGACCGCCAAGGCTGAATATGTCACCATTACGCATGTCGCCAAACAAGTATTATGGCTTCAGGCACTGCTTACCGAATTAGGCATCTCGGTACCGACACCTACTATTTTTAGCGACAATCAAGCAGCCATCGCGATCGCGCATCACCCAGAATTCCACGTGCGCACTAAACACATCAACACGCCCTTACAGTTCGCACGCGACCATGTACAGCAGGGACGTCTACGTGTCCACTATGTCAATACGGCCGAGAACCTAGCTGACATATTCACCAAAGGACTACCGCGACATCAACATGGAAAACTGAGTAGAGGGATAGGTTTAGAAGCTGATTCAAGGGGGAGTGTTGGGAATGACGAATCGCCTGATGGAACGCGTAGCGGAACGGGAAGGAAGGAGAAGGGGAGTTTGGGCGGTAGGAGACGAGATGGGAATGGAGGTTGAAAGGGAGTTGAGGATGAGACAAGGAAATGGCACAGGACACCGAGCTCAAACTCACAACGCTCGCTGGTACGAGCATCGCCATGTAGTTAAGCATGCAATATATATATACGTTCGTACTCTACGAATACATTATTCTTTTCCTCCTCTTCCTCTCGTGCCCTCCTATATTCTCAACAAAAGGCTTCTTTGAAACCCGGAAGACGTCTTACTGACCAATCAATGTTGTCCGTAAGTTGTTGTCCATCTGCTCTTTTCCCAATTTCAAAACCGATGAGAGCATGTGCAGGTGCCTTCCAGTGAAGAATGTTCTTAGCCATGCCTCTCGCCATGCACTTCTTTTCTCTTTCTTTATTTGCTAAAATCCAAGCCTCTACAGACCCTGATGCGACTGACACAAAAGATTTCTTTCCCGACGACGCCGAAACTACTGGACCAGATTTCGGTGTAGCCGGCCATTCTTCCGAATTCAACGATTTACCCCCCGCTGCACTTTTACTTCCAGATCTCGACCTAATAAAATGAGCTGCAGTCTCCAATTGATCTTCGACTGAAGTTTTGCGAATATTGGCCATAGATCTAGCCAAATCCCATACACCTCCTAACTGTTGTACTGGGACAGCCTTCTCCTCCGATGTGATTGAGCTTGTCTTCTTACGAGGAACAATCGATATATTGTCTTCTTTTCTCTCGTTTTTGACTGCAAACTGGATACGACTTCTATCTTCCGGTTTCATTTTATCCATAAGGATTTTCATCCAAACCTCTAAACCTTCCACTGACAACCATTCTTCATCATTCAACACCATACCTACCACCAAATGATTAGACCGAATTGGCGCTCTCAAATTCTTGTTCAACATTAGATAGCTTTTCGTCGCCCTCCTATTGCAATCGGAAATGGTGATAAAATCATTCTTAACGTCTTCTTCAATAACCCAACCAGCCTCTGTTTGCCGGCAACCTTTCAACATCTCATCATGTAGAAAGTCAGCATCCCACTCATCGCTGTTATAACCACTGCTAATTTCTCCTTCTTCCCTGTCCACCACCATACTTTCAGGCTTATTCTCTTGTTTACGAAACGTATTCTCCATAAGCTCCTGCTGAGCATGCAGATGCTGTTCATCTCGAATCTTCCCAACATTGACTAACGGAGAAAACTGCCTGCTAGTTTTCTTTAAACGTTCCCGTTTTTCAGTGAGAACTCGCAATTGTTCCTTTCTCTCTTTCTCAATACATCTGATCTCTTCCAACCTCCGTACCTCCACCGCTCTAGCCCTTTCCTGCTTTTTCTCAAATTCCAATAAGCGTTCCTGTTTGATACATTCCGCTTCTCTCGCCGCTTCCTGCTTGAGCCTATCTGCTTCTCTCTCCACTTCCAACAGCGCATCTTCCTTCTCTTTTTTCTGTTTTGCCTCGAATTTTTTCATTCTCTTGATTTGATTAATCAACTCCCAGTTGATATCATCCCTGTTAATTGTAGGTACTTTCTGCGACTGTTTCAAAAAATGTTCCGACACTTTTAAACATTCTCGGTATTTTGAATAATCTTCAGCAGGGATCTTCGCGACTGTCATGCGACCATAGCAATCCAGCCATAGTTTTGCTTCAGCGACAGATTTCGGTTCCACTAAATGACCGGGCGGAGGTGGTGTCGTGTACCAAACCGGAGTGGCTTGCTTAGAAAGAAAAGTCTCCCCTCTAAACGGCATATCCACTGAAGATTTTGTAGATGAAGACTCCGACTTTGGACCGTCCAAGTACAATTCCTTTGCTATCAAAGCTTGCTCTTTAAAGAATTTTTCTGCTCCAGCTGACATCACAGAAATTTGCGCCTCTTCCCTAGTCACTGCGTGTATTGACGCCTCTGACACCGCTCTACTACTCTCGTAGTCTACCAATTCCTTGCTCAGAACAAAGGAATTGATTCTTTCCTCGCCTTGCTTCAAATACGCCTTCACATCATATTTCACTGGTTCATCGCAACTCTCTTTAAACACTCGAATTGCTTCCTCTTCCTCTTTAGTATATGGCAGCTCCGCCGACTTGACAGATGGAGCATCAACATATAATAACACCGGAGTAGAGGACAAAACTCTTCGCCTACTTGTGGCATCTGCAGATCTCAATGTTCGTTTACCCACTTTCTTTCGAGTCCTTCCTGCTGACCTCCACTTCGGCGACTCTGTAATATCCAAATCACCACTTGAATCCGACTCTGAAGAATCCATTTTTTCGTCTATATCACACCCCAGGTCAGATGGCTCTTTGATCAAAGCCAACATATTGACTGAGGGCCTGACTGAACTTCCATCCCAATTAAAGGAATCCAATAGATGCGGTTCCACTTTGGATTTGACCCACACATTGCCGTTCCTCAACCAGAGATTAGTTGAGGGTCTGAGTTCTATAGGAGTGTTGTCTATCGCCGACAGCCAAATCCACTCTTCTTCCGCCATCCGAATCTTTGCGTTCTCGATTGCCTCCACCAACAGGCCATCACTCAAACTTGTGTCAAATGACAGCTTACAGACACAAAAGCCTCTGCCACGCATTAAGCCACACTTCTCGCACAAACCAACATGGCCGCAGCCATCAAAACCTCTCGGGTTTTTACAAACTCCACATACATCGGATCTGAGCCGCACCATGAAAGGATCCAATAAAGACAGTTCTTTGCCAAGTCTTGGCATAAACCTGACACCCGGTTTGTAATCCACAGAGCGCGCCCTGTTTTGCACCAGAATTTCTTCAATTTGGAAAAATATTCCATTTGGTAAACACCAAGTCACGGAATCTAACAAACGATTGACCGGAGGGGAAGGTAAAGTAGATGGGTGGCTGTGTAACACAGCCACATCCTTCACTGTGAAACTGTCCATATGTTGCCAACAATGTGTAGCACCAATCGCACTGTCCACAGGACGCTTGCATTGTTCATTCTGTAACATAATGGCTGGACATCAAGGTCTAACAAGACCATCTGCACCTAGGATCCCATTTGCGGGATATGAAACTGTACTGGAATCGGAATTCTGCTCCATTGGAAGATGCGCAAATGGAGGAGACGGGGAAAGGAGAGGAAAGGAGGATGAGGAAGATAAAAAGGAAATGTTGGTTGGGTTGTGGAATTGAAAACTATTACTATGAGTACTACGAGCCTCTGAATACGAAGGTAGCGCGTTCGTATACCTCAACTTAAACCACAACCCATGTGAACTTGGTGGTAAAAGAAGAAGGAGGACTGGAAGCTATGAGTTTGATACTCAAAGCTCCAGATCATTATTTATTCAACACAACCCTCTCTGCCTTCACCACTTGTCACCCTGCCTTCTCTTCGTCCACCATTTGCTCTCCCTGCCTTCTCTGCATCTGTGCTCGCTGGCTTTGCCTTTTCTGCCCTCACCACGAAAACTGTGCCCACGTCTACTGTTGATTGCACTCCCCACCCTCAAAACATGTCATGATATCATATCTCAATCGTTTCTCAGCCGTTTCCCTTCATTCCAGGTGCGTTAGAAAGCCATTTAAGTTTTACCCTTGGGTGCATCAACAGTTCGATGCGCGATTTTGTCGTTCTCTGAGAATCTACCCAGTGGTTGTTAGGCTATGGGTGAGTAAGATGATATCATATCTCAATCATTTCTCAACCGTTTCCCTTCATTCAAGATGCGTTAGAAAGCCATTTAAGTCTTACCCTTGGGCACATCGACCGTCCGATGCGCGATCTTGTCGTTCTCTGAGAATCTACCTGGTGGTTGTTAGGTTAGGGGTGAGTAAGATGATATCATATCTCAATCATTTCTCAACCGTTTCCCTTCATTCCAGGTGCGTTAGAAAGCCATTTAAGTCTTACCCTTGGGCGCGTCAACCATTTAATGCGCGATCTTGTCGTTCTCTCGAAATCTGGCTGATGGTTGTTAGGCTGCAAGGTAAATAAGATAATATCATATCTCCTTCATATCTCAACTGTTTCTCTTGATTCCGGGTGCGTTTTAAAGCTATTTGATCACTCTATTTGGGAGCATTAACTATTTGACAGGATACATTGTTGTTCTCGGGTGATCAGTGGTTTTCAATCTAGTAGTAGTGGTAAATTTGTGTTGTGACCCATGACCTGTACCTGTAACCACTGACCTGTAGGCCTTTAACCCATGGGTTCACGGGTATGGGTATGGGTAAGCACTGGGGAACCTGTGGGTTACCTGTGCACATACCTACCCTCAAGGGTCAACCATTGCCATGCACCTGCCTTCTGCCTGTGCCCACCATCTGTAAACCAATCTACTGTTGACCTGTGCCCACTCATGCCCCCACCAAATGTGCCCACTGCCTATCCTCCATCTGTGCTACTGCCTTCATTACCATGCCCATGTCCTCATCAAATGTGCCTGCTGCTATCTTCCACCTGCACTACACTCCACCCATGCTACTGTGCAGCTCCACTACCAGTCCCAATCCTGACCCCATGCTGCTCATGGACCCAGCCATGTGACAAGGTGAGTGTGCCTGCTTCCACCCTTCCATCTGATCCCCAGTCCACCCACACCACATCAACCAGCCCTCTGCAGACATGCTTGTTTGCATTATCCTTTGTATTGACTCTGTTGTACTGTAGTCTGTGACTAAGTGTAGTAGGGTTGATAGTACATGTATTGGCATCAGTGACCTGAATGAAAAACTATTTCACTATTTTACAATCCATGCTTCAACAGGGATACAATTACAAGTTATATCATCAATCCTCCATATTATCCTTAACTTCTTTGGACTCATTCTCCATTGCTTTCATATCTTCCTCAATGAGCCTATCAAGCCCATCTTCATCCAGCTCTTCCACATGTAAATTCCTGCCATATGTCTCAGCATCTTCAGATGGTGCCACCCTACCCATGTACTCAAATTCCCTTAGCTCATCATCCCAAGCCATTCCTTCTGTGAAGCTCAGGGCAGGGCCTTTGCAAATTGAGAACTTAAGGACTTGAAGTGCCTCCATCAGACAATTGGAAATCCTACTTCTCCTAGGTGCCATGGTTTCTTTCCCAGATGAGAAAGCTCTCTCACATGGCACACTTGTAGCCTGGATAGGTATGATATCCATGGCAAGCTGGAAGATATGTGGATATTGTCCTTGATGAGTCTATATGCAAGTCAGATAATATAACACAGGTGTAGAGTTTAGGCACCTGCCAAAATTGCAATATATCTTTGGTCTCACCACCAAAAGCACTTAGGTATTGCTCCACTTCCATTTCCAAACTCACTTCCTTAGGTGTGGAGTGCTGTTTCTTTCTATGCAATATTTGAGCTGCAGTTGGCTTGGATTGTTTAGCTGCAGGCTTGGGCTGAGGCTCAGTCTGTGGGGTCCCTGAACTTTTGTATTCCTATAACTGTCATGAAATGAGATGGAGTTTAAAATGGGATAAAATGACCAGCTTACTGCTTCCAAAAATAATTCCTTGGCTGACCTGTACTCATTCTCTGATAATGCTAAAAAATAATCCAGTTTGTTTGCAGGATTAATGACTAGGACTTATGTCAATTCAATGATAACACACAAAATGTCCAGATTACCCATTGCAAGGACATAAGCTGGTGTTTTTGTCAGCTCTCCTTCATACTTCTCCAACTTGTCCAAGCCTGGGGTGATGATATTCTTCCAAGAGTAGTTCTCTTCTGCCAGTTCTGTCCATCTCTCAATCAATGCTGAAAAAGATGTGATAGTGTATGGAAGAGTAGGAGTCTTTACAGTCCCAAGTATATCTTGGAAGGCATGAGGGATCTTTATTCTGCATTAGCCACATATTCTTCTGAACACACAAACTGATACCTCAAGAATTTTCTGGTAGTCCTCCAGTAATTCCCACTCATATTCATTCATTTGGAACTTCTCTAAGTCAGGAAAGTCATTGTCATATGTTATTTCAATAACTGCCTATGCAATCTTAATGAAAGCTTAGTTATATTATTATCAGACCTACCTCTTTCAATTTCAAGACCCTCTCAGTCATCAGGAGGGTTGAAGACCATCTTGTTGAGACATCTTGAATAAGCTGATAGTCCTGTTTGAAGGATTCCAGCACATATTGTGAAAATCTCTGCTTTTTCACATTGCTGTTATGAATCTGAATGGTCCAATCAGTAATAGGTGTAAATTCAATAGGGATGAATTACTGCATTGATGAGTGAGCAGACTGTTGCAATACAGTCCCTTGAACCAAACCCTGGTACATATTCTGCCTCTCCCTCAATATATTTCATGTCAGTTATGGCACCCAAAGCTGACTTGCAGGCCAAGTTGACAATGTGAGGGAAACATCTAGAAAAATTTAAATAAGAGCATCAGCACAGTGAAAAATCATACCTAATCCTGTTTTTAATAGCATCAAATTTAATCCCCCTCCTGTGAAGTGTATACTGGAGTGAAGTCATCAGAGTATCATTATTGCTTGCATTATCACAAGTTACCCAACCAATCTATCAACATATGAATGAGCAAGAAGTACAATTTGAACTTGGAGCCCATACCTTTTGGGTTATCTTCAATCTGTCAAGGATAAAGAGAAAACACTGGGCAAGGGGCTTGCCAGTGTGTCTACCTGGGATTCTGTGGAAACCAATAAGGTCAGCCCTCAATTCCAACTTCCTCTGGGTCCCTGCCATTGTCTTAACTTCAATACCCTCAACCCAATGTGCAGTTATGGCCATAAAGGAGGTCAAGTTTGGATCTGACCATGTATCAGTGGTGAAGGAGACTTTTCCCACTGATCTCTTCTAAATAGTTAGCCAAATTAAGGTGTTAACAATTCCAAACTTGCCCTCATATCATCTTCTAGAGTTTTAAGGTGATCTGAAAAGTTGTTCATGATATGGTTTCGAATAGTACTTCTTCCAGGGATATCAGACTCCCTCAGCTCCTTCCTAAGGAGCAAAAATATCTTCTTGAGCCTTGGAGATTCCACAATGTTCATGGCCTTTCACAATCAGAAAGGCTGCAAGGCATTATAAACATTATTACTTACCACATCATCAGCAACAACAAATTCAACCAAGGCATTGGAAAATGCCTCCTTAGAATATGAAAGAAGCTGACTACCCTCCTTATCATCATCATCTTGTCCCTTAAACTTCCTAATTTCCTGCAATGTTGCAGGATTAGTGATGGGGATATTCTTATCATCACATAGCTTGCTCCACTCTTCCAAGTGCACCCTGACTACATGATTCCTGAGGTTGTAAACACTAGTTGAACCACCAAATTTGGCAACTGGATGATCTTGATCAGCTGCACAAGCAGTACTGAGAAACAAAGTTAATTGTGAGAACAAGTTTAAACTATGATAATATTCACATGCATAACTTGCAAGTGCTCATTGCACCTGTTCCACTTCCAGTCTTCTCAAAAAATTCCCAGACATCTCTTGCTACTTGTGATGCCCTTCTCTTGCCTGGCTCTGCAGAGGGATCCATGGAAAGCTCCTCTACCTGAGAGGCTAGCTTAGATGGTGAAATATCCTCATCACCAGATTCAGATCCATCTGGTTCATCTGGTCTACATGGTGTAAACAACACCTGAGCAGGTGTTGTTGGAACAGCCTTTCTCTTCCTGGCAGGAATGGGAGTCATTGGTTCCAAGGGGTCAACCTGAAAATTTCAGTTTGATAGAATCAATTTAAGTTTTGCACCAAACACTTACTCCAAGAGCATGCTTTGATGGTTTAGGAATTCTCCCTTTTAACTTGACTTTTAGTTGCTCTGTAAACTGTCCAGTGGCACTTACTGTGGACTATTCCATCTCCATCATTGCCCTGTTCCCTACCATCAAATACCTCAACTTCTTCTGTTGCAATTAATTGGATTTGAAAGTCAAATTTATCAGTAATTGGTGGTAAGTAGTACTGTGATCCCCAGGTTGAGATACTGCTTACCATTGAATTCAACAAAAGGAGCCTGCTGAGAAGCAGGCAGCTTATCTTTGTGCACCATATCAGAAATATGCAAAACAAAGAACAGTAACAATATTCACCTGGAGTAGTAGGTGTGTTTTGCACTGCAGAGGGTGCAGAGGATGCATGGGCATCAAATTGCTCTAGATATATCACAATGTGACATTGATTACAGAGTACAGAGCCTTATAGATTGAACCAATACCAGTAGTATCTTTTGCCACTGATTTCCAGCCTTTCTTGGAGCCTGATGAGGAGGCATAGTGACAGTAAGTAAGGAAAAGGACAGGAACAGAGCTGTACACCAGCCCTACTCTTAAGCTGTTATGGTACATGCATCTAAATTAAATGGTGCTACATTGTCTGAGACAGCTAAATATGGTAATGGCACTTTGCCTGAGATGAACAAATAAGGCAATGGGTGGCGGAAGCAGATGGGCAGCACAACCAAGCTGAGGATGGTGGTGGTGGTGGCAAGCAGCCAGAGTGGGAGCAGCCAGAGCATGAGCAGCCAGAGTGTGAGTGGCCAGGTGCAAGTGGCCGGAGTTTTGGAGCAACTGCACAAGGAATCCGAGTCACCCAACACTAGCACAGCTGCTCCCTCATCACTGGACTGCTCACCAGGGTCTGCTGTCACACACATCATCATGTGCATGTTGTTCTATTGTACCTGTAGGTGTTTCAGATACGTTGATGAGTGCGCTACCTGGCTGGGCTGGATCTCAAGTGAAATCTGGGACCATTTCAAGACATGCAATATTAAATGAGGCAGTTCGAGCTCTCTGTTTCATAGAAAGTGTGCAATAGTGATACTTTGGGTTCAACAGTGAGCACTCATGAGACATCGGGTAGCCTCAAAATGGCCATCTGAAATTGCTTTTAAAATTGCATAACCTGCGACCTGGATCTGAGGTACAAAATTGAATGGGATGATCAGGAGTAAATTCAAGAGTGGGTATCTGAGGCTCACAGCAGAATATTGCCAGCACAGAGATAATCATTTAGGCACAATCCACTATAGCATTGTCAGAGCTATCAAGAGCAGTGACCAGCTTGGATTCGAGTAATCTGTCCTTGTCTGCACTACAACATAATGCCTGTCAATGGATTCCATCATTACACAAGAGAAACCGAGTCGCAATCCTTAGTGGATAGATTGTCATCACCAGTCCCAGAGCTAGTTGACAACAAAGAAGATTTAGTCCTTGAGTATCCCCTGGCTTCCATTTATGTGGACAATCATGTAGAATCACACAGGAACATGACATTATCAATGGTACTTGAGGCCTTGCATTCCTTCAATCTGACCTCCCCCTCCAAAATTAATTATTCCTATGCAACAACTAGTGCATTATCAGTATCCTGCTTCAATCAGATGAGAATTCCCATGGGAGGACCTCTTTTAACATTGTGCAAGTGTCTTGAACCAGTTAGACCCTCTGTCTTGGGAACAGAAGTCAGCATTGGACAGTTGGCTTGGAAAGTATCTATTGAAGTCTGTGCCAACAGATGGGATGTACGAATGGATGGAGGAGGACCCTACCTTGTTATTGGACACAATATCAACCATTATGCCCTACTTGACTGTCGAGGGCACTTATATCCATTTCTGGTTCCAGCCCATTGCATTCTCCCTTGTACAACCACTTGGCATGTTGTTTCCCTCCCTGCAGAACTTGAACACCACTCTGACGTGCAAGATCTCCAGCCTGGACCTTCTCACACATGAAAACAACCCCCTCAAATAGGATTGATCGCTCTCAAAGACAAGCAATAACAATGCCGTTCTCCATAGTGCCCAGCGCTCTCCTTTTGTCATGATCTTAAAAGAATGATCAAGTCCCGTAGACCATATACATATCCAATTGAAGCCCAAAGATGCCCTGTGTAGACATTGGTGATTTATTTCCTGATTCATCTTTTTATTTGAAATATGTGGAGCATTATTTTTCATGTTGCCTGTTGGATCAGGCAGGGCAGTGCCCTGGCCTCATGGGCTTTTGCATTTCAATACAGAAGAATTTGTTGTCTGTGCCTTGAACATTTTGAATTACATATATATAGTAGTAGGGTACTAGAATCAGAAGGTCCCCCTTTGTCAATCTCACTCAGTTCAGACCAGCATTCTCCATTTTGTTAGTGTTCTCCTGCAGCGTTTTATTGAGTTTCTCCCTGCAATATCTAGTTATACTGCAAATTCAGTGGCTTCAGCATACCCAAGTTCAGTTTGATAGCAACTGAGGCTCCAAACTTATTTGATGAGACAATTAGCAAAGTTTCAATTATAAACCATTAATGAACTATTTCGAGGCTCATTTGAGACTCTACCACTCCCCCCTCGTTTTTACTAGCAATTTCATACAAGACTGCTGGGACTTTTCTGGGACTCTGTTAGGACAACCCTAAACATAACCTAAAAGGCTTATGAGAAGTGACTTGTTAAATCAAAGATGAAACGATTTGCTCAAGTAGAAGTGTCTAAGACACAAACTATCTAGAGTCTTAGGGACTCGCTACCTAAGACCACAGCCCTTATATATACCACTTCCCTGGTCTGTGCACAGACAGTGCACAGCTTAAGTCCCTCAAGCCAGGATCAATGTGCAGCAGCCGATCTGCACCCATAAGACCATACCTGGGACTATCCTCCCACACTGACACACTGTCTCTCCATATGCAGCCACACTATTGTTCTGTGTCTTTGGCCAATTCCCATGTCACCCCTCAGGCACCATTCAGCGTATGTATCCATCATAGCCTAGGCCCATCATTGGGCCGTTGTCCCAGTCGGCACTTGGTAAGTCCTATAACCGATGCTGACCTAACCACCTTCCATATAAGGGTTGCAGTCCTAACATAGCCAGCCCCTGCATCTGTGGTATTGCCTAAGTCTCGTATCTATCATTTGAGTGAAGTGAAATAGATAAAAAGAAAAGAAAAATATCCTCCAACCCCTCAAGTCCATATCTTCATAAGTGTCATTGACGACGTTACTGTGAAATTTGAATAGGATGAGTTATGCTCATAACATCACCCCCCCCTTAAGGCCTTGTGTCCCAAGAGGCTGACATCTCCGCATCCACAGTAGTGTGGATCACTCTTCATTTGTTCATAAAAGTGGTCCAACCACTTGTGCTGTTCATCAGGCGTCAAGCCTGAGCATTCTGAGTCATCATCCTTGACTTCTTCCATTGTGGTTTTCCATTGTACTAATTTTTTCGTAGGGTGTGCAATGCCCTTGATCCTTTTCTGCCAGTCCTCCTCTGACTCACTGCTTTCCTTTGCAGCTGATGGCTTCTCTGCCCTGTTTAAAATTTTCTTTTGAAGACACTTGGTGTCTTTCTTGTGTGCTCAGCGCTCCTCTTCTAATTCTTCCTTTTCTCCCCTTTTTGGGAAATCAAACATGGGTGACTGCCTGCCATGCTCCAGATCTCTGGAGAATGTCCCATCGGTGTCGTCCGGAAGTTCCATTATCGCTTTCTGGTCCCCTTTCCAGCTACACCATCAGCGTTCCATGTTTTCCAGGTACTTTGGTCCAAAGCGACCATCTTCCCAGCCAAATAGTCTCTGTTTATCTTTCCAATGAGTCCCCCGACTTTGTTTGTGCCTTGGTGCACTAGGGGTTGGTTGGGGAATCGTTCTTGTAAATTGGATATACACCTTTCCATCCTTTAGGTTCCGGATTTGTTTCAGTGCATCAGGATTTTCTTTGTGAAACTTCTTGACTTTTTTGCCAGTGCGTTGGCGACATTGCTTGCTGGTTCCCAGGTGGACTCCTCCACCAGATAATTTTTCCATTTAATGAGGTATTCCAACCTCCCACCACTTCGTCCACTGACTCGGCTATCCATGACTTCTTCTTCTACTTCATACTCACCCTCCTGGGACTCTTCCACCATCTGCACATCCTTGTGCGCTGTTGCTTTTGCCTTTTGCTTGGGAAACTCCAGTTCCTGGTATGGTTTCAACAAGACTTCATTGAAAATGTTATAGACTCGCCAGGATGCTGGGATTTTTAGTTTATATGATGACTCACTGACCTTGGCAAGGACTTCTAATGGACTGACAAATTTTCTGTCGAGCTTCTTGGTTGCTCGAATAACTGGGAGGTTTTCAGTGCTGAGGTAAACCTTGTCGCCAGGTTTATATTTTTGTGCCACTTGGCAATGACTGTCATACCACTCTTTCATGATTTGAGCAGGCTTTTTCCAAAGCCTTCTTTGCTTTTGTGTGCATGTCCTCTATCTCCTTTGCCAGTTGTTCCACTGCTACTGCTTTTGGCATGTAGGTGGGATCTAGACCCTTGTTCAGATGTCATCCATAGTTCATGAAGAAGGGCGTGAAGCCTGTAGCTGAGTGTACCCTGTCATTGTGGCAGAACTGTGCCACTGACAACCAATCGCTCCAGTTATCTTGGCAATTGTTGACAAACATGGTCAGGAATTCTTTAACTTCCTGATTGACTCTCTCTGTTTGACTGTCTATTTGGGGATGGTAGGCCGTCAATCAGTTGGCTTTAATTCCCAACATTCCATATAGGTCATCCATGAATTTTGAAGCAAACTGGGGTCCCCTGTTGCTTATTACTTTTCGGGGGAGGCCATGCTCCTGGAATATGTTGTCTCTAAACAGCTCTGCTGTTCCTAGCGATGTTATTTCCTTCGTAGTGGGTAAGAAGTACAACTTCTTGGTAAATCTGTCCACTACAACCATGATCATGTCATGTCCCTTTGATTCGGCTAGTGGTCCCATGAAGTCCACCGAAATGACTTCCCATGGTTCTGTCAGTACTTCATTGGGTCGAAGTGGTGCCATGCATGCCTGTTGATCCGGTTTCGCTTTTTGGCATGTCTCGCAACCAGGAATGTATTTTTCCATGTCCTCATGCATGTTTGGCCACCAAAAGTTCCTTGTCAAAGACTCCAATGTCTTTGCAACCCCCAAATGTCCCCACGAATGGTGTATTGTGATGATGTCTTCTCACAATGCCACAACTGCCAGGTACATATACCCGTCCCTTCTCCAATTTATAATCTCCTCTGGCCTGTTCAAGGCCCTTGACCACCTGTGTCTCCCACTGCTGCTTAGGCACATCTTTGATATCTTTCATGATGTCGTCTATTGCACGATCATCATTGAACACTCATACAAAGAGGTGTTCTTTAAGCAGAACTACCCCTTCATTGTCATTTTCTCCCCATGCATGTCCTGCCCATCTTGATAATAAGTCCGCGTTTGTGTTGGACTTTCCGCTTCTGTGTTTAATGATGAAATTGTATTCCTGCAAATCCATCACCCATTGCGCCTGCTGTCAATTTAGATTTTGTGCCTTTCTGAAGTATGTTAAGTTCTGATGATCTGTCAGAACTTCGACTGTGTGTTTGGCCCCTTTGAGGTAGTGGGACCATTCATAGAAGGCATGCATTACTGCGAGCATCTCCTTATCATAGATCTCGTAGTTCCACTCAGCATCATTAAGGGATTTTGAGATGAAAGCCACTGGCTTCCAAACATCATTCTCTGTCTGTTGTGATAGAATTCCCCTGATAGTGAAGTCAGAGGCATCTACCTCCACTCGGAATTGCCCATCTTTGTTAGGGATTCATAACACCACCTCCTCTGCAATGGTCTTTTTCAGCATGTCAAATGCTGCATCCTGAAGTTCTGTCCACTTCCACTCATCTTTTCCTGTTAGATGAGTCAATGGTTTAGTGGCTTTGGCAAAGTCCTTGACAAAGCGTCAATAGAAGTTCACGAAGCCCAAGAACTGTTGGACTTCCCACTTGCAAGTCAGCTTAGGCCACTCAGTTACCACCTTCACTTTGGCAGACTCCATCCAGACTGAATTTTTCGCTGATGACTATGCCTAAGAAGTCCATCTCTTTCTTATCAAAGAAGCATTTCTCTAGTTTTAGCAATAACTTATGCTCTTCTAGTTTCGCTAGAATACAGTTAACCTGTACTGTATGTTCCTCTTGGTTCTTTGAGAATACAAGGATGTCCTCCATGTAGATGATGACCCATCCTTCTGCTATTTCAACTCTAAAAATGTCATTCATCATAGTCTGGAAAGTGGCAGGTGAATTTGTGAGTCCGAAGAACATAACCAGTGGCTCAAAGAGTCCTCTGTTGGTTCAGAAAGCTGCCTTCCACTCGTCTCCTTCTTTGATGTGTACGTTGTTGTATCCCCAATGTATATCCATTTTAGAGAAGACTTTGGCTTGTGATAGCTTATCCACCAGCTCTCCTATCAGTGGTAGTGGATATCGGTTCTTGACCATCATCTCATTTAGTCGTCAGTAATCCTGTACTGGCCATAGTTTTCTGTCCTTCTTCTTTACGAAGAAGAAAGGTGATGCCATAGGTGATTTGCTAGACTGGATTCGTCCAGAATCCAGGTTCTCCTTCAAGAACTCATCCAGTTGCTGTTGTTCATCCTGGTTCAGCGGGTAGATTTTACAGTCAATTGGGTTAGACCCAGGGATCAACTCAATAGCGTGATCCCATTGCCGCTGTGGTGGTAACTCATCAAAGGTTTCTTTCTCGAAAACTGTTTGATGTTTCAGATAATGCCTGGGGACCACCTCCTCCAGAGTCTGTTTTTTGGTTTTCTCAGCCTCCTCTGCAGCTATCTTTGTAGCAGTTGACACATACACTCTGATGCACAGCTCCAGTTCTCCAATGTGAATGGCTAGTAATTGTTCTCCTTCTTTGAGGTGCCGCATTACATCCATCTCATCCTCTGGTTCTTGAACTGACAAAGATTTCCAACACCTTCCTGGACAATGGTTAAATTCCAACAATTGTTTTTTCCAGTTAATGGTAGGGTTGTGAAGTTGTAGCCAATCAAACCCTATGAACAAATCAGTTTTGCTGAGATGCATTACAGCACATTCTATGACTTCCTCATGCCCTCCAATATGCAGTTTTATTTCTGCCATGTATTCCAGGGCACCCCTCGAGTTTTTTGTGCTGTCTGCATTAAATATTGGCACTGGTCAGACCAAGCGTTGCATGGGTATCTGATGTTTTTTGACGAAGGCTGTGTTAATGCAAGTCCTGGTTGCTCCCAAGTCCAATAGCATTTCTACATGGATACTTTTTGACCCATCCATCATAGTTACTACTCCGTGCAAATCCATCTCGTTCTGTCTGGTCCCAAGCACTTTTTTGTCTCATAAGTGCTGCAGATTCCATAGAGCATCCACTTCGGACATAGTGTTCAGCTGGTCTACCAGTTCCTCGTTTGCCTTGTTCATTCATTTAGTGTTTACCCATTGTTGTAAACACTCCACTGCTATTTGCTTGCGCTGTTCCCAAACCCTTCTCAACACCCATTGTGGGGTCCATGTCTTCAGTCTCTTTCCTTGTTTCATGCTCACTCTTAGGTTTCTTAAGTGATGTATGCTTCCTTTGCATTCATAAAGTAAAAATTTAATTTTGGAATCTACATGTACATCACTATTTGAAACCTGAGTAGCAGCCAGCAGTGCTGAGCACTCGCCTACTGGCTTTCTGCAAAATCCGAGACCTCTTCTATATGTGCAGTTGGGGTCATTTCCCTTTTATCAACGTATCTAACAACCTGCTTCCCTTTATCGCCAGTTGTAATTTGTTCAGGCTTCCTGCACTGCCATGCCATATGTCCTTTCTCACCGCATTTGGGGCATGTAGCTTTCTGCCAACACCTGCTTTCTGAATGTCCCCTGTCTCTTGCAATAAGAGCATACATCTGTTATCCTTTTATCAATGTCCATCACGTTGGGATCAGATTGACTTCCTGAAGCAACTGGGGGTGGCACTCTATACTGCCATTGAGGGTGTCCATTAGGGGCGGGGGCTTGCTCTTTGTATTCTCTTTGTGTGTTAGAGAATCCATAAGCCTCATTGGCTTTTCTATAAGCTCGTGCAAGCACCATGACCCTTGTTTGGATCTGGTGTAATGTGGCATTGTCTGGTAAACCTCCAAATCGGATTAGCTCTCAACCCAACGCCAGATTAAGGTGATTCTGGAACTGTGAGATCAGGGCTTGATCATTCCAGTTGGTCAACAAGGTGAGGGAATTGAACTTGATGATGTAGTCTTCCACGATCATTGTTCCCTGCTGTAATTTTAATAGTGCCTCAATTGCCTTTTCCTTGGTTTCCGTTGACATGAAGAACTCATGCATCTGGGTTCTGAAATCTGCCCAGTCCACAAAAGGAAATTGGTTCTCTAGTGGCCGTCTGACCCATGCTCAATTGTTGGGAGTGCTTTCTCCAGCATTAAGTTGAGCCCAGTCTAATTCCATACTCCAGCCATTGTTATCGATTTTATCTTGGAACTCCTGCTGAGCCTCCTGGAAGGCTTTGAGTTTTACTCCACTCCAGTCTGCCGCTCTGTTTCCTTTCCTGCCTTTGATCCTATAAAGGCAGATTGAAACTTTTCGGCAAGTTTCCTTTTCATTGGCCAACATGAAGTAGGTTTCCATTTGTCATAACCATCCATCCACCATTTGGGGATCCCCTTGATAGAAATTGGGCATTTCTGCTTTGGTGAGAGGTCCCTGTTCTTGATGGTTTGACTGCTGGTACTCATTTATCATGGCTGCTAGAGCTTGTCCTGCACTGGTAATAGCTCGTTGCCTCTCCTCTTGCTGTTGGGTGATCTCATCTTCCCATGCTGCTACTGCTGCAGCTGGTTGTGTGACTGGTAAAGGTTCGAGCATTCGTGTGTCCTGCCAGTGTTCTCTCCATCCGAGTACGGCATGGTAGGCATGAGTGATCATGTCCACTGTTAATCGAAAGGGAGTTGCTCCAAGTTTGTAGTGTCCCATTCCTTCCCAATTAAGGGTTTCCACATGGAACCATCCCCTGCAGTTGGTGTGATACTTTTCGACATGCAAGGTCATTGGGTGTGAATAGGACTTCCTAATGAGCGTAGTGACATTGTCGTCCCTCAAGCTGGGGTCCCAAGTGCATACTTCTTGGATCTGTGGGTATGCCAGCCACAGGAACTCGTCCCAGTACTGTTTTTTGATTAGTACCAAGTAACAGTACCCTGGTACATCCGGGTTGAGTCCATTGTGTTCCCAAGACATCCGTGGATAGGGGAATGGCAACCATGCCTCTCTCTTGACTACCCTCCTCCACTGGTTAATTTCTCGATTTTTATGGGCATTGTTTGCCCCTTGTGGGTACTCCTCAGTGGACAGCCAATCCACTGTGGTAGGTACTCCTCCATGCCAATGAGCTGCATCCCCTCCAGTGTGGACAACTTGTGCACTTTGCTTTCTTTTCCAGCTAGTGCTGCTGCTGCGTATGATCGTGCTGGTTGCACTACTGGCTTTGGTTCTACTACTGCTGGGTATGTTTGTCCAGCTGCCTCTGCATATGCCTGTTCCATTGGGACTGTTGTTCTGAGATTGACCCTTTTTACTGGTGTCTGGGCAAGTTTTCATTGTGCTGCCCTACGCTTGGACTTTGACTGTCCTCCAAAGCGTACTGTCCATGTATAGTGAGAGACCTTGTGAAGGTCTACCAACTCGTCCCAAGTGTACTCAATGTTGTCCTGACATACAGCCGATTCCTCAATGATGTGGCACCACCCAGGTCTAATGCTATCTTGGATGGTGAAAACCACTGTGTCGTCTCTGAGCTCGGGTTCCCAGCTGACAATATCATAGAGAGTAGGCCATGCGGGCCAATTGTACTTGTCATAGTACTCTTCTTTAAACAGGTACATGTAGCAGTACCTGTTTTCTCTCCACTGGTCGTGTGCGATGGGACTCCAAGCCCTTGGCCCTGGTAGGTGTGCTTTGATGTTTGCACACCATCCCAGTAATCTAGCTTTGTGGTCGTTCCACGAATCCTCCCCAACTTCTTTGAGAAAATGATCCAATCCAATAGATTGGAGATGGTGTTGGGGTTCAGTAAGGAGCCATTCTGGTGTCCTGGCGATGATAGCCCCAGGTGGCATAGTGATAAGAAGGGGGTCAAATCGGATTCCCCTGCAGCGTTCCCCCCTCTCTTGCTCACACTTCCATTTAGCATAGCGGGTCACCTGTATGTTTCCATTCATCACGTGCATCCATGCATTCCAATCTTCATGACTCATTGTCATGCCTTCGTGCTCATACAGCTCTTGTACATGGTGCTGGCACTGTAATTTCTCAATAGCTACCTGGTAACATCGGATAGCTTTGTCGCCATCATTTATTAACATGAGCCATTGGTTGTATTTCGATGAGACCAGGGCTAGCCAAATTGGGTTGGAAGTGTCACCTTTGTATTGGCCTTCCAGTAATCCCATGAGGGTGTGGTATTCCCTCTCTGCCTTCCACATAGCATGCTCTGCTCGCAAGACTGCGCAAGTGGTATTCCCTCTCTGCCTTCCACATAGCACGCTCTGCTCACAAGACTGTGCAAGTGGCGGCTCGTTCCATAAGTAAGGCTTCCCAAGCCTCTTTCTGTTCCAACTCCTGTTCAGCTTCTCGTTGCCTGAGGAGTGACTGCACTTGAGCATGCTCGAGTCATCATGACTCTTTCTGGTGTTTCCAATACAGCCAGACATGGTTGTTGTATTGGCAGATGATGGTATCCCCAATAAATTCTCTAGGTCCTGTCTGGACCATATTGCTGATGGTGACCCAGTCTGCCTTGAAGATGCACCCGATCTCTGAGAGTGTCGCCTGGGCATAAGGTAGGATGTACATGAATGAGCACTGCATGGCTCTTCTCAAGTATGTGTTTCCTAAAAATAAAATCTTCAACTGACTTCAGGCCCACCACTGACAATCGGTCCGTTCTAACAGCTTTTATTGGAATCCGTGCTTGTCGATGATGCTCCTTGGGAAACAAGGAGGATTGTGTCTGCAGTGTTGTGGGTCCACAAGCTATCAAAATATGTGTGCCTGGCAGTTCACCTCACTATCTTTGTGCCAAGTTATCAACCCAAAGTCAGGTAGGGTTGCTTGTACAGGGAGTGTGTGAGGAACTTTGTATCAGCCTTGATACACAATGTAAATCGAGTGTCTTCACTCACTCCTGAGCTTTTCAGCAATAACAGTGTACTACACCCAGGGTGTGTCTATGGTCTCCTGCCTATGCTCTCCCAGCAATGCTAGTACTCTCATCTGTTACTGTGTGTAGCCACCCAAGTAGGGTTTGTTGCCAGGCCCAATGGGCATATTGAGGATCTCTCATTCGAGACCTGTTGACAGTATGTGTGTCATAGTTGACATCGCCTGGAGAGGTTGCAGGCTGCGTGATTGCTACCTCTCAGAAAGAAACTAGGCCATTGGTGCTGTGAGCAATGACAAGCAAGGCATGCTCAGTGCTGTAAGACCAATGGGGTAGAGATGTGAAGACTCTAGATTATGTTAGGACAACCCTAAACACAACCTAAAAGGCTTATGAGAAGTGACTTGTTAAGTCAAAGATGAAACGATTTGCTCAAGTAGAAGTGTCTAAGACACAAACTATCTAGAGTCTTAGGGACTCGCTACCTAAGACCACAGCCCTTATATACCACTTCCCTGGTCTGTGCACAGACAGTGCACAGCTTAAGTCCCTCAAGCTGGGATCAATGTGCAGCAGCTGATCTGCACCCATAAGACCATACCTGGGACTATCCTCCCACACCAACACACTGTCTCTCCATATGCAGCCACACTATTGTTCTGTGTCTTTGGCCAATTCCCATGTTGCCCCTCAGGCACCATTTGGCATATGTATCCATCATAGCCTAGGCCCATCATTGGGCCATTGTCCCAGTCAGCACTTGGTAAGTCCTATAACCAATGCTGACCTAACCACCTTCCATATAAGGGTTGCAGTCCTAACATAGCTAGCCCCTGCATCTGTGGTATTGCCTAAGTCTCATATCTATCATTTGAGTGAAGTGAAATAGATAAAAAGAAAAGAAAAATATCCTCTGACTCCTCAAGTCCATATCTTCATAAGTGTCATTGACGACATTACTGTGAAATTTGAATAGGATGAGTTATGCTCATAACAGACTCACACTCTCATTCACCATCACACTCCCTTGTATTACACATCAGGCACTAAGATGGTGCTTCGCACTCCCATCCCCCAGTTTGTAGGGTTGGGTTTGTTGGCATATTTTACACTAGGCAGTGTCCCAGGGTACCTATCAATGTCACTACATTTTTATACCATACTCACTATGTTTCCTTGTTGTCGAGCCATTGTCCATCACTGGGCCCATGCCCACCTATTTTGTATATCCCATAGCACTATGTACATATAAATATACCATTGATGTAGCATGTACCTCAGTCATTTGCCCTATGCACATCTGAGGTGAGATATTTCCTATACTGTGACACAGTGTACTTACTGTACCATAGATTTTGTCAGGTATTTACAACATAGTTGTTTGCCCTACACACATCTGAGATTTCGTCAGTGCTCACATGGAGCATGGGTGGAGGCAGGGGCAGGGCAAGGGCAACTTGGGGTGCAAGCAAGGGTAAGGATGGTGGTTGAGGATGCTGTTGATGGTGGTGAGCAGAGAGCCTGGGGACTGAGCTAGTGGTGGGAGCAGACAGGGTGAGAGGACCGAGCTGGTGGTGGAGGAGGACAGGAGAGGAGGTAGAGACTCGACGTGGGAGCGCAGGGATAAGGTGGCTCAGCCGCCCCGCACTAGCTCCCAGCCGCTCTAAAATTAGAACTAAGCCGTGCTCAGCCGAAGCCAAATGGCTGGCTTCGGCTCGGCTCTGGTTCAGCTTGGCTCAGCCGGCTTGCGGCTTAGAGCCGAGCCGTTGGCAACACTACGTAAAGGGTGGTTGACGTTAAGCGTAGACAAACGAAGACCTATTCGTTTGACTAGCAAATCGCAATAGATCCGCACCGGCGGCACTCCTAACAAAAACTCCAACGTTGCCGTAGGAGAAGTTTGGAAACCTCCGCTCATCCACAATAACCAACTATGTCTTCGTGAGATTCTTGACACCCTCGTCTTCGACGCCATCCTTGACCTGAGCCTTCGATTCCTTGTTCCCGTCCTCATCCACCAAGTCAGCATCATTACATAGTGTCAGATCCGCTTCTTCAGAAAACGATGGCCGGCAGAGCGGATTGTCATCCATCAACTGCTTGGCAATCTTCTGAAGACCGCCATCATCTATCCCACTTGTCTCGAAGAACCAGAGGAGCACCTTGCCGCAAGACCATCTGTCGGCTCTGATAGGACTGAACACGCTTCGCTCTCCCATCTCGGGCGCCATCCAACCTTGAGTGCCATAAACACCCTTCACCATATCATGCTCGGATCCTACTTGGACAGCTGAGCCGAAATCAATGATCTGCAGGTGGAAGTCACCCGTGGAGACGAGATTTCCAGGCTTGATGTCGAGATGAGCTATTCCGTGCTCGTGAAGGTACGCCAATCCATGGATCAGGTCCCGACAGAGTTGGACAATCTCGCCACCAAGTCGTGAGTCATTAGGGCACATAGAAAGGTTGCTCTCTACGGTGCTCATTTTCAGGAAAATGGCCCAGTTCCCAGCGTTCGTGGGAACGACGTCGAACAGGGAGATAATTTGTGAAGACTGAGGCTGTATCGCACAGAGATACTGGAGGATCTCCAACTCGGTCGATTGCTTGTCGATGTGCTTTGCAACCAATTTTAGCCGGGTTGCATCTGTTGACCGATACACTGTGAGAATATGGGGCGGCAGCTGCAAAGCAATTAGAGCGCGATCACAGGTAACTGGCTTTCTGTATCGTACCTTGATCAACGACTCCATCTGACCGCCTTTATCCTCGATGATATCTGGTATCATTACATATCCATGGGTCTCGAGCTGTTGAACTGTACCGCCCCCGCCGCTGTTATTGGCGTCACGATTGTCCCTCTGACCGGTGCGTTGCCGTCCCTTTTTCAGGGAGGTTAAAGTCTTCAGGCCGTGAACACTACGATAATCATTGATGTGGCTCTGGAAGTGTCTGATCTTGTCCAACGCGTCTGCGTTATGCGGCTTTTTGTTCAACGCGGAGAAGAAGTTGTACATCTCGCGTGCAAAGGAGATACGGTCGGCTGTCTCATTGAAATTAAAAGTTTGTGTTTTGTAATAAACCTAGGACAAAAAATAAAAAACAAATCAGCATATAATTGATATACGGAATACGTGGCACACATCATTCGGATTCGCTTCCTTGTCCTGAAACAGGATGTAGCGATCTGCCTTTCCGTCATCGTCGACATATGCGGCTATGACAATGAAGTTCTTCGTCGTTTTATATTCTTCCAGAAATTCGTTCGCAAATCGGATCACGCTTGCTGCCTGGAGGAGCATGCGATCATGGTCCTGCGGTGGCTGACCCCGAGGAAACGAATTGATTTCAACAAGAAAAGCCGGCATAGCGGACAAGAATACTGCGAAATCGTTTTTCGGATGGTAGGAATAGCAAGCATTTTGATTGTCCTGAACAATAATCTTGAATGGCCAATGAAGTTCGCCTCTAGTTATAACCGTTAAACCACAAGAATTTAACGAACGCGTTGACACTCACACGTTGATGCTAATGGATGCTTCATCTGATCCATATGGAGACGCAACTGAGTAGAAAAACAACCAATCCGCATCGGGTTGCTTGAAGGCTCGACCATGACACTTTCGTTTCCACCATTTTGACGGTTCAATGGATGCGATGTGTATCAAATGGGCGAGCTCGGCCTGGGTCACCCAGTTGGTGTCTTCTTCAACCACATGATAAGTAAAATCGCAATACTGTTGAAGTTCAGGAACAAATTTTAGCAACGTTTGAATGGAAGACTGCCACTTTTCCCGTTCGTCAGAAAACTACAAAGCTAGACAGGACGACGAACGTTATGGGGGATCCTTCGCTTCTTGCCCAACATGGATTCAAAGTCCGTGACAAAGTCCAGCTTTGGCGCCAGAGTACTTCGCAGTACAACATTATTACTGCTGATATCTGCATTGGTCCAGACTTGGGGATTCGCCAGTGTGATGAACGTAGGTCTGTATTTTATGACTAAACTGGAGTTGAGTGGGTTGGACGCGGGAAGAACTACGGAAGAGAAGAGTTAAAGACTGCAGACAGGTTGGGCTGAAGCGACGCCAGTAAAAGTGACGTGCCTTCTTGGTTCTGCTTTAAAAAAATATCTAGCCACGAAACATGATTAGACCGCCTCAGGTCAGATAATAAAGAAAATACCGTTGTCAAGAAATGTCCGCCAGGAATTGTTTGCTCTTGTATATCTCAACAACTTCATGAACTGTCCTTCATCACACCCAACATTGTTTTGAAATTCAACCCAGCTAGCAAGACGTCCTCTCCCTGTCGTCCCCTGAGGGAAAGCCACTGTAACGGTATACCAAATAACATGGAGAAGGACCTCCAGGCGCTGGTCCAGGGGGTCCCCCATGGGCCCCAATTCAAAATGGTTGGCAAAGTCCTGGCACGCTTTTATTATAGTAGGCGAATCGGCATTTTGCGTGTGTATTGGACTCGGGGGGAGAGGTCCATCGCCTCTTGGACCCGAACCACCACCTTCCCGTTTTGGATTTGCAACCATGGCCCCCACAGGTCGTGGTCGCGGTCGCTCTCTACGTTCAGTTCCGTACGTGGACGAGGAAGATCGTCGTCGGATGGTTGCGAGTTACCATGTGGCCTGCCGAAGTCTGGAAGCCAAGGGGCACAGTGTGCCCCAGATGCTGCTGGACGAGTTGGCTCGCGTTGGCAGCTCCTGGCCGGAAGACGCACCTCCCTCAACCTCGGGGCTCTCAGACGCCTACATTGACCCATCGCCCTCCCCGGAGATCTCTCTCGAAGAGGCCTCCCTGCTTGGCTTGCCCTATGAGGGGGACTCGCCAGGCTACGACTATGATGATGATCTTGATGTTGATCCAGACGAACTGGCAACAAACTGTTCCATGGCTCTAGAATTTGCACAAACGGCCCTCCACCAGGCGGACCTTACCCCCCTACGAGGGATGCTTCAACTGCGAACGTTGTGGGCCTTGTTGAATTCCCACTTTGCTCCCAACACTGCGCTTTCTTCCCCGGCAACTCCTAGGGCTACAGGAGTCCCCACTGTGGTACTTCCAGATACCACACCGCTACAGCAGATGTCGCTGGGGGACTATTTTCCCCCCCCACCTGCCACTCCGATGACCCCAGGCGGACTCAGGGTTCCCCCCCCCCGGCCACCCCTTCCCAACTTGGCTCTCCAAGCCTCCCGCGTTTCCACCCAGCCACTCCAGCTCCATCAGGTGGAACCAGACGAACCCCGCGTGTGCCCTTCACTCCTGGGAGAACTAGGATCCCAGGTCCTTCCTACGCTTCTATTGCCGCAATCCCACCACCACCTGCCCAACAAGTGGCTCCCCCCACTATCCCCCTTCACACCAAACCCACGATTTCCACCACCACCAAACGGGTGAAGTCCTGCCTTAGTCAAGGCATGAAAGCAAACAAGGTAGTGTTACGGCCCACAGGGGACAGCACCACCCCACGCCCACCAGCCCCATCAGTACTGGCCGCCACCTCCCTTGAGACCAACCAGATGGTCTCTGCCTCTTGGACTTTACGAGGGGACTTCGAGGTCATCCTCAAAAACCCTCCCTCTACGTCGGACGTCGACCGCTTAACCGTTGCATTGTGCACGGCCACCTCTGGGGAAGTCTCGCGCTTGGGCCGCCCCACCACTTCATCAATCAAATTTCTCCACGTACCGACCTCACGTCCGGATGGTACGGGTTTCACCAACTCCGACACCCTCGCCTGCATCTCTGCCCACCCAAAATGGGCAGATGTAGTCTTCTTCAAGGCACCTGCCTTCGTTTTTCCCAAGAAGACGGGACGAGCAGTCCCTCTCTCCGGTACTATCAAATGCGAAATCTTCGATGACCGCGCGGGCTCCAGGGCCCGACGACTCCTTCAAACCGACGTCTCCTTTGTTGGGACTCCACGTCGCGCTCAACCATGGACAACGGACAAACCCACTCCACAATGCGGAGTATGCCTGCGTTGGGGACACACCTCTCACCGGTGTGTCTCTCGTGTTCCATGGTGCGCCTACTGCGCCAGCAACCACCCTTCTGCGGCCCACGATGCAGCTGCCGCGGAACAAGACTCACCTCTCGCACTGAGGTGCCTCAACTGCGACGGCGGTCACTCCGCCATCTCTCGATCCTGCCCATTCTACGGGGCCCGCTTCACACCAAAACCGCTGGCCGCCTTGGAAGCCCAGCGACTCGATCGCGTCCGCCAACATAGACTCGCTAGAAACTCCCGGCGTGCCAACACACGCCCTACTCGTCGCTCACCCACTTCCGCGGGAGCCTCTTAAAGGCTCCACACTGGTTGTCCGTATTATGAGTGCAGGTATAGATCCTCCCCTACTACATATAAGCTTCCGGACCCCCAGACCCGGTTTCGCCCTTATCATACAAGTTAGTTACGTTTACCTTGTCCTCCCCATTACAAAGGGGTACGCTACACATAGGTCGGCTCGTCCAATACATTTCGGGGGGAGAGGTCTGATCTTATCACGTGACTCTTCAACATCCATTGGCGCCTCGCTAAAAAGATCAACACCATCATCAGGCTTGGACATTGTAGTGAAGTGGAGTGGAGTTCCGAGACTGCAACACCCTCACAACCTGAACAGCATTTCACACGGGGTCCGCCCTGGTTCCGGGGTCCCTCTCTGATTGTCTGCTTTTTTTTAATTTTAATTTTAATTTTTAAAAATGGACATGTATTAGTTGTGTCGACCTATGTACCACATAATCCCCAATCATAAGGGGCAGACAAAGTAATTGTAACTACATTGTTCAAGTAAAGTGAAACCAACTGCCCTGCTGGAAACTTATATACAGAAACAGACAGGATCTAGACCTGTACTTAGTGATGTCAATGGCTATAGCCAGTTTTTTTAAACAATTGCTATATCTAATCATAGAAATTACCTAAAATTCTGAGATAATTTGAGCAGATAGTTCAACCAAAAAGACAATGGGTCCTCTGCCAACACTAAGTGACCTATGAGGCCAATGTGGAGAAATTTGACTTTAGCTGATTGCTTAGCAGCTAAGCCATAGCAGCTAAGCAATCAGCTAAAGTCAAATATCTTAACACCAGCTTCGCGGAATTCTTAGTGTTGGCAGAGGAGCCATTGTCTTTTTGGTTGAACTATCTGCTCAAATTATCTCAGATTTTTAGGTAATTTCTATGATTAGATATGGTAATTGTTTAAAAACACTGGCTATAGCCATTGACATCACTACCTGTACTCCTCATATGGACAAACTAGTGGGAGGTCTTCAGAAGGCCTCTGCAGGATTGGGTGGGTGATGGGTAAGGCATGCATTGGCATGCTGGCAAGACCTAACAAGTCAATGGGCTTTGACACATTTGATGCACTGCACTTAGTGATGTCAATGGCTATAGCTGGTTTTTTTAAACAATCACTATATCTAATTGTAGAAATTACTTTAGCTGATTGCTTAGCAGCTATGGCTTAGCTGCTAAGCAATCAGCTAAAGTCAAATTTCTCCACATTGGCCTCATATGTCACTTAGTGTTGGCAGAGGACCCATTGTCTTTTTGGTTGAACTATCTGCTCAAATTATGTCATATTTTTAGGTAATTTCTACAATTAGATATAGCAATTGTTTAAAAAAACTGGCTATAGCCATTGACATCACTAGCTGCACTTCAAGGGTGGCCAGCAGCTTTGGTGTAAAACAGGCCCCATAGAAAGGGCAGATTCTGGAGAGGGCAGAATGGGCACCTTCACAATTGAGACACTTCAGGGCAAGGGGAGATTCGCTTTCCTTGGCTGCCACATTATGGGCCAAGGATGGATGGTTGCTGGCACAGAATGTGCACCATGGTAATTGGGAGACACACCAGTGAGAAGGCAGACACTGCATTGGGGAGTCGGTTTGTCCATTGTCCATAGCTGTGCATGATGGGGGGTTCCAATGAAGGAAATGTCAGTCAGTAATAATCAGTGGGCTCTTGAACCAGCATGGTCATTGAACATTTCACACTTGACAGTGCCAGAGAGAGGGATGGCGCATCCTGACTTCTTGGGGAAGACAAAGGCTGGAGCCTTGAAGAAAATGACATCAGCCCATTTTGGGTGGGTGGCAATGCAGGCCTGTACATCAGCATTGGTGAAACCAGTCCCATCTGGATGGGAGGTCAGGACATGGAGAAACTTGATGGATGATGTAGTGGGGTGGCCAAGGTGGATGACTTCCCCAGAGGTGGTGGTGTGTAAAGCAGCAGTTATCTGGTCAACATCTGACATGGAGGGGGGCTTGTGGAGAATTACCTCGAAATCCCCATGCATGATCCATGAGGCAGAGACCATTTGGTTGGTCTCAAGAGCAGTGGCAGCCAAAATGGAAGGGGCCAGCAGTCTTGGAGTGGCTCCATCCCCAGAGGGACACAACACCACCTTATTGGTCTTCATGCCTTGACTAAGGCAGGACTTCATGTGTTTTGTTGTGGTGGAGACAACAGGCTTTGTGTGAAGTGGTATCGTGGGGGGGCTGCCAGGGAAGCAGGAGAAGGACAGGCCACTATGGTTGCATAGGAAGGCCTGGGAGTTTTAGTCCTCCCAGGATTGACAGGCATGCATAAAAGGCACATGGTTCCACTCAGCAGGGCTGGAGTAGCCAGTGATGAGCATCGTTCCGATGTGACGGTGTATAGGTGTCAAATGGACTAGTCTCAGCACTAGACATTGGAAGCATTACCCTCACTAGGATGATATGTGCCCTGACCCCGTCACTTAGCATCTGTACTCATCTGAGGTCTTCCACAAGTCTTCTGTGCTAGCTATGAGCAACTCTGCCAACTCCACGATTATCCACTGTAAGGCAAGTGTTGTCCATGCCCAATGGCTAAGTTGTCCCCCGTGTATGCAGTCCAAACACTGTGCTTGTTGGTTGTATGCCTCCGATAAAGCACACAGTCAACCAATTCACATAAAACTATCAGCTGGCACAGCTTAGGTCACCGGAGAGGGGACCATCATCATCAATACTATATCTGTGTTAGGAAGGATCTACAATCTAAGGGTCACCCCTATGTGGCCACCAAGGCACCCCTAGCAACGCACTGATGCAGCAGATCAGGACCCTAGCGGACGGGTAAACACATTAGCTGACAACCAACTATGGCAGACCAGTCAGGTCCACAGAAAATAGAGAAACAGGGATGCACCAAGCCAGATGAATCCTGGAGTTGCCGCCAATGGCAATCAGCAATGTCTATATGTCGGGCCACAACATTGGTTCCCACCACAGCACTCCTATACTACCATTGTGCCCCTCAGATAGCCCCATTGCAGGAAGACTTTCAAGACGGATTTGGATATATGGTTGCAAGGTGAAAATTTACAGAGTTACTTTGTTATTAGTAAGGTAGAAAAATGTATATATAGCTCCTGTACAATGGATAGAAGGATAATAAGATAGTACCCCCCAGTTCCCTTCGAGTCTCAGCTTCTGGTCACGTCCTCTTAGTCTCGTTCGCATTCTCTGTCTCATTATACTCTGCGTCTTGCACTCTCATTGCTATGCACCTGTTGATGAGCATTGTTCTGATGTGATGGTGTATAGGTATCAAATGGACTAGTCTCAGCACTAGATGTTAGAAACCTTACCCTCACTAGGATTATGCATGCCTGACCCTGTCGCTTAGCATCTGCACTCATACAAAGTCTTTCACAAGTCTTCTGCACTAGCTACGAGCAACTCCTGCCAACTCCACGATTATCCACTATAAGGCAAGCATCACCCATGCCCAACGACCAAGTCATCTCCCATGTATGCCATCCAAAACCCATGCTAGTCAGTCATTCGCATCCGATAAAGCACCCTGTCAGCCGACCCACATAAAATTGTCAGCCAGCACAGCTTAGGTCACCGGAGAAGGGACTGTCGCCATCAATATCATATCTGCATT
Source organism: Amanita molliuscula (assembly GCA_023014405.1). Classification (NCBI taxonomy): domain Eukaryota; kingdom Fungi; phylum Basidiomycota; class Agaricomycetes; order Agaricales; family Amanitaceae; genus Amanita; species Amanita molliuscula. The sequence continues at coordinate 78,746 of JAEBUP010000029.1, read as the reverse complement.
AGGAAGGATCTAACAGTCTACGATCCAAGGGTTGCCCCTATGCAGCTGCCACGTCATCCCTAGCAATGAACCGACACAGCGGATCAGGCCCCTAGTGGATGAGTAAACCCATTGGCCAATGACCAGTTACGGTATGGACCAGTCAGGTCCACAGAAAATAGAGAACAGGGACGCGTCAAGCCAGATGAATCCTGGAGTTGCCATGCACGGTGATCAGCAACATCTATGTCAAGTATACAACTCTATTAGCGTCCCGCATCGGGTTGCAATACTGGTTCTCACTGCAGCACTCCTATACCACTGTCGCATCCCTCAGCTAGCCTCATTGTGTGAAGACTTTCAAGATGGATTTGGATATATGGTTGCAAGGTGAAAATTTGCAGAGTCACTTCGTTATTAGTAGGGTAGAAAAACATATATAAGCTCATGTACAACACTTAGAGAAGCAGTATAGTACACCCCAGCTTTCGAGTCTCATCCTTTCAGCTATGCCCTCTTTGTTTCATTCATACCTCTGAGTTTTGTCGTACTCCATGTCCCATGTTCATTGCTGTTACGCCTTGTGTGACTGAACGTTATTATCTGCAGAGTTGCCAGTTCTGAGCAGTGTACTGTTGTCATCGAGTGCACCGGAGTTGATGGGAACTCTTTTGCGACCTCACACCTTCTCCTTCCTCCCTATTCCTAATAGCAGAGCGAACCTATCATATTGGCTGCCCCAGTGAGGCTTTTGAAGGAATTACGCCATCAACACTGCCCGAGTCACCCCAGGACCAGCAATTCCCCGGCCACTACGCCCCATCCCCGTTGTCTGCCAATGTTTTCTCCGACTGGTACAACTCGCTGAAATGAAGAGCCGAGAACGCGCAGCAACTCTTGCACCAAGATCCTAGTGAGGCATTGAGTGAGATTTTCAAAAGCACCAACATGTTCCAACGCCAATCCCACAGACGACTAGGCCTCGCCCTGGAATTCCAAGCTATTGACAATATCGACAGAGCATTCCGCCAACCTGCCACATCCTCTTGTAGTCTGCCAGATCAGTCCGAGACATTCCATTCTTTTGATGTTTCCACCAGCACCCCACCAGCCAACCTGCCAGGACAACCACTCAGAAGCATCAAGCCCACTCACCTCATCGCCATCAGAACTTCCACAACCATTGCCAAGCCCACCACCAGTTTCCTCAAGCTCAAGCAGTTCCAGTTCCAATTCTTCAACCTCAAATCCCAATGACCTAGTTCCACCAACAGTCAAGATGGCTGACCACACACAAACCAAGCCCATGCCTGCACGGTACGCCTCCACCACACCCCACTTCAATTCAAATCAACCCCTGCTGCCTTCCATGCTACTTCAACGAACTCGAACTTCTGTTTAGCAAAGCTGGCATCACCTCTGCGCAACAGAAAAAGGTCTACACACTGCGCTACCTCCACGACATGGAATACGATCTATGGGGAGGGGTAGATACCTTCGATGCCACCTCTACATACGAGGCTTTCAAGGCATCAGTAACTGCACTGTACATCAGAGTAATAAACGAGCGCGAACACATGCAGGCAGATTTGGACCACCTAATCGAAGAGATGCTCCGCCTCGGAATCCAAACTGCGGAAGACCTCTGCAGCTATTACAGTGCTTTCTGGTAATAACAAAGTATCTTATCAAGAATGGGCGGCTCTCGACACGCCAGCAAAGTGAGTATTTCTTCAAGGGATTCCAGGTTCATGTTGGAACAGAAATGTACAGGTATATGTGCAGCCAGTACCTGAATGTACACCGTGACAACCCCTACTCTCTCGAACAAACGTTAGCGGCCATGCAAGAAGTTATCCAGGGTGCGTCATTTTATGATAAACTAATCAACAAGCCCACCGCGCCCCATACCGCTAGGCCAGAGTACCCCGTCACCAACTCTGCCAACCCCATGTCAACCCCGCCAGCCAAACCTGAGCCAGTAGCAACATCTGGCATGAAGATGGAAGATATGTTCAGCCTCATGGAGAAAATGGTCCAGAGTTCCCTACAGATGCAAACAATGTTACAATCCTTCACTGCAGTCACTCGTGACAACCCAGACGCACGTGCCAGCCCCATGGAATTGGTCGCAAATGACGCCAGCAATGGGCTCCAACGCAGTTCCACTAGGCACCAACTCTGGTACATGCCCTGCCATCCCAGGTTGCACGTTCTGTGGCAACTTGGCCCACTTCATCGGTCGATGCCCAGAGGTCAACGGCTACATCGCGAGCAGAAAAATCATGAGAAACCTCGAGGGACGCATAGTGTTGCCAACTGGCAACTATGTATCAAGATACTTACCCGGGAACAATATGAAGGAGCGCATCGATGAGTACCACCAGCAAGTCAATGCCCAGCCAACCCAGCAATCCAGGATCCGCCCCACCATGTTTTACTTGCCCCGCGACAACCACCAAGAGCTGGCAACATCAAGCACTGTGCTGATTATGAGTTACAAAACAGCAGCAAACCCCACAGACGATGTCGATGAGGAGATTGAGCAGATGAAGAGGGCTCTGGTAGCATTACAAGCTGCCAAGAAAAACGAGGTAGTATTTGATGGGGTAGAAATTCCACTATGCACAAGAGGAAAGGAACCGCAACCACCAGCACCACCAGCAGCACCAGCCCCACCACCAGAAGAAATCACCTCACCGGGAGTCGCCAAAGCCTGCAACCAGCTGCCTACGCACCCTTTTGCCAATGCTCACAACACCAACTACCAGCCGCCGACAGACCAGCCGTTTGGGGCACTACCCAAGAGCAAGGACCCCTCGTACACCACCGCTACTCCCGTGCAAAACCTGCAGGCCATCGATCAAATCTTCAAATGCATCCTCACAAGTCCCACCGCCAACCTTAGCTTCGAGGAGCTGCTAGCAGACTCACCCAATGTCTGCCACAAGATGTGCGAGTTCTTGACTCCACATCATGTCCCTGTCACCAACTCCGCCAATCCCGCTACCAACCCCACCAACCCTGCGGACATGTGCAACTGTCTTTGTCCTGCCAGACATAGCCGAAGCGTACTATGTGGCAGACCCCCAATACAAGGCTTGTCTCAAGGTTGGCAAGGAGTCCCATGCGCTGTGGTGCATACAGGCTAGAGTCGATGACTGTGTGGTAGTTGACTGCATTGTGGACCCAGGCTGCTCGATAATCTGCATGACGGATATTTATCAAGAACTTCGCCAAGTGCACACACCCACTCGTAACATTAACCAGGAAGGCCATGCCGTTCACATTCAGCCCCGTGGAAGTAGTGGCACAAGAAGACCTCAAAAAGGCACTCATCATGTCACCAGCGCTGTGCCCTATCGACTACAAATCCGATGCTCCTGTGATATTATCCGTCGACACATCCTATATCGTGGTTGGCTTTTTCTTATGTCAGTGCGACCCCGACAGGCCCGCAGTTCGCTATTACAATCGTTTTGGATCAATCACACTGAACAAACAAGAAGCCCATTTTTCGCAGCCCAAGCTCGAGATCTATGGGCTCTATTGTGCCCTGAAGGCACTAAAGTTGTATCTCATTGGAGTACAGAACCTCATTGTTGAAGTGGATGCTCGTTACATCAAAGACATGCTCAAGAACCCGGATATTGCCCCCTCAGCTTCTATCAACTGTTGGATCCTCTTGATTCTCACTTTCCACTTCGAGCTGGTCCACATTCCCGGAAAATTGCATGCCCCCGACGGATTATCAAGACACCCACAACAGCCACTCAATGAGCTGCCAAGCAGGGATGAGGATGAGGAGTTTGATGACTGGATCGATAATTTGTATGGGTTCATGCATCAGATTAACGAGGTTTCTAGAGGCTGTGCATCAAACTTGCCCCATGGATGAGAAAAGATCAACCCTGACCCTCAGAAGACCCTCTCGCACTATGGAACCAGCAGGGAACACTGCGATTGTCGCCCAGCTGCCACCTTCACTTCCGACTCAGTTCTGCCCAACTCTGGTAACCCTGCGCTACTGCCCACTGAAGAAATAATGGACAGGACGTACAAAGAAGTGTTTCCGTGGCATGTCAACACCTCCGGAAAAGACGAGGCACTGACTTTTACTAGTAAAGCGATTCTTAATGGAGTTGGAGAGACCTGTGGAGGTATCGGATGAAGAATGGCCTAGTTTCATGCAGTATTGTGTTAAGTTTTTCGTCCACACTGAATGATTATGGTATAGAGACAAGGACAGAGCTCACAAAGTGGTGGTAGAAACACAGAAACAGCTTAGAGTGCTATTTGACTGCCACAATGGTTTGGGACATTGCAGATATTACACTACTCATGTGGCAATCATGGAATGGTTCTGGTGGCCACAGATGCAGGACAATATCAAGTGGTACATCAAGTCCTGCCACACATGTCAAGAACAGCAACTACAACAGTTCTGCATTCCACCAGTCATTGCCATCCCTGCGCCAATATTCACTAAGGTGTACATGGATACGATACACCTCCCACCATCTAATCAGTACAAGTACCTGATTCAAGCCCACTGCTCTCTGACGCATTACCCAGAATACTGTGCTTTACGTCAAGAAACTGCCAATGCCATTGGGGACTGGATCTTCGAAAATTTGATATGTTGTTGGGGAAGCTTGGTCGAGATTGTCACGGACAACGGAGCACCAATACTGAGAGCCGTGGAGTACCTCGCCAACAAATACCACATCTGCCACATCTGCATCTCCGGTTACAACTCCCGCACTAATGGAATTGTCGAACACAGTCACTACGATGTCCGACAGGTGCTGTACAAAGCAACCGACAGCAACGAATCCCAATGGTCCACAGCGCTGCATTCAGTATTCTTGTCAGGAGCATGTCACAGCCAGACGCCGCATGGGGGCATCGCCCTACTTTGCAGTTACTGGGACACAGCCACTACTCCCGCTGGATATCACTGAGGCCACCTACCTGCTCCCACCACCCTCTGCATTCTTGTCAACCATGGAGTTAATAGCCCACCATGCCACAGAGTTGCAGAAGCATTGCGCCCAAACTGGAGGCTCTTAAGGACAAAGTCTATCAAGCCCACATAGCCACAGCAAAACGGTTCGAGCAAGAGCACCTGATGGTCATTAGAGATTTTGATTTCCAGCGAGGGGACTTGGTCCTGGTCTGCAACACGGCAATAGAGAAATCACTCAATAAGAAGATGCACCCCCAGTACATTGGTCCCTACATGGTTCTATCCCATAACCATGGAGGAGCCTACATTATTTGTGAACTGGACGGTACAGTGCTTGATAGACCATATGCAGCATTCCACGTAATTCCATACTTTGCCTGCAAAAGATTAACTATACCAGAAAATGTGCTCAACACCTCTGAGGAACATGTCCAGGAAATGTCCAACTCTGGCTCCTTAGGCGACGACGACCCAATCGACCCAATGTGAGCAGATGATGAAGATGATGAAGACTCAGCTGGTTATCCATCTGACATGGGAGGAAACAACAAAATGTATGATACTTAGATAACTCTCAAGTCCGCTAGAATTCCACCACCTCCACATTATTTACTTGTGAAAACATACCCCAGACCACTAGTAAAGCTTTTTCTTTATCTTTTGCCTACCTTACCTACCTTTAGCTCATCCGTAATTCCGACGCAGACTCCCAACCATTATACTTTCTGACTGAAGGCTACTAACTTATTTCCATAGTGAGCAAGAACAGTTTATATTTATCTGAATACATCAAGAAATACAAAGAAGACCTGCAGAACACAAAAGATTAATGGCAAGAGGCTGGTGGCTCCATAGCAGAGTCGCCAGTCTCATCCATCGCCTCCTCGCCCGCTACTGCCACTGACACCCTGCCCCCACGCTTGCTGACGACCCTGCTCGTTCCGCCACAACCCCTTCCAGTGCCAACTCCTTGATGTACTCTAGCTCCTTGCTAGAGGGAACAGGACTCCAATGCACATCCGATGTGCTATCGTAATCTGTGCTGCCCTCATTATTGTATGGGGTGGGTGAGCACCCCAGTGACCTCTCGAGAAGGTCCTCAACACGACCGGAAGACCTGCAGAGGGAGCTCAGCTCCCGGAGCATTTCTGTCTGCACGTTTGACGACCCGATGAAAGTTTGAGACAGTGTGGTAAGGAGCCGCATCTGGTCGAAGAGTCATTGGTTCTGCTCAAAGAGGAGTTGGTTCTGTTCTTGAAGGAGGGAGACAGCCTCCCTCATCCAGTTTGTTGTGGGGCCATCTGTCATGACCTGGACCCTGTCACTCATGTTCCACGGAACGGTCTCTTCTGTGACCTGGATTTTGTCTTCATTGTTGCTCATGACAACGGCCTTTGACTTGATTCTCTTCTTGTCCTGCCCGGATGCAGGAATGCCACCTATCATGCACTTCTGGCAGAGGTGTTGGCACTCCGTGTACACCTGGCTCCTAGGCCCTGGAGACAGGGTAGCAGGTGATGCCTGCCAATGAGCACCTAGTGAATGATCAAGAAAAGATGTGGAAAGGAAAGAGAAGAAAACTCACTGGTCACAAGGCGGCTCATTTGGTGACCTTGACTTGGCCCACTTGGACGGACCAGCTTCCACCCCTGCGCTTGCAGCATGCACCTGCTTCTGCTTCCGCTGAGCCCACATGGCCTCCTTTTGATTCACGGCAACCAGTGCCACCAATGTCGCTTCCTCCACCTCCACCTGTGCCCAAACTGTTGTGATGTCTAATGAAGAGCCTGGTTGATGCTCAGGCAATCGAAGTCATACCCAGGGTAACAACACTTGTTGGCGATGCATCTCGGCTTCCTGTCATTGCCGCTCGACTTCCACAGCTTCCTCCTTGTGAGCTCGCCTCTCCGCTTCCTCTCGTTCCTCTGCAGCAGCTCTCCACCATGCCTCCTCCTCTCGAGCCCTCTCCTCTGTGGCCTCTCTCTCTTCACGTAACTTCTTCTCCACCTCTTCCACAGCCCATCACCATGCTTCTTCCTCCTCTCACACCTTTTGTTCCACCACCTCCCATTCTTCACAAGCCTTCCGCTCAGTGGCCTCCTGTAGTTTCCTGGCCTGCTCAGCTTTTAGTAATGCCAAGCGAGCTGCAGTCTCCTCACAGGCTTTTCTCTCAGCTTCCTCCTGCACACAGCACTCCTCTTCCTCCCATTCTAATTGCACCTCCATGCCTGCGATCTTGGTGTTGGAATTGTAGTCGGTGGGTTGTTGAGGGGAAGACATGGTAGTTAAGGATGATGAAGAGAACTGGAGGAATGAAGTTTAAAGTCAATTCAATGAAGGCTGCAATCATACAATCCTGTGACTGGAAGTCGACACACCCAAGTAGTGCACACAGCCAAGGCCCAATCCTGCAGACCCCACTTTCCTGAATATGAAGGAGATGTCTGCACGCAGCCGGACCAAGACGTATCGCATGTTATAAGCCCAGCAGGCACTCACACATGTTTCTTTTTATCTCAGTTTCATTCATAGTATAGTTTCTTTCATTTCATTTCATAGGTCATGTTATGAGCATACCTCATCCCATTCAATTTTCACAGTAACGACACTAATGACAAATATGAAGATACGGTCTTGGAGAGTCGGACTCTATTTTTCCTTTTATTTTATCTTTTTATCTTCACTCAAACGTTTAGATACAGGACTCAGACAATACCTTGGTCACAGGGACAGACTACATTAGGACTGCGACCCTTATATGGAAGGAGGTTAGGTCAGCATTGGCTATGGGTATAGACCGAGTGCCGACAGGAATGATGGCCTGATGACGGGCCTATGCCATGATAGGATACATGAGCGGCACGGTGCCTGAGGGGCAACATGGGAACGCCAAGATGCACTGACGACTAGGTACCAGCATATGTGAGAATCGGCCAAGATGCACAACAATAGGCATGGCCATATATGGAAGGACAGAGTGTTGGTGTGGGAGGATGTCTCCTAGAAAGGTCAGATGGGTGCAGATCGGCTGCTGCGCATTGATCCCAGCTTGAGGGACTTTAGCTGCGCGCTGTCTGCGCACAGACCAGGAGAGAGGTTTATAAGGGTTGTAGTCTTAGGTAGCAAGTCCCTAAGACTCTAGATAGTTTGTGTCCTAGACACTTCTTCTTGAGCAAACAGTCTTGTCTCTGGCTGAACAAGCCACTTCTCTGAAGTCTAGAGATTGTGTTTAGGTCATCCCTAACATAATCTAGAGTCTTTACCACTCTACCCCATTGGTCCTAATAGCACCGAGCACGTCTGGCTTGTTGTTGCTCACAGTGCCAATGGCCTAGTTTCATTTTCTGAGAGGTAGTAACCACACAGCCTGTGACCTCTCCAGGCGACTACAGCACACCTACTGTCAATGGGCGTCGAATGAGATGTCCTCAATTCACCCGTTGGGTCTGTCTACAAAACAGTAACAAAGGAGGCCTGGGAGGCCTTACTCATGGAAAGAGCCGCCACTCATGCAGTCCTGCGAGCAGAACACGCAATGAAAAAGGCAGAGGGGGAGTACCAAACCCTCATACAATTATTGGAGGTCCAGTATAAAGGGGACACCTCCAACCCCATCTGGCTAGCCCTGGTATCGTCAAAATACAACCAGTGGCTAATGTTGATCAACAATGGCGACAAAGCTATCCGGCGTTACTGGGTAGCCATAGAATGACTCCAATGCATGCACCACATAGAGGAGTTATATGAACATAAGGGCATGATGATGAGTCATGAAGACTGGAACGCATGGATGCATGCAATGAACGGAAACATACAGGCGACCCACTACGCTAAATGGAAGTGTGAGCAGGAGGAGGAGGAATGCCACAAGGGGATTCGATTCGACCCCCTTCTCATTACAAAGCCACCTGGGGCTATCATTGCCAGGACACCGGAACAGCTCCTCACAGAACCCCGACATCATCTTCGCTCTATTGGGCTAGAGCATTTCCTCAAAGACATCAGGGAAGACTTGTGGAATGATCATAAAGCCAGGTTACTGGGATGGCGTGCTGGCATTAAAGCACAACTACCCGGACCAAGGGCTCAGAGTCCCATCACACCCAACCAATGGAGAGAAAATGGGTACTGCTACATGTACCTGTTTAAAGAAGAGTACTACGACAAGTACAACTGGCCAGCTTGGCCTACTCTCTACGATATTGTCAACTGGGAGCTGGAACTTAGAGATGATATGGTGGTCTTCGCCATCCAGGACAGCATTTGACCTGGACAATGTCATATTATCAAGGAGTCAGCTATATGTCGAGACGACATTGAGTATACCTGGGACGAGTTGGTGGACCTACACAAGGTCTCCCATTACACATGGCCAGTGTGGTTCAGTGGACAATTGAAGTCCAAACAAAGGGCAGCACAATGAAAGCTCGCCCAAACTCTGATAAAATGAGTCAACCTCAGAACAACAGTCACAGTTGAACAGGCCTATGCAGAGGCAGCTGGACGAGCATACCCAGCAACAGTAGAACCTAAGCCCGTTATGCAACCAGCACAGTCATATGCAGCAGCAGCACAGGGCGACAGGGAAAACAAAGCATGAGTCATCACTCAGGGAGGTGACACAGCACATTGGAATGGTGGTGTGGCCACAGCAGCAGATTGGCTCTCTAACAAAGAGTACCCGCAGGGAGCAAACAATGCTCACAAAAAAAGAGAAATAGAACAGTGGAGGTGAATGGTGGAAAGGGAGGCATGGCTACCCTATCCCTACCCAAAGATGTCTTGGACCCACAGTGGTCTAAACCCAGATATACCAGGATACTGCTACCTGGTCCTCGTTAAAAAGCAATACTGGGACGAATTCATGTGGCCAGCCTACCTGCAAATCCAGGAAATCTGTACCTGGGATCACAACTTGTGAGAAAAGGAAGTAACAACCATCATCAGGAGATCATATACTCGAGAAACCACTTTACACATCGAGAAATAAACAGTAACACCAGAGGATGGTTCCACATTGAGTGTCTCAACCAGGAAGGCATGGGTCACTACAAATTAGGTGCCACCCCTTTTAGGCTTACAGTAGAAATGATCACTCATGCCTATCAAGCTGTACTAGGCTGGAGGGAGTACTGGCAAGATACCCAGACAATTGAGCCACTACCCACTACACAACCAGCTGCAGCAGTTGCAGCCAGGGAAGACAACATACATCGGCAGGCAGAGGAAAGGCAACGAGCCATCACCAGTGCGGGACAGGCTCTAGCTGCTATGATAAATGAATACCAACAATCCAACTGTCGGGAACCCGGACCCCTTACTAAAGCAGAAATGCCTGCTTTCTACAAAGGGGACCCTCGAACGGTGGATGGATGGTTACGCCAGATGGAGACTTATTTCATGCTGGCAAATGAGAAAGATCCTAAATGAAAAGTCTCAATCTGCTTGTATAGGATAAAAGGTGGAAAAGGGGAAAGAGCTGCAGACTGGAGCAGTGTGAAACTCAAAGCCTTTCAAGAGGCACAGCAAGAGTTTCAGGATAAAATCGACAATAACAGGTGGAGCACAGAACTAGATTGGGGACAACTCAACACAGGAGAATCTATGGCAGATGACAGAGCCTGGGTCAGACGACCCTTGGAAAATCAGTTTCCCTTCTTGGACTGGGCAGACTTTAAACAGCAGATGCATGACTTCTTCATGTCAACAGAAACCAAGGAAAAAGCCATCAAGGTGCTACTAAAATTACAACAGGGAACGATGATTGTAGAGGATTACATCATCAAATTTAACTCCCTCACCTCATTGACCAACTGGAACGATCAGGCCCTGATCTTGCAGTTCCAGAATCACCTTAACCCAGTGCTTGGTTGGGAACTAATTCGATACGGAGGACTACCAGACAATGCCACACTACACCAAATCCAGACAAGGGTCATGGCACTTGCTAGGGCTTATCAAAAAGCCAATGAAGCCTACAGATTCTCTAAAGTACAAAGAGAATACAAAGAGTGAGCCCCTGCACCGAATGGATGTCCTCAGTGGCAATTTAGAGCACCACCGCTGGTTGCATCAGGAAGTTGGTCTGATCCAAATGCAATGGATGTCGACGGCAAAGATGCAAAAACTTGTTCCTATTGCCAGAAGAAAGGACACCTAGTAAAAGAATGCTGGGCAAAGAAACGACATGCAGAAGCAACTTGTCCAAAGTGTAACGAGAAAGGTCATGTAGCTTGGACCTGTAAAAAACCCAAAAATATCACAATCAATGACAAAGGGAAGCAGGTTGTTAGATACGTAAATAATGGGGAAACAACCCCAATAGCACATATAGAAGGGGTCTCGGATTTTGTGGAAAGCCAGTAGGCAAGTGCTCAGCACTGCTGGCTGTTACTCAGGTTTCGGATAGTGATGTACCAGTAGTAGATTCCCAAATTAAATTGCATGATCTACTCTACGAATGCAGTGGGAAGGTACATCACTTAAGAAACTTAAGAGTGAGCACAAAGAAAGGACAAAGATTACAGATATGGACACCACAGTGGATGCTAAGAAGGATTTGGGAACAGCCCAAACAAATAGCAGTGGAATGTCTACAACAGTGGGTAGACAATAAATGAGTACAAGAGGTGGATGAGTGGCTGGTGGACGATTTAAATGCTATGACAGAAATGGACACACTATGGAACTTAGTGCACTTATGAGAAAAAACAGTACAAGGAACTGGCTATAATGAAATTGACCTGACAGGAGTCATTACAAAAATGGACAGATCAAAAAGTGTCCACATCAAAATGTTGTTGGATTCCGGGGCAACTGGAACTTGTATTAGCACCAAATTTGTGGAAAAACACCAGATAGCCAAGAGACGATTGGTATGACCAATACCAATATATAATGCAGATGGAACCAAAAACTCGAGAGGTGCCCTAGAATACATGGCAAAAATAAAACTATGCATCAGTGAACACGAGGAAGTCATCAAATGCGCAGTAACGCATCTCTCAAAAACAAGTCTGTTCTTAGGGTTTGATTGGTTGAGGAAACACAACCCAACCATCAACTGGAAAAAACAAACACTGGAATTTAACTGATGTCTGGGCACATGTTGGAAAGCTTCATCAGTCCAGGAGCCAGAGGATGAAATGGATATAACGGAAGATCTCAAAGCAGAAGATCGACTGTTGGCAGTTCACATTGGAGATCCAGAACTATGCGTTAGGGCATACGCATCAACCACCACAAAGATAGCGGCAGAGGAGGTGGAAAAAACTAAAAAATGAACTCTGGAGGAGGCAGTCCCCAGACACTACTTTGTCAGAGAAAGCCGGCAACAAAACCATGCCAAATTACTGGGTCCTATTGGGATGCCAGTTATGGGAAACAAACCACAAAAGGCTATAGTTGTCGAAGATCAGACCTCCTCGGGGTTTTCTCTGGAAACATCATAGTGAAGCTATGATGGCTAACAAGATCTAAAGATGTCAATGAAGGATGACATTAAACTGGCATCGTCGGAGGGAAACGATGTTAAAGAATACCATTAAGGGATGAGGAAGGCACCGGGACAAGGGCCTACTCACTAATGTGTCTGGGACACTCCAGTTAGGATTCTGGGTGAAGAAAAATTCACACACACCTCACACTCTATACGTAGAAGATGCAATCAGGCTATGATAGAGTATTCACTTTCAAAACTTCCGCACCACTCGACAAGAGGTGTGGAACAAATACATTCAGGGGTCGACGGTCACAATGATCTCATTAGGAAAGCATAAGTAGAGCTCCCCAGAGGGTTGAGTTCACTTGTGTGAAGGTAGAACCCTGAGGAAAGGGTTGCTACGAAGCCAAAGAAACAGAGCCGATGAACAGGCATAGTTATATTGGTCTGGAGCTATACAAAGAAATTTAGCAACTGGAAGAGAATGCCAGATTTAGGTATAGGGACACCGAAAATCTAGGCAATAGAAAGATGACCTTGAGGAAAGGGTTGTCTAAGGAACTTGGATGAAGAAGTTCGAGAGTTTAATCAACTGAGGAAGAGTCACTGGGTCAAAAGGATCTAGGACTTGGGGGATAGATTAGCAGATGGCCAACTGCTTGATCAAACAGGATACAGGATGGCAACCTTAATAGCCACATATTTCAGCAAAAATAGGAATTTTTTTCAGGTAGATACCCCATACTGGGCACTCTACCTGAGAAATGTCCGGAGGCCATTTCCTGAGGAAAGGGTAAAGGGAGGATAAAAGGAGTGAAATGACTGAATAAGGGTGAGTGCTACAAGGGATCGAAGTAGCAGAGAACCTTGTAAGGAAAGTCACGACACAAGTATCCTCATCAAGAGAAGAACAGCCCGAGAGAACGAATGCCACAAGGGAACGAGGTGGCAAGAGTAACCTCGAAGGGATGGTCGAAAGAACTCGGACTCGGAAATATAAAAAATTTTCTATTCAAATTTTTTGTTGACTCAGTAATGCGCTGAGAAATCAAAAGCACCAAGACACATAGGATCAGCAGGGATGACTGTGTAGGAAGAAGCAGGACTTCATTTGTTTCAAAGAAAACTGGGAGAGGGAGATACCAAACGGTTTGATTCTGAGGACAGAATCCTTGAGGAGAGGGTTATGTTAAGAACATAGAATCCTGTTACAAAAGGATTTCTTTTCTTTTCATTTCTTTTTCTCTTATTAGGTAAGCAACCATATATGGGAAGGGACATGAGGCTAGAGGTATATAAGTAGGGCCTCTTGAGCCATAGTCTTTAGCCTTACAATAGTTTGTGTCGCCTACACAACTACTAAGGTCTCTCTATAAAAGCTCTTCTCCAACCTTTGGTTGTGTTGAGGCAACGTCTTAACACTCCCTCCCTGGCGTCCACTGATGCAGCTATCCATGATTTCTTCAACTTCGTATTCGTCCTCCTGGGACTCTTCAACCATCTGCGCGTCCTTGCACGCTGCTGCTTTTGCTTTTTGTTTGGGGAACTCTGGTTCCCTGTATGGCTTCAACAAGACTTTGTTGAAAACGTTATAGACCTGCCATGCTGCTGGTATTTTTAATTTATATGATGATTTGCCGACCTTGGCGAGGACTTCAAGTGGACTGACAAATTTTCCATCAAGCTTCTTGGTTGTTCAGATGACTGGGAGGTTTTCTGTGCTGAAGTACACCTTGTCACCAGGTTTGTACTCTTGTGCCGCTTGACGGTGGCTATTATACTGCTCCTTCATGATCTGAGCAGCTTTCTCCAAAGCCTTCCTCGCTTTTTCGTGCATGTCTTCTATCTCCTTTGCCAATTGTTCTACTGCCATGGCCTTCGGCGCGTAGGTGGGGTCCAGACCTTTATTCAGGTGCTGTCCATAGTTCATAAAGAAGGGCGTGAAGCCCGTTGCTGAGTGTACCCAGTCGTTGTGGCAGAACTGTGCCACAGATAACCAATCGCTCCAGTTGTCTTGGCGATTGTTAATGAACATGGTCAGGAATTCTTTTACTTCCTGATCAACTCTTTCAGTTTGACTGTCTGTTTGGGGATGATAGGCTGTTGATTGATTGGCCTTGATTCCCAGCATTCTGTATAAGTCATTCATGAATTTAGAAGCGAAATGCGGTCCTCTGTCGCTTATCACCTTTCTTGGGAGACCATGCTCCCGAAATATATTGTCCCTGAACAGCTCTGCTGTTCCCTGCGATGTAATTTCTTTTGTGGTAGGCAAGAAGTACGACTTCTTAGTGAACCTGTCCACAACCACCATGATCATATCGTTCCCTTTTGATATGGGTAGGGGTCCCATGAAGTCAACTGAAATGACTTCCCATGGTTCTGTCAGAACCTCATTTGGTCGGAGTGGTGCCGTGCGCGCTTGTCTGTCCGGCTTTGCTTTTTGGCAAGTTTCACAGCCTGGAATGTAGCGTTCTATGTCCTTGCACATATTTGGCCACCAAAAGTTCCTTGTTAGAGACTCCAGAGTTTTAGTGACTCCGGAGTGTCCCCATGAATGATGAATTGTGATAATATCTTCTTGCAATGCCACAACTGCTGGTATGTATACTCGTCTTTTCCAAGTGACGAGTCCTTTTTCAATTTTGTATTCTCCATTGGCCTTTTCAAGGCCCTCGACAACCTGTGTCTCCCATTGCCGCTTGGGCACATCTCTGATGTCCTTCATGATGTCGTCTATTGCCCGATCATCATCAAATACTCGAATGAGGAGGTGTTCTTTTAGCAGAATCACCCCCTTGTTATCGTTTTCTCCATGGGTATGTCCTGCCCGTCATGATAACAAGTCCGCCTTTGTGTTGGACTTTCTGCTCCTGTGTTTTATGATGAAATTGTACTCCTGCAAGTCCATCACCCATCTTGCCTGCCGTCGATTTAGGTTTTGCACCTTCCTGAAATATGTCAAGTTCTGGTGATCCATCAGAACTTCAACTGTGTGCTTGGCCCCTTTAAGATAGTGGGACCATTCGTAAAAGGCGTGCATGACTGTGAGCATCTCCTTATTGTAGATCTTGTAGTTTCGCTTGGTGTCATTTAGGGATTTTGAAATGAAAGCCACTGGCTTCCAAATGTCATTTTCTATTTGCTGCGACAGAATTCCCCTGATGGCAAAGTCAGAGGCGTCCACCTCCACTCGGAATTGACCATCCTCATTCGGAATTCACAGTACCACCTCCTCTGCTATTGTTTTCTTGAGCATTTCAAATGCTTCATCCTGTATCTCTGTCCACTTACACTCATCCTTTCCTGTGAGACGAGTTAGGGGTTTGGCTGACTTGGCAAAGTCCCTTATGAAGCGTTGGTAGAAGTTTATGAAGCCCAGGAATTGTTGGACTTCCCGTTTACAGGTTGGCTTAGGCCATTCTGTTACTGCCTTTACTTTGGCAGACTCCATCCTGACTGCATTCTCACTGATGACTACCCCTAGGAAGTCCATTTCTTTTTTATCGAAGAAACACTTCTCCAGTTTTAACAATAATTTGTGCTCCTCCAGCTTTGCCAGTATATGGTTAACCTGTACTGTATGCTCCTCCTGGTTTTTAGAAAATACAAGAATGTCGTCCATATAAATGACGACCCATCCTTCCACTATTTCAACTCTGAAGATGTCGTTCATCATTGTTTGGAAGGTGGCTGGTGAGTTCATAAGCCCGAAGAACATAACCAAGGGCTCGAAGAGCCCTCTATTGGTTCTGAAGGCCACCTTCCATTTGTCTCCCTCTTTAATCCATATGTTGTTGTACCCCCAATGTATATCCATTTTTGAGAAGACTTTTGCTTGTGACAATTTATCCACCAGCTCTCCTATTAGTGGTAGTGGGTATTGGTTTTTGACTGTCATCTCGTTGAGTCACCGGTAGTCCTGTACCAGTCATAACTTTCCGTCCTTCTTTTTTACGAAGAAGAAGGGTGATGCCATGGGTGATTTACTCGACTGGATTCGCCCTGAATCCAGGTTTTCCTTCAGAAATTCATCCAATTGCTGTTGCTCATCTCAGTTTAATGGGTAGATTTTACAGTCAACTGGGTTAGACCCAGGAATCAACTCAATAGCATGATCCCATCGCCTCCATGGTGGTAGTTCATCGAAAGTTTCTTTCTCGAAGACTTTCCGATGTCGTCCTTCAGGAACAAGTCAAGGCTCATGTTGAGCCTGAGATCTAACATCTCCCAGATCCCTTGCGTCGGATCATCGGGGGTGGGAGCACAAGCCTTCCTCTTTGGCTTGGTGGTGAGGTAAGGATTGTAATGAACTGCCAACCTTCTTTCTGTTTGAATTTGTTCCCAATGGAATCGGGCATATGCGGTGGCCCTAATATTGCCGTTCTCCACGTGCTTAATACAGTTCCACTCCTCCGTGGACAGGATGAGACCCCGGTGTCTCAAGAGCAGTAACTCCGGGCCACCACCAAACTGCTGGAGCAACACGAGGTTGCTCTTTGCTCTGAGGAGCACCTCTCGTACCGGTGTGCCGGTACCAAATGTTTGGAGGCACTTGAGCAGTGCTTCGAATGCCGCATCCTCTTCACACATCTTGCACTCGATCTGGCATTGTCTGCGGAGCTTCTCCACCTTCTCGTGTTGTAAGGCCTTCCAGGCCTCCTCCTGCTCCCTGATGGAAGCCTGTTTGATTTTCCACACTTCTATGCGTGAATGCCGCTCCTGCTGCCGCCGTTCCTTTATCAAGCACCAATATGTTTTGACGTGTGCGTCGTGTTGCACACACCTGATGGGCATGGTGATGGTGGTGATGGTGGCCTTCTTAATTTCCATGTCCATGGTGACAACTTTCTTCTTGATGGCACATCCCCGTGCCCATCCGATCTCGAATGTGGAGGCAATCTCCACCAAAGACATCCCTGCATGGGGCAAAACATATTTGAAAGTCAGATCCATTGGGACCTGGCTCTATGAAACTTGATGGTGTTTTAAAATTTTCAATCTATTTCCAGCCCTCCACAAACAATAGATCTCTTCGTGCGGCTGTTCTGTGAAATCCAATGACGTTTCCCAGTTGGGAAAGATGCTGCCATTGCCAAGAAGAAGGAAACGAGACTCGACCTAAAGCGTGCACCTGGCAATTCACTCGAGTGTCCTTGTGCCTAGTTATCAGTGACAAACTTAAGCATCACTGCTAGTACAGAGGGTATCTCAAGATTTGAAATCAGCCTTGATACGGTCATGCTCTAGACTTTCTTCACCCGTTCCGTGGGTTTTTCCGATCCTTGAGGTATCGCCTGCCTGGGTGTGCCTGCCTGCAACTACCACCAGTGCGCAACGATTCTTGTCCAAGAGGACTGTGTCGACTAGCCCATTTGAGGGAGACCTCTGTTCAGAGGGGCTATTAAGAGAGTCGAGTGTGCAGATGCAACGCCCGAGACAATGGTTTCTTGATGAGAGAAAGCTGTACCAACAATCTCAACAAGACTGATGGTAGTGAGAGAGAGAGAGATGAGTCTAACCCTAGTGTAGGGCTTCGACAAGAGTAAGACGATACGTTAACATGTGTATCGACGAGCAAGACTATGCCGCGTCATGTTATGATGCCAACAGTCGGTTTAGAGAGCCTTATGATTATGTTAAGACGTTGCCTCAACACAACCGAAGGTTGGAGAAGAGCTTTTATAGAGAGACCTTAGTAGTTGTGTAGGCGACACAAACTATCGTAAGGCTAAAGACTATGGCTCAAGAGGCCCTACTTATATACCTCTAGCCTCATGTCCCTTCCCATATATGGTTGCTTACCTAATAAGAGATAAAGAAATGAAAAGAAAAGAAATCCTTTTGTAACAGGATTCTACATTCTTAACAGGGAGGTTGGAATACCTCGTAAAATGGAAAAATTACCCAGTGGAAGAATCCACTTGGGAACCAGCAGGAAATGTGGCCAATGCAACAGCCTTAGTTAAGAAATTTCACAAAGCCAACCTGAAGGCACCAAAGTACATTAGAAACTTAAAGAATGGAAAGGTGTATATCCAGTTTACAGAAACAGTTCCCCAACGACCCCCTAGTGCACCAAGGCACACACAAAGTCAGGGAACTCACTGGAAGGATAAACGGCTTTTTGGATGGGATGATGGATGGTTCGGCCCCAAATATTTAGAAAACATGGAGTGCAGATGGTGCAATTGGAAAGGAGACAGAAGGGCAATCATGGAATTGCTGTTATGAGCATAACTCGTCTCCCATACAACATTTTCAAACTATTACAGTAACGACGCAATGACAGTTATGAAGATACGCACCTGGGAACAACGCTGTCAATAGAAGACAGGAAGATATGGACTTGGAGAGTCGGACTATATTTTTCTTTTCTTTTTACCTATTTTACTTCACTCAAACGTTAGGATACGAGGGTTGGACGAGACGCCACTAGGATGGAAACTCTGTGCGAACATTATGGCCCTTATATGGAAGGTGGTTAGGTCAGCATCGGCTATGGAAATAGACCGAGTGCCAACTTAGGAGGTGGCCCGATGATGGGCCTACGCCATGAAAGGATACATGAGCAAAACAGCGCCTGAGGGGCAACATGGGAATACCTGGAAGTACCAAGACATCGGTACAGGGGATTACGAGAACGGTTGAATGCGCAACACAATAAGTCGCAGCTGTATATGGGGAGATGAGACCAGGTATGGTCATATGGGCGCAGGATGGCTGCTGCGCCGAGTCGCCTTATTGTGAGGGACTTGTGCTGCGCACTATCTGCGCACAGACCGGGGAAGGGCTTTATAAGGGCCGTAGTCTAGCATAGAGAGACCTTAAGTCTCTAGATAGTTTCTGTCACCTAGACATTACTATAGAGCAATACGATTCATCTTTGACCTAACAAGTCAACACTCTTTGGGAGTTGTAAGGGTTATGTTTAGGGACCTCCTAACATAATCTAGAGACTTACCATATCTACCCCATTGAACAGCTTATAGCACCAAGCAGCTTTGCTTGTAGTTGCACACAGCGACAACGGCCTAGTTTTCACTTGGACGGTTGTAATCCAATTATCCCGGAACTGTTGGCGACATCGACTTTGACAGACCACTGTCAATGGGCACTGTTTAAGTGTCCTCAATACGCCCACAGGGGCCTGGCAACAAACCCAGCTTTGGAAGGCTACACACATTTACGGACGAGAGTACTGGTTTGCCAGGAGAGCATAGGCAGGAGTCCACAGACGCGCCCCAGGTACTGTACACCATATTTGCGGAAGAGTTCAGGGAATGAACGAAACAATTTGATTTGAGTTGTGTATCAAGGCTGATACAAAGTCCCTTCATACCCTCTGTACAAGCAACCCTACCTGACTTCAGGTTGATAACTTGGCACAAGGACATTAGGGCAAATTGCCAGGCACACTCATCTTAATAGCTTGCAGACCCACAACACTGCAGACAGTAACCCTCTTGTTTCCCAAGAGGCATCATCGACAGGCGCGGATATTCAACTGCCAAACGAACAGATCAAGTGTCAGTGGAGGGCCTGAACTTGGTTGAAGATTCTTTTACAGGAAAAGTCCTACATGTCCCTCGTCACAATGAATTGCACATTCAAATACATACTACCACATGCCCAGGTGACACTTTCGGAGATTGGATGCATCTTCGAAGCGGACTGGGTAACCGATCACGATAGGGTCTCGTCCAGACCAAAAGAAATAACCGGCAATGTCACCTACCACCAATGTGATAACCATATACGATTATGGTGGATGTTCTTAAAAGAACAAAAATGAGAAAGATGTGCACATGCACAAACCATTATCCAGCAGCGAGAGGCCGAAGAAACACGAATCCAGGAAGAGGCATGGAATGCCTTACTGGAACAACGAACGACAAACCGAGCTGCATTAAGGGCAAAGCAAGCCCTTGAGAGAGCACACAGGGAATACTTAACCCTGACAAACTTACTGAATGACTCGTTCAAAGGGGATGCATCCAGTCCTATATGGAAGGCACTCATGGCATCAGAATATAATCAATGGATCATGGTGATCATTGATAGAGAAAAGGCCATCCGAAATTATGGAGTGGCACCACACACAATATGTTATAAAAACCATACAAAGGAATTGTATGAGCATGAAGGCATGACAATGGAACATGCCGACTGGAATGCATTAAATGGAAACATAGAAGGGGAAGACCCTGAACTAGGCAAAAACACAAGCTTAGACAGAAGAGTAGAGCAACCAGCGCACTCAAACGCAGTGGCAGCTCCTATACAAGAAACTCTAGGTGAAGGCACAAACTATGGTTGCCCGATAACAAATGAATGGGGACAAAATAACTTGAGTCCTCGACTGGCAGGATACTGTTACCTTTGGTTGATAAAGGAATGGTATTGGAATACATATCGCTGGCTGGCGTATCTGACCATCCAAGAAGTTAATGGATGGGATGTGGAACTGAGAAATAAGTTTCAACCCATCTACTGGAGAAAAACAAAAGGAGGCCACAATCTATGGCATCTTGTCCGAGTATCCGGAGGTTCCCTTGGTTGGGAACAGATTAGGCAAATGATACAAGACAGGCATGGATCGCATCGTCTTGGAGCCTTCCAATTTACGGAAGCAATGGCTGCACGAATGAATCAGGCACTAAGAGGGTGGAACCAACACTGGGGAAATAGCAGGACTCTGCAACCCAGATCCCCACACAGGTTGCCCACACAGATTGCCAGATGAGATAACGAAATCTTCCAACAAGTCGAAAATCGACAGATGATTATTGAAGATTTTGGAAACACAATCATCAATATAATAAACGCATACCAACAGTCAATGCAAATTGAGTCTAGCCCACTCACAAAGACAGAAATGCCAGATTTTTATCAAGGAGATCCGAAATTAGTAGATCATTGGTTGCGTCAAATGGACGCGTATTTTATGTTGACAAATGAAACAGAGCCAGCAAGAAAAATATCCATATGCCTCTACAGAATGAAAGGAGGAAAAGGGGACAGAGCTGCAGACTGGAGTGGAGTTAAACTCAAAGCATTCCAGGAAGCATTACAGGAATTCCAAGAAGGAATTAATATTAACGATTGGAGTCCTGAGCTAGACTGGACTCAGCTGAATGTGGGAGAATTGGCCGATGATGAATGAGCTTGGAGAAGGCAACCTCTTGTCCACCCATTTCCATTCATGGATTGGACAGACTTTAAAAACCAAATGCATGAGTTTTTCATGTCCACCGAGACAAAGGAAAAAGCAATGGAGACACTTCTCAAATTACAACAAGGAACAATGATCATTGAAAACTATGTCGTTAGATTCAATGCCCTTGCATCATTAACAGATTGGAATGACCAAGCTTTGGTCTTGCGGTTTAAAGAAAATCTCAACCCCGCTCTGGGAAGAGAACTAATTCGGCATGGAGGGTTAGTGAATGGTGCTACGTTACACCAAACACAGACAAGGGTCATTGCACTTGCTCGAGCAGAATGAAGAGCAAATGAAACCTATGGGTTCCCTGAAAAACAAAGGAATGATGCCTTGACCACTACTAAACGCCTCCTGACCCCGAATCAAAAGAAACCATTTCTACAAACTTCTTGTTTCAAAAGGGATCCTGATGCAATGAATGTCAACAGGAAAAGAAGAGTTTTTATTTGTTCCCACTGCAAAGCAAAAGGACACTCAAAAGAAGAGTGTAACCGAAAGGAACAAATGGTTTATTGTCACAACTGTGGACAGAAAGGACACCTGGCATTGGCTTGTACAAAGCCTAGAAAAATAACTACACATGACAAAGGCAAACCTGCTGTACCAAATAAAAAAGCAGGGAATGTAACCCAGAAGCCAGACTGGGACTTGTCTGAGGTTCGAAAAAACGAAACAACAGGGAAATGACCCATGTTACTGGCCGACATGCAAATCCCCAAAAATAAAGAGTATACAGACTCAAAGATAAAAATTCCCTAGTTACTTTATGAATGTAGCGGAGGCATACATCAGATTAGAAACCTATGCATAAGTGCAAAGAAAGGAGAACGCTTACAAGCATGGACGCCGCAGTGGATGTTAAGACGAATTTGGGAGCAGCCCAAACAAATAGCAGTGGAACGCCTACAGAAGTGGGTACATGAGAAACGAGTAAAAGAGGCAGACGGCTACCTCGTAGATCAGCTCAATGAAATGACCAAGGTAGATGCCTTGTGGAACTTAGTTCACCTATGAGAAAGGGTGGTAAAAGGAACAGGCAGACATGAGCTTGACATGAAAGGGATGCTCACAACAATGGACATGTATAAAACCATTGGAATCACAATGCTATTGGATTCAGGATGTACCCAGTCATGTATCAATGAAGCCTTCGTAGAAAAACACCAGCTAAATAAGAAAAAGCTGCTAAAACCAATTCCAGTATACAATGCTGATGGCACCAAAAATGGATCAGGACACGTCGAATACTATGTCCAATTCAAACTATGAATAGGCGATCATGAAGAAGTCATGGACTGCGCTGTTTCTAGTCTTAGCAAAACTGACTTGTTTATAGGACACGACTGGTTAGAGTATCACAATCCAACCATTAACTGGAAGAAAAAATCACTGGAATTTAACCAGTGTCCCAGAACCTGTTGGAAATCTTTGTCGGTCCAAGAACCAGAAGATGAGATAGATGTAGCACAATGTCTTAAAAAAGGAGAACGGTTGCTGGCAGTTCACATTGGTGAACCAGAACTATGAGTATGGGCATACGCCTCAACAGCTACAAAAATAGCAGCAGAGGAGGCGGGAAAAGCAGAAAAAAGAACTCTGGAGGAAACAGTCCCCAGACATTACTTGGGTCATAGAAAGGTGTTCAAAAAAGAAACCTTCAACGAGTTACCACCACGGTGGCATTGGGATCACACCATTGAATTGATTCCCGGGTCCAACCCTGTTGACTGCAAAATATACCCTCTAAATAGGAATGAACAGCAACAACTGGACGAATTTTTAGAAGAAAACCTGGATTCTGGACAAATCCAACCAAGCAAATCACCAATGGCGTCTCCTTTCTTTTTTGTTAAAAAGAAGGATGGAAAATTGAGACTGGTACAGGACTACCAGAAGTTAAATGAAATGACCATAAAAAATTGTTACCCACTCCCACTCATAGGGGAGTTAATCGACAAATTATCACAAGTGAAAATCTTCTCCAAAATGGATGTTTGTTGGGGGTACAACAACATGCGCATTAAGGAAGGAGATGAATGGAAGGCAGTGTTCCGAACCAATAGAGGACTCTTTGAACCTCTAGTCATGTTCTTCGGTCTCACAAATTCGCTGGCAACCTTCCAAACGATGATGAACGATATCTTCCGAGTTGAAATAGTGGAAGGATGGGTCATTATTTATATGGACAATATACTCGTTTTCTCAAAAAACCAAGCAGAACATACGGTACAGGTCAACTGTATTCTAGCAAAGCTTGAAGCACACAAGCTGTCATTGAAACCCGAAAAATGTTTCTTTGACAAAAAGGAAATGGACTTTTTAGGAGTGGTCATCAGTGAAAACTCAGTCCGAATGGAATCAGCCAAAGTCAAGGCTGTGACTGAATGGCCCATGCCAACATGTAAAAAGGAAGTCCAGCAGTTCCTGGGCTTTGTAAATTTCTATCAACAGTTCATAAAGAACTTTGCCAAAGCCGCAAAACTGTTAACTCATCTCACAGGGAAAGACGAATGGAAGTGGACAACACTTCAGGATGAAGCCTTCAACAGGCTCAAAAAAATAGTAGCAGAAGAAGTGGTGCTGTGGATCCCAAACGAAGATGGACAGTTCCGAGTTGAGGTAGATGCCTCGGATTTCGCCATCAGGGGAATACTTTCGCAACAAGTGGAAGATGACAAATGGAAGCCAGTCGCTTTCATTTCTAAATCACTCAATGACACTGAGCGCAATTACGAGATCTACAACAAAGAGATGCTTGCAGTAATGCACGCTTTCTATGAATGGTCCCACTACCTAAAAGGGGCAAAACACACGGTGGAGGTTTTAACGGATCACCAAAACCTCACGTATTTCAGAAAGGCACAAAACTTAAACAGGCGGCAGGCAAGATGGGTCATGGACCTACAAGATTACAATTTCGTGATAAAGCATAGGAGTGGGAAGTCTAATACAAAGGCGGACTTGTTGTCAAGACGAGCAGGGCATGCTCATGGAGAAAATGATAATGAAGGGGTGGTTCTGTTGAAAGAACACCTTTTCATACAAGTATACAATGATGATTGTGCAATAGACAACATCATGAAAGATATAAAAACTGTGCCAAAACGGCAGTGGGAGACACAGGTTGTCAAAGGCCTCGAAAAGGCAGAAGGGGATTATAAATTGGAAAAGGGACTCGTCACCTGGAAGGGAAGAGTCTATGTACCAGCGGTTGTGGCATTGCAAGAAGATATCATCGCAATTCACCACTCGTGGGGACACTTGGGTGTCGCAAAAACACTGGAGTCTTTGACACGAAACTTTTGGTGGCCAAACATGTGCATCGACATTGAACGTTACATTCCGGGATGTGAAACTTGCCAAAAGGCAAAACCAGACAGACAGGTGCAAGCGGCACCATTAAGACCCAACAAGGTTCCATCTGAACCATGGGAAATAATATCGGTAGATTTCATTGGACCGTTACCAGAGTCCAAAGGGAACGACATGATCCTGGTCATAGTAGACAGGTTCACTAAAAAGTCGTATTTCATACCTACTAC
Organism: Amanita molliuscula; assembly: GCA_023014405.1. Taxonomy (NCBI): domain Eukaryota; kingdom Fungi; phylum Basidiomycota; class Agaricomycetes; order Agaricales; family Amanitaceae; genus Amanita; species Amanita molliuscula. Next base: position 53,589 of record JAEBUP010000029.1, on the reverse strand, counting down.
AATGGATATCACATCGCAAGGAACAGCGGTATTATTTCGAGATAATGTGTTCCAGGAGCATGGCCTCCCAAGGAAAGTAATCAGCGATCGAGGACTGCAATTTGCCTCAAAATTTATGGACGACCTTTATGGGATGCTGGGGATAAAGGCAAATAGGTCAACAGCCTACCACCCACAAACAGACGGACAAACAGAACAGGTGAATCAGGAAGTTAAAGAATTCCTGACTGGAATACACGCTGGCACAGAGCCTGGTTGAACATACGCGAAGTATGGCCAGGAACAGAGGAATAAAACTGTGACCATGCCCGGTTAAAAACCACCCGACTACTGTCACAAGCCATGGGCAAACTTAGCCCTGTATGCGGACACCAGTAGACAGGGCACCTCTGGGTCGCTGGGTTAAAGGCGATTTGGTTAGTCTGATCCTCCATGGGTAGAGAGGTTGGGATTGGGACCCCCGTAAAAGGCAAGATGTAGAGCAACTTACTCCGTAAGGGGACTTTGCAACAGGAAAGGTACCTGAAGGGGACCCGAGCTGTGGCGGTACAAAGCTTCAGGCGGACATGGGTAGAGCCGTCTGAGTGCTAACCTCCTGCTGGGCCAGAGCCAGACTTGTCACCTGGATGGTTAAACTGGGAAACCCTCTAAGGAATAAATCAGGGAGGTCAGGAGGCGATACTGACCCGAGAGGACATATTCTACATCGGTGACTAGTAGGCATTGTCCAAGCTGCCACCGGGCTGCCCATGTGGCATAAGTCCAGAGGAGCAGTGGAATCTTTGCTGAAGCTTGCTTAAGTTGTAAACAAGGTTGGTGATCGAGTAGGCTTCACTATACCATCGCTGGTTGAGTGTCAGCTCCCGCTTTGGTTGTGATTGCTCTCCTCTCTAGTCTTCTTGTGTATTTCAGGCTAGAGTGACTGATTTTGATATTTGTGAATAACCGACAGGACAACTGGAGCGATTGGTTGTCAGTGGCGCAATTCTGCCACAATGATCGAGTTCACGCAGCCACAGGATTCACCCCATTCTTTATGAATTATGGATGACACCCCAACAAGGGATTAGACCCAACATATGCCCCAAAAGCAGTGGCAGTGGAGCAGCTCGCCAATGAGCTGGAAGTAGTACACGCAACGGCTAAAAATGCACTAGAGAAAGCAGCGTGGATCATGAAAGAGCACTACAATATGCATCGCCAAGAGGCGCATGAGTATAAACCTGGCGACAAGGTTTACCTCAGTATGGAAAACTTGCCAGTCATCAGGGCAACAAAGAAGCTCGATGGCAAGTTCGTTGGTCCACTCACAGTTCTCGCCAAAGTCGGCAAATCATCTTACAAATTAAAAATCCCAGCATCATGGCGGGTCTACAATGTCTTCAACGAAGTCCTGTTGAAGCCATACAAAGAACCAGTTTTCCCTAGGCAGCAAGAAAAAGCAGCGGCACGAAAAGACGCACAGATGGTGGAAGAGTCCCAGGAGGACAAATATGAAGTGGAGGAAATTTTGGAAAGCCGTATCAGCGGAAAGGGAAGAGCAAGGTTGGAATACCTTGTTAAATGGAAAAATTACCTGGTGGAGGAGTCCACCTGGGAACCTGTAAAGAATGTGGTCAACTCACCTGCAAAAGTCAAAAAATTCCACAAAGAAAACCCAGATGCGCCAAAACTCGTCCGAAACATCAGGGATGGAATACTGCATATCCAATACAACGAAACGAAACCTCGACAAACCCCTAGTGCAACAAGGCACAAACAAAGTCGAGGAACTCATTGGAAGGATCGACAAAGGCTTTTTGGTTGGGAAGATGGTCATTTTGGACCAGAGTACCTCAAAAATATGGAGCGCAGATGGCGTGTGTGGAAAGGAACCTGGAACGCGATCATGGAATTACCAGATGACACTGATGGGACATTCTCCAGAGACCTGGAGCACGGCGGGCAGTTTAAACCCATGCTTAATTTCCCAAAAAGGGGAGAAGATGAAGAGTTGGCAGAGGAACGCCAAGCACATGAGAAAGACACTGAGTGTCTTAAAAAGAAAATCTTAACAAAGGCAGGGAAATCAACAGCTGCAAAGGAAAGCAGCGAATCAGAAGAAGACTGCCAAAAGCGAATTAAGGGTATGGGACGCCCTGACAGGAAACTTGTACAGTGGAAAACAACTGTCAAAGAAGTCGAGGATTGTTACGAGCTCTCACTCATAAACAAACCCTGGAAGCCTCGCAGAGTGGACTGTTAGTCCGGAGATGAAACACAGGCTATATTGCAAGCCCTATGACACTACAAAGAGGTTTCTACTAGAGAGAACTAACTCCTAGTGAGAGAGAAACCATCTTGAGTCTTAAGGACTCAAGACTACGACCGTCCGACCTTTATATACCTCTAAGGAGAACCCCCTCCCTTAGACCAACAACACTCTCATCGTGTTTCAGCGCCCATCCCTAATGCCTGGCACTTGTTTCATGTGAGCGCATATGAGCGTGATCCTCCCGCAACGACTTTATCCTTTATCGGCTGCCTTTAGCCAAGCCTAGACCTTTGTGGACTCTCCTAGACGTTCCTGACTCTTGGTGTCCATCAGCGCGCATTTATCCTTCTATGCCGCTTAGCCTATTCTGTACTCATGCCTTCTCATGGCTATTGAGTTTATTGTCGGTGTCTGTGTCCGATGTCTTTTTGGCTGACTGTTCCTTCTTGGCATATGCCGTGAGCGCTAAGTATGAGCGCTGCCTTGTGTTCGTCGTCATGCGGCATTTCCGCTATTGGTCTGATGACCTTCTCCCTGTACTGTTGTCTTGGGTTCGTCTGAGCTGTGCCTTTGTCTGGACTCCTCTGGACCTTTCATAGACCTGCTGCCTAGAGCTGCCATTGCTGCGCGCTCCTTGTATAGCTAAACAATTATTGGTCTTGGTCCTGTGATGGCTTTATCCATATATGTCCTGGTGGCTATGCTCCTTGACTAATCCCTTCCCTCGAGTCCTTGTATGGCAGGTGCTGAGCTAATCCTTCATAGGGGCTCCTGTGGCTGTGTCCATAATAACTTTGGTCTCCTAGGCCTGCGCGCTCTCGGCCCTGTCCGGCCCTATAGCTATTCCCATGACATATCCTGATAGTGACTCGTGACGCTGACATAACGCGCCCATAACGATAGGGGTGTCACCCTCCTTCCTAGTATACTGATGGCTCCTTGCCTGGCCATCGTCTTGTAATCCTGTGAACGCTCCCATGCCTTGATGCACGCAAAGTGTTGTCCTGATATCCTATGACAGTCTCCCGCTGTTGTATATCTTCCTATGGTGGTTTCCGACCACCAGAATAAAATTTAAAAATGTTCGTTAGGATCCGTTCCTAACAAGGATGAGGACTCTGAATGATCGGGCTTGATGCCTGAGGAGCAAAATCAGCGGTTGGACCGCTTTTATGAAAGAATGAGAAAAGATCCACACTATGTGGACGCGGAGATGTCAGCCTCTCGGGACGCGAGGCCTTAAGGGGGGGGTGATGTTATGAGCATAACTCGTCTCCCATACAACATTTTCAAACTATTACAGTAACAACGCAATGACGGTTACGAAGATATGCACCTGGGAACAACGCTGTCAATAGAAGACAGGAAGATATGGACTTGGAGAGTCGGACTATATTTTTCTTTTCTTTTTACCTATTTTACTTCACTCAAACGTTAGGATACGAGGGTTGGACGAGACACCACTAGGATGGAAACTCTGTGCGAACATTATGGCCCTTATATGGAAGGTGGTTAGGTCAGCATCGGCTATGGAAATAGACCGAGTGCCAACTTAGGAGGTGGCCCGATGATGGGCCTACACCATGAAAGGATACATGAGCAAAACGGCACCTGAGGGGCAACATGGGAATACCTGGAAGTACCAAGACATCGGTACAGGGGATTACGAGAACGGTTGAATGCGCAACACAATAAGTCGCAGCCGTATATGGGGAGATGAGACCAGGTATGGTCATATGGGCACAGGATGGCTGCTGCGCCGAGTCGCCTTATTGTGAGGGACTTGTGCTGTGTGCTATCTGCGCACAGACCGGGGAAGGGCTTTATAAGGGCCGTAGTCTAGCATAGAGAGACCTTAAGTCTCTAGATAGTTTCTGTCACCTAGACATTACTATAGAGCAATACGATTCGTCTTTGACCTAACAAGTCAACACTCTTTGGGAGTTGTAAGGGTTATGTTTAGGGACCTCCTAACAATTGCCAGACAACACAGATGGGACATTCTCCAGAGACCTGGAGTGTGGCAGGCAGTCACCCGTGCTTGATTTCCCAGAAAGGGGAGAAAAGGAAGAGTTGGACGAGGAGCACAGAGCGCATGAAAGAGACACTGAGTGTCTTCAAAAGAAAATCCTGAAAAAGACAGGGAAACCAGAGGCTGTAAAGGACAGCAGCGAGTCAGAAGAGGACCGACAGAAACGAATCAAGGGCATTGCACACCCTGCAAAGAAAATATTAAAAAAATGGAAAACCACCATTGAGGAGGTGGATGATGTTGATTCAGAATGGTCAGGCTTGATGCCTGAGGAACAAGCAGAGCGACTTGCCCGCTTTTACGAATGTATGAAAAAGGATCCACACTATGTGGACTCAGCAAGTTCAACCTCTCAGGATGCAAGGCCTTAAGGGGGGGGTGATGTTATGAGCATACCTCATCCTGTTCAATTTTCACAGTAACGACACTAATGACAAATATGAAGATATGGTCTTGGAGAGTCAGACTCTATTTTTCCTTTTATTTTATCTTTTTATCTTCACTCAAATGTTTAGATACAGGACTCAGACGATACCTTGGTTGCAGGGACAGACTACATCAGGACTGCGACCCTTATATGGAAGGAGGTTAGGTCAGCATCGGCTATGGGTATAGACTGAGTGCTGACAGGAATGATGGCCTGATGACGGGCCTATGCCATGATAGGATACATGAGTGGCATGGCGCCTGAGGGGCAACATGGGAATGCTGAGATGTACTGATGAATAGGTACTGGCATATGTGGGAATTGGCCGAGATGCACAACAATAGGCATGGCCGTATATGGAAGGACAGAGTGTTGGTGTGGGAGGATGTCTCCTAGAAAGGTCAGATGGGCGCAGATCAGCTGCTGTGCATTGATCCCGGCTTGAGGGACTTTAGCTGTGCACTGTCTGTGCACAGACCAGGAGAGAGGTTTATAAGGGTTGTAGTCTTAGGTAGCGAGTCCCTAAGACTCTAGATAGTTTGTGTCCTAGACACTTCTTCTTGAGCAAACAGTCTTGTCTCTGGCTGAACAAGCCACTTCTCTGAAGTCTAGAGATTGTGTTTAGGTCATCCCTAACAGTGAGGAAGGATGTATGAAAACAAGCACTCCATTGCTCCTGTTGTATGTCGTGTGATGTGGGATATCAAAATAATGTTTCATGACAAGGGTGCTATTCCCTGTAACAAAAATCTTCAACTGAGGTAAAGTTCCTTCCCTGGTCTGTTGCCTAGACATGTTCTAGATAGAATGTGCTGTTGCCTCTTCTTCAGTAACTACCTGTATCCTCCAGATAGTCATAGGTCAATGCAGTCACAATCCTACCTGCACTTGACTCTTTGATTTGGTTGAAGGTCTGCAAGCTCCCTAAAGATATGCCCCCTGCAGTTCACTCGGGTGTCCTTGTGCCTAGTTATTGGTCACCATGAGACATAGTATAGGACTGCTAGTACAGATGGGTATCCCAAGACTTTAATAGCACTGACAGGCAATATCAGTAGGTTGTCTTCACTCATTCCTTGAGCTTTTCCACAATCTCAGTACTAGTTACCCTGGGTGTGTCTGTGGTCTCCTGCCTATGCTACACCCCAGCAAACTCTAGTTCTCATCTGAGACTGTTGGTTGCCACCCAAGTTAAGGGTTTGTCAGATTCCTTAAACAGGAATTGTTGACAGTAGGTTGTTGAAGTCACCTAGCTGTCAGAGTCACCTGGAGAGGTTGCAGGCTATGTGATTACTACCTCTCAGAGTTGGAGTCGATTTAGGCCTTCCCAGGATGATGGCAACACCTAGTAAGACATACTACCATGTATCTGACTGCCCGTGCAAAGGGGTAAAGAAGAAAGGCTCTAGGTAATGTTAGGACATGCCTAAACACACCAACAGAAACCCTTATAGTGATGCCAAGTTAAGGCAGAGATGAAACCACTGATTACTCAAGGGGCTATAGCCTTACACAAGATGTGTTGTAGCATACAAACCACCCAGAGCCTTAAGGGCCCTAAGTCAAGAAACAACCTCCTACTTATACCAAAGCTCCTGGCCTGTGCACAGCTAAAATCCCTCATCCATAAAGGGGGTGCAGCAACAGACTCCCTTTGCATCTAACCATATACACATGCACCCATCAGCCATCTTTGGCTCCACAGTCTTGCTATTGTTCAGTGTCCTAACATTCCACCACTAACTTGGCACCCATCCCATGGGTGTGGCACCACCATAGATCCCTATCATGGACCCACCATCCCAGCTCAGCATCTTGCTGACCTAATCCATTCCTGTGCATGTACAGGCCACCATCATCAGGCTGTCATATTCCATTTATAGTAACCCCATATCTTCTTCAGCTGCTAAGTCCCAGAGCTGGTCCCACTTGTCCATAAATCTTGAATAAATAGGATAAATCCCTTGAGCCTTCAATCCATTGATTGCATGCATAAATAGAGGCAAGCACATAGTCATCAAGTCATTGTTACTGAATCTAGGGTTTTCCATATGCCACCAAGTGTTCCTGAGCCTTTGTCAAGTCATCCAGTCAACAGAAATTGTTGACACCTGTATGGTCCCTGTCACATGTCTCAGGGGCTCCTCTCCAGCTCATAACAGTTTAATCCCATATCAGTCTACCTGGCATGCAGTCAGGCTCCCCAGGAGTTTATCATGTCACCCAAGTGTACTGGCTCTACTTTGAATGCCACTAAGCCCATAATCAGCTTCAACCACCTTTGACATTGTGCTGGTTAGCATAAAGGCCATACTAGGACTGTCAGATATAGTGGAGATGTCAAGTTGTAATTATTTTCAAATGGTTTCAATATTTGGTTTTATTTCTTTATTTTGACCCTTGTTCCTGATACAGCTTTCCATTGCTGTCAACTGTGTGGTATCCCAGAGGTATCTGACATACCCTTGCTTGACACTCCGGTTTTAGACTATTTTTATCTTTTACATATATATAGTCTCCTGTCCATAAACAAAAAAGAGAAGAATTGCCCATTGTTCCCCTCTCCCTTGGTGTCTCAGAGCTTGTCTGGGTAGCACCTTGTGTTCCCACTTTGTCCTCAACTTGTCTCGCCTAGCCCTTGCCTTGATTAGCCTCGCCTCACCTCAACTTGCCTTGTCTAGCTTCGTCTTGCTTACTCCCTCTCGTCCACCACACTTGCCCTCCTTGCCACACTCATTGCTGTGTCTCTGTACTTGAATTTGTCTAGCCCTCAACTTGTCACCTTGATTGTTGCCCTCACCCCCTTTGATTTGACTTGCCTAGCCCTCGCCTTGGCCTTGTCCTGTGGTTATTCAGCCCCCACTTGCATTACTTGTCCTCACCATGATCCTTTAGTCCAGTATAGGTCTGGTTCCCTGAAACAACCTTGTGTTTTGCAGTTTCAAGTTAGTTGTCACCTCAGCCACCCTCAAGCCCACTTTGGTCAGCTTCAGTTGTTTCCCTGAAGGAGTGCCCATGCACCTCACTCAGTTGGAGAGGTTTGGTATGTTGAGCTCAACACTGCACATCAGTGCATTGTAGCATTGTCATTGAGTGCACCAGAGTTGTTGGGACTTCCTTCACAACCTCACCCCTTCCTCTCCTCCCTATCTCCAATAGCAGAGTGAGCATATCAGTGCTTGGCCCAAAAATTGCCAAGCATGATGAGTATGGCTACCACAGCCTGCAGCTGATTTGCCTCCCTGAGTGCTTTCCATAACTCCACTGATGTGACAGGTGTGCCATTGAGTTGCCATTTTGGAACATGAATCATCTGTTCATCTCCAATTCCAGTAATAATCAGGGTTGAAATGGCACTGTCCATTTTCTTCCTGTTATGAGCACACCCCATTAAAACCATAATTTGCAGTAATGACATCAATGGCATTTACGAGGATACGGGAGTTGGACTATATTTTTCTTTTCTTTTTCCTTATTTTATTTCACTGAAAATGTTACAATACAAGGGCGAGACGATTGGACTTAGAGCAGGATTGCCTATGCGAACACTATAGCCCTTATTAGGAAGGTGGTTAGGTCAGCAGCAGTTATGGGACATACCGAGTGCCAACTGGAAGGGCAGCCCGATGATGGGCCTAGACTGCAACTGGAACGCAGGTCTAGATGCACCTGAGGGGCAACATGGGAATGCCTGAAGGTACCAAGGGAATGGTACTGGCATTGGTGGGAACAGCTGAAGGTGCAACACAATAAGACACTGCTGTATGGAGATGAAGGCTGCAGATTGGTCAGATGGGTGCTGCCCTTAGCTCAATGCTCGGAGCACTGACACAACACTAGCCAGGTGTGGAAGGTTTGGGCAATTGGTGTGGGGAGATACTCACAAGAATGGTATGATGGGCACAGACTTGGCTGCTGCACATTGATCCTGGCTTGAGGGACTTTAGCTGCATGCTGACTGCACACAGACCATGGCTTGGAGTATATAAGGGCTGTAGTATTGCATAGGTAGCCCTTAAGACTCTAGATAGTTTTTGTGCCCTAGACACTAGCTACAGAGCACTAGTATCATCTTTGGCCTAACAAGCCACACTTGTGAGACTTCTGAGGTTGTGTTTAGGGTGCTCCTAACACTTCCACTGTTGTGAAGCAACAGGACTAATTGACATATCCAGCTGTTCAATTAGACCTGTAGCAAAACCAAAAGCACCACAAGTGTCGAGCACATATATCATGTGCTCCTTCCAAGCTAGCCAATTATTCAGGCCAAGCTTCTCCATTTTAGTCATGGCTGATGTATAATTGGCTACATCTTTATGTGAATATATTTCATCAACCAGCACATCATCGCACATGAGAGCATTCACCAATGAAGAAGGCATAGCAGCTGTGGCTGGCACTGATGTTGATGATGTAACATGTCACTTGGATCAGGCTGATTAATTGGTTGAGACATATCGTAATGATGCTTCTTTTGCTAATAATAGATGAGCAACTTCTTGAGGTTGTTTAAAGCACACAACCAGGGCCCATAACCTTTTAGAATATTTGTGTGAATATAGATGAATAGCATGAGGGTGCTATGTGTGAGAATAAAGGCAGGATATTATGTGTGAGAACTGGTCTGAGATGGTGGTGACCAAAGTTATTATTAGTTCAGGCACTATGTACCTTATATAGCTAATCGTGATTTACTTCTTCACATATGGAAACTCGCATCATACTTGGACATATCCGATGCTCGCTCATTCCCAACAGTGAGCATGTGAACTGTAGACAACCAGAAGAGAGGTCGAATTCAAATAGAGAAGCTAGTCTCGGCTAGTAGTAATCAACCCGATCAGAAGCAATGATGTTTGTGTACTTATGTTTGGACCATGGGTACGATCGGCCAAAGGGGAAAGAGTCTGAGCTACAAGGATGTCGGACGATAATTCCATGGATGTTGACGATGTCCCCAAGACCCTTCTCCCTCCTATTTCTCTTTCTCAATCTTCTTCCATGTTTTCTTCCTCACTCGACAAGTTCAAGAAGATGATGACACGAGCCTCAGAGCGCTGGCGTTGGTCGAGTCGCTTAAGCAGCGCTGGAAGTAACAAAGAAGGGCTGCAAGGCGTGTTATTCTCGGTTCTTGTACATTACTGGTCCACAGTGTCGTCGCAGACAGCCCTGAAAAAGCACCTTATTGACCTTTCAAGTCCCGAGATTATTGACAAGCTTGTAGAGGGCTTGAATGACGACGAGGTCGAGGAATTGAAGAACATAGTACAGAAGGGAGAATGGGTGGGCCTAATTAAGCATCGTATGTGCCTTGCTCTGTTCCGAAGACGATGTAATGCGGTACTGGCACAGGGAAACTTCGGAAATCAGCTGCAAATCTATCTCGAGCTGAACAGATGGAGAACACGCAAGCTTTGTTTCTCTTTGTTGTTCCTTTTATACTTACGCGCCATACACTTGTAGTGGCTACACGAATGAAAGTACGGTTGCTCAGTTAACCTGCTTGACCGTTGACTCATTTCTTAAAGGACTCGGCAAAGCATACAGGCGAAACTTCATTGGAGATTTTGCCACAAAGTTCATCAAGCATCTCGAACAGACTGATACTGGGCAGCAAACGAACGAGCAGCTACCTCTCTATGCTAAAGCCATCTCCGTGGTTCAAAGTTCTGGAACAGGCAAATCACGCACGTTAACAGAGGTGTGTACATGTTTCGGTTGGCAATGGTACGGTACAAATATCCGCTAGGTTGGTAAACAGATATTCACGCTTCCGATATGCCTTCGCGAGTCTACTGATCCGGGCTATCCACCTGGGGACAAGCCCATTGTGAACTTCTTTTCCGCGTTGCCTACAGATAACGACCTGAGCCGCACTGCGCATGTTGCCATTGCTAGCTTCCTTGCCGCTGCACATCGAACGATGCTTGAAACGTTACAGGAGGCACACAACGAGGGGCGCAATGGACTGCAATTACTCCAGTATTGGCATGGGCTTATGGAGCCAACTGGGGTGCGTGATCGCCGAGAAGCGTTTTTTACAAAGGTGGTCCAACGAGCAGACTCAGTCAGTTGTTTCATTTTCTTTCGGCTGAGTGCTCTTAGCATATTGGCAGATGAAATTGAAGGTGGAAATCGGCCAAAAGGGCCCCTCCAGAGGGGAGAACGGCGATGCACCAAGCAACGTTTCAACCTTTTCACCTGTCTCGCAAGTGTTACCAGCTCGACGCTGAAGAGGCCACCAGGAAACTGATGGAATTTCTTTCTCGTGTCCTTCCCGAGCAAAGGATAAGTGTAATGTACTTCGACGAAGCACACGAATTGGGTCCGCACTTGTGCCAGATCTTTCTACGTATTGTGCAGCATCAGCCACCGTTAACAAAAATGTGGTACACCCTCATGGGAACGAAATCGAGCATCTCCTATTATGCTCCTCCTCGCCGCAAGAGTCAGTCTTCCGCTTCGCTTGCTTGTACATGTCTGAGTGAAGCAATAGTGCTTTCTTACCGACTCAAGCAGGAGGTGGCTCGATTATCAACACCCTATATCGATCTTGGCTTTGACCAGCGAGCGATAGCCAAGAGCAGGGCAGTGAGCGTACATATGGGTGATATGGAAACCATCGAGTTTCTCTCCCAATATGGAAGGCCAATGTACGTAGATCTCGCCAGTAAACCACGGTCGCTCATTTCGTTACCAGCTGGAGTGCACATCTGCCTGAAGAAGTGGCGGGCGAGATGATCAATTTCGCCTCCTCCAAACTTCGAAATGGGGAGCGTTTCAAAGCCACGGATAGGGACCATGTCTTTGCTGTACTCTCACAGCGTCTCTGTCTAGATCCAGTCATGGCTGCTTCAGAAGCTATAGAACTTGCGGATCGCAGTGTTGCGCATCACATGAGACTTCTCACCGGCTTCTCACCTCACTCCGACACATTCTACACGCACTCGCCTTCAGAGCCCATCCTCGTGATGGGCAGTATTGACATATTATATAACACTCAAGAACCGGACCGTCTACGGCACGTTTTGAACACCTTGAGCAAAGAACTATGCGGCGCGGGACTCATCGAGAAGGGCATTTTGGGTGAGCTTGGTGCGCGTATACTTCTCCTCATTGCCCGCGACTTCGCTGCCCCACTTCATTCTTCACGTGATGGTCGGAATTTCTTGAAGCCTGTCCCTCTGATGCATTTCCTTGATACACTTTTCGGAAAAGACATATTCGGCCCTTCCGATAGACAGAAGTTTGAGAAAGCCTTTGGCAATGCGTATGTGAATTTTACACATTGGATCAACACCCGGGACTCCCTCCCTGAGGCAAACGAGTAAGTATGACATGGCAAACACTTTGCGTGGACCCGCTAATTTGTACGCACGCAGGCAACTGCTTGCGAACCTGTGGGCTCGTGGCGCAGGGCTTCAGTGTTGCTTTTCCCAAGAAAGTATCGACCTTCTACTTGTTGTATATCATGGTTCCGTCGACCCAGATTCAATATTTGATCCCTCCCTACTCTCCTCAATTGCGGTACAGGTCAAGTTTAAAATTGCCGGAGACGGGAACGCCGAACTTGCAATACGTCCAATTGGTGTTGTCCGTGATCTTGACAAACCTCTTCCCTACCTAGCCATACTCATGGAACTTGGTTGCGAACAGTGCTTCAGAGAAAATGGCACGAAGATAAAGTACTTGGCATCCGGACCCCTTGTTGACGGTGCATTCCGAACCCTTCATAAGGCATGGGATGCGGCTGCAAAGAACCTTAAAACTAACACCGAGAAGGATGCCGTCCAAGGGTTAAGGAAAGAGGTTAACGATGCACGACTTGCTGTTGATTCCTACAATCGATACTCGATCTCGGTTCGTGGTATCTCTCCGGATGAGTATGGCATCTTGCGCACAGCAAAAATTGCAAAAGAGTTTGCGACCCTGCTTAGCATCGTCATGACATCGATTGCCGAAGATCATAGCACGAAAAAGCACATGCGGCCTCTTGAACGCTTGTCAGATCGATCTCATATTGCTTGGATGTCGGACTACGGTTTGTCGAACGAAGAATGGCGATGGTCACCTGATGCATAATAGTAATACTGAAACCCGATGTAATGCTAGTTAGGTTGTGGTAGTGTGAATACTTTCCTGCATGTGTATCTTACTGTTTTCCAGAAAATTGGACTGTTTGTCGACGGCGAGTGTAGTCAAACGAGCGAGGTAGCGTTTGAATCTTTGGCGGCGGCCAGCGCGCCTGGCACGGCCTCCGCACCGCATATGCACCAGTCAAGAAGACGAGTCCGGGAGCTCGTCATCGTCTTTTTCCCCGCTCACCACTCCCTAGGCACATTCCCCACTGGAGTCGCAGAGGGTGGGAAAGAAATCTCCCATCACCGTCTGTTGAAACGGCGTGGACGGAGCAAGGGCCACCCCTAGAGCTGAAGGTCATGCGAACCCTTGATGCGACCATCTGCATCTTTGTTCTGTCGTTTTGCCAGGTACGAAGCCTTACGCTAGATCATCTCATGTCTTTTAACTCAATTGACGCACCAGTATTGTCCAAATCATGCATCACAATGCAACCCCTGACCAGGGGATTCTCTCGATTTATCTCGCGCATAAATCAGCCCGCATGCTTCGTCCCCAGGATTTTGAAACGATACCAACAGTGAGATCCGTCACATGAACGATGTGCTCGACAATACGCCACGCTGCGATTGTCCGCGTCAGAACGCCATCAAGGCTACTTGGGAATTTGACCCAAGGCACTTGATACCAGCACGGAAACCAGGAAAGCATAAAATAGGTACATCCTGATTGTAGGCTAACTTCCTCCTCATGAAACTTGCAGACTCCATTGTTCGTAGCTTTTCTTTACTACCTACTGTTGCCGCTTGGGGCTTTCCTTATGACTCTCAAAAAGTGCGCGGCGTCAATCTCGGTGGTTGGCTAGTACTCGAAGTAAGTGTTGAGAATATATGAGGGCACGAGAGGAAGAGGAGGAAAGAATAATGTATTCGTAGAGTACAAACGAATATATATTGCATGCTTAACTACATGGCGATGCTCGTACCAGCGAGTGTTGTGAGTTTGAGCTCGGCGTCCTGCGCCGTTTCCTTGTCTCGTCCTTAACTCCCTTTCAACCTCCATTCCCATCTCGTCTCCTACCATCCAAACTCCCCTTCTCCTTCCTTCCCGTTCCGCTACGCGTTCCGTCAGGCGATTCGTCGTTCCCAACACTCCCCCTCGAATCGGCTTCTAAACCTATCCCTCTACTCAGTTTTCCATGTTGGTGTCGCGGTAGTCCTTTGGTGAAGATGTCGGCCAGGTTCTCAGCCGTATTGACATAGCGGACACACAGACGTCCCTGCTGTACATGGTTGCGTGCGAACTGTAAGGGCGTGTTGATGTGTTTAGTGCGCGCGTGGAATTCTGGGTGATGTGCGATTGCGATGGCTGCTTGATTGTTGCTAAAAATAGTAGGCGTCGGTACCGAGATGCCTAATTTGGTAAGCAGTGCCTGAAGCCATAATACTTGTTTGGCGACATGCGTAATGGCGACATATTCAGCCTCGGCGGTCGATAGGGTGACTGAGCCTTGTCGTTTGGAACTCCACATGATTGCTCCCCCTGCGATGGTGATCACGTAGCCGCTGATGGATTTGCGGCTGGCCTGAGATGGATTTGCGGCTGGCCTGAGATGCCCAATCTGCGTCACAGTAAATAGCAGGGTCGCTCGTACTACCTTTACTACTGTTATAGCATAGTAGCATGTTACTTGTCCCCTTTAAGTAACGGAATACACGCTTGACGGCAGGTCCAATGGCGTGGCTTAGGGTTGCGAGTAAATTGGCCAAGCCGCTGGGCTGCAAAGGTGATGTTGCCGGCACGTCGTAATTGACAAATACAGGAGCGTGCCAATAAGGGTGGCGTATGCTGTAGGTAGTGGTGTTCGGCTGGGGTTCCTGATCCTCTCTGTTCTTGTAGTCAAGGCTGACGTTAGGGTCGATGTTACAACTTCCTTTTCTTACATGTACTTATTACAATAACTTTTCTTCACTTCGTCGCTATGCTTTGATACCTGTTTCGTCTGCCTGAACTACCCCTCGTTTTACTTCCTTTTATACTTCTTCATTGTTCTCCAGACAGTATATAAACCCCTCACATGTACCATAGTTCTTTAGTTCCAACTTAATCGAGTATTGTCCTTTATTGAACAAGCCTCTCGCTCTCGTCTTCTCCGTCGCTCAAACTACCTTCGTCACTGCCCAGCATAGCGTCGAACGGTACTCCTGTCCAGTAACTGGGATTAGACTGAGACTCTAGTCGTCACTGTTGACTCGATAACGAACCAAGGGCATTGATCCTAACACAAGTTGGAACTCACCGAACCGCTTAGTGCATTGTCACTAGCAAGACAACATAGATCCGAAACGACCCGAAACCAGACTCTCTAACCAGAGACCACCGAACGATTCCTTTCTCTTTAGAGGAACATATTATCTAGAAAGACAAGAGCTCTTTTTCTCAACACTAAATAAACGTTGGGAATTTCGAGGAGTAGGAAAGAACAAGAACACCCCAGTACCTAACGAATACTTTGAAGGGGATTATATCGAAGGAGACGAACACTCATTACCCGGAAAGCTTTGGGTTGAGTGGAGGAACGAACAGAAAGAACCAGAAGAAGAACCAGAACTATATTTCGAAAGACCCAAAGAAACCCTTTGGTGGGAAGAGTACTGCAATGCCGAATTTGATTTTGACGGTACCGATCCATACTACTCTCTCTTCGAAGCATCCATAACAGGGTGGAACACCTTTTTGGAACAAAAACAAATTGAATACAAACTAGGAAACCTGAGACCCAAAACAGACTGCCGAAACCGACACAAAACAGATGGCAACTAACACCGAAACCACTGATGCCCCCAGGGGAGACATCAAACCAGTCTCCGCACGAATTTTTACAGGAGATCGGACCAAAGCTAAATCATTCATCAACTGGTTTAGCAATTTCTTCGCAATAAACGCCCATAACTATGAAGGGAAACATGAAAAGAAAATCA
The DNA here is from genome assembly GCA_023014405.1 of Amanita molliuscula. Taxonomy (NCBI): domain Eukaryota; kingdom Fungi; phylum Basidiomycota; class Agaricomycetes; order Agaricales; family Amanitaceae; genus Amanita; species Amanita molliuscula. The sequence continues at coordinate 37,816 of JAEBUP010000029.1, read as the reverse complement.
GATATGTCCTCCAATGCCTAGGAAAGGAACTAGACGACTGGAAGGAAATAATCCGCGACCAATTAGATGAAAAAGACGAACTTACTTGGGAAAACTATGACACCTTCGTCAAATGATTCATTGACGATTGGGGAGAAGTCAACACAGCAGTCAGGGCACTGAATGAGCTCACTAAATTACGAGTTGGAGGAGAGATCACCGTCCCGATCTATGTCCGAAAATTTAGAATGCTCATAGGATCCTCCAGGACTGACCGGAGTTACCGCCCAACTTCAGGCATTCGTCCGAGGCCTACCAACTACCATTGCTGCCAAAATCCTCGAAGGACAGGGCGACTTTAAAATGATTACAGAAGCATACAGAAAAGTGGAACAGCTTAATGCAGCATGGGAAATGATGAAAGCATTAGGGAAAACTGATACAGGGCGCCGATTCAATAAAACAGGAGGATCTAAAACAATCAACGCCATATCAACTGGACGCCTCACTGACGGACAGCGAGAAGAATATATGCGTTCTGGAAAGTGTTTTAGATGTGGGACCATCAGCCATTTATCCCGAAACTGCCCAAAGAAAGACGCGACCAAAAACCTGCCCCCTTCAGGACGAATTCACCAGAACAATCACCGAAGATAACGACGCCAAGAAAATTCGCACTATGATTGCAGCAGCTCAGCACAGAGGAACGAGAAACTCTCCTCACCTGACCTTGAAACTGAGGGTTTTTAAAACAGGAGGAACCAGAAAGCGGTTGGAACCTCCAAGAACAATTATGGACAGTTAGCACTTGACTCTGTAATAGTAAAATCGAATAATAACCAACGACTCTCAATAACTGTCCAATCACCCGAATTACCCGCTGAGATATCTGCCCTTGTTGACTGCGGAGCAGAAGGAAATTTCATTGACGAAACTATAACAAAAACCATGAACAAGAAACCACTAATTCGACCAATACGAGTTAAGAACGCCGATGGAACAGTAAACCTAAATGGAATGATCACACATAAAGTCAAGATCCCCTACCACATCGGAAATCTACGAATCGAAACAAGCTTCTTAATCACTAAACTGGGAGACCAAAAGCTTATACTCAGGACTCCCCTGGTTAGAAAAATACAACCCAGCAATAAACTGGAAGGAACGGACCCTTCAGCTTGACCACCAACCAACAAAACAGACAGAAAAGAATCTAGATCAGGAAATCGACGAAATACTGGATCAGGGTCAAAACTTCAGCGTCACAAGCAGCTAGAGCACACAGCTACGAAAAGAAACCTATAACAATACTACCAGACGAGTACCAAGAATGGAAATCCACCTTCGAAAAGGCGCCTTCGGAATGATTCCCAGTCAGACGCACATGGGATCATGCAATTGACCTCAAAACCGGATTTACCCCAAAGATCAGCAAAATCTATCCGCTATCAATAAAAGAGCAATCATCCCTCGACGAATGGATCACCGAAACAGCTAGCCAAAGGATATATTAGACCATCCAAATCCCCACAAGCTTTGCCATTCTTCTTTGTCGCAAAGAAGGAAAGCAGAGCGCTCCAGCCATGTCAAGACTACCGATACCTGAATGAATGGACGATAAAAAACGCGTACCCACTACCGTTAATCCCGGATCTAATGACCAAATTATCCGGCGCTCAATATTTCACGAAACTTGATCTCCGATGGGGATACAACAACGTTCGGATAAAGGAAGGAGACGAGTGGAAAGCTGCCTTCATAACAAACAAAGGACTATACGAACCAACAGTCATGTTCTTTGGCCTATGCAATTCCCCATCCACTTTCCAGACAATGATGAACGAATACTTCCAAGACATGATCAATGAAGGATGGTTAATCATTTACATGGACGACATTTTGATATGCGGAACAACACCTGAGGACTTAGTAACTCGAACAAAACAGTGTCCTAGAACGGCTGAAAGAAAATGATTTATTTCTCAAACTCGAAAAATGCAAGTTCTGCACTCAGGAAATCGAATTCCTCGGAATGATCATTAGACCTGGGGAAATAACGATGGACCCGATCAAGCTGGCAGGAATAGCAGATTGGCCAATGCCGACAACGGTCAAGCAAGTACGATCCTTCTTAGGATTTGGGAATTTCTACCGACGATTCATTGGAAACTTCGCAACCCTTGCTCGACCACTTATTGATCTCACAAGAAAAAACGAAACGTTCCTTTGGACACCAGAACGACAGGCGGCATTCAACAACCTAAAAAAACGTTTTACAACAGCCCCCGTACTCCGAATGCCAGACGTCACCCGGCCATTTATCCTGCAGACCGACGCCTCGAATAAAGCAACAGGAGCAGTACTGAAACAAGCTGATGAAGCAGGACTCCTACACCCTTGCGGCTTCATCTCACACGCCCTGACCACAACAGAACAAAACTATCAGATTTACGACAGGGAACTACTAGCAATCATCAAAGGACTCGCGGCATGGCGACACCTTCTCCATGGATCACCTCATACCACGATTGTTCATTGTGATCACAAGAATTTATCCTTTTACCGAACCCCACAACAGCCTTACCCCCAGACAAGCCAGATGGTCCTCCTTCTTGAGCGAATTTGATCTCCGAATAGAACATGTCCCCTGGGATTAAGATGTTTGAAGCAGACGCCCTATCTCGATGACCAGATCACATCGGAATGGATGACACCCCTGAAGAAACCACAGTGTTATCACCCGAACTGATTCATCAGGCTGATAGCAGACGACCTAGCAGAGAAGTTGCGCAAAGGCATGATTAAAGACGACTTCGGACAAATATTAGTCAAAGTAATCCAGAATCATCGAGCGCCACCAATAAAATCAAAGCTACAAGACTGGACATACGTCGACCACATCGTGCACTACCAAGGAAAAACTTACATACCTGATCAAGACGGACTGCTGCACCCAACTCATTAAACTGACGCATGAATCGCCGACATCAGGGCACCCTGGGCGATTTAAAACACTAGAATTACTCAAACGAAACTACTGGTGGCCAGGAATGAATAAACATACCAGGGAATGGATCGAAGGATGCGCGCTCTGCCAGCAAATGAAAGTAAACACTCACCCCAACACCCCTGCCCTACAACCGATCAAATCTAATGCAACCCGACCCTTCCAACAAGTCACAATCGATTTCATCACAGACCTACCAATCGCTGACAGGTTTCGACTCGATCATGGTCACAGTGGACCATGGACTTACAAAGGGGGTAACCTTTTCCCCTTGTCACAAAACAATCGACGCACTAGGAACCGCAGATCTATACATAAATGAAAACTTCAAACGATTCGGCTTACCCGATATCCTTATATCTGACAGAGGACCACAGTTCGCATCTAAAGTATTCCGAGAGAATAGGAAAAGCGCTGGGAATAAACCATAGAATGACCACAGCCTATCACCCTCAGACAGATGGCGAGACAGAACGAGTCAATCAAGAACTAGAAGTTTACCTTCCGAATGTTCTGCACAAACAAACCACACAGATGGAAATCTCTACTGCCAATTGCGGAATTCGCTCACAACAACCGACACCACGATACCATCAAAGCATCACCGTTTCAGCTAATGTATGGGATAGACCCAGTTGCTATCCCCACAGCCGCATCCCCTATGACAACCCCAGCAGCTGAAAACCGACTACGAATGCTACAAAAGGCTAGAGAAGAAGCACTCGCTGCACACGAACTCGCTAGACAAATGGTAGTGCTCAGAACGAAAGACAAAAGCGTCAGATTCGAGAAAGGAGACAAAATCTGGCTCGAAAACCGAAACCTCCGAATACCCTATGAATCAAAGAAGCTAGTGCCCAAAAGGGAAGGACCCTTCATAATCGAACAAGTACTAGGACCTGTCACTTATAGACTGAAACTCCCCAAACAATGGCGCATCCACCCCGTGTTTCATGCCACACTGCTAACCCCGTATAAAGAAACAATGGCGCATGGACCGAAACTTCTTGAAACCACCCCCTGATCTCATCAACTGGACAAGAAGAGTTCGAAATAGAAGCAATCGTCACCCACAGAAAACGAGGAGCCGGCTATCAATACCTAGTCAAATGGAAAGGATATGGATCAAATGAAAATTCATGGGAACCCGAGATAAATCTGAAAAATGCTGCGGACATCCTTAGGACGTATAAAACGCGCCGAAATCTACTGTAAAAGCAATGGTCCACTATCGCAACAAACAGATCCTCAAACAAAACATTAGACACACCAAAAACATCAGCTTCTCCCTATTCTCGATTCTCTCCCAGACAGTCTATCCCAAAACTTAGACACCTGATCATCCAACTCCCTAACCAAACCCATCCTCATCGAGGAAGATGGGCAATAGGAACAGCCTTCATTGAGCTACGCAAAATTCTGCTTTACCTGAACAAAAGTACCATCACTACACCCAGTATATAGGACACAGGACAACCTTGGCTCTACAACAGCAACCGACGCCTTCGCTAGAAACCGACACAACAGGGAAGCAAGAAGAGCACTAAACTTATGGATTATAGACCAAATGAGAGACCTGGAAGTGACGGGAGTGACCTGCCTACACCACGAGGCACTATTCCCTGACAAAATCAACTTTCCATCCAGAGGACTGCCAAATTTTAACCTACCCCCAGATTACCTATACATCCCACATGGGGGGATACCACCTCCATACCCGAATCCGCCACCACCGCCCCACTACCGTAACTTTGAATGGGAACCTGGATACCCAATGATCACAGGCATCATCCATCATACGGACTACGGAACGATTACTCATCGAATTCCCACCCAGACCGTTACACTGAACCATACTGGGCTGAAGAGCTTCCCACACTGACCCAATACCCCTAGACCAGAAGCACTGGCCGATCAAATCTTACAGGAACATCCTCCCTATGGACGCAGACGATTCATTTTGGGATTTAGAATATTTCGACGAAGCCCACCTATAAAAAACGAGACTCCCACTTCCTAGCCTTCCAACCAAACGTCACATACACAAAGATGTTCTCGCTCAGTCAGCCATCCTCACCGTCCTTGTCTTCACCTTCTTCCCCTCTGTCCTCATCGGAGGATTCATCCTCACTACCCTCCTCACCACCCTCACCCTCTGCTTACTCCTTCCCCGAAAAACTCCCCGAGTTCGACGTCTTCACACTGCCCCTCGAGATTCTCGTCGAAACCGAGACGACGGTCCACGTCAACAACGACTTGCATATTCATCCGCCCGAACTCATTGACGAACCTACTGAAGAAGAAATTGTCCCCGCACCCGCCCCAAAATCGAATCCTCTTATTCGCTGCCACCTCACTCGAAGCCTCGTACATTACGGCCAATCTCCGGGACCTCTCCACCCCACTTGGAGCCCTCGTAGGACTCACCCTCACCACCGACCCCAATGCTATGACCTACTGCTGAACGAGACCTCGTGCTCCAAGAACTTCGCCAACTAAAAGTCACCCTCGATGCCATACAATGGCATATAGACTCGGCACAGAAGGACATCGAAAATATCGTCCATTGGTGCGAAGTCTAGGGCAGATCATGCCTGGACCACTCAGGGCTGGCCTTGAGAAGTCGGTGACTTCTCGCATAGAGAGGGGGTAATGTTACAACTTCCTTTTCTTACATGTACTTATTACAATAACTTTTCTTCACTTTGTCGCTATGCTTTGATACCTGTTTCGTCTGCCTGAACTACCCCTCGTTTTACTTCCTTTTATACTTCTTCATTGTTCTCCAGACAGTATATAAACCCCTCACATGTACCGTAGTTCTTTAGTTCCAACTTAATCGAGTATTGTCCTTTATTGAACAAGCCTCTCGCTCTCATCTTCTCCGTTGCTCAAACTACCTTTGTCGCTGCCCAGCATAGCATCAAACAGTACTCCTGTCCAGTAACTGGGATTAGACCGAGACTCTAGTCGTCACTGTTGACTCAATAACGAACCAAGGGCATTGATCCTAACAGTCGAGTGGCGTCATACACGGGATTGCAATCCTGAAGACCTAACTTGATGAGGGTCTTCTCAATGTAGTGGCCTTGGGAGAGCGTCAGGCGGCGAGCGTCTCGGTTGTACGAGATGTGAATTCCGAGTAGGTATTATGGCGCGCCAAGAGATTTGATTTCAAATTTCCCTTTGAGATCAATTTCAATTTGGTCAGGCACCCTTTATAGAATTTGAGATGCCAACGATGTCGTCTACCCATAGCAGCAGGATCGCGAATCCGTTTCTGTCACGCTTGATGTAGACACAATAGTCGGCTCGTTGTTGTTGGTATAGAACGTTGGTTAGCGCTTCTGTAAATGTCGCGTTCCATATGTTACCAGCTTGTTTGAGCCCGTAAATAGATTTGTAGAGTCGGCAGACTCGGCCGCTCCCATCGTCGAATCCCGGGGGTTGCTGCATATATATTTCCTCGTCAAGGGTTCCATTCAGGTACACGTTTTTGACGTCGAATTGCCTGCAGGTGCCAACCGTTTTTAGCCGTTAGTGCTAATCAGGCCCTGAGGCTCTCATAGTGCATAACTGGTGCGAATGTGTTGTTGTCGTCGTAGTCCGGTCCGGGCTTCTGTGTAAAACCTTGGGCAACGAGTCGCTGCCTTGTAGCGTATGATGTTTCCGTGTTTGTCTGTCTTTTTCGTGTACACCCATTTACTTCCTACAGCCTTTCTCCCCTCCTGGTAATTCCTCCAGTTTCCAAGTCCCCATCTTCTCCATCATCCCCAACTCCTCTTTCATAGCCTTCAACCATTCCTCCCTTTCCTCACCTCCCAGCGACTCCTTGACATTCTTCGGCAGGTCGTCTGATTTGGCGAAATATGCGCGCTCGATTACTTCATTGATGACATCAGTGATTTGATCGGAAACTTGATGTGATCAATCAGCCGGTTTCCGAGCGTTCGGGTTGTCAATGAGCTTATAGTCCAAGTTCTTCTTGGCGGCGCGCTGTGGGCGATTGGTGGTTGAACCGGTTTGGGCAGCTGGTCTAGCCGGGATGCGGATCATTATTTTGGGCTCGGTTGTTGCTTCTGTAGCAGTGTCGTAATCGGATTCTATTTCTGTCCAATTGTGATCGACCTGATTTGGCGATGATTCCTGATGATCGGCTGGATTGGGCGACTGGTCCCTGATCTATAATAGGTTGATCCGTAATGATTTCCCTTGTTGTTACTGATAGCTCCCCCTCGGCGCGCAATCCGGCCGCGCTCGCAACAGCGCCGGGAATGTCGGCAACTGGGAGGCTGTGTTCAGTAAAGGAGAAATTCCGGGAGACCCTGATGGAGCGCGCGGCAGCGTCATAATAGCGGACAGAGTGTGACTCATCAATGAAACCCATGAATTTCATGCTTCCCGCCTTGGCATCCAATTTCGTCTGCTGCCGCTCATCCAATACCCATACATCGCACCCAAATTCCCTAAAATGTGAGACATCCGGCTTCTTCCCGAACCATGCCTCATAAGGCATTTTGCCCTGGAGTGTGCGTGTTGGAGATCTATTCCTCAAATAGGTTGCGTGAGAAACGGCTATATCCCAAAGAAAAGTAGGTAAATCTCTGGCCAATAGCATCGTCTGCTGCCATCTCCACTAGTGTGCGATTGAATCACTCAGGCAACTCCATTTTGGGAGGGTGAGTATGGTGCAGTCGGCTCCAGAACCAATCCACGTCCATCCTGCCCATTTCTTCAGCTTCTCAGTTAATTAACTCTTTCCCATTATCTAAGCGGAGCTTCTTTGGCTTCTTTCCGTACTGCGTCTCGATATGGGTAAGGTATGTGGTAATCCGATCAAATGCTTCATCTTTTGACTTTAAAAATAGAACGTGACACATACATGTGGCATCGTCTGTGAATGCGATGAAGTATCGGTTTTTATTGATGGACTGAATTGGAGCGGGTCCCCATACATCCGTCATAGTGTGCTCTCCGGGAGTACCCGAACAGTTTGATGCCTCTTGAGGAAATGAGCAGGCAAGCCATCTTCCCCTTTAGGCAGTGATCGCATGATCGTGATGGGATTGTCGACTCGTCTATATTTAGGCCTGTAACCATTTCCTCTCGTTTGGCGCGCTGCAAGGCTGTGGTGGATAGGTGGCCATAACGACGGTGCCACTCTTCCCATGATAGGCCTGGAACCCTACTGACATAAGCTTTGTCGTGGGTATTGAGAAGTGCGCGCGTGTCCAAGAGGTACAGTTTGTTGCGCTCTTTTCTGGCTCCTATTAATTTCCCCTGACTAGACTGCAAATAGCACCTGGTCTCATCAAAGTTGACATGTTGTCCATCTTTGGCGAAGCGGCTGAGGGATAGGAGGCAGTTCGGCGCGTCCAGCACATGTAGCACATGCTCCAATTTGTGTGATATGTTTTTCCCATCTACTGAGAAGTTTACTGTGACCGTTCCCCGTCCTAAAACTTTAGCGGGCGTGGGACCTACCCCTTTTAGGGTTGCGTCTGAAAGCGGCGTATAGTCAGAGAAAGCATCGCAGGGTCGTGCATATGTGGGAAGTTGTCCCACAGTCCAGTAGCCAGTCTAGTTTGGAAAAGTCCGACGCATTAGCCATATAGGAGAACTGATCGAGATCGGTGCCTGTTGCATCATCCTGTGCCTGGTGTGCCCGATCACGCTTTCCCCTTCTCTTTGGCCCCTGTCCCTCTTTCCCACTGCCTTTGCCCCAGCAATCTTTTGCCAGGTGACCCTTCTTTTTGCAATTGTTGCATTTGCGTGTCTCATTCGCCTGTAATGCCATTCGCTGCCGAGCCATCACTGGTCCGGCCTTTCCTTCTTCGATCCTCGTCGAGAAGGATGGCGATCAATTCCGCTGACGTAATGATGCCGGTTGCGTTTGAGCCGAGGTATGCCTGAGGTGAATGGATCCCATGTCTCGGGTAATGAGGTGATGAGTATCATCGCGAAATCGTCGTCACTGGACAATACTTCCCATCAAGTGTAACTCCTCCTGCATCCTTCTAAGCTTCATCACATGTGCCTGCATATCAAAATCGTCATCGGCCTTTGCCTGAAATAGCATGCGCCGGGCGGTCAAAATGCCAATCTTTCCCTGCGCTTCTTTTACTATTTTTAGCTGATCCCACATCTCCTTCGCTGTATTCGCTCCGAGTAAGTGAATCATCTCGGAATCTCCTACCGCTAGCTCGATCCGTGTCCTAGCAGTAGAGTCCTTCTCACGCCAAGTATTAATAGCCTTTTGCTCGTCGTCTGTAGGTTTCCCTGTAATCTTTACAATTGGTGGCCCTTCCATAATGATGTCGTCTATTTTAAGGTCCCAGAAGATCGCGAGCATTCTTCTCTTCCACGCTAGCCAATTCGTGGAATTGAGTTGCTCAATCTGGTAAGAGCTAGAACCAGTGATCGGTACCGATTCTTTTGACATAATAACGGCCTATTTAGGAAACTTTTTAGTAATGAGATCGAGAGCGTGATTGAGTACGAGGTTTATATAATCAATAGCGTCTGGGAGCGGGGCCCATAACCTGTTGAGAATATATGAGGGCACGAGAGGAAGAGGAGGAAAGAATAATGTATTCGTAGAGTACAAACGAATATATATTGCATGCTTAACTACGTGGCGATGCTCGTACCAGCAAGCAGTTGTGAGTTTGAGCTTGGCGTCCTGCACTGTTTCCTTGTCTCGTCCTTAACTCCCTTTCAACCTCCATTCCCATCTCGTCTCCTACCGTCCAAACTCCCCTTCTCCTTCCTTCCCGTTCCGCTATGCGTTCCGTCGGGCGATTCGTCGTTCCCAACAGTAAGTCATGATCAGTTACACGACTTGATCTTTCGGTTCATTTTCGCCACAGCTAGTGTTGCCAATGGCTCGGCTCTAAGCCGCAAGCCGGCTGAGCCGAGCTGAACCTGAGCCGAGCCAAAGCCAGCCATTTGGCTTCGGCTAAGCACGGCTTAGTTCTAATTTTAGAGCGGCTGGGAGCTAGTGCGGGGCGGCTAAGCTGCCTTATCCCTGTGCTCCCACATCGAGTCTCTACCTCCTCTCCTGTCCTCCTCCACCACCAGCTCAGTCCTCTCACCCTGTCTGCTCCCACCACTAGCTCAGTCCCCAGGCTCTCTGCTCGCCACCATCAATAGCATCCTCAACCACCATCCTTACCCTTGCTCACACCCCAAGTTGCCCTTGCCCTGCCCCTGCCTCCACCCATGCTCCATGTGAGCACTGACGAAATCTCAGATGTGCATAGGGCAAATGACTATGTTGTAAATACCTGATGAAATCTATGGTACAGTAAGTACACAGTGTCACAGTATAGGAAATATCTCACCTCAGACATGCATAGGGCAAACGACTGAGGTACGTGCTACATTGATGGCATATTTATATGTACATAGTGCTATGGGATATACAAAATAGGTGGGCATGGGCCCAGTGATGGACAACAGCTCAACGACAAGGAAACATAGTGAGTATGGTATAAAAATGTAGTGATGTATCTGAAACACCTACAGGTACAATAGAACAACACACACATGATGATGTGTGTGATGGCAGACCCTGGTGAGCAGTCCAGTGACTTGGGAGCAGCTGCGCTAGTGTTGGGTGACTCGGATTCCCTGCGCACTTGCTCCAAAACTCTGGCCGCTTAAATGTAGTGACATATCTGAAACACCTACAGGTACAATAGAACAACACGCACATGATGATGCGTGTGACAGCAGACCCTGGTGAGCAGTCCAGTGACTTGGGAGCAGCTGCGCTAGTGTTGGGTGACTCGGATTCCCTGCATGCTTGCTCCAAAACTCCGGCCGCTTGCACCTGGCCACTCACACTCTGGCTGCTCACACTCTGGCTGCTCATGCTCTGGCTGCTTGTGCTCTGGCTGCTCATGCTCTGGCTGTTTGTGCTCTGGCTGTTTGTGCTCTGGCTGCTCATGCTCTGGCTGTTTGTGCTCTGGCTGCTTGTGCTCTGGCTGCTCATGCTCTGGCTGTTTGTGCTCTGGCTGCTTGTGCTCTGGCTGCTCATGCTCTGGCTGTTTGTGCTCTGGCTGTTTGTGCTCTGGCTGCTCGTGCTCTGGCTGCTCATGCTCTGGCTGCTTGTGCTCTGGCTGCTTGTGCTCTGGCTGCTCATGCTCTGGCTGTTTGTGCTCTGGCTGTTTGTGCTCTGGCTGCTCATGCTCTGGCTGTTTGTGCTCTGGCTGCTTGTGCTCTGGCTGCTCACGCTCTGGCTGCTCCCACTCTGGCTGCTTGCGCTCTGGCTGCTCGTGCTCTGGCTGCTTGTGCTCTGGCTGCTCGCGCTCTGGCTGCTTGTGCTCTGGCTGCTTGTGCTCTGGCTGCTCATGCTCTGGCTGCTCCCACTCTGGCTGCTCATGCTCTGGCTGCTCCCACTCTGGCTGCTCACGCTCTGGCTGCTCCCACTCTGGCTGCTTGCCACCACCACCACCATCCTCAACTTGGTCGTGCTGCCCATCTGCTTCCGCCACCCGTTGCCTTATTTGTTCATCTCAGGCAAAGTGCCATTACCATATTTAGCTGTCTCAGACAATGTAGCACCATTTAATTTAGATGCATGTACCATAACAGCTTAAGAGTAGGGCTGGTGTATGGCTCTGTTCCTGTCCTTTTCCTTACTTACTGTCACTATGCCTCCTTGTTGGGCTCCAAGAAAGGCTGGAAAATCAGTGGCAAAAGATACTACTGGTATTGGTTCAATCTATAAGGCTCTGTACTCTGTAATCAATGTCACATTGTGATATATCTAGAGCAATTTGATGCCCATGCATCCTCTGCACCTTCTGCAGTGCAAAACACACCTACTACTCCAGGTGAATATTGTTACTGTTCTTTGTTTTGCATATTTCTGATATGGTGCACAAAGATAAGCTGCCTGCTTCTCAGCAGGCTCCTTTTGTTGAATTCAATGGTAAGCAGTATCTCAACCTGGGGATCACAATACTACTTACCACCAATTACTGATAAATTTGACTTTCAAATCCAATTAATTGCAACAGAAGAAGTTGAGGTATTTGATGGTAGGGAACAGGGCAATGATGGAGATGGAATAATCCACAGTAAGTGCCACTGGACAGTTTACAGAGCAACTAAAAGTCAAGTTAAAAGGGAGAATTCCTAAACCATCAAAGCGTGCTCTTGGAGTAAGTGTTTGGTGCAAAACTTAAATTGATTCTATCAAACTGAAATTTTCAGGTTGACCCCTTGGAACCAATGACTCCCATTCCTGCCAGGAAGAGAAAGGCTGTTCCAACAACACCTGCTCAGGTGTTGTTTACACCATGTAGACCAGATGAACCAGATGGATCTGAATCTGGTGATGAGGATATTTCACCATCTAAGCTAGCCTCTCAGGTAGAGGAGCTTTCCATGGATCCCTCTGCAGAGCCAGGCAAGAGAAGGGCATCAAGAGTAGCAAGAGATGTCTGGGAATTTTTTGAGAAGACTGGAAGTGGAACAGGTGCAATGAGCACTTGCAAGTTATGCATGTGAATATTATCATAATTTAAACTTGTTCTCACAATTAACATTGTTTCTCAGTACTGCTTGTGCAGCTGATCAAGATCATCCAGTTGCCAAATTTTGTGGTTCAACTAGTGTTTACAACCTCAGGAATCATTTAGTCAGGGTGCACTTGGAAGAGTGGAGCAAGCTATGTGATGATAAGAATATCCCCATCACTAATCCTGCAGCATTGCAGGAAATTAGGAAGTTTAAGGGACAAGATGATGATGATAAGGAGGGTAGTCAGCTTCTTTCATATTCTAAGGAGGCATTTTCCAATGCCTTGGTTGAATTTGTTGTTGCTGATGATGTGGTAAGTAATAATGTTTATAATGGCTTGCAGCCTTTCTGATTGTGAAAGGCCATGAACATTGTGGAATCTCCAAGGCTCAAGAAGATATTTTTGCTCCTTAGGAAGGAGCTGAGGGAGTCTGATATCCCTGGAAGGAGTACTATTCGAAACCATATCATGAACAACTTTTCAGATCACCTTAAAACTCTAGAAGATGATATGAGGGCAAGTTTGGAATTGTTAACACCTTAATTTGGCTAACTATTTAGAAGAGATCAGTGGGAAAAGTCTCCTTCACCACTGATACATGGTCAGATCCAAACTTGACCTCCTTTATGGCCATAACTGCACATTGGGTTGAGGGTATTGAAGTTAAGACAATGGCAGGGACCCAGAGGAAGTTGGAATTGAGGGCTGACCTTATTGGTTTCCGCAGAATCCCAGGTAGACACACTGGCAAGCTCCTTGCCCAGTGTTTTCTCTTTATCCTTGACAGATTGAAGATAACCCAAAAGGTATGGGCTCCAAGTTCAAATTGTACTTCTTGCTCATTCATATGTTGATAGATTGGTTGGGTAACTTGTGATAATGCAAGCAATAATGATACTATGATGACTTCACTCCAGTATACACTTCACAGGAGGGGGATTAAATTTGATGCTATTAAAAACAGGATTAGGTATGATTTTTCACTGTGCTGATGCTCTTATTTAAATTTTTCTAGATGTTTCCCTCACATTGTCAACTTGGCCTGCAAGTCAGCTTTGGGTGCCATAACTGACATGAAATATATTGAGGGAGAGGCAGAATATGTACCAGGGTTTGGTTCAAGGGACTCTATTGCAACAGTCCACTCACTCATCAATGCAGTAATTCATCCCTATTGAATTTACACCTATTACTGATTGGACCATTCAGATTTGTAACAGCAATGTGAAAAAGCAGAGATTTTCACAATATGTGCTGGAATCCTTCAAACAGGACTATCAGCTTATTCAAGATGTCTCAACAAGATGGTCTTCAACCCTCCTGATGATTGAGAGGGTCTTGAAATTGAAAGAGGTAGGTCTGAGAATAATATAACTAAGCTTTCATTAAGATTGCATAGGCAGTTATTGAAATAACATATGACAATGACTTTCCTGACTTAGAGAAGTTCCAAATGAATGAATATGAATGGGAATTACTGGAGGACTACCAGAAAATTCTTGAGGTATCAGTTTGTGTGTTCAGAAAAATATGTGGCTAATGCAGAATAAAGATCCCTCATGCCTTCCAAGATATACTTGGGACTGTAAAGACTCCTACTCTTCCATACACTATCACATCTTTTTCAGCATTGATTGAGAGATGGACAGAACTGGCAGAAGAGAACTACTCTTGGAAGAATATCATCATCCCAGGCTTGGACAGGTTGGAGAAGTATGAAGGAGAGCTGACAAAAACACCAGCTTATGTCCTTGCAATGGGTAATCTGCACATTTTGTGTTTTATCATTGAATTGACATAAGTCCTAGTCATTGATCCTGCAAACAAACTGGATTATTTTTTAGCATTATCAGAGAATGAGTACAGGTCAGCCAAGGAATTATTTTTGGAAGCAGTAAGCTGGTCATTTTATCCCATTTTAAACTCCATCTCATTTCATGACAGTTATAGGAATACAAAAGTTCAGGGACCCCACAGACTGAGCCTCAGCCCAAGCCTGCAGCTAAACAATCCAAGCCAACTGCAGCTCAAATATTGCATAGAAAGAAACAGCACTCCACACCTAAGGAAGTGAGTTTGGAAATGGAAGTGGAGCAATACCTAAGTGCTTTTGGTGGTGAGACCAAAGATATCTTGCAATTTTGGCAGGTGCCTAAACTCTACACCTGTGTTATATTATCTGACTTGCATATAGACTCATCAAGGACAATATCCACATATCTTCCAGCTTGCCATGGATATCATACCTATCCAGGCTACAAGTGTGCCATGTGAGAGAGCTTTCTCATCTGGGAAAGAAACCATGGCACCTAGGAGAAGTAGGATTTCCAATTGTCTGATGGAGGCACTTCAAGTCCTTAAGTTCTCAATTCGCAAAGGCCCTGCCCTGAGCTTCACAGAAGGAATGGCTTGGGATGATGAGCTAAGGGAATTTGAGTACATGGGTAGGGTGGCACCATCTGAAGATGCTGAGACATATGGCAGGAATCTACATGTGGAAGAGCTGGATGAAGATGGGCTTGATAGGCTCATTGAGGAAGATATGAAAGCAATGGAGAATGAGTCCAAAGAAGTTAAGGATAATATGGAGGATTGATGATATAACTTGTAATTGTATCCCTGTTGAAGCATGAATTGTAAAATAGTGAAATAGTTTTTCATTCAGGTCACTGATGCCAATACATGTACTATCAACCCTACTACACTTAGTCACAGACTACAGTACAACAGAGTCAATACAAATGATAATGCAAACAAGCATGTCTGCAGAGGGCCAGTTGATGTGGTGTGGGTGGACTGGGGATCAGATGGAAGGGTGGAAGCAGGCACACTCACCTTGTCACATGGCTGGGTCCATGAGCAGCATGGGGTCAGGATTGGGACTGGTAGTGGAGCTGCACAGTAGCATGGGTGGAGTGTAGTGCAGGTGGAAGAAAGCAGCAGGCACATTTGATGAGGACATGGGCATGGTAGTGAAGGCAGTAGCACAGATGGAGGATAGGCAGTGGGCACATTTGGTGGGGGCATGAGTGGGCACAGGTCAACAGTAGACAGTGGCATTGGTTGACAGATGGTGGGCACAGGCAGAAGGCAGGTGCATGGCAATGGTTGACCCTTGAGGGTAGGGATGTGCACAGGTAACCCACAGGTTCCCCAGTGCTTACCCATACTCATACCCGTGAACCCATGTGTTAAAGGCCTACAGGTCAGTGGTTACAGGTACAGGTCATGGGTCACAACACAAATTTACCACTACTACAAGGTTGAAAACCACTGATCACCCGAGAACAACAATGTATCCTGTCAAATGGTTAATGCTCCCAAATAGAGTGATCAAATAGCTTTAAAACGCACCTGGAATCAAGAGAAACGGTTCAGATATGAAGGAGATATGATATTATCTTATTTACCTTGCAGCCTAACAACCATCAGCCAGATTTCGAGAGAACGACAAGATCGCGCATTGAATGGTTGACGCGCCCAAGGGTAAGACTTAACTGGCTTTCTAACGCACTTGGAATGAAGGGAAACGGTTGAGAAATGATTGAGATATGATATCATCTTACTCACCCCTAACCTAACAACCACCAGGTAGATTCTCAGAGAACGACAAGATCGCGCATCGGACGGTCGATGTGCCCAAGGGTAAGACTTAAATGGCTTTCTAACGCACCTGGAATGAAGGGAAACAGTTGAGAAATGATTGAGATATGATATCATCTTACTCACCCATAGCCTAACAACCACCGGGTAGATTCTCAGAGAACGACAAAATCGCGCATCGAACTGTTGATGCACCCAAGGGTAAAACTTAAATGGCTTTCTAACGCACCTGGAATGAAGGGAAACGGCTGAGAAACGATTGAGATATGATATCATGACATGTTTTGAGGGTGGGGAGTGCAATCAACAGTAGACGTGGGCACAGTTTTCGTGGTGAAGGCAGAAAAGGCAAAGCCAGCGAGCACAGATGCAGAGAAGGCAGGGAGAGCGAATGGTGGACGAAGAGAAGGCAGGGCGAGCGAGTGGTGAAGGCAGAGAGGGTTGGATGGGAGGGTGTGACATAGCTGCCATACTGGGTCGGCTTAGCCGCCTGGAGCCGGCTCTGAGCCTCTCGCAAGCCGATCAGATCGGCTTCGGCTCCTAGCATTAGCCGAACAATCGGCTTAGGCAAAGCTAAGTAGCCGAAGCCGGGCTTAGTCAGCCGTTGGCAACACTAGGTCCCTCTCTGATTGTCTGCTTTTTTTTAATTTTAATTTTAATTTTTAAAAATGGACATGTATTAGTTGTGTCGACCTATGTACCACATAATCCCCAATCATAAGGGGCAGACAAAGTAATTGTAACTACATTGTTCAAGTAAAGTGAAACCAACTGCCCTGCTGGAAACTTATATACACAAACAGACAGGATCTAGACCTGTACTTAGTGATGTCAATGGCTATAGCCAGTTTTTTTAAACAATTGCTATATCTAATCATAGAAATTACCTAAAAATCTGAGATAATTTGAGCAGATAGTTCAACCAAAAAGACAATGGGTCCTCTGCCAACACTAAGTGACCTATGAGGCCAATGTGGAGAAAGCAGCAGTTATCTGGTCAACATCTGACATGGAAGGGGGGCTTGTGGAGAATTACCTTGAAATCCCCATGCATGGTCCATGAGGCAGAGACCATTTGGTTGGTCTCAAGAGCAGTGGCAGCCAAAATGGAAGGGGCCAGCAGTCTTGGAGTGGCTCCATCCCCAGAGGGACACAACACCACCTTATTGGTCTTCATGCCTTGACTAAGGCAGGACTTCATGTGTTTTGTTGTGGTGGAGACAACAGGCTTTGTGTGAAGTGGTATTGTGGGGGGGGGGGCTGCCAGGGAAGCAGGAGAGGGACAGGCCACTATGGTTGCATAGGAAGGCCTGGGAGTTTTAGTCCTCCCAGGATTGACAGGCATGCATAAAAGGCACATGGTTCCACTCAGCAGGGCTGGAGTAGCTGGATGAAAATGTGGAAGATTCAATGAGCCGATTTGGGAAGGGGTGACTGGGGGAGGGACCATGAGACTGCCCGGAATCATTGGTGTAGCAGAGGGAGGGGGAGCAAAGTCCCCTGTTGACATCTGCAGTAACAGTGTGGAAGATGGAAGAACCACACTAGGGACTCCCAAAGCTTTGGGAGTTGAAGGGATAGGCATTCTAGTGGAGGGGGCGAAATGGTCCTGTTGTAGTACCAGTAGCATCCACAGTTGGGTCATGCCCCTTAGAGGGGTGTGTTCAGCCCTGGCCAGGGTCTGTTGTATGAAGTCTAAAGCCATGTAACAGTTTGTTGCCAGTTCATCTGGGTCAAAATATTCATCATCTTCATGGAAAGATGGAAGCTCCTCTTTGTAGGATGGATCCATCAGGAAGGCTTCCTCAAGGGTAATCTCCAGGGGGGGTGTTGGGTTGATGTAAGCATCAGAGAGCCCTGTAGAAGAGGCCACATTGCTTTCAGGCCGAGTTACTCCTTTGTTTGCCAAAGCACTAAGTATCTTGGGATTGACAGGGCGCCCCTGAGACACAAAGTGTCTAGCTACTGGAAGGAGAGTCTCAACCCTCATGTGACAATGATGCTCCTCAGTGGTTTCCAAACCAGGCAAGGGGGAAGGAACAGCCAAAGAGGGGGGGCCAAAGCCCCATCCTCAAACACAACCTGAAGGGGCCATGGGGTAGTTCCAAAACAGGAAGGTGGTGGTTCAGGAACAAGAGGCAATGATGTGTGTGACCTGCTTTCATTGTTTTTTTTTTTGTTTTCAATGTGTATGCAAAGATATATTGGGCATACAGTAGATATGTACCCTCACAAGGGAGGGGAAGACAGAAAACTATCAACACAGATAAGCAAGCTGAGCCATGTTGATGAGTGTGCTACCTGGCTGGGCTGGATCTCAAGCGAAATCTGGGACCATTTCAAGATGTGCAATATTAAATGAGGCAGTTTGAGCTCTCGATTTCATAGAAAGTGTGCAATAGCAATACTTCGGGTTCAATGTGAGCACTCGTGAGACATTGGGTAGCCTCAAAATGGCCATTTGAAATTGTTGTTAAAATTGTGTAACCTGCGACCTGGATCTGAGGTACAAATTGAATGGGAGAATCAGGAGTAAATTCAAGAGCAGGTATCTGAGGCTCACAGCGGAATATTGCCAGCACGGAGATAATTGTTTAGGTGTGATCCACTATAGCATTGTCAGAGCTATAAAGAGCAGTGACCAGCTTGGATTTGGGTAACCTGTCCTTGTCTGCGCTACAACATAATGCCCGTCAATGGAGTCCATCATTACACAAGAGAAACCAAGTCGCAATCCGTAGCAGATAGATTGTCATCACCAGTCCCAGAGCTAGTTGACGATGAAGAAGATTTAGTCCTCAAGTATCCCCTGGCTTCCATTTATGTGGATGATCATGTAGAATCACACAGGAACATGACATTATTGATGGTACTCAAGGCCTCACATTCCTTTGATCTGACCTCCCCCTCTGAAATTAATTATTCCTATGCAACAACTAGTGCATTATCAGTATCCTGCTTCAATCAGACAAGAATTCCCATGGGAGGACCTCTTTTAACATTGCACAAGCGTCTCAAACCAGTTAGACCCTCTGTCTTGGGAACAGAAGTCAGTGTTGGACAGTTGGCTTGGAAAGTATCTATTAAAGTCTGCGCTGACAGATGGGATGTACGAATTGATGGAGGAGGACCCTACCTTGTTATTGGACGTGATATCAACCATTATGCCCTACTCGACTGCTGAAGGCACTTATATCCATTTCTGGTTCCAGCCCATTGCATTCTTCCTTGTACAACCACTTGGCATGTTGTTTCCCTCCCTATGGAACTTGAGCACCACTCTGACGTGCAAGATCTCTGGCCTGGACCTTCTCACACATGAAAATGACCCCCTCAAATAGGATCAATTGCTCTCAAAGACAAGCGATAACAATGCCATTCTCCATAGTGCCCAGTGCTCTCCTTTCATCATGATCTTAAAAGAATGATCAAGTCCCCTAGACTGTATACATATCCAATTGAAGCCCGAAGATGTCCTGTGTAGATGTTGGTGATTTATTTCCTGATTCATCTTTTTTATTTGAAATATGTGGAGCATTATTTTTCATGTTGCCTGTTGGATTAGGCGGGGCAGTGCCCTGGCCTCGTGGGCTTTTGCTTTTCAATACAGAAGAATTTGTTGTCCATGCCTTGACATTTTGAATTACATATATATAGTAGTAGGGTACTAGAATCAGAAGGTCCCCCTTTGTTGATCTCACTCAGTTCAGACCAGCATTATCCATTTTGTTAGTGTTCTCCTGCAGCATTTATTGAGTTTCTCCCTGTGATATCTAGTTATACTGTGAATTCAGTGGCTTCAGCATACCCAAGCTCAGTTTGATAGCAACCAAGGCTCCAAACTTATTCAATGAGACAATTAACAAAGTTTCAATTATAAACCATTAACAAACTATTTCGAGGCTCATTCTACTGCTCCCCCCTCATTTTTACTAGCAATTTCCTACAAGACTGCTGGGACTTTTCTGGGACTCGCACCCTCGCTCACCCTCAGACACACTCTCGTTCACCATTGTGCTCCCTCATATTACATATCAGGCACTAAGGTGGTGCTTCACACTCCCATCCTCCAGTTTGTAGGGTTGGGTTTGTTGGCATATTTTACACTAGGCAGCGTCCCAGGGTACCTATCACTGCTACCACTTTTGGTGCATACATAGGGTCCAACCCCTTATTGGGGTGTCATCCATAGTTCATAAAGAATGGGGTGAATCCCATTGCTGAGTGAACATGATCATTGTGGCAGAACTGTGCCACTGACAACCAATCGCTCCAGTTGTCCTGTCAATTGTTCACGAATATGGTCAGGAATTCCTTTACTTCCTGATTCACCCACTCTGTCTGTCCATCTGTTTGAGGATGGTAGGCTGTCGACCTGTTGGCCTTTATCCCCAGCATTCCATAAAGGTTGTCCATAAATTTGGAGGCAAACTGAGGCCCCCTGTTGCTGATTACTTTCCTCAGGAGACCATGCTCCCAGAACACATTATCTCTGAATAACACCACTGTCCCTTGGGATGTAATTTCCTTTGTAGTCAGCAAGAAGTATGACTTCTTGGTGAATCTATCCACTACTACCATGATTGTGTCATTACCCTTTGACTTGGGTAATGGTCCTATGAAGTCTACTGAAATGACTTCCCATGGTTCAGAGGGAACTTCATTTGGTCATAATGGTGCTGCATGTGCTGTCCTGTCTGGCTTTGCTTTCTGACAGGTTTCACAGCCAGGGATGTAGCACTCAATATCTTCGCACATATTTGGCCACCAAAAGTTTTGTGTTAAAGACTCCAATGTCTTTGCAATGCCTGAATGTCCCCATGAATGGTGGATTGCAATGATGTCTTCTCGTAATGCCACTGCTGCTGGTACATAGACTCTCCCTTTCCAGGTGACAAGTCCCTTCTCCGATTTATAGTCTCCTCCAGCCTTCTCAAGGCCTTTGACAACCTGTGTCTCCCACTGCTGCCTGGGCACTTCTTTGATATCTTTCATGATGTCATCTATTGCATGATCATCATCAAATACTCATACAAAGAGGTGTGCCTTCAACAGAACCACCCCTTCATTGTCGTTTTCTCCTCAGGCATGTCCTGCCCATCTTGACAACAAGTCCGCTTTTGTATTGGACTTTCCACTCCTATGTTTGATTATGAAATTGTAATCCTGTAGGTCTGTGACCCAACATGCCCATCTCCTATTCAAGTTTTGCACCTTTCTGAAATATGTCAGGTTCTGGTGATCTGTCAGAACCTCGACTGTCTGTTTGGCCCCCTTAAGGTAATGGGACCACTTGTAAAAGCATGCATAACCATGAGCATCTCCTTATCGTAGATTTCGTAGTTTCATTTGGCATCATTGAGTGATTTGGAAATGAAAGCAACTGGCTTCCACTTGTCATCCTCCACCTGTTGTGACAGGATTCCTCTGATGGCAAAGTCTGAGGCATCCACCTCAACTCTGAATTGCCCATCTTCATTAGGAATCCTTAACACCACCTCCTCTGCAATAGTTTTCTTCAACTTTTCAAATGCTACATCCTGTAGCTCTGTCCATCTCCACTTGTCTTTTCCAGTAAGATGAGTTAGGGGTTTTGCCACCTTGGCAAAATCTTTCACAAAGCACCTATAGAAGTTTACAAGGCCCAAGAATTGCTGGACCTCCTTCCTGCACATGGGTTTGGGCCACTCAGTTACTGCCTTGACCTTAGCAGATACCATTCTGACCGAGTTTTTGCTGGTGGCGGCCCCCAAGAAGTCCATCTCCATTTTGTCAAAGAAACATTTTTCTGGTTTCAGTGACAGCTTGTGCTCCTTGAGCTTTGCTAGAATATGGTTAACCTGTACTGTATGTTCTGCCTGGTTTTTTGAGAATATGAGTATGTCATCCATGCAAATGATGACCCATCCCTCCACTATCTTGACTCAAAAGATATCATTCATCATGGTCTGGAAGGTTGCTGGCAAATTTGTCAATCTGAAAGACATAACCAAAGGTTTGAAGAGTCCTCTATTGGTTCGGAATGCTGCCTTCCATTCATCTCCTTCTTTGATGTGCACATTGTTGTAGCCCCAATGAATGTCCATCTTGGAGAAGACCTTTGCTTGTGATAGGTTTGTCAACTAACTCCCCTATGAGCAGGAGCAGGTATCGATTCTTTATTGTCATTTTGTTTAACTTCCAGTAATCCTGTACTGGTCTCAGTTTCCCATCCTTTTTCTTAACAAAGAAGAAAGGAGATGCCATTGGCGATTTGCTTGGCTGGATCTGTCCAGAGTCCAAGTTTTCTTTTAAAAATTCATCCAGTTGCTGCTGTTCATCCCTATTTAGTGGATATATCTTGCAGTTGACTGGGTTAGACCCAGGGATCAACTCAATTGCGTGATCCCATTGCCTGCCATGGTGGTAATTCATTGAAGGTTTCTTTTTCGAAAACCTTCCAATGGCACAAGTAATGTCTGGGGACTGTCTCCTCCAGAGTTCATTTCTTTGTTTTCTCCACTTCCTCTGCTGCTATCTTTGTAGCTGTTGAAGCATATGCCCAAATGCGTAATTCTGGTTCACCAATGTGAACTGCCAACAACTGCTCTCCATCCTCTAGACACCATGCCACGTCTATTTCATCTTCCAGTTCTTGAACCGATGAAGACCTCCAACAAGTTCCCGGACAACGGTTAAATTCCAATGATTTCTTTTTCCAGTTTATCATTGGGTTGTGGTAACCTAACCAGTCGTAACCCAAAAACAGGTCTGTTTTTCCTAATCATGTGATGGCACAGTCCATCACCTCCTCATGTCCTCCAATTTGTAGTTTGAATTGTACCATGAACTCCATGCTTCTGGATGAGTTTTTTGACCCATCAGTGTTGTATACTGGTATTGGCTGCACTAGTCACCATTTGGCCAATTGGTGTCTCTCTACAAAGTCCTCATTTATGCAGGACCCAGTGGCTCCCAAGTCCAGCAACATTGTTACATTGATCCTTTTTAACATGTCCATGGTTGTAACTGTCCCTTTTAGGTCCAGTTTGTATTTGCCACTCCCCTGTACCATTTTTTCTCTTAGATGTACTAGGTTCCACATGGCTTTGGTTTCTGTCATGGTATTCAGCTGGTCTACCAGCTGTCCGTTTGCCTCTTTTACTTGTTTCTCATGTACCCACTGCTGTAGGCACTCTACCGCTATATTTTTGGGCTGTTCCCAAATTCTTCTTAACATCCACTGGGGCGTCCATAGTTTTAGACGTTCCCCTCATTTTGCACTCACTCTTAGGTTCCTTAGATGATGTATGTCATTACTGCATTCATAAAGTAATTCATGCATTTTAATTTGTGAGTCTACATATACATCATCCTTGGACACCTGAGTAGCAGCCAGCAGCACTGAGCACTCGCCTACTGGCTTTCTGCAAAACCCTGGAGCTCTCCCAGCTCCCGATACTCCGCCACTGTCATTTCTCCAGCCATGATGGTGCATATGGTTTGTTTGCCTTTTTTGCCCATCATAATTCTCTTTGGCTTCTTGCAAGCTGATGCTATGTGGCCCTCCTTGCCACAACTGTAACAATGGACCATTCGTCCTTTCAATCTACACTCCTCTTT
The DNA here is from genome assembly GCA_023014405.1 of Amanita molliuscula. Classification (NCBI taxonomy): domain Eukaryota; kingdom Fungi; phylum Basidiomycota; class Agaricomycetes; order Agaricales; family Amanitaceae; genus Amanita; species Amanita molliuscula. The sequence continues at coordinate 14,093 of JAEBUP010000029.1, read as the reverse complement.
TGAGTGTCCTTTCACCCCACAGTGAGAACAGGTTACTGTCTTTCTTTCTCTGTCGATGTCCATTGCATCAGGATCTTTCTTGATCCATGAAGGCCCTGCAGGGGGCGGCGCTCGGAATTGATACTGAGGACGACTACTAGCAGCTGGTGTTTGCTCTTTGTATCCCCTTTGTGACGTGGGGAATCCATAAGCTTTGTTGGCCTTTTGCCAAGCTCGTGCAAGCGCCATAACTCGTGTCTGGATCTGGTGCAGTGTGGCACTGTCTGGTAATCCTCCGTATCAGATCAACTCTCTGCCCAATGCCGGATTAAGATGATTCTGGAACTGCGAGATTAAAGCTTGGTCATTCCAGTCAGTTAATGAGGTAAGGGAATTGAACTTGATGATGTAGTCTTCTACTATCATTGTTCCCTGTTGTAATTTTGATAATGCCTCAATTGCCTTCTCCTTAGTTTCCATTGACATGAAGAATTCATGCATTTGGGTTTTGAAATCTGCCCAGTCTATAAAAGGAAACTGGTTTTCCAATGGTTGTCTGACCCATGCCCAATCATCATCGGTTGCTTGTCCAGCATTGAGCTGTGCCCAATCCAGTTCTGTGCTCCATCTGCTGTTGTCTATTTTATCCTGAAACTCCTGTTGTGCCTCCTGGAAGGCTTTGAGTTTCACCCCACTCCAATCTGCTGCTCTTTCCCTTTTTCTGCCTTGAATCCTATACAGGCAGATTGAAACTTTTCATCAGGGATCTTGTTCATTTGCCAGCATGAAGTATGTTTCCATCTGGTGTAACCACCCATCCACAGTTTGTGGATCTCCTTGGTAAAAGTCAGGCATTTCTGCCTTGGTGAGTGGACCTGGCTCAGTTCTATTAGACCACTGGTATTCATTTATCATAGTGGCTATGGCCTGTCCTGCACTGGTGATAGCTTGCTGTCTCTCCTCCTGCTGTTGATTAATTTTGTCTTCCTGTGCTGCGACTGCTGCAGCTGGTTGTGTGACAGGTAAGGGTTCAAGTGTTTGTGTATCCTGCCAGTGTTCTCGATATCCAAGTAAGGCATGGTAGGCATGAGTGATCATGTTGACTGTAAGTCAGAAGGTTCCAACACCAATTCAATGCAACCCATATCCTTGCCACATCATGGCCTTCATCCATGGCCATCCACCTGGTTCTCCAGATATGCAGATGCAATGCCACATGTGATTGCATCCTTTCGTCCACCTCCAATATATAGGTCGGTGCTCATCCATGAGCTCCGGATTGTTAGGATGACCCTAAACACAACCCAAAACCTTAGAGTGATGGCTGGTTAAGCCAAAGACAAAAACTGTTTGCTCAAGAAGAAGTGTCTAGGACACAAACTATCTAGAGTCTTAGGGACTTGCTACCTAAGATGACAACCCTTATATACCTCTCTCCTGGTCTGTGCACAGACAGCACACAGCTAAAGTCCCTCACAATAGAGACAATGCGCAGCAGCCAAGCCTGTGCCCATATGACCATACCTGGGATCATCCTCCCATACCAACACACTGTCTCCCCATATACAGTGGTGTCTTATTGTTTCTGCACTCAGCCATTTCCCATGTCACCCCTCAGGTGCCATTCGGCCTATGTATCCATCATAGCCTAGGCCCATCATCGGGCCATTGTCCTAGTCGGCACTCAGTACGTCCTATAACTGATGCTGACCTAACCACCTTCCTTATAAGGGTTGCAGTCCTAACATAGCCAGTCCCTGCAACCGTAGTATTGCCTAAGTCCTTTATCTAAACGTTTGAGTGTAATGAAATAGATAAAAAGAAAAGAAAAATATATCCCAACTCTTCAAGTCCATATCTTCATGACTGTCATTGATGACGTTACTATGAAATTTGACCAGAGTGAGTTATGCTCATAACATCACCCCCCCCTTAAGGCCTCATGTCCTGAGAGGCCGACATTGCCACATCCGCATAGTGTGGATCCTTCTTCATCTGTTCATAAAAGTGGTCCAACCACTTGCATTGTTTGTCAGGTGTCAAGCCTGTTTTCTCTGAATCATCATCTTCCACCTCCTCCACAGTGGTCTTCCACTGTAGCAATTTCTTTATGGGGCATGCAACACCCTTAATCCTTTGTTGTTGGTCTTCCTCCGACTCACTACTCTCTTTCACAATTGCTGGTCTAGCCACTTTTTTCAGAATTTTCTTTTTAAGACACTCAGTGTCTTTTTCCCAAGCAATCTGCTCCTCCTCTGGTTCCTTACTCCCGTCTTCTGGGAAATTAAGCATGGGTTTAACCCACCTGCTGTGCTCTAGGTCTCTAGAGAACGTCCCATCAGTGTCATCAGGCAGCTCCTGTATGCGTGCCTGAGTTCCTTTCCAGTGGCACCACTGGCACTCCATGTTGTCGAGGTAATCACTTCCACAGTGTCCATCCTGCCATCCACATAATAATTTCTTTTTGCATTCCTATAGAGTCATCTGATAGGGGTTTTGTTGTCCTGTCCCCATGTTTCATATGCATTTTGGTGCACGCGGATTCTCCCTGTGGAACTTTTTTACTTTGGCCTGAGCATTGGCCACGTTTTCTGCTGGTTCCCAAGTGGACTCTTCCACTGGATAGTTTTTCCATTTTATGAGGTATTCCAACCTCCCACCTCCGTGTCCACTAACTCGACTGTCCATAATTTCCTCAACCTCATATTCATCCTCCTGGGATTCCTCCACCATCTGTGCATCCTTGCGCACCGCTGCTTTTGCTTTTTGCTTGGGGAACTCCAGTTCCCTGTATGGTTTCAACAAGACTTCATTGAACACATTGTAGACCTGCCATGAGGCTGGGATTTTTAGTTTATATGAGGACTCACCTACTTTGGCAAGGACTTCCAGCAGACTGACAAATTTTCCATTGAGCTTCTTGGTTGCTCAGATGACTGGGAGGTTTTCAGTACTGAGGTAAACCTTATTGCCAGGTTTGTATTCTCGTGCTGCTTGACAATGGCTGTCATACCGCTCTTTCATGATCTGAGCAGCTTTCTCCAAAGCCCTTTTTGCTTTTGTGTGCACGTCCTCTATTTCTTTTGCCAGTTGTTCCACTGCTACTGCCTTCGGTGCATAGGTGGGATCAAAACCCTTGTTCGTGTGTTCTCCATAGTTCATGAAGAAGGGCATGAAGCCTGTAGCTGAGTGTACCCGGTCGTTGTGGCAGAATTGTGCCACTGATAACCAATCGCTCCAGTTATCTTGGCGATTGTTTATGAACATAGTCAGGAATTCCTTTACTTCCTGATTAACTCACTCTGTTTGTCTGTCCATTTGCGGGTGGTAGGCTGTCAATCGATTAGCCTTGATTCCCAACATTCCATACAAGTCATCCATGAACTTTGAAGCAAACTGGGGTCCTCTGTCACTTATTACTTTTCTTGGGAGGCCATGCTCCTGGAAAACATTGTCTCTGAACAGCACTGCTGTTCCCTGTGACATAATTTCTTTTGTGGTAGGCAAGAAGTATGACTTCTTGGTAAACCTATCCACAACCACCATGATCGTGTCGTTTCCTTTTGATTCGGGTAATGGCCCCATGAAGTCTACTGACATGACTTCCCATGGTTCCATCGGGACTTTGTTTGGTTGGAGTGGTGCCACATGCGCCTGTTGATCCAGTTTTGTCTTTTGACATGTCTTGCAACCCGGAATGTAACATTCTATGTCTTTGCACATATTTGGCCACCAAATGTTTCTTGTCAAAGACTCCAATGTCTTTGCAACCCCTGAATGTCCCCATGAATGATGAATGGCAATTATATCCTCCTGCAATGCCATGACTGCTGGTACATAAACTCATCCCTTCCAGGTGACAAGCTCTTTTTCTAATTTATACTCTCCTCCTGCCTTCTCAAGGCCCTTGACAACCTGTGTCTCCCATTGCTGCTTGGGCACCTTTTTGATATCCTGTATGATGTCGTCTATTGCATGATCATCATTGAACACTTGTACAAAAAGGTGTTCCTTCAACAGAACCACCCCTTCATTGTCATTTTTGCTGCGGCCATGTCCCGCCCTTCTGGATAATAAGTCCACTTTCATGTTGGACTTTCCACTTCTATGTTTTATGATGAAGTTGTACTCCTGCAGATCCATCACCCATCATGCCTGCCATCGATTTAGATTTTGCGCTTTCTGGAAGTATGTTAAGTTCTGATGGTCTGTCAGAACTTCGACTTTCTCCTTGGCCCCCTTAAGGTAATGGGACCACTTGTAAAAAGCATGCATGACTGTGAGCATCTCTTTATTGTAGATCTCATAGTTTCATTCAGCATCATTAAGGGACTTCGAAATAAAGGCTACTGGCTTCCAAACATCATTGTTATGAGCATATCCATGCCCCTATCATTTCACAGTAACAACGTCAATGACAATTACAAAGATACAGACTTAGAGGGTTGGGTTATATTTTTCTTTTCTTTTTATCTTTTTCTTTGGACTCAAATGTTTAGACACAAGGGCCAGATGAGATGCCACTAGGATGGGAAGCCTATGCGAAAGCTATAGCCCTTATATGGAAGGTGGTTAGGTCAGCACTGGTTATAGGACTAGACTGAGTGCTGACTTAGGAGACGGCCCATAATCTAGAGACTTACCATTCCTACCCCGTTGGTCATATAGCACTGAGTACTATTTACTCATTGTTGCTCACTGCATCAGTGGCCTAGTTACGGATCTGAGAGGTAGTAATCACGCAGCCTGCAACCTCTCCAGGCAACATCAACTTCGACAGCACTACTTACTGTTGACGGGCACTGTTTAAGTGTCCTCAATATGCCCCATTGGGCCTGATGACAAACCCTACTTGGGTAGTCTACACAAAGTAGCAGGAGAGAGTACTAGTGCACTGGGAGAGCATAGGCAGGAGACCATAGATGCGCCCTGGGTATAGTACACTGCTATTTCAGCAGAGCTCAGGAACGAGCAAAGACATTTGATTTATGTTGTGTATCAAGGCTGATACAAAGTTCCTCTCACACTCCCTGTACAAGCAACCCTACCTGATTTCGGGTTGATAACTTGGCACAAAGATAGAGAGGCGAATTGCCAGGCACACATATTTTGATAGCTTGCAGACCCACGACACAGCAGACAGTAACTCCCTTGTTTCCCAAGGGACATCATTGACAGGTGCGGAAAGGTCAGCCAGAAGAATGGACCAATTGTCAGTGGAGGGCCTGAAATCAGTTGAAGATTTTTGTTTTAGAAAACACATACATGAGAAGAGCCATGCATTGCTCATTCAATTACATTCTACCTCATGCCCAGGTGAAACTTTCGGAGATTGGATGCATCTTCGAAGTGGACTGGGTCACCAATAGTGACAAGGTCTCTACTAGACCTACAGAGATAACCAGCGATACTATTTACTGCCACTATGACAACCACGTACGACTGTGGTGGGCATTCTTAAAAGAAAGACACAGAGAGAAATGCGCATTTGCACAAGAGATCATCCAGCAGTGAGAAGCCGAAGAGTCACACATTCAGGCAGAGGCATGGGATGCCTTACTAGAACAACGGGCAGCAAAACAAGCTGCGTTACGGGCAACCAAAGCCCTAGAAAGAGCGACGAGGGAATACCTTACCCTCACCAATTTACTGAATGACTCATTCAAAGGGGACGCATCCAGTCCTATATGGAAAGCCCTGATGGGCTCAGAATATAACCAGTGGCTGACAATAGTCATTAACGGAGAAAAGGCCATCCAAGCTTATGGAGTGGCACCACACACGATACAATATGAATGCCATGCAAAGGAACTGTATGAGCATGAGGGCATGACAATGGAACATGCTGATTGGAACATGCTAATGCATGCATTAAACAGAAATATTTTGTCAGAGCAACCAGCACGCGAAGTCGCAGCGGCAGCTCAGACTACACTGAAAGATGGGACCCTGTATGGATGTCCAACTATCAATGAGTGGGGACGAAACAACCTACACCCACGATTGGCAGGATACTGTTACCTTTGGTTAATAAAGGAACAGTATTGGAACAAATATAAATGGCCAGCATATCCTACACTCCAAGAAGTATATGAATGGGATCCTGAACTCAGGAACAAATATCAACCCATATACTGGAGACAAACAAAGGGGTGTCACAACATGTGGCATCTTGTTCGTGTATCAGGAGGAACTCTTGGATGGTCACGAGTAAATGAAATGTTATGGGAGGGCAACAGGTTGCATCAACTCAGAGCATTTAAATTCACAGCCCAGATGGTGTACAGAGCCATGAATGGTTGGGAACAGCACTGGAGTACTTTATTGGCAGTTCACATTGGTGAACCCAAATTACACATATGGTGATAAGTTCACCCCACTATTGGAAATAGTGAGGATCAGGAAGGTGTGAGGTCATTGAAGAGTTCCCGTCAACTCTGGTGTGCTTGATGACAATGCTACGACACGTGGAACTGGCAACTCCGTGGATAATAACGGTAGTCACACAAGGGCGTAACAGCGATGAGCATGGAACATGGAGTATGACAAGACTCAGAGGCACGAACAAAAGGAAGAGAGCATAGCTTAAAGGACAAGGCTCGAGAGCTGGGGTGTACTATTCTGTTTTTCTAAGTGTTGTACATGAGCTTATATACGTTTTTCTACCCTACTAATGACGAAGTGACTCTGCAAATTTTCACCTTGCAACTGTATATCCAAATCCGTCTTGAAAGTCTTCGCACAATGGGGCTAGCTGAGGGACGCGATGGTGGTATAGGAGTGCCACAGTGAGAACCAGTATCACGACCTGATGTGGGATGCTAATAGAATCATATACTTGAAATAGACATTGATGATCACCGTTGGCAGCAACGCCGGGATTCATCTGGCTTGACGCATCCCTGTGCTCTATTTTCCGCGGACCTGACTGGTCCATACCATAACTGGTCATTGGCCGATGGGTTTACTCGTCCGTGAGAGTCCTGACCCGCTATGTCGGTTCGTTGCTAGGGATGATGTGGTGGCTGCATAGGGGTGACCCTTGGATCGTAGACTGTAGCTCCTTCCTAACACGGATATGATATTGATGGTGACAGTCCCTTCTCCGGTGACCTAAGCTGTGCCAGCTGACAATTTTGTGTGACTCGGCCGACATGGTGCTGACATCAGATGCGAATGACTGACTAGCATGGGTTTTGGATGGCATACACAGGAGATGACTTGGTCGTTGGGTGTGGGCGACGCTTGCCTTATAGTGGATAATTGTGGAGTTGGTGGAGTTGCTCATAGCTAGCGTGGAAGACTTGTGGAAGACTTTGGATGGGTGCAGATGCTAAGCGACAGGGTCAGGCATGTGTAATCCTAGTGAGGGTAAGGTTTCTAACATCTAGTGCTGAGACTAGTCCATTTGATACCTATACACCGTCACATCGGAATGATGCTCATCATCTCCCCCCCACTTAAAAATCTGACTGTCCTCAGTCAGTTGCATGAAGGGATTGGATAGTAGATTGCTGGTGGTCAGCTGCAGTGCTTTTTCGTGTGGTATGCGACCTATAAATGAAAAGAGAACTATACTACGAATGAAACTGAAATAAGAATAAAATGAAACATGCATGGAAGCTTCCTGGGCTTTATACATCTTGGTCTGGCTGTGGACAGAAGTCTTCTTTATACTCGGAATAGCGGGGTCTGTGGAATTGGGCCTTGACTGTGCACACTACTCGGGTATGTTGACTTCCGGTCATGGGATCATGCAATTGAGGCCTCTGTCAAATTAGCTTAAAGTTCATTCTCCTACTCCCCTTCATCCCCACCATCATGTCTTCTCCTCACCAACTCTCTGAATCCAACTCCAATGAAGAGATTGCATGCAGGGAGGTGCAACTGGAACGGGAGGAAGAGGAGCACTGAATGCAGGAAGAGGTGGAGAAGAAGGCCTGCAACGAGGCCGTGGCTCATTTGGCTGTATTAAAGGCTGAGCGGGCCCACAAGCAGCAAGAGGCGGCTGAGCAGAAGGCTCGTGAAGAGTGGGAGGCAGCGGAATGAAGGGCCTGAGAAGAGGAAGAAGCGCGGCGAAGGGCTGCAGAGGAGGCGGAGTGGATATGGCAAGAGGAGAAAGAGGCCGCAGAAAAGAGGGCTCAAGAGGAAGAGGAAGTGCGATGGAAGGCTCATGAAGAGGAAGAGGCATGGCGGCTAGCCGTGGAAGAGGAAGCTGCGGAATTGGTCCGGGCGCAGGTAGAGGCAGACGAAGCGAGAATGGAGGAAGAAGATGAAGTGACGTTGGCAGCACTTGTTGCTGCGAATCAAAAGGAGACCACATGGGCTCAATGGAGGCAGAAGCAAGCGTGCACAGTGAGCGTGGGGTTGGAGGCTGGTCCATCCAAGCAGGCCAAGTCGACATCGCCCAATGAGCTACTGTGCGACTGGTGAATGTCTTTCTTTCCCTCTAAATGTCTTCCTGATTGTCTTGTTAGGTGCAAGCTGGCAGGCGTAGCCTGTTACCCAGCCCCTGGGCCCAAGAGCAGAGTCTGTGTGGAGTGCCAGCGCCTCTGCCAGAGATGTTTTGTAGGCGGTGTTCCCGTATCTGGGCGGGAGAAGAAGAAGAAGAAATCGAGGGTCATCATGGTGAGCGATGCTGAAGACGACATCCAGGCTGCTGAAGAGGCCATTCCGTGGGACACAAGCACTAAGGTCCTGGTGTCGGAAAGTGGTGTAGCCTCAGGCTCACGGAGGGAGGCTATCTCCCTGCTTCAAGAACAAAACTGGCTCCTCTGCGAGCAGAACCAGCGGCTGCACGATCAGACATGACTCCTCACCGCCCTTTCCCAAACGTTTATTGGTTCCTCCAATGTGCAAACCGCAATACTGTGGGAGTTGGGCTCTCTCTGCAGGTCCTCTGGTCATGTCGAGGATTTGCTCAAAAGGTCACTAGGCACTCGTCCACTCCATACGATAATGAGGGCGGGGTGAGCAATGCTAGCCTGTCTGAGGTGAGTTGAAGCCCTGTGCTGCCTAGCAAGGAGCTGGAGTACGTCAAGGAATTGGAGCCAGATCAAGTGGTAGTGGAACAAACGGTGTCCATGGATGAGACTGGTGACTCGGCTATGGAGCCGCCTCCTTGTTTTGCTCCTAGCTAGTATTTCTCCACAGCCTTCGTTGTACTGTATCTTGTTTTGTTTCCTGGTGTACTTTTTTGTGTTGTCTTTTATCAATATACATTTTTCTTGCTCGCTGTGGGGTGAATTTAGTAGTCTTTAATCGGAAAGTATAAAGGTCGAGGCATCTGTATCGAGGTTACGGGTGAAGTAAAGGTAGGTAAAAGTAGGTGAAAGAAGGCGAAACACTTTACTAGTGAACCAGGGTCTGTTTTTAAATTTTTAAGCAATGTGGAATTGGCAGAATTGTGGACTTCTAGTGGAATTGAATGTTGTAGTTATCTAAGTATAGTACATTTCATCCTCGTTATCTTCTATGTCAGAAAGATCGTTGTTCGAGTCTTCATTACCTTCACCATTTGCTGGTGTCATGTCGGTTGGGTTGTCGTCACCTAAAGAAGCAGAGTTGGACATGTCCCAGACATGCTCCTCGGAGGTGTCAAGCACATTCTCTGGTATAGTCAGTTTTTTGTAGGCAAAGTAGGGGATTACGCAGAACACCACGTATGGCCTGTCAAGTACTGTACTGTCCAGTTCGCAAATGATGTAAGCTCCTCTGCAGTTACGGGATAGAACAACATAGGGACCAATGTAATGGGGGCACATCTTCTTATTGAGTGACTTCTCTATTGCTGTGTTGCGGACTAAGACCAAATCCCCTTGCTGGAAATCGAAGTCCCTGATGATCATTGGGTGCTCTTGCTCGAACCATTTTGCTGCGGCTATGCAGGCTTGGTAGACCTTGTCCTTGAGAGCCTCTCTTTGGGCATGGCGCTTCTGCAACTCTGTGGTGCAGCGGGCTATTAACTCCATTGTTGATAAGAATGCAGCAGGTGGAGGAAGCAGGTAAGTAGCCTCAGTGATGTCCAGTGGAAGTAGCGGCTGTGTCCCGGTAACTGCAAAGTAGGGCAACACCCCCATGCAACGCCTAGCTGTGACACATTCTGACCAGAATACTGAATGCAATGCAGTAGACCACTGCAACTCGTTGCCATCGGTTGCTTTGTACAATGCCTGTCGGATGTAGTAGTGGCTGCGTTCGACAATTCCATTGGCACGGGAGTTGTAACCGGAGATGCGGATGTGGCGGATGTGGTATTTGTTGGCGAGGTACTCCGTGGCTCTCAGTATTGGCGCTCCGTTGTCTGTGACAATCTCGACCAAGCTTCCCCAATGACATATCAAATTTTCGAAGATCCAGTCCCCAATGGCATTGGTGGTTTCTCAACATAAAGCACGGTATTCTGGGTAATGCATCAGAGAGCAGTGGGCTTGGATCAGGTACTTGTACTGATTAGACGGTGGGAGGTGCATCGTATCCATGTACACCTTGGCGAATATTGGAGCGGGGATGGCGATGACAGGCAGGATGTGGAACTGTTGTAGTTGTCACTCTTGACATGCATGACAGGACTTGATGTACCATTTGATGTCGTCCTGCATCTGTGGCCACCAGAACCGTTCCATGATTGCTGCACAAGTAGCATAATATCCGCGATGTCCCAAACCATCATGGCAGTCGAATAACACACCCAGCTATTTCTTTGTTTCTACCACCACTTTATGAGCTCCATCCTTATCCCTATACCATAATCATTCAGCGTGGATGAAAAACTTGACACAATACCGTGTGAAGCTAGGCCACTCCTCATCTGATACCTCCGCGGGTCGTTCCAGCTCCGTTAAGAACTGCTTGACGAGTAAAAGTCATGCCTTGTCTTTTCCGGAGGTGTTGACGCACCATGGGAAAACTTCTTCATACATCCTGTCTATTATATCTCCAGTGGGCAGTAGCACGGGGTTACCGGAGTTGGGCAGAACTGAGTCGGAGGTGAAGGTGGCGGCTGGGCGATAATCGCAGTGTTCCCTGTCTGTTCCATAGTGTGGGAGGGTCTTCTGAAGGTTGGGGTTGATCTTTTCTTGTCCGTGGGGCAAGTTTGATGCGCAGTCTCTAGAAACCTTGTTAATCTGATGCATGAACCCATACAAATTATCGATCCAGTTGTCAAACTCCTCATCCTTGTCCCTGCTTGGCAGCTCATCAAGTGGCTGTTGCAGGCGCCTTGAGAATCCATCAGGGGCGTGCAACTTTCCGGGAACGTGGACCAGCTCAAAGTGGAAAGTGAGAATTGAGAGGATCCAACAGTTGATAGAAGCCGAGGAGGCGATATCTGGGTTCTTGAGCATGTCTTTGATGTAGCGGGTGTCCACTTCGATGATGAGATTCCGTACTCCAATGAGGTACAATTTCAATGCTTTCAGGGCACGGTAGAGTCCATAAATCTCAAGCTTGGGTTGTGAAAAGTGGGCTTCTCGTTCATTAAGCGTAATCGAGCCAAAGTGGTTGTAGTAGTGGACCGAGGGCCTGTCGGAGTCACACTGACATAAGAAAAACCCTACCGCGATATAGGAAGTGTCAACAGATAATATAACGGGAGCATCGGATTTGTGGTCAATAGGGCACAGCGCTGGTGATGCGATGAGTGCCGTTTTGAGGTCCTCTTGTGCCACTACTTCTGCGGGGCCAAATGTGAACAGCGTGGCCTTCCTGGTTAATGTTACAAGTGGGTGCGCGTGCTTGGCAAAGTTTTTGATGAAGATCCGGCCAACCCCAATGGTGCCAAGGAAGGCGCAGACTTCCGACAATGACTTGCACAGTCCCCAGTTGGTGATGGCAGCTACCAAGTCCTTCTCGGGTTTGCGGCCTTCCTACATGCATAAATGACCAACTACTGTGATTTCTGGTGCACAGAGGACGAGTTTCTTCCCCAAGAAGGTTCCGCTGGCATACTTCATGCATTGAATGATGGAAGTGTTCCCATACGAAACGTTGAATTCCGGGATTAGCGGGGATAGTCTCATATGTCCCGTTGGGTTGTTGGTAGCAGGTTGGGGGGCCTTTCACTGGGACATCATCGATGTATGGAATGGTGAGATCCGGTATCTCAGGCTGTAGGATAGAGGTGATGTTGTCGTGGAAAATAGGGACAGAGTTCATCCAACCCATAGGCAGTGTTGTCAGGTGCATGGCTCCAAAGGGCGTCTGGAATGTCATCAAGTTGTGAGATCCTTCTGCAAGTGGGCGCTCATCATATCCAATGTAGAGATCTAGCATTGTGCCACAAGCCCTACCAGCAAAATTCTCTGCGATGTGTTCCGGGATAGGCGTGACACCGGAGTGGCAGATGGTGATGGTGTTGAGGGGCTCGAGCAAGTGTACTAACTGCAACTTGCCATTTTTCTTTAATACACAGAACCAGCGGGATCGGTATGAGGAGTTGGACGGCTTGTAAACACCAGCATCAATCTTGGTACAGATGATCTTGCAGATTTGGTTGTATAGTCCCGGCGGAATTGGGATATTGCGTTGAACCCATGGCATATGCAGAACTGTTGGAATGTCAATAGGCGGGAAATACTCCATTTTAAACTGTCCACATTCAGTGTCGTCCCAGGCGAATGCTTGGTTGTGCTTGGTCATGAAATGGTGCATTAGCTTCCATTCCTCGGGCCACAGGAAGTCCTTGTTGTGTTCTTGGTCTAGGTTTTCCATATGTTCCTGCGTATACCTTCCAACAGGTACGAAGTCCGGCGGGTTTGTGCTGAGTTCTGGTAGACTGGCTAGTGGGTCACCTTTAATTTCTCGAACGATTCTGAATTCTTGCAGTAGCTGGCTAATAAACTGGCTTGACTTTCTTGTCGACTGGCTTGTACTTCTTTTTCTGTGGGGATAAAAACACTGGTGAGACGTTATTGCGGTGAGGGTTGCAGGACTTGGGGCAGGATGGTTCCACGGAGTTGGACTTGCTAGGGCATCGTATTGTTTTGTGAAGGTAGGCGTGGGTTATCAGGTCACATTTGGTTGTGTCGCATTCATTAAAACTTAGTGCAGCTCCAAGGTACAAGCGAGCAAGGTTTGGATTGTCTGTGCTACTGCTATGTACATCGGGGGCACGCTGTATCGAGGGGACGGGGTATATGCTTCTATTTCTATGGGTTTCTGAGCTCCATCAATCATGATGATACAGGCTACCTCTCCGTGATTTTGAATCAGTTCCTCAAGGCTACTTGAAAACCCTCCTTCTCCTCATGCATTTTGACGAAACACAGTGGTCCGTGGGGTATGGTCAGGATTATTACTACTGCATTGCTGTTAGGATCGTGTATCATGATGGTTTGTTCTTCGTTTTGGTAATTTTTGACCACCAATTGGGCAAGCACATCAAAGGGGTGGCCGAGAAGGATGTTGTATGCAGGGGAGCGGATAACATGGACTTGGAAATATAGCTCGATATTGCCCACCTTGAACGGTACATCCTTGGCTAATCCGAGTGATGTGTCGACCTCGCTGTTGGCTGCTTCCATGTCGATTTTTATCATGGGGTTGTACACAATCCCGAGCTGGTGGCTGATGGCATCAGACATGCAGATTATGGAGCAGCCTGGGTCTACAACACAGTTGACTATGGCGCAGTCGTCGACTCTTGCCTGAATGCAGCACAGTGTGTGAGACTCCTTGCTGACCTTGAGGCATGCCTTGTAGTGGGGGTCTGCTGCATAGTACGCCTCTGCTATGTCTGGCAGGACGAAGATGTTGTGCATGTCCTGCAGGGTTGGCAGGGTTGGTAGCAGGGTTGGTGGTGTTGATGACTGGGACGCGATGTGGAGTCAAAAACTCACGCATCTTGTGGTGGATGTCGGGCAAGGCCTGCTAGCAGCTCCTTGAAGCTAAGGTTGGTGGCGGGGACCCGTGAGGTTTTCAGATTTGATTGATGGCCTGCGGGTTTTGCATGGGAGTAGCGGTGGTGTGCAAGGGGTCCTTGCTCTTGGGTAGTGCCCCAAATGGCTGGTCTGTCAGTGGCTGGTAGTTGGCGTCGCAAGCATTGGAAAAAGGGTGCGTAGGCGGCTGGTCATGGGCTTTAGCAACTCCCAGCAAGGTGATTTCTTTCTGGTGGT